>RYFJ01000976.1:0-600000 GCA_003991445.1 Oryza meyeriana var. granulata
GCCAGATGGGGTTGATACATGATCGCGCCGACCGCTAGTGCTTGTCGTTGGGGCTCGACGTTGGCAGCCTGCAAATTAAGATGAGATGATCGGAGTGATGATTAAGGCCTTGTGGGTATTACTCGTCATCAGATTCGATGTATGTCGCATGAGCGAGAACGAGTAGATGGACTGGCCGCTAAGTTGAATAGATGTCCTCATTCTGACCACCATCGGTGTGCTTGTGTGGCGTACATACATTCACCTCGGTGCGACGCCAGGGGAAGAGTTTGTTAAGGTCCACATCCGATCATACGCTAGGGCCATTGTTGGCGTTGCCCCGGCTTGAAGTTTATCGACGAAGAATAGGTGAACGAAGTGACCAAGACCAAGCTGACGGGAGCCCGCGGATGGATGGTAGAATTAATGAATGGTTGCGACGCGCCAGAGAGAAGCCAGCTCGTAGCAGCATGGGGTAACGCTTATAGAAATATGGCCTTTGATCATCTTGCTTCATAGAGCCGTCGAGTGGATTGGAAGTTGGAAGGACATTTCGAATGACGATGCGTCATGTTTCAAACCAAATGTGCCTCGCTTGGTGAGCGTAATTAAAACACCTGAACCTGACTGAGTCCGCGGTGTTATCGTCCACCAGGAAGAGCCGATGCCAGCTTCGCCCATGAGATACATCGGCGGTAGGTAAGTTCCTCGTCTTCTGTGGATCGGCTGGAAGGATGGTCAAGAAAGAGAAGGTCTCAGGTAGAAAGGCTGAGGGATTAGACGTTGAGGCGCAGGTTTAGTGCACACACCAAGACCCCCAATATGGCCGATGGGCTGGCCAGCCGATAGTTGTTCGCCTACTTTATGTGAGCTGTAAGTGGTGTTGAGAGGATTTCCCAAGGGATTGTTTCCATTCGGCCAAACACTCTGCCAGACATTGCTGTGTGTTCGGCCGAGGGTTGCGCCACCGAAAACAAACCGTTCCAACCACAAGTTCAAAAAGCGACATGTTCCGATCGTCGACTAGTCTGTTCCTGTTTGGATTGATATGACATTGGACCAGCCGCCGATGTTCTTCGCTTGAAGCGATGAGCAGGTTTTGAATCGAAAGCCTGAAGCTGGTCGATGTAACTCGTCGTGTCGAGGCCAGGGAGCATATCACATCCATCAAGGTAGGGTCATCGGCCCGTGCCCGATATGAGGCGTTGAGGCATCTGACCAAAATATAGCCGATGCAAGTAGAGGTTGTTCTTTTCCATCTCGGCTAGAAAGTTGATGCAGTGCCATGTTTGATCTTCCCAGAGGGTTCTCTTCGCGCCGAAACGCTAATATACCATCCCTCCACCCAGGAGCTGCTAGCCATGATCTGAAGCTATTGTCCAATCACTGACCAACATGGCGGAGTTCTTCAAGAATGCGTTGGGTCTCGGCGCTGATGAAATCTGGGGATTTTCGCTACCCATTGGGCCATGATAGAAGAAAATCCAGGTAATCGGGGCTGGATCAAGAACGTGGTTCCTAAAGGCTACAGTAAACAAGAACGACGAAGAACAGGGGAAGAACATGGTCAGATTGGATTCATCTAGGCTACAAAATCAGAAAAAACAGTCGGCCGAAGTTACCTCTCGGACTTGCGGGAGTGCTGTGCCATTGCCCCGGAGGAAGAAGAGTGGGAATCGCCGTGCGAAGAAGGGAATGCGACGTTCGTCTGATTCCCGGATTTCGTCGAGTCTTGGAAGACGAGCGGTAGTGCTACTAGGAGGTGAAGCGTAAAAAGGCTAGGGAGACGACGGGTTATAGAGGATGATGACCGGGCGGAATTGAGGCGTTGGCACTGGTTCAAACAATTAAGGCAAGTGGGATCCTGGCCGCCTCGTAGCGAACGAATCTGAAGGCCCAAAGAAAGGAATTTCGAATCCTATAGAGAACTCTGAAATTGGGGGCACTGTTACCAATTTGGTATGGCTCTATATCAATTCGGTTAAGAAAAATACAGTTAACTAACGGAGTTGTCCAGAAGGGACCGATCCAGGAAGAAGCCGTGGAGACCACGTATGACAGTTAATTCGTTATCTATTAATTGGCAAGTGCTGCGTCTATCTTCAGGAAACCTGATCTCGTGTCTAATGGGTCCTTGTTAGTATATTCCTTTGATTAGAAAATCGATTGTATCGTGTCAATAAGACTCGTCATCAACTCGGGTATAAATACGATGCCCGGGTGCTTTGTATAGATCCACATCAATAAGATCAATACAATTTCGGCCCATAGCCACCCCTTCGACGGTTCTTTGCTTCTCGAGCCGGGCTGCATCGGTTAAAGTTCGACCTCCTCCTGCGGAGAGGGTAAGTGTCTCGTTACCCCGGACACCGCATCGGCAATAGAGACAATTCCTCGGTTAAGTCCGATATATCTAGTCGGTGCATGGGAATGGCTTACCACGATATATCTATTTTATCTATGGCTGCATGCAGTTTAGTTTGACCTCATAGATCGATTAGGTATATCACATCACGCGTGCGCAGATCATATCGCTTACTAGGAGCGATTTATCATCAGTTTGTGCTGCATCGGTTGGGTCCCGACCTACTAAACTGCCAGTGATAAAATCGTTCCTGCTAGGTTTGATATTTTGTGCGCAAAAGCATCTTATCGGGATGTATAGCCGATAAGTTATCATGTTTTACATCACGACCGCATTAGATCTATCGGCTCATCGAGGTCTTGTTATCATCATCAGTCTGTGCTGCAACGGTTGGGTCCGATCTACTAGACTGTTCATGATAACATTGCTCTTAATAAGCCGATGGGTTTCATGCGATGTTTTATCGGAGTGTATAGCTGATAAGTTATCTTTATATCCAGTCGATTTGTCACAAACATTTAGAAAATCGCTAATAACCCGGGCGCGAGCAGGAGCGAGAACCCAGACGCGAGCACAGGTGAGGACCCGGGCACGGTGTAACGCCCAGAAATTCACACCGAAATTCTGAACATTAATGTGTAATAAATCCCTGCCCAGGAAAGCCAGGGTACACAAACCAAGTTGCCATACAGAGAGTCTTACAAACAGAGTGAAATGCATATTACATAAATGCAGCGGAAAAAGGTAAAACGGAGTCTATAAACATCTGGCCAAGCAGCCGCTTCCATTCCCACAGGCACCTTGACGGCGGAGCCAGCCTATTCCTCAGGATGATCTTCATCTGACACGTTCTCCAACACTGGGGGGAAAAGGGAGCAAGGCTGAGTACCACCCACAGTACTCAACAAATCACACCCACAATTATGCATATGCACAGGGTACAAAGATGGGATAGGCTTTATTTGTAGAAAAGCAGTTGCAAAAGGGAGTAGTTCGCAAACATTGAAAAGTTGATTTAATTAACAATATTAATTCACCACTGATTAACGTTACACCACGTTAACCAGGCCCAACCATTCCCAACTGATTGACGCTAAACCACGTCAACCAGTCTCCACTGATTAACGCTACACCACGTTCACCAGACACCTCCGGGTACCGTTACACCACGTTACCCGGACTCCACTGATTAACGCTACACCACGTTAACCAGTCACCACTGGACAACGTACCACGCTGACCAGCTTTTCCCGACCAACGCTAAACCACGTTGACCAGGCCGCGCTGATGGAAGTTACACCATGACCACCAGGCATAACTGATGAGAGTTACACCACACTCACCAGTCTCCACCGATTAGCGTTAAACCACGCTAACCAGTCACCCCCGGTCAACTCAACCACGTCGACCGGACTCAACACCTTCCACACACCAGTTTGATAAAACAGGATTGATTATCTAGGGTGAGACTAATCACGGTGAGTCTTGGCCAATGTGCCCATAATCGCGGGCGCGGCTATTCGAATAGTTTTACTCTGATCAGAGGTGTACAACTGTACCCACAAGACACAGCCCCCACACACGTTCCCGTGTGCCAGTACATCACCACAATGTCCCGTACGAGGCTGTGACAGGACCGTTCACGAAACCCCTCCCTAACCATCCACACCACGCTGAGGTTGCACCTGCCGACAGGGCACGCCATATTGGCCAGGCTACCCCCCTTGCGCCACGGTGAATCCGGCAGCCGATCAACCCTACCCCGGGCCGACCCAACTCCATCACGCCCACCCTCTTCTTCGGTGCCTAGGAGAGGGAGAAGAAACGCTTCAAGCCCAGCCGTTGCCCACGCTGGCTTGTGGCAAGTACGGGAAGTTGCCCAAGTGGTTCCCGCAAACCGGTCCTTAATTGCCATGGGTGTGACAAGCAAAACCATACACCCACAGCCCACCATTTAGGTCAAAATTTTAGGAATTTAACAATAGCCTGTCCAAGGTTCCATTTTTCCGACATTGAGTCGAGTCATATAAAAGAAATAGTATTTAATTCCCATGTGAGCTATGTTGCTAAGCATGGCTAAGCATTCCTAAGAATTGTAAACTAGTCACATTATTACCCAGGTGACAAGGAGTTAGTTATCAAGACTAAGGCTAAATCCTAACTTTGTATAGGTAATAACCACCCACATGAAATATAGAAATAATGCAGTTTATTTAAGCAAACAAAGCAATTTAGCGAAAAATGGGTACAAATTGATCAAAGTATCAGTGCGACTTGCCTTGCTCCGGCTCAAGGTACTCGGCTACGATCTCGAAATACGCAGGAGAATTATCGGCGTCGGATTCTATAACAAACAATGCATAAACAATTAAAAACAGTACATGGAGGTCAACAAACATGGGCTGAAAGTATTTTTAGTGGATTCTTGGCATTTTTCTGGATTTAATGAAATTTGAATGGACTTAATCGGAGTTCGCATGAATTAGTTATGATTTATTGAAGTTGTACTGCTATTTTCAGAGTGAATATAATTAACCAGTGATTTAATGCGCATTAACCGATTAATGACGTCACCAGACTGGGAAGCCGGCACCGACAGGCGGGCTCAACCAGCCAGTGGCGTGCGAGAGGCAGGCGCACGGCGGACCAAGTCCACCGCGGCCGAGAGCGGGCGCACCACGTGGCGCCACCGTGGGCAACCACGCGGGCGAGCGAGCGGGCGGCCCCGATCTGCCACCCGGCAGATCGGACGGCCCCGGGGAGCGGCGGCCGAAGCCAGCCGTCCCGAGCGGGAGGCGGCGGCGCGCACGCGACCCGACGGTCGACGACGGCGACCACCCGGCGCGGCGGCGACCACACGGAGGGGCGGAAAGGAACAGGAAAACGGAGGGGGTTCTCACCGGCGGCTCGCGACGGCGTGAAGACGACGGTGGCAACGAAAAGGCGGCGGCGGCCTCGGGACGACGTCGGCGACGGAGCTCCGACGGCGGGGAACGGGCGAGAGGCGATTGCCGAGGTGTCCTGGAGGATGAGGAGGACAGGAGAGGAGTTAGAGCGGAGAATAGAGACACGGCGCGGCAGGAATTACCGGCCGGGGAGGAAACGGAGGACCGATACTCACCGTGCGCGCGGGCGAGGCGGTCCGGCGAGCTTCGGCTTCCACGGAGTGGCGGCCGAGATGCGGCGCGGTGCGGCGGAGGTGCAGGCGGTGGCGGAGTAGCCTGGCGGCGTCCAGAACGGCGGCGAGCGGCGGCCGGAGTGGCGAAAGACGGTGGAGCTCGGGTGCGCGGTGGCGACGGGGTTCTAGGGCACTGGAAAGCTCGGCGTGTTGGGGAAAAGATGGAGGAGAGGGTGGAGATGGTTTTTATACAGTCGGACGGGAGAGATCGAGGCCGAATGGCTCCAATCGTGGACGGGTGAGTGGATGGCGGCGTGGGCATCGTGTGCGAGGTTCTCGGGAGAGAGGGGACGTGGACGCCGGAGAACTCGGGGGAGTGGGGCGGACTCGGTTTGCGACCGTTTGAACGAGTGGAGAGCACGGGGGATGAGGCGGGAGGCGGCGGCGGATCGGACGGCTTCGGGGAATTTCCCCTCCGCCCGATTCGGACGGAGGAGGAAGATGATGCTGACAGGTGGGCCCGGCCTGTCAGCGGGAGGTGCGTGGGCGCGGGTGCGAGCGAGGGCGCGGGCGCGGGCGCGAGGGCGCGGGAGCGCGAGAGCGAGGGCGCGGCCGTGGGGGCACGGGCGCGAGGGCGCGGGAACGGGCACGGGCACGGGCACGCGGGCACGGGCGCGAGCACGAGTGCGGGCGCGAGCGCGGGGGCGAGGGCGCGAGGAGGAAAAGGCCGGGGAGGGAAAAAAGGACCCGGCCTGCGGCGCGTGGGGAATGGCGGCACAGGAGCGGGCCAGCGGCCCCGAGGGAGAAAAAGAGAAAGGAAGAAGGAAAAAGATTTCCAGGATGATTTTAATTCCGATAAGCGCTTTTGATTTATTAAAAATAGTTCCTGTGCTCTGTAAATTCCACTAAAAATCCAGTTAATGTATTTTGGCACAGAGAATACAAGAAAAATATTTCCGGCCACGATAATTTATCATCTTGCATTTTACACCATCAATTAATTCCTCTAGCCTTTTTAAATTTATTTTCTTGGGTATTTTTCACAGGTAAAGTTTCTGTGTGGCTAATCTCAGGGTGTGACACACGGGCACAAACAGCAGGTAAGGACCCGGACGCGAGTAAAGGCGAGGACCCGGGTACGGGCACGGACAGCAGGCGAAGATCCGGGCGCGGGTACGAGCAAGGGCCCCGGCATGGGTGCGGGCAGCATCTTTGGGGCGACGCTAGTAATTTTAATCACAATCGGCTGAAGTTTATTCAATCTATTTATTTATGCATTCTGCCTATTTATTTTATCAGTTTGCAACCGATTTTTGAGGATCCCTTCAATGATCGGCTAGTTTGATATTTGCTTATTATTATGTTACTGCTCATGCCATCATCGGCTTCCAGTCGGTGTATAAGTGCTACAGTTCATATCAGCCATCGGCCGATGAGACGAGTCAAGATCGGCTTCCAGCCGATTGGCTCATTGATCTAATATTTTCCATCTCCTTGTCAATTGCAGGGTCAAATTGACTGGCACGCCTAGGAACCTCAAGATTTTAGGACCTGCACTGGAGTGAAGCAAATCTCCTAGGCCTTCGCGTGTCTCCAAGCGCCGAATGGCCCCCGGCGGTTTTCGGCGTCAACACATCTGGAACAATCCACACTTTCTGATTCTTGCAATCGACACACGGACAATGTATTTCCTTTCTACCCACTGTCAAAGCATGTGCTCTCACCGCTTCAATAAATTTCGAAACCTCCTTCATGTACGACTGCTGAAATCTTGGCGTATTGTACATCCATGCCCTATCCATCTGAGAATTCAAACAAATTTAAATAATATCCTACATTCAAACTTAAATATCTAGTTAAAAAAATAAATATCTAAAAACTGTACAAAACAAGCTATTCAATATCGAGGAAAAAATTAATTGCAACAAAAAAAACCTATTCCCTTAGAAAAAAATCCCCACCCTCT
This sequence comes from Oryza meyeriana var. granulata, assembly GCA_003991445.1. Classification (NCBI taxonomy): domain Eukaryota; kingdom Viridiplantae; phylum Streptophyta; class Magnoliopsida; order Poales; family Poaceae; genus Oryza; species Oryza meyeriana. The sequence goes on from RYFJ01000976.1 coordinate 7,429, forward strand.
TTCTCTCTCCAAATAGATCTAGGAGTTCACATACATATTCAAATCTCCTTATTTTACCTTGAGAAGAACTAAAATTACATACATATGGATTAAGGCATACCATTGCACTAATATTACATAGATATTTTGGTTCAAATTCATGCTAAAACATAAATAAAAATTGTTACATCTAGGTCAAAAAAAACCACCATTCCCAAGCAAAATTCACACCATCCAAATCCTAAATTCAAAGGAAAACTTGATAAATATAGTAGGAAAACATGATTCTAACCTTAGGTAGGCAAATCCCCTAAGAAATCCGAGTTCAAAACCTCCCCCCAATATTTTGGCAAGTTTTGAAGAGAGAAAGGATGAAAGGGTCGGGCTGAGCAGATATATATGTGGGAGGACATCGCAGGCAGGCCGCTTTGAGGCCCGCCTATGATAATCCACTCATCACAGGTGGGCAACTTAGTGGCCCGTCTGTGATAATCGATCTCCGCAGACAGGCCGTAGCGACCCCGCGATCGGGATTATAGCAGGCGGCCCTCATCTTGGCCCGCCTGCGACCTCCAGGGGGGTCCGTCTGTGAAAATCAGTTCTGTAGTAGTGACCTGCGCATGTCGGCAAAACCATCTGGTTACTTGTCTTCAGACCTTCACCTTATTGAGTGTCTCAATTTATCGTGAGCTTTAATTCCTATTTGTAATTCAAATTGCTTTTATCTTTTTTTCCTTGTTTCTTCGATTTGCTTACAGGAATAAAGTTAATCTACACTAGCAAGATAATGACCCTCAGAGAGGTGTATCAATCGCTAAGGCGCAAAACAACAACGTCTAGTACAGGTGTAGTTGGATTGTCTCTCCTCAAATCGCAGTTATCTTTAACTCACCGAGAGATCGAGACTCCCATGCCCACATCACTAGGTAAATGTTCCACTGAGTTGTATGAAATTGTGTAAATTTGTCATCTGTCGTTTTGAAGATGATGGCGCATCTGACCCCAACAATGAAGATGGCTCACCTAATCGACCATGGTGAAGAGACAAGTAAGCCATCTCTTAGATGTATCTTTGCAGCGTCACTAAGCCATATTCCTTTATTAAAGTTTGCATTTTTAGATCAAGTTAGAAATGTCAGAAGGTGGAAGAACATTGCAATGATCAACACCCATCCATGTTTAGGGCCCTTCAAAACGCAGGATTGTGAAAACATAGGAATAGTAAAAACATAGGATTTTCACATGAATGCAGGTGTAAAACAAATGATTGCAAAGCACAACAAAAATATAGGAATGACTGTATGAATGGACCACAAGAAAAACACAGAAATTAGAGAAGAGATAATGACTCAAAGGAAAGTTAGCATGACAACCAACCTTATGCTAACTTTCCTCCAAAATCTCCTCCTCTTGAGCCATTCCATAGGAACATCATAGGATTGTTCAAGTCTCAATTCTTTGTTTCAAAGAACTAAATATGAAATTTTACTATAGGATCCAAATCCTATAAAATTCCTATGTTTTTTCTAGAAATCAAAGGGACCCTTATTGGTTGTTTGCGTCACAACATCACTCTTTGTTTACGTCGCAAAATCACTCTCCATTTGATGTTCTTCAATTTCTTCGGGCGTTGTAGCCTGCTAGGGTTTCAAATTTCGTGCAACCCCTACGAAACTATTTCGCCCAAAATTTTCAAATTTTAGCAAATTTTATTGAATTTGGTTAAAATTTATTTAAACTCGGTCAACATTTGTTTAAGTTTCAAATATTTCCATTCTGAAATCTAGGAAATTTTGGTCCAAGGGCAGATATGTACAAAACGAAATTACAAACCTGTAGCCTGCAGCGAGTACTGTAGCATATAAGTACCGTTGGACACAAGATCATAGTTAAAAAATATGCGTTAACCTTGTGTGTGTTTCTTCTAAAATTTCAACCTACGTGATCAAATAAATTGTCGTTTTTTGTATGTATGCGTACTTTGATTTTTTTTCACACATTTGTAGACCCAGTTGGCAATGTTAGGAGAAGGAATCAATACACCTATGAGCAGCGTGACCAGCGTGGATCCATATATAGCTATATAGCATGCTTCACTTCAGTGGGCACACTAAGAAAAAGGAGTGCCGAGGGCCGTTTCTATTGAAACGGGTGTGCCTTAGCGATCTGTACTCTGTAGCAAGAAGGCAAAGAATTGTGGCCGCAAACGAGTAGCATTTGATCCTGAATCCATAAAAGATGTGCCTTTGAGTAGGTGAACAACAATCCCGGATATAGCCAGTGCTCTGAATATTTCAAAGAGTACATTACTTAGGTGGTTGAAGGAAAAAAAAGTTTAGGCAGCACACGAACGGCATTAAGTTTACCCTAACAAATGATAACAAGAGAGAACGGATTCGATTTTGTCTATGAATGTCACACAGCTTAGGCATGCCACATGATCTAACTTTTCGGGGTATGTACACCATTGTGTACATAGACGACAAATGATTCTATCGGACGTGGAAATGACAGAAGTAATATTTGATATTTCCTTCGTCTCAAAATAAAAAACCTAATATTAGATGTAACACATCCTATACCGCAAATCTAAATAGCACTCTGTCTAGATTCGTAGTACTAGGATGTGTCACATCTAGTTTTAAATTTTTCTATGTTGAGATGGAGAGAGTACTAACGAGGACAAGCACAAAAAGAAGTAAAGAAACACAAGTAATTGTGAGACCTACCGCTACTAAAGAACCATTTTTAAAGACAGGTCAGCTTCAGTTCTAATAGTGGATAATAATAAAATGAGAGAATCTATATGCCAGCGAGTTTGCTCTGGTTGAATAATTTGCGATTGACTTTGTCTCCCTCTGTAATATGCCACTCACTTTATCAATTATTTCTACAACATGACATTGGGCTGAATACCTTTTTGAAAATGGTTAAAATGTCCTGCAAGACATATATGGGTTGACAATTGATTGACCCACTAGCTAGAACGTTTAGAAAAAATAATTTTTTGTGAAGCCTCCTTAAACAATATATAAGTTTATGTGTATGTTTCAAGGTTTTTGATTTGCATGTATTAACTTTTGAAAAATATAATTTATCTTTTATATGCTAATAAAATACTTTTGTGTGACGTTCTTTCATTTAAATCATCTTTTATATGGTACACAAAAATGTTTTTGTGATTTGATTACTTTTTGTGTAAGTGACTCCTCTTTTATTGGCTACATAAAGATAGATTTTCAAAAAAAACCAAAACATGGGAAAAAACTCGAAACATACAGACAGATTTCTATGTTGTGTAAGGAGGCTACACAAAAACTTTCATATTTCTTTCAAAACTTCTATTGGGTCAATCAATTGCCAACCTTTCTATGTGTTGAAGGGCATTTAGATATTTTTGGAAAAGTATCCGGGCCAATGATATATTGTAGAAATAATTGATGAAGTTAGTAACATATTATAGAGATAGACAAAGTTGATTGCTAATCCTTGACTAAGCAAACTTAGTGGCATAAAATAGATTCTCTCTAATAAAATATGCTTGAGATAATGGCGAGAGGGCTCTATAGTCGAAAACGGACTGTGGAAATTGATTTCACACATGGTTACTTACGCATGTGAAAATCGTAATTTCTAGACACGGTTTCATAAGAGGGTTTCTTACGAGAACCGCTTCTAAAAACCATATATTTCCAAAGGCACTTATGTTAAGGAACTACATGTGAAAATTAATTTTCACATCAGGTTTTTTTTAAGAAGCCGCCTCTGAAAATGTAAATAGTCTATTTCAAGAAAGAAAACATAACTTTTTCACATATAAAGTCAGATGAATTTATATCAAAATTATAGAGCTCGACGAGATATATAACATTGTAGTTGATAATCTTTTCATTTGAGATAATTTAAATGTCCAAATATGCGTTAGAACGACTCAGATCTAATAGCATAAACAGATTTTTAAAATTTTCAAACATTTCGGATGGATTCAAACTCTATATAAAAGTTGTGGAGTTCAATAAGATTTACATTTGTCATTTAAACTCATATATGATGCCAAATACATTTACAAGTTTCGGATAGTAGTAGTCAAATGAATAGCATCGATTATTTAGACAAGATGGTAAGGAGGCTGCACGTGGAGAGAGAGGTGCCAGATCAGATTCCTATATACACCACACGAGTGTATGTTTTTTGAAAATCGTATGATTTCTATAGATAGATCATAAGAAAATCCGCTTGTGATAATGGAAAAAGGGACCTATGGTGTAAAACCTTATGTGGAAATCAATTTTCACATACAGTCACTTAAGAGAACCGCCTGTAAAAATAGAGCTGAGATAAATAAAGCAAAACGTTCTTACCAAAATTTCAATTTGCACAGATCCTGTTTGCTAGACCTCCACCCATGTGAGCTAAACACCTTCAAAGTGGCCTTCTTCAATCTGTGGCTTGACGCATTAACCACCCAACATTGGTCCTCCGGTTGTAATAAACACCAAAACTGTATCCAAGAAGAGCTCATGGAAACCACCTATATGTAAGGTTAGAGATGCATTTTCTATAAAACAATATCATTTCTATTTAGCCATAAGGCCCAAATCAATATTATTTTTATTTAGCCATAAGGCCGGAATTATAGAAGTAGTTCCAAGTTAAACTTGTTTTCACAACCCCACCCATCAATCAATTCACAAACAGATACGAGACTATTTGAGGATTGGTACTGAAGGCTATATGAACCACTCACCGTACAAAGCGAGCCCGTGGGCATACAAAAAACAAATATTGGATGGTCTCACTACTGTTACAAAAACAACAAATTTGCTACCTCTCCGGTTTCTTTTGGCTAAATTGTCTTTACTCAGAATTAACCCATGCCACAAGTACCATAAAAATGTGATAACCCGACTTTTTTGTTTAGCCAAAAAAACTATTTTAATAAAATCCTAGATTCAAAAAATTGGTTCTTCGTGTGCATTAAGGATCTAGTGCCAAGGTCTCAATTAAATCATTTCTTGTGACCCTAATAATTGTGATCCAAACGCTTCCATCTAAAACAAAACTCATTTTAATTTTGAAGTTCGAAGTTGCCCTGCTAAACTGTTCCCAAAAGTCCTTTCGAAATACACTAAAATAAAGAAAATTCTAGATCCAAATAGTCCCTATGTATCCTTTATTTTGTTGAAAATTCAATTATTGAAGTTCAAACCTCCCTTATAATCCCCCTCTTTTGCTCTCCATTCTATCCTCCTCAAATTTATTCAAAATCATTGTAGAGGCCATGAGCCACGGATAATTCATGGGAAGCTTTGTGGCCATTCGGATAGAGTAAGGGTCTAATCCTTTAATTAGGAATACAACATGACTCGGTGTATATTATCTTATATAATAAGGGAAGGGATATAGTCCTAGTCGGATACGTTGTATTCCTAGAAGGAAATCCTTTGGTCAGAATCCAACTGGGTTCCTATCATGTAACCTCTCCTCTCCAGTATATAAGGAAGGGTAGGGGGCCCCTTAGGGCAAGACATACAATCTCACCAGTGAAACCTCAAAGGCAATATACAATAGCTGGAAGTAGGGTATTATCTCACCTTGAGGGCCTGAACCAGGATAAATTATTTCGTATTCCTTTGCAATCCATCAAGTTTAGATCTCATGAGTAGCCCTATATAATCATTGCCGATACAAAACATCGACAGTTGGCGCGCCAGGTAGGGGTCTCGGTGAGATCATCTTTATCAAGCTTGATGAATCCAATCACCGGAGTAGATGGCGTCAAGTTCTTCCCCGGGCAGACAATCAGCTTTGAGAGCCTCGACTTCATCGCTGACGAGTTCGGCAATCTCATCCTGACCGACTCGAATTCGACCCGATCGGCCGGGAACCAAGCCAGCTTCGCGCCAATCGGCTTACTCAACGTTGTAGCAATCTTCAACGACATGCTGCGGCAATCCCCAAGATGCGTGAGTCTCGGGACAACTCTCTTTCCTGATAGTTGACTCGGACGTGGCTCCGAGTCGATCGAGATCAGGTCCAGGGGAGACGAGATCATTAATTGCCCACTCGGACTCAACAACGCCGCAACAATCTTCAATTCCAATCTGATGTGGCAAACTCAATCCTCTGGAATTTGACTCAAATATAGCCCAGAGTTGCTCGAGATCGGATCTAGGGAGGTTGGAGTCATAATTACCCCTTTAAACTACTCCGACTTCGATTCACAGTCAGACAGTAGTTCGACAAGCTTTTCTCCACCACGAGAAGTTTTCATGGTGTCCAAGGGTTCAACTCCCACTCAAGATGCACGCCGACTACGCGATCAACAAGAGGAGGAGGCTCGCCGACTGCGTGAGAAACAGGAGGAAGACGCACAACGTTTGCAAGCCGACCATGATGCTCGCAATGACAACTTGCGCAAGGATGGACAGACCGCTCAGCAGGAGATCCTCCAAACCCGAGTAGGTGACCATGACGTCTTCGCGATCCCACAACAGAACATCGTGGCTGCTATCACATTGTTGGACACCTTGTAGTTCGGGCCCGACCACCAGGCCACCCCGACCATCACAAGGATCAAGGCAATGATCACCGCTGCAGCATGCCAGCAGCGACAACAATCTAGAGACACTCTCGTACTATCAAACAAGACAGCCTTTGACACGGTGGTTTCATCTACTTCAGCACGGCACCGAGCAGCTGGCTCTGGTCAGCATCACTCGGAGTCACGACATACATCACTTGGTAGTCTGAGTAACGATCGACGGCGGCCTCATCATGACGACCGCCGCAATAACTAGGACGCCCGAGGACGACTACGGTGGGATCTCCGCCACAATATTAATGCTCGACGCCGAGAACACGAGGAGGATGAGCGCCGCCAACTAGAAGATGAGCGTGAGCACTTGACCTCCACCACGAGCGACTTTATCGCCGTAGACGGAGTTGGAGCCCTCACCCAGATGAAGGAATACCAGCGTTCACCCACGAACTACAACAAATCGATTGGCCATCCGACTTCAAGCCGATTGGAATAGAGAAGTACGATGGAAAGACTAACCCGGTGTCCTGGCTCACAGTTTACACCTTGGCAATCCGTGCGGCTAGAGGCGATCACAAGGTCATGGCTAACTACCTGCCAGTCGCCTTGGCTGACTTGGCAAGGACATGGCTGACAGGGCTTCTCAAGAGGTCAATTGGCTCCTGAGGGGAGCTCCGTAAACGTATCGTCGCGAACTTCCAAAGAACGTATGAGAGGCCATCTTCCGAGTACGATCTATATCAGTGCCACCAGAGGAAGAACGAGTCCCTCCACTATTTCATCAAGCTTTTTCTAAGAAAAGAAACTCAATGCCTAAAATCAAGGATGAGGTCATCATCACCACCTTCCACAAGGGAGTCAGAGATGCAACGTTCATCGCCAAATTCACTCAGAAGCCACCCAACTCCGTCAAAGCTCTCTTTGAGATGGTCAATAAATATGTTGATTCAGCCGACGCAGTGGCAGAGGCACTTGACGATAAGCCCCAGCAGAAGGAGCGATGGGAGACGGACGACGCGGCCCTATCCAAGCATGGGAACCGCAAGCGGAAATCTGGGGGCTTCATTGCGGCGGTCGATCGCAACCGTCTTTGACCTCCTAGAACCGAAGATTATCAGAACGACAAGTGACATGCTCAGGGGGCTCAAAAGCTCAAATGCAAAGGATGGCATCCCCACTCCCAACTCGTGCAATACCAAACAGCTAAGTCGCTTTCTGATAAATATTTTTCTCCTTTATATGATATTCTCATCTAAATGGGACAGGAGGCAACTCACTTCCCTATGGTTTGACTCGGAATGGCTTAGCACCAGTCAGGATCAGATCTAGGGGGATGAGATCGTCAATTCCTCACTTGGCCTCACCAATACCGCAACCGTTTACACTTAATAGGTGTACATACTGCATATTTTCTGTTTTTCCTCTTAATGATTGCAAAAGTACTCGAGTAGCATAAATTCTGATCCGTGAAGCTTTGCTCCATGAAAGGCGAAGTCAAGTCACCCAAAACGCGTATCTAGGAAAGAGCCATGAGCCGACTCCCGACGCTCGGGGGCTATGACTAGTCGGGTAGAGTGTTTAAATGTAAGGGGTCAACTACTCGGGGAAATTAATATCAATAAGAGGAGGAACACATATTTATATCTATTGTAAAATACATAAATATTCTTCATGTGATTGTTTTCTTCATCAGATGCTACTCATCCGATATGTTTATAATGCAGGGCCAGTTCCGGATACGCGTAACAGGAACTCATGGCTACGAGCCTATTTCCTACGCACGGGGGCTGGACCAGTCTGCTATGATACATTTAGAGTGCAACGCTTCAAGAATCACTCGGAATGCTCCATGAGGGCTACTGACCGAGTACTTGCACCAGTCGGGACACGGATGCCACCTTTACCTTGGTATGCCCTATGGGGGCTAATAACCGACCTCCGGCACCAGTCGGGACTCGAGTACCACACTGCTGGGTATGGTACACCCCATGAGGGTCGCCATCCGAATCCTATGCTAATGCGAGATTCGGGTACCTTATTTGGTCATGACTCTGTTGGGTAGGGTATGCCCTATGAGAGTTGTCACCCGAATCCTATGCTAATGCGAGTTTGGGTACCTTATTTAGCTACAATTTTGCCAGGTTGGGTATGCCCCCAAGAGGGTCGCCAGCTAAATCCTACGCTAGTGCAGTGTTCGGGTACCTATTTGGCCAAAACAGGGAAACAAGCCACTACTGAAACTTTCAGTCGGGGGTAGCACCAAACCCGGAACCTACGGAGGTGCTCATTACTTTTCAAGACTGGAAAACCCCAATCATTCGATTCTTACTGGAAGACTTTCTAAAGATCGCAACGAAGCTGAGTAAGTCAAGCGATGGAGCAAAAACCTTTATCGTAGTCAGAGAAGTCCTATATTGTCAAAGTGCATCTGGAGTTCTCATGCACTGCATTACACCTGAGGAGGGCAAGCAGATCATGCAATCTATCCACTCGAGCATCTGTGGCAACCATGCTGTATCTAGAACATAAGTTGAAAAGGCTTGTAGACAAGGATTCCTCTTGCCAATTGCGGTTACCAACGCTGAAGCACTCGTCCTATCATAGAAGGGATGTCAATTTTTCATTCGGCAAATTCACCTACCAGCACAGGAGTTGCAGGCTATCCCAATTTCGTGGCCCTGTCTAAGGGCTTGACATGGTCAGGCCGTTCAAGAAGGCACCAGGAGGGTTTACACATCTGTTCGTCATGGTGGACATCTTCACAAAGAGGATTGATTCCGGACATGTCGCTACCATAACTGCGGCCTAGACGAAATACTTCATACTGAGTATAATCTATAGATCTGGAGTCCCCAATCGTATTATTATGGGCAACACGCTCAGTTCATGGGCAGCATATTCAAAGATTTCTGCAACGACTTGGGCATCAAAATCTGCTACGCTTCTGTGGCATACCCCCAAAGCAATGGCTGGTTGAGCAATGATCAAAATCTCCGGATTTTATAGGGCTGTGCTGGGTAGATCCGTTTGGGCCGGCTTATTCGGTAGTAAGCCAAAGATATGAGTTCTTAAATAGCATGCCCTATTGGGTCGCCCGCTGGTCGCGTTAAAATCATGATGCAGGTGCTATTTTACAAAAACTGATTAGACAATCAGATATGCTTCATGCTAAGTCCACAGCCGGGTATATATATTCGGGTATCTTGATTATTTTAAGATATTGAGGATATATCCTTATAAGGATCAATAGCTAGCCTCCATTAAAATTGGGGATGCAGGTATCTCTCAAGTACACCTCATCACACATTGGATTTACTCCATAGTGATACTCGGCTTACATGCTTAGCCAAGTTGTCTTGAGCAAAATTTCCAGCTAATATATAGCTGAAGAGTCCAATTTCTGAGAAACATATCAATCGAGAAAGACTTAAAGGTTAAAGATCTTTGACTTTATGTTTAATTGTTTTTCAATTAAGCACAAAGTCGGGGCTACACCTAATAGGTGCGCCTATTCGGTGCACACTATTCATCTATGAAGCCCTTCGTAGCCTCGTTGCCAGCTGATATGAAGCAGGGCTCAAGAGAAGAAGCACTCGGACAATGAGTACTCAGGAGCAAAGCACTTGGGAATCTCTTCACCATGGAGGATGAGCACTCGGCACCAGCTGTGACTCAACTATGAAGGTCTTAGTGGCTACTGTGGAGGCCATGGGCCCCGGGTACCTCAAGGAGGGCAATTACGGCCACTCAGACAGAGGGTAGACCGGCCCCTACAATTGGAGATAGAGTAGGACTCGGTTTTATATTACCTTGCATGACAAGGAAAGAGATATAGTCCTACCCGGATACTCTATGTACTGATAAGGAAATCCCTTAGTCGTATCCTACTGGATTTCCTACCCTGTAACCCTCATCCCTCAAGTATATAAGGAGGAGTAGGGAGCCCCCTGGGGCATATGACAATCTCACTAGAGAATACAGCGAAAGCAATACACCACAACTGGAAGTAGGGTATCACCTCGCATCGAGGGCTTGAACCAGTATAAATCTCGTGTGTCCTTTCGAATCCATCGAGTTTCGGTCCGATGAATAGCCCCATATAATTATTGCCGATACAAAACATCGACACTGCTCAAGCTTTTCTGAAGATTGAAGATTTTCATACCTTTTGGAAGTCTTAAACCTCCATCCCTGTGTGCTAGGAGTGGAGGTAGTTGGCGGTGGGCCTAAAGGCCTACTCGGCGGTGGAGTGCTGCCGGCTGTCGGGCTAATGGGCACAGCAGTTGGCGGTGGGGATCTTGGCCCAGTCGGTGCTGTACTCAGTGCGGCCAACTGGGGCATGGCGGTAGTCAGCGGTGTGGTTCTAGGGCTGGCTGGTCCCGGGGCTATGCTACTCGGCAAATCATTCTTTTTGGCCTGGTCCGTCGCTGGTCGCTTCCTAGCCCTCTTGGGGCTTGGTTGGGCTGATGAGGGGCTAGCCGGCCGCTTTCTAGATTCATTAGCCAGTCGGCTAGGTGGGTCAGAATCAAACTTGGCCAATTCCTGCAAATAATCATGTATCAAGGGACGAACGAATTAACAACCTACATGCCACACATTGCAGATATACATCAAGACCAACATTGCGCCAGATGTTACCTTTGGCTAGGGCCTATCCCTACAGTATGGCTTTGGGGCTCGCTCAGTGTCCAGGGTCTCGACCACTCCGTTGATAAAATATCCAAGCAAGGTGTCAGTAACGACGTCCTTGTTGACAAAATTAGTGCATTCCTGAGTCGAATCATTTTTCCCTTGGTAATCATAGCCGAGGTGAATCCTGGCCTTCGGGGGACGGATTCGGCAGTTTTGGAATATCCTGGCCACCCAAGGACCGGTTAGCCTAGTGCTCTTCAGCGTGTCGATTTTCTCCAGCAACTGGTATACCTAGACAACCTCACCTTGCAATGGTGTAGCTATCCAGCTCTCCAGAACAGAAGGAGGATTTCGAAAGAAAGGGGGCAGGGAGGGCTCAAGATTGGAGCAATAAAACCACTCCTAATGCCACCCTTTTAGAGAAGTCTTCAGAGGGATGTGGAGATAGGCCTTTTTCATCTCATTGCGAAGGTGAAGGCCTGCTCCCTCTATCACCAGAATCTTCGACTTGGAGGGCTAAGGCTTGATGTGGAACAGAAAACAAAAAAGGTTGAACTGGGGATCGATTCCTAGGAAGGCCTCACAGAGGGTGACAAAGATTGAAACATGAAGAATAGAGTTGGGGTTGAGATGGTAAAGCTCAATTTGGTAATACCCGAGGAGATTGCGGAGGAAATCGGAAGAAGGAAGGGCGAGACCACGGTCGAAGAAAGAGGCAAAAACTACAGTCACATGAGAACCTGAGGAAGGGATTGACTCACCGGTGGCAGGGCGCCAGTTGATGATCTCCTTGGTTGAAGATTCTTCTTCCTCTCCAAGAGCACCAGCTTTGTTGCGCAGCAATCCGACGTTGGCCAAACTTCGGACGGCATGGCTGGGATGTCGAATGGCGCCTTCAGCATTGTTGGGGGTGAAGAGCTGGGCAAGGAAGCTTCTTGATGATGGGAATCGATGCTGGGCAAGAGATTTTTGCGGATTTCCGGAGGGGAGCTCAAGCTACAGGAAACCCTAGCAGTGGCAGAGAGGGAGAAGTTTGGCGTGGGCATGCGGGAGCTAAAACGATTTGGCGAATTGGGGGGGTGGGAAAGGAGAATCTTTTCTCTCTCCCGTCGTTTTATAGGCCTGCGCCGAGTTAGCGGGCTTGGGCCAGCTTGCTTGGCAATGGGCCGTAAGATATGAGTTACTAAATAGCATGTTCTATTGGGCCAACCGATGTCTGTGTTAAAATCACAGTGCATGTGCTATTTTACAGGTACTGATTAAAATAATCAGATATGCTTCATGTTAAGCCTAACTGCTGGACACATGTATTCAGATATCTGAATTATTTATTAGATATTGGAGATATATCCTTATAAGGATCAATAGCTGGTCTCCATTAAAATTGGGGATGCAGATATCTCTCAATAACACCTCACCATATATTGGGTTAAAATTCATGAAGTGATACTCGGCTTACATGCTTAGCCAAAATGGCCTTGAGCAAAAATATTTCTAGCTAATATAATACTGAAGAGTCCAATTTCTAAGAAATATACCACTCGGGAAAGACTTAAATGTTAAAGATCTTTGACTTTATGTTTAATTGTTTCACAATTAAACACAAAGTTGACCTAATAGGTGCACCTATTCAGCGCACACTATTCATATTTTTCTATGAAGTTGTTCATAGCCTCGTTGCCAGCTGATGTGAAGCAGGACTTGAGAAAGAGGTACTCGGACAATGGGTACTCAGGAGTAAGGCACTCAGGAAACCTTCGCCAAGGAGGATGAGCACTCGGCGTCAACTGTGACTAAACTATGAAAGTCTTAGGAGCTACTGTGAAGGCCATAGGCCCCGAGTACCTTATGGGAAGCTTTGTGGCCACTCAGATAGAGGAAGGGACTAATCCTATAACTAGGGATACAACAGGACTCGATGCATATTACCTTGTATGATATGGAAAGGGATATAGTTCTAGTTGGGTACGTTGTATTCCTAGAAGGAGATCCCTTGATCAGACTCTGACTGGGATTCCTATCATGTAACCTCTCCTTTCTAGTATATAAGGAGGGGTAAGGGCCCCTTGGGGGAAGACATACAATCTCACCAGAAAAATATCAAACGCAATACACAACAGTTGGAAGTAGGGTATTACCTCACCTTGAGGGCCTGAACTAGGATAAATTTTTTCCTGTTCATTTGCAATCTATCATGTTTAGGTCTCACGAGTAGCCCCATATAATCATTGCTGATACAAAATATCGACAATCATCCAAAAGTTTAAAGCTTCATCTCAATCCCAACCAAAAGTCTCCCTCCCTGAATCCTGGAATATTGAGAATTAAAAATATCAAATTTGAATTCAAATCCCAAATCTAAATATTCAAATCAAATCCCCCTTCCTTTTCTTTTCCACCTTACTAGATCGACCCAGCTGCACCCCCTCTTCTCCCGGCCAGCTAGCAGGCCCCTCCTTCTCTCCTAAGCAGCCCCATCTCTCTTCACTCCGGCCCAACTCACCTTGTCTCTCCCTTCCTCTCCCCTCTTTGCTTCATAGGCAGGCAGGTGCTGACGTGTCATGTGTGCCTAGCACATCGTGTCGGGGCTTATCCCTTGCCCTACCCCTACAATGCTGTGTCGTGTGTGCATGCCTTGCCTCTGCCATCCTGCAATGCGCCATGTGCCACCCACCACATCACTTGCCTTGTACCGACCATGCGCGGACCCCACCTCCTTAATCACCTTGCGTGGTAAGATCCTCTAGTCCCTTTTAGTCTACCACTGACACATGGCCCAAGTTGATTAAAATTATAATTAATCCTTCAATAAAAGCTCGTGTCACTTACATGCATGACCCTCAAGTTCAACTCCCCTTGCACCTAGTTCATGGGTCATATGTCGGTCACAGGTGGGCCACCTTCCCCGGTCCATGCCTCCGGTCCACACTCATGGGCAAAGCCCATCAAGCCCTCAACCTCTCCACTTCGTGGACTTCGTCCACCATAAGCCAAAGGCTGATGAGTCTCTCTCTGTCACTTATAGAGCGCCCCACTTGTCAACCCAAAAGAGAATATTCCTCCTGAATTTTTAATAAATCCTTTTCTATTTTGAGAAATTCATTTAACTTTAAATTCGTTAATCATGATATGAAACTTTGTAACTTTTTGATTAATAATTAAACTAACTAAATCTATGTTTAGCTTCATGCATGTCAAATCATCATATTTGTATTTGAAACTACTTCATATGATGTTAATTTTTTAGTTGTTGATGATATATTATGAAATAAATTAGTGGTCAAAGTTTTATGTTGAAAACAGTGTAAAAAAAGCTTATATGCCTTACATGTTGGGATGGAGGGAGTACAAGTAAAGTTTTTATTTTCATGACATGGTTATCTTAGTTTATTTGTTAATGTCATCATTTATTTATGGAATAAATTAAACTTACATGTGCTTATATTTTCAATGAGCTATATGCTTGAACAGGCCATTAAAGATTGTCAGTGTAGTAAAAATGGGATACCCCATAAACATACACTTACCTCACTCGGAATACCGCATTCCCAATCATAGTAGTAAAGATAACTGCTAATACGATAGGAGACTGAATAGATAATGAGCCTGGCGTGTACTGGAAAAGAACTATCAAGTCCGATCTTGTGACAACCTGGACTGCTCGACCGTATCCTATTATATCTCCTGAGTTCTGTCTGGAAAAGAAAACACCAGAGGTATAAATACAAGGCCTCATATGAAGAGAGGGCATCGAATATTGACTCGATCCACAAGTCAACATCAGCTACATCAAGCCAACAATCGGAGAAGCCCCACAATTCGCCATCGACCACATCGCCAGGATATCCTATCTCACCAACTTAGTCGAATAGACTAGATTAGTGTTCCCATCCACATACTTGTACTCGGTATGATTATCAACAGACAATATTTATAAATAGTAGTAGGACTGTTACCCACCTGGGGTCCGAATATATATAAAATCCGTTTTCTTTTCTTTGATCGTAGGTCTTCTGGTGTTCTTATAGTAATCGTCCCGTATATATATAAATATGAATATTATAGTCGAGATGTTACTGGTTGATGAAGATTATGTTTTCTTTTGTCGTCATCTAGTGAATCTATGTGGATTGATGGCCAGGCAAGATCAAGAAGAAATCATTATTCGACTAACTTTCATAGCACATGAGAAGTTGCAGTGTGATTGTGGAACGCAAAGTACATGTACGATAAAATCAAGTACTTGACCTCAGTTAATCCTTTTTATGTAAGTACAGTGCACATGGCACAAACTAAGATTCACACTGCAAACGTCCAGATTCGTTGGAAATACTAAGCAACCAGTCCCTAGTTCTGATTATCCAGAAACGGGTAGTCCGTGTAACCAAGCACAGGATCAGAAGTATAGAACGTGCTCCTGTCATACTTGTTCAAACCCGCCTTCCTCCTGAACCTCTCCGGCAGGTCAGGGTTGGCTAGGAACAGCCGCCCGTACGCCACCAGGTCGGCATAGCCGTCGGCGACCGCCTTGTCACCTTCCTCCCGGTCGTACCCACCATTCACCATGAACGTGCCCTTGAACGCCTTCCTGAACGGAAGCAGGCGGTGCGGGATCACCGGCTTGCTGCCGTCCTCGCCGGCGACGCACATCCTCGGCTCGATCATGTGGCAGTAGAGAACGCCGAGGTCGTTCATGAGGCCGACCACGTGCAGAGCGAGGGTCTCTGGGTCGGAGTCGTAGCAGTCCATGTAGTCAGCGAACGGCGAGAGACGCAAGCCGAGGCGGTGCGCGCCGATCTCGTTGGCCACCGCCGTGATGACCTCCGCGGCGAAGCGGCACCGGCTCTCTATGCTGCCGCCGTACGCGTCGGTCCGGTCATTGACGCTGTCCTTCATGAACTGGTCGATCAGGTACCCGTTGGCGCCGTGTATCTCAACTCCGTCGAAACCTTGGTTAGAAAATGAGTAAGCATCGCGTGAAGCAATGGACGTATCAAGCGAATATCGGTTATGTGTTAAAATATATAAAAAAATTGTTTCAGCCGTTGACTTAGAAATTAGAATGTTGTTTCAATGATTCGAAAAAAAAGGTGTATGTCGGTTAAAACATTTCCAAACACTTACTCGTTGAAACAAGTCATTCAGCAACTGCAACAAAATTTTTACATGTTCAATACATAACATATTTACGATGGATATGTCCGATTCTTATTTACCGGCTTCGATGGCATTCCTGGCGGCAATACGAAAGTCATCCACGATATTTGGGATCTCCTCTGTTTTCAGCCTTCGAGGAGGAGCGAATTCCAGAACATGACCATCATGGCTGACCTGTGGGGTGACTTGCTTGTCGGTGCTTGAGATGGGTGCTTGCCCATTAGGCTGGAACTCTGAAAAAAAAAAGTAAGAGAATATGTAATTGTTCATCCTAGCTAAAAATCACTAGCGGACTGACTATACACATCCTGCAGCCAACCGGACTTTTAAGTGCCAAGGGAGAAAATTCCTAAGAGATAGGAAAAGGTAGTCAGCTGATTTTGAATTTGATTTTAGGATTAGTTAGGGGGTTTTATTAGTCACTTTCAGTATAGTGGTCTCTTTCACGATCATAAGAACATAAAAATAAATCAATAAAAGTCAAAATCGCTTTGGATTATAATCCAAAGTACAGCCAAAAGCATAAATGAGAGAAAAAAAGGCAGCGGACAATACGTAGCAAAATTTATGAAATCAAAATCCCGAGATGTTGGTCGATCGAACTACTAAACATGGTACGTATGTATAACGCACAGAAAGATGAATCAAACAAAAACAAATCAAGAAGCGTCATCACCGGCCTGTGGGAGAGACGCGGCCCGTGTGCCATAACTGGCAGAAGAAGACGGCGCCCTTGGAGTGCACGGCGTCGACGACGTGCCTCCACGCCTCCACCTGCTCCGCGCTCCACAGCCCGGGCACGTCCGGGTACCCTCTCGCCGTCTCCGACACCGCGCAGGCCTCCGCCACCAGCAGCGCTCCCGGCGCCGCCCGCTGCGCGTAGTACACGGCGTTGTGCGGCCGCGGCATGTTGCCGTGTGACCGGCACCGCGTCATCGGCGCAAGGACGACCCTGCATATATGCAGTACACACAAATCACAAGCAAATTACGACTGGAAATTGAAACGCAGGAACCGATCGATCGAGAAGAACATAGCATGCATATGCGAACCTGTGAGCGAGATCAAACTGGCCCATCTTGTAAGGGGTCAGTAGAGGAGTCGACGCCTCCATGATATGCGTGTATGTGACTGCTTCGACCGATCGAACGACCGGTTTTTGCCTCTTTGTGATGGACTGTTTTTTCAAGGCTAGATGACGCGAGAGAGGAGCTGAGGGTGAGCTTGTTCTGCCGCTGATCCTTTCTTTGTAGAGGGAATTTGTGTCATAGTAGTAGTGTTCTTTTTTTGCAAGGAAGAGTAGTGGTGTCCTAGTTGACTTGTCCGGCCGGCCGAAAAGCTGGTTTGCTGGTGATAGTTTGCTTTGCCGATTACGTGCGCTCGTCTGCCGGCCAGCGAAAGTTGACCGGCAGGACATGCCAATCAGCGAGGTCGTCCAATCTTGTGTGAATTAGTTAATGGACGAGTTGGTACTACCCGTTTCGTAGTGTAAGGTCATCGCATCTCTGTGGGCCACATCATATAAATTGATGAAGTGGCCCGAAAGCAAGTTTTTATTTTTTTTTTATTATATCAAAAAGCACGAAAGCGATGGTTTGTGAAAAAAGTCCAAAAAAGGGATTTACTTTTTTTTATTTTGTATTGAGAATTGCAGATAGGTCCTTTGTTTGGTGTAATAGTCATAGAAGCTTACTTGTATATCCCCTACGATTTTTGGTAAGAGCATCCAAAGAGAACGAATTTCCATGTTTACACAAATGCGTAAAATCTTAAAATGAAACCCTCCACTTTGCAAAGAAGGCTTGTTTGCACTCAAGTAGTTGTTACTTTAATGTAGAGACAATTCCTGTTCAATATTTTAGTGAAGGAAACCTACTAATTAGAAAATAATTAATTTTGTTATCTATTAAGAGCAATTATTTCTGTTAGCTATTAAGAATATTTTGTTTAATTTGTTTGCCAAGAATAATGATTAATTTTTTCTCATAATATCATACAAGCTAGTTTTGTTAGCTAGTAACTAGTTTTGTTAGCCATCAAGAGTACCTAATTTTCTAATTCAGGTACTTAGTTTTGTTTGCTATTAATAATACCTAGTTTGTGCATTTGCATGTACTAACGGCACTTAGTTTTAAGAGCTACTATTAGTAGCTAATTTTGTTATGTACTAAGGCCGTGTTCGGCAGCGCTTATCGGTGCGGCTTAAATGAGCCGACGAAAAATTTGGCAGCTGCGAACGCGCGACGAGCCGTGTCCTGCTCCGCACGTGGGAACGTAACGGTTGCGTCGCCGTGACGCACCGTCTCCTGCCCGTCTAGAGCGTGAGGGGCAATGGCCCTGCCACCGCTAGCCGCAACTCCCCCACAGCAGTGCTCACAGATCCGGCCATGGATACCAGCTCGCGAGGTCACAACGCCACAGGAGGAATCGCCGACAATCCGTCGTGCTGCGCGTAGTTCTCCAAGGAGGGGACGGTGGTGGACGAGCAGGCGGCCGTTGGTGACCAGTCGGGAAAAAGAGAGCCCAGGGGCCGGCGTGCTCTGGGCGCGGCAGCCGAGGAGCCCGAGTGCGCATCGACGTCGGAGAAAGGCGGTCTTCCTCGCTGCTTCCCTCGTCCTCTCCCGACCAGAAGGCGGAGCCAGCACCGCTTGTCGGCATCCCCACCTCTCGTGCCGCACAGTGAGGTAAGATTCCCCTTCTTTTGGCTGCTGCTGATATGTGCGTGTCGTCTTCTTCGTCCTCTCATCTTTATTTCAAGCAGCCTCCACCGGCAGGATGCCTTGCAAACGGCCACCGGCGAACCGAGTGGGCGCCGATCGGGAAGCTGGAGGACCGCCTTTGAAGCGTCGAGCAGCCGGAGGCACCTCGACCAGTCGGTCGTCTCCCGCCGCCCTGGACTCCAGCTCTGGATCTACGGCGTCGCTGCAGTCCGACGCCCGCTCCGGCTGCACGGCTGAGGAGGACGTCGATGTCGCCGCACGTGCCCTGACCAAGGTCGTCGCAACCTCGCCTGACGCGCTGCATTCGTTCGTCCGCCGCGTGACCCCTTCCACTGTGGCCCGCTGCATCGAGTGGGATCGATTCCCATCTAGCAGGCCCCCTAAGGTAAGCCACAACTATTGTTTCGCAACATTTCCGGTGATGCGACGGTGTTGACCTCAATTCATAGATGAGCGAGGGTCGCGTGACATGGTCCGCCGACGACTAGCTTTGCTTCCTCCAATGTTGCATGGAAGAGATAGCCGCCGATAACATCACCTCCAACTTCCCGAAAAATATGGGATACATCAACTTGGAGAAGAAATTGTTTGATAGGAGGGGGAAGAAGGTCTCCAGGAAGCAAATCAAAAACTACTGGGATGCATTGAAAAAGCGATGGGTGCTATGGTGCTGGCTTGAATCAAATGCAACAGGTCTCGGTCGTGATCCAGCGACTCAAGCCATTGTAGCTGACGACGCGTGGTGGGAGAGCATGATTTTGGTAAGTCCTCTTGGTGTACATTTTTGAATCGACATGTGTTGGCAAAGTTGAGCAGTTAACTATAATTTTGTGCTTATTTGATTGTTTATATGGTCATGAACTGATATATAGCTTCCTCATGAAAAATGAAATGGCTGTTTTCTCAGTGAATATGTACTAATGACGCACTGTTATAAAATGTTGTTGGCTTTCTCATTTTTGTATGTCAACACTCTGTGAACATCTTCTGTATTGTCAACATTTTAGGTATGTGTTGTGCAATTCTGAAAATTAGATAGTTATGACAACCATTTCATAGTCTATGTGGTTCCGCAAACTTCTATTGTGAACAGCTAGTTTACTTCCGAAAGGGTGATTGTCTGTAATTTCATCGTTACTGAGTTGTGTTTAGTACTTCATTTCAGCAATTGCCCATTGTCTGTAACTTGAAAAGCATAGCACCATTTTTGTAGAAACCAACACAACCCATCACCTTCGGCTGTGCTGCATTGATGGCAAGTATCGAAAGCTCAACTGTAGTGCTCATATATATGTCGTCTAATTAATCAATCAATTTATCCCATCTAGCAGTCGTCCTTTGAGGTTCTATATATATGTTTTTGCTGTTCTGCATGTCAAATATGGGAGATGCCCCATGTTTGAATTGCTATAACTGAAATCCTCATTTCTGAAATTTCCTATTGTCTGTAACTTAAAAATCACAGCACCATTTTTTTAGAAACCAACACAGCCCATCACCTTCGGCTCTGTTGCATTGATGCCAAGTATCGAAAGCTCAATTGTAGTGCTCATATATATATCGTCTCATTAATCAATCAATTTATCCCATCTAGCAGCCGTCCTTTGAGGTTCTATATATATGTTTTTGCTGTTATGCATGTCAATTATGGGAGATGCCCCATGTTTGAATTGCTATAATTAAAATACTCATATGGTCGCAGATGAAGAAAGATGTTGCTACGTTTCGCAAGACCCCGTTGAGGTTCATTGAAGAGCACACTGCCGTTTTCCGTGGACGGACAATCACCGGAGACCACTCCCAGGTCGTAGGGGCAGCAACTGAGCAGCCAGCTCATGAGGAAGAAGCTGCTCCTCCAGACCCTATCGACCTGGAAGCACTGCCCAACATTCCTTTCAGAGGAACCTCTCCTCAAGGCAGAAGCAATCAGAAGAAGGGGAAGGGCAAGAGAAGCATTCCTGAAGATGCTTCTACAGGGGGCTCTTCCAAGAGAACACGAACTACTACGGACTCATCAGCTGGCGCAGCCTTGCACCGTCTAGCTGACCTAAGGATGGAGGCCATGGAGAGTAGGGCCCAGAGGTTGGACCAGATGAAAGAGAAATGCCCAGAAGCTTGCATGGATCTCGTGGAGTCCGATGGCCACAACACAACGAGCCCTACATGGATGAAAGCTATGCATCTCTTCCATGACCCATACTATCGTCGGTTTTTCTTGAAGAACTGCAAAAATGCTGATGAGCGAGCGCACTTTATCGAGAACAGTTTCAACCTGAAGATGGGAGGGAACATGGGTGGTACTGCTCCTATGGGAGGTCAACCTGGTTTTGGTGGTGCCTTTTTTGGTGCTGCACAGGGACATGGGGGGGTTGCTCCAGGAGCAGGGCAGTGGGGGTATGGGCCTTTTATGGGGAGTTTCGGTCCAGGAGGATATTTTCCACGTTGGGGAGGTCTAGGGTATGGAGAGTTTGGTGCAGGGGTTGGAAGGGCTGGACAGGGTGGAGGTGCTGGACAGGGCGGAGGTGCAGGACAGGGTGGGTTTGGTCCATCTGTTGGAGCTCCTGCATAGTGGAGTTATCGTCTAGATGGTTTCGGCATTGGGGGTGGGGGACAGGGTGATTTCCACCAGGGTGGAGATGTCGGTGGCTCCAGTGGCGGAGGAGAGGATGAGGGTGGACAGAAATGAGTGCGTAGTGTTTACCTTTGTTGAGTGTAACTCTAGATTCGTTTTCGTTGAATGCTTAGTGCAGACTGCAAATTTTTATGTTCTTGTGCTGTATTAATTGCTGAACCTTTTAACAATTTGTAGGATATTCATGTGTCGTACCGTTGTGCGAATTCATTATGGTCTTGGGTTATTTTAATTGAAAGTACATATGAAACTATTGCAATTTTTTCTAGGTTGGTGCTACTACCTGATGCAATTTTCATATTAACAAGTTACACACCGTCTTGTCCGTATAGACTAGTATAACTTATTAATTGTACAGACATTTACAACTGCTCATACTTTTACATGGTTACTTATAATTTCTACTCATATGTATTTCGTAATGCCCAGTACTTGTACGTATCATATATATGAAGTTTTTTGTTGTCAGGTTACGGAGACATGAGCAGCGATGATAATATTGCAGATGACAGCAGTATGGATGGTGATGAGATTTCATATACCAGTTTGGAGGATGAGGTTATTGAGCATGTCATGCGGTTGCATGCAAGAGCACCGCGTCGGGTACCTATGCAGAGTGGAATCAGTTGGATGCTAGAGACAATGGGAAATCTAGCGCAGTGCCGTCATATTTTCCGCTTCACTGCACACCAGATAAATAGGCTTCATGATTTGCTAACAACCCGATACAACCTGCAAGGTATGAATGAAGTCTGTAGCTTAGAAGCAGTTGGCATGTTTTTGTTTACAATGACAGGTCCCCACGCTAATAGAACGACAAACAACCGATGGGTCCAATCCAGCTCGACAGTATCGGTGTACTTTCATCGTGTTTTGGACTCAGTTCGTGGTATGGCTGCAGACATTTTGAAGCCGGTTGATCCAAATTTCAGTACAGTTCATCACAGGCTTCTGAACGACGACCGATTCATTCCATTCCAGAACTCGGTTGGTGCTGTCGATGGAACGCATATTCCTCTTGTAGTCCCGAACCATCGGGCTATCGAGTACAGGAATCGGCACAACGAGACTACAAGAAATGCTCTTGTGGTTACCGGCTAGGATGAAAGGGTGATATTTCTTGACTGCGGTTGGCCTGGGTCTGTTCACGACCAACGTGTGTTACAGAACGCTATATATGGATATCCATATCATTTTCCTAAACCCTCGCTTGGTAAGTCTGTTTCACTGTAATGGTCCTTTCGCATCAGTTCGATCTTGTTTTTTTGCATTTCTTCGTGATCAGTACTGACAACAGTGTCATGTTTTGTAGAAAAATATTTTCTCATAGATTCTGGGTATCCTTGTCGAATGGGATTCCTCCCGCCATATCCCCAGGTACGCTACCACCGGGACCAGTTTGTCAGACGTAATACACCTGCGCTGGACGGACTGCATGAAGAGTTCAACTTCCTACATTCATTTCTGAGAAATTCAATTGAGAGAGTTTTTGGGAGAATTAAAAATAGATGGCGCATTCTAAAAGGTGTCCCGAGCTACGATATTGAAGTCCAAACTGTCATCATACAGTCTGCATTTACGCTGCATAACTTTGGGGTGGACTATCAAGACGACAGTTTCATGCAAGTCAACCAACTGTACAATGGACAAGCCATTGAACCACTTGCATCGCCGTTCCGCGTCCGGTACAATGCGCCAAATAGCGAGGAGTCCATGAATACAATTCGTGACTGGATTGCAAATTACGTGGCAAGTGGTTAGATTTATGTATTTATTTTGCAATTTGTAACAAATTGTCTACTTATTGTTAGCGCCCGGGACCGTGTCCAGGCCCTCTCGCCCGGGAACTCGCACGCGTCCGGGTTAGCTCCCGTGCCCGGGCCCTCGCGCCCGGGACCTCGCGCCCGGCGTCAGTGCCCGGGCCCTCGTGCCCGGGACCTTGACCGCGCCCTGGTCCAATCGTGGCTAGTCGGACTATCCAATATGGCGGCGGACAGTCCGATCCTGGTGGGGGCAACAGTCCGATGGGGGATTGGGACGGTCCGATCCTAGGGAGTCGGACGGTCCGATATGGCGACGGACGGTCCGATCCCGGTGGGGGCAACGGTCCGATCCTAGGGAGTCGAACGGTCCGATATGACGGTCAACGGTCCGATCCGTCGGGGAGGAGCTCGTCGCCGCTCCCTGGCCTGCGCCGTCGCCGCTCTCCTCTAGCCTGCGCCGTCACCGCTCCCCCAGGCCTGCGCCGCCGCTCGCGCCGTCGCCGCTCTCCCCTGGCCTGCGTCGTCGCCGCGCCCGTGAGAGCTGGGTCGATCACTGCTCCGTCCGAACGCACAGGTGGCTCCGTCGGTGCTTGCAACGACGCCTCTCCGTCTACGCACCGACACTCCGTCCGGCTGGCAACGACTCCGCTTTGTCTGCGCACGTCGACGGAAGAAGCCAGTGGGACAGCTTATTTAAGCCACTGTTCTGCAGTCAAAAAGCCAGCTTATTTAAGCCATCTACCGCCGCGCTACCCAACAGGGTCTAAAAGTACTCATTTTTTATAGATCTAAAAGGGTAAAATTGGTTATATAGTATCGAAAGTTAGCGAATTTAGTTTTATAGCAACAAAAGTTGTATGTTTACTTTAATAGCAGTAAATGATCATGTTGTTGTTCAATTTAGCATTCCATCCAAATTTCTGTTAGTTTGATTTCTTTGAAAAAGAGATGCAAAATACCAATAGTACCATTTCTTTCTCGTCTTCCTTAAAATGAACTTAACCACCAATTAAAGAGCCGCCAGCATAGCCTCGAGCCCCATCCGGTGCCCGCCCAAGCACTGCCCACCACGAGCCCGACCCCTGTCCGCCAAGAGGCCAATCTCCCTGCGCTGCGTCGCTGAATTCTACCCTCCTTTGCACGCCCATGCTCTCAACAGTGAGTATGCATTGCTCTCAAGGGTATTATGGTCATTTTGTAAAAGCTTCAAATGGAATTTGATGGTTAAACCGATGGCGATGGGAAAAGGGCAACAAACTCATTTGTATAATGATATATTGCAGAGCTTATTTTCAGAGATGACATATTTTGTAAAGTCGAGCACTTGCCCATAGAAAATTACAATGTATAAGAGTCATATTCAATAAGCAAAACAGTAGACCATTTGTTACACGTCACTAAGTTTGTGGGCCCTTCTTTTTCTGAAATAGAAAGAACGGGCCCTTGAGGTAACATGACACAGAACAGGCCACGTATATCATTAATAAACCAGATCACACCTAGCAATCAGACTAGGCCCAACCCAACTTCAGACTGGCCGCGTGAAAGGGCGTTGCAGGCCTTTGTGCCATGGGATTGGAAAAATTTTACTGTCAAGAATTTGAGTGAAACATGAAAATATATCACCCGATTGACACCTAGGCAGTCCCACAAAAAAGTACGTAGTGACATTTTTCAGGGTTACGTTTCTAGTACTCGCCAAGATTGATGGAGCGCATACCATACATAGTTTTGGTTTTTTAGCTCACTGTTTTCTTTCTTTCAGACCATAAGATATCATGAGGAGCAAATTTCACAAAACACTAACTATATAGAAATGTGTAGCAAAAAAACCATAGGCTTAACAAACTTTTTTTCACAGAACAATACGGTTGTTTGGATAGTATCCACACTTGCCACAAAATTATTGAAAAAGTATGGCATGCCATTCATTTTGTGGCTAATGACTTTGTCTACAATTATGGTAAAATGTAGCAAGAAAATGGGTCTATGTCTAGTCAGCTGGCTAAAAAAATATGACACGACACAATTACAATATGAACCAATGCTTGTCTTAGTTGGTCAAACTTGGCTGTTACAAATGTGGTAAAGTTTGGCAACTAACCAAATAGCCCCATTAAGATCCATAAATTTAGCAAAATTCTTTTGAACTAGGATTGGCACACGAATATACAAGACGACAAAGGACATCCACCATATGGCAGGCTTGCCTTGCCTTATGAGCTCCGTGGTGAGGATAGGGCGGACAGAAGCACTGTCAAGCTTGAGGAAGAGGATAAGCAAATATCGGCATCCATTATCTAAAAAAAGTAAATACCAGCATGCTTGCTTCCGATTCGGAGGGAAGGGGACCAAGGAGGTATAGAGGAAGATGATGAGGAAGTCTTGACAGGTGGCATTGCTGACATGGACGTCCTTTGTTACCTTTTGATGCCCACGTGTCAATCAATCAAAGTTGGTGTTGTATTGATTCCGGCAAACAGATTGAACGTTTCTGGAAGAGACAAAGCATATAGAAATAGTAGACGAGAGAGACATGGAGGCACGGAAGCCCGGTCGGCACACACACATCCACATAGGCCTCTTGCAAAATGTAGTTGACATATCCATCAGATCATTTTATTCATAAGGATCGCCCACTCATTTTATTGCTGACTTGCACCAACCACAAGATGGTTCGGTGGGATCTCAGTCAAACAGCCAGAGGGTGCTCAAGAAACGGGTAATCCGTGTATCCATCCACAGGATCAGGCGTGTAGAAGGTGCTCCAGTCATATTTGTTCAAACCCGCCTTCCACCTGAACCTCTCCGGCAGGTCAGGGTTGGCCAGGTACAGCCGCCCGTACAACACCCGGTCAGCGTAGCGGTCAGCTATCGCCTTGTTCCCTTCCTCCCGGCCGTATCCTCTGTTCACAATGAACGTGCCATGGAACGCCCTTCTGAACATTGCACATGATCGGCGCCCTGAACGACCGCCACGTCCTCTACTGCCATGTGATCGAGCCGAGGTGTGTCAGCCGCACCGAGGAGCACTGCCGTAACGTCAGATTGCCACTCCCTCCTCTGGCCGGCACCAGGACACACCCGTTTTTTCTGGTGCTGGCAAGTGTTCGATGAAGTTCCTAGCAAATTCCGTGTGATTCTATCCTTGAAAAATCAAGGGAACACATTCTTCATTTTTTATTCATTCCATTTGCGTGTTTTTCATCACGAATTGAGGTTATGGAAACTGAGCCAATGTCATCTTCATGCTCTCTAGGTGCTCTCTGGCAACATGCTCCAATTAGAGCTTCGTGTTCCCTTGGGCCTACAGCTTCTCGAACTGAATTATCTACGTCACGTCTTGTCCCATAGCCCAGGGAGCAAAACCTCTCGATATCGTGACTGAATTGTGCAATGAGTGTATAGAGTGTCGTTGTTTCTTCTCAGGTTGCCATGGCCATGCATATTATTCAACTCCATTTAGCAAGAAATCACGAACAACACTATTTGAGAGGAGGTGACAGGAGTTAGCCACGTTGTAACCTCTTGCTGACAGGCAATATCAACGCCGTTCTCCTCATGGTGGATGAGGTGGTGTGGGACGCCGTGCCGCTAGGTTAATACGGGCTGTCGCTTCGACCAGCATCAATTTAGGTGGGTTAAAAAAAACAGGTTAGTGGGTAAGTGGTGCGGGTCAGCCCAGCAGGTCAGTGGCACCCCGCTTGCACCCTTAGGTGAAGCAGGTATCCGTTGGCCGCATGGACCTCCACGCCATGGAATCCTTCGTGAGCGCGTAAGCGACTACCAGTGTTAATAACTTGGCAAGAGCGTCACGATCAAACACGGTGTGTGCTAGTTGAATCTCTAGACTTGGTGAAATATTACCAGCTTTGATGGCATTTCTAGCGGCCACACGGAAGTCCTCAACGATCTGGTGTATCTCCCCTGTTTCCAGACTTCGCGCTGCCATCTCTCTATTTCCAATGGTTGATCTAAGGTACCACTGGCTTATCTGTGCTTGAAATCGGGCCATGCCGGCCATTTGGCTGGAACTCTGCCATTGTGAATAGATGTGAAACGATGAGTATACCTTTCTCAATACTCACTGCACTGAGCAAAAAGCCAGTATGGGATTATGCGAGTAACTAGTAGTTCATAGCTGACCTGTGCGCCAGGTTGAGCTGGCCCATCTTGTAGGTTTTTTTTTTTTTTGGATCTCGGAGGCCCATCTTGTAGGTGGTCTGGAGAGGAGTGTCCTCCATGTATGCTTTTGACAGTAAAAGCCCGATATAACGTCTCCAAACATCCTGCCTCTGTGCCTTTCGAAGATATTTCTTCTTGTGCGTCTTCTATAGCTTGACATCTTCAGTACTCATGCTACTGGAAGAAGAGGACTAGCTTGTTAGTCATATCAAATTATATATGTTAATTAACGATTGTGTGCTTTTCCAGAAGCGCTTAATAGGATCTATTTCTTTCGGTTTTGAATAAATAATGTGTTAACCTTTAACACGACGTTTAATAATTCGTTTTATTCAAAAAATTTAAATAAGCATAATTTATTTTATTGTGATTTGTTCTATCATTAAAGCAATTTTAAAAATAACTTATATTTTTATATTTATACTAATTTTTTAAATAAAATAAATAGTCAAACATAACAATAAAAATTAATAAAAAATAACTTATATTTTTATATTTATACTAATTTTTTAAATAAAATAAATAGTCAAACATAACAATAAAAATTAATAATAGTATTTATTAAAAACCAGAGCTAGAACCGCATTCCTCAACAACCCAAGCCCGCGAGCCGCAAGGATTCGTATTGATCTGGTAGCTGATGTGGGCCACAAGGATTCGTATTGCTATGGCAGTTAGACTTGGGAGGAGCTTGCACGCTGTACATCAGTAGCTGTACATTAGTGCTACTATCTTCGTTCTAAAATATAAATATTTTTAGATTATTTAATAGTATTAGGTTAAGAAGAAAATATTTTGGTGACCTTCAATAAATATGGAATAGTTGAGGTGGGAGAATAGTTAGAGATAAAAAAGAAATAAATTTAAACGAGAGGTGATTGATGAAATAAATAGTGCTTATAAATAGTACTAGATAATATTTATATTATAGTAAATAAGATTTAAATTCTAAAAATACTTATATTTTAAAACGAATATAAAACAGATGGAGTACAAGCTAGATTGATGCATGGATGGAAGCAACGTACGTATACTTGCGAGTTTATGGTTTTTTTTCAAGCATTAGCTAGCATCGGCAGTTGCGAATCCTTTTGTTTTTGACCTAAATCGACTGACGACATATTGAGTATCGATCGCTTCTATTAATTTGATGGGCTGATCGTCACCGATTATAAACAATAATAGTAGTTTAATTATCAGATGTGATTAAGTGTCTATGAGCATGTGACATACTTTTTTTCTCCTAAAATATAATGGATTATTCTATTTTTGTCCAAATTAAGGTTAGAACCAAAATACGTATATATCTTTTTAAGATAGGGGACATGCACCTAAGAAAAAAAAACAGACCCAAAAGATGTACTCCTTCACTTACAAAGTTGAATTGATGCTAACTGGATACATGCACGTAGTACTATTACTAGGCTAACCATTAATGAGAATGTCGGAGAGTACTACTCTCACCCCCCACGTGGGATTTACTATGTGCCTCCAGCCCAGCACCATCAAGCAAATTTTTGCCGCCATTTACACACATCAGAGTTTAAACACACTAATTTGAATCAACCGGCACTTACACACATCATAGATTATAAATGCTCCCTCCCCTCTTTGCCCTGAACTTTCCGCCCCCTGCATCTTACTACTCTCATTCTCATGATACTAGCAGCAACCCAATTGCATCTACTCTAGCACATCTGCCAATGGATCTAAATTCATCTCCAGTTCAAGAGGAGGAAGACGATTTTTCTGATCTCAATCAAGAAGATGTTGCTGTCCAAGAGGAGGAAGACCATGGCACTTTTGACCTAAGCATGGAGGCAGCTATGTCAGTTGCACACATGACATGATAAATTTGAGCCACTTTTGTCCTACCCTTTCACTCCCTGGCTGCTAGCGACAACACAATAGCATCATTATCACACCCTAAAAATCGGTTTAATTAAAAATTATTTTAGGTAAATAAAAATACAAGAATACAGTAGGAAAAAAATGTTTGTGAAAGCGTCTAAATAAAATTGTGAAAATTTCTAATATTAAAAATCCCAAGCTGAAATTTTAATTACTGCCTGAATGATTTTATATTCCATGGGGTTTTATCGGAATATTTTAAGTATTTAAGTATTTATAATAATAAATTCTCTCCTGTTTTATAGTGGTTTTTGTCTCCAGTAAATTCCTCCATGGTTTAATAAACTCTCTGAAATTTTCTTGAATTTTCGGAGCTCCAGAATTAATTTTAATGCTATAAAGATCATTTTAGTAATTAATTAAATAGAAAACAAATCCTTTCCTTTTTCTTAGATCGGGTCGTTCCACCTCCAATCCTTTTTGCATTCTTCTGTTCAGCCCGGACTTTTCTTCCTTTATCAATATTTGGTGCTGTTCTCGAAACCCTAAAATTCCATATATTTTTTCGACTCTCAGAAACTCCTTTCCGTTGAAATTTCTTTTGTTAATGAACCCCAAATCTCGGGAACCTTTCAAGATTTACCCTAATTTTGGTCGCCATAAAATATTCTCGTCAATTCCTTTGTTTCCAAAATATTTACAATAGTCTGAATATTCCAATTTTCCAGTTCATGGGAAAATACCCTCCAATTTCCAAACCGAAGAATATTTCGATATTCTGTTCCCCAAATATTCCTCGGTGAAATATCTTCCATTTTCTAAATCCCACAAAATATTCCCTATCTCGGATTCCCCGAAATATTCATATATTTTGGATATTTAACTATTCCTCGAATATCCATAATCCCGAAGTATTCCAATATTCTAGAAATCCCAAATGTTTTAATTTTTCAGTCTCCATAAAAATACTCTCATTATTCCACCTCCCTATATATATCCTGATACCTGGAATATTCTAAAGTTCCAAATAATTCCGTAATTTCTAATTCCAAAATATATCTTAGTTTTCGCAAATATCCCCAAATTCCAATTTTTGTGAAATTGGAATTTTCTGGAAAACCCTTTCATTTTTCCTCTCTACCTTTTTCTCACTTTCCTTTTATTTTCTCTTTTTTTTTCTTTTTCCTCCTATTCTTTACTATTCATCTTCCTCCTTCCTTCTTCTTCTTCCTCCCTTCTCCCTTCCTCTCTCTCTCTTCTTCCTCATCTCCAGCTCCCCTCACATCGGGTAGCCGACCCGCTGCCATTGGTCTTTCGTTGATGCCGTCGCGCCATGGACCGCTGTCGCCGTCGCCTAGCCGTGCCGCCCTTGCCTGCCGAACGCCGCTGTGCTACCGGCGAACACTAGCTCCTCTGCTCCGGTGCTGCTCCATGGGCGCACGGCCCTTGCTCGCCTGGCCAAGAGCCTCTGACAGGCCGGCCCCTCCTCACTGTGATTGCCATGTGGACCCCGCGCACAGCGTCCCAAGGAATCCTAGTCATCTGATATTCCAGATCAACCTCAGGCCATCGGATTTCCATAAAGCCCCGAGACAATATCCATCGTCCGATCTCCTCAAAGATCCAATCCAAGACGTCGGTTCCCAAACCCTAGATCCTTGCCACGTCAGCCCTAAAAGCTTCGTCATCGATCCACCTCACCTGCCACCTCACCCTAGTCCACCACTCCAGCTACTCTCTGGTCCATAGACCTAGTCCACAAAAGCCATGCCGCTGACAGTGGGTCTCACCTCATTTATCCATTCAAAACAATTTCTTTATTAATTATTTTCTGAGAGAATATTTTCGAGAATATTCTTTTCCAATTCCTTTTGGATTTTCTCTGAAATCAATCTTCCGGAAGCTGTATCTTTTCCGTTCGAACTCCGATTTGACCCGTTTTTTTTTCCTAAATTTATCTAAAATCATGATCTACCTGTTTATGTACCTTTATGTACTGTTTATTTGGAGTTTCTTAGGGTTTTTCCTCGTTTTAGTGTAATCAGTCGTTTCTACCGTTTCAGAAGGAAACGAAGTTCGCGGAAGAGTCCAAAGGATCAAACGAAGACTTTTTTATTGCAAGGCAAGTCACACGAAAATCCCCTAGAGCATGTTGATCCCATTTGTGAAAATTATTTTAATTTAACATTATTGCATGCAATATTTTAGAATGTCATTATTACGGGTATTTATTATAAATCCTATATTCTTTGGTTGTAGCCATTTTTCTATTGATGCCTTTACCTTGATACCTTGGGTGATTAATATTGACTAGCTGAATGTTTAATAAGTTATTTAGCTAGATTATTTAGGATATGCTTAGCACTGCATAGAAATTGTAGCGTTGTTTTTGTGGGGAAACTATTCCTTCACTCCTAATTAATTAATGATCGATGGTTATCAGTTCATGATAGTTGGCCGTAGTTGGTTAATTAAAATATCAACTAAAACTTGACTGATGGTGGGTTGTGAGCATATGGAATGATAATGTTGCTAGTGGTGCTCATGACAATTAAGGAATGGTTCACGGATTACTTGTTGCAAAGCAATACTCGTGCTAACCACAAGCCAGAATATGTAATGGTGGGAACTAAAGTGTGATCCATTCAACCGGAGGCCCCATGGTGTGTTGTGATTGTGTCAATAAGACCACCATAGATGTGTCAATAAGTCCATGTTTTGAGCGTTGGATCATCTTCCTGTCTAGGAACTTGATCAACCCTACTAGAGACTGGTGGTCTAACGGGTGGCACTCTTGTTGTGTGGGTTTCATGGAGGGTCCTGTCACAATCTCTATTCGGGTATTTTCGGGTATCACGACGCATAGCTAACATGATGTTGAGATTGTGTCTTGTGGGTAAATTGGTACATCTCTGGCCAGAGTAAAACTGTTCGAATAGCCGTGCCCACAGTTAATGGGTGGCCTAGCAATGTTTTTTGTGATTAGTCCCACATTACTCATTAATAGTGATAAATGGTGATTACCCGATGGCTCCAGTTTGGAGGGGTGTGGTTCGGGCTTGAACTGCATTGAAGTGCTGTTCAGTGACGAGCTAATGCTGATAATAATTAAACTATACTTTTTCAATGTTTTAAATACTGTTTATGCAAATGAGCCATCCTATGCCTTTTCTTTGGAATCTGGTTGCATTATTTTGCATTCCTAGTGTGGCTTGTTGAGTACGGTGGGTGTTACTCGGTCTTGCATTATTACAATCATCAGAGTGAAGCTTTGCGAGGAGGAGAAGGTTTCTGGTGTTTGGCTTATACCCCAGTTGAGTTGCCTGTGGCTTGGTGCTGCTACGCTTGGATTGCCGTTCCGCTATGGTTTCTTCTATGTGAGGACTAAGTGTCTCTTCTGTAAGTATTTATTGCTATTTCTTTTTTGGTTATGTTTATCAAATTGTCGATTTGTATACCTCGGCTGATTCCTGAATGAGGATTTACTGCACAAATTAGGTTTGAAAATTCTAGTGAATTTCTGGACGTGACAAGTTGGTATCAGAGCCAAACTTGACTGTAGGATAAGCCAAACGGTTAAGCCCTTAAGGACATGGTTGCGAAAGGAAACTGTATTTGTGAAAACCTTCTTACTCTCCCTTTTCTATGCTTTGATTTCTCTCTCCTTACCCCTAAGCAGAGGCAACAAAAGAAGGATTACTAATTTAAAATTTTCAACTTTGATTTAGATGGCCAACAGAGAAAGCGTGTACCTTGGAGACAGTGGTTTCACGCCAGAGCTTCGCCGCATGGCTGCTGAGATTGGTTGTGAGTCTTGCCACTGTACCACCACACAATTGCCAACAATGGAACAAACATCTATTGCAAGATCACGGTGACTCTCGACTCCAATTAGGAAGATCTTCCTCGACTCACGTTCGTCGCTGAAGCTGATCATTTCCTATCCGCTCGAGAAGAAGTCTCTTATAAAGCCATGTGTCAACTACATCATCATTTCAGCACTGCTTTGGCAAGTACGGTGTACCACTTCCATCCCTCTCACAGTTGGTCAGGTCTACAGAATGGTTGTGAGAATACCTGGTTTGAAGACAATATGGTGATAGTGCACGAGGACTATGCTACATTACTTGGATGATCTTCACGCCAATTACAAAGGAAGAACCAGGATCCAGATGCATGCACAGCAGACGAAGACCAACAATCTGCAGCAACAAGTGGATCAACTGACACAACAGAACCAGGAGCTATGTCATAAGAGGATCCAGGAGTTGGAAAAGGAGCTGAAGGAACTAAAAGAAGAAGCAAATGCTCCTCAGCCAAGAGGAGACAACCCGCCAGTGGAAGCCAAGCGCGTTCGCCTTGGATCAACCAGTGCTGCACCTGGGGAAGGAATGTCAAGCCAACCGAAGAAGTCGAAGAGGCTTTCCGATTATCTTCCCAAAGCCTAAGCTGCACCCTCAAGATTAGTTTCTCCCGTTAGTTAGTCACGTGTGTTAGCTTGCTTGTTAGTGTGCCGGTGCTTGCTCCTTTTGTGTGTGTGCTTGGGTAGTGTATGGCGTATGTCAGGTGGTGATATGGCCATACTAGTTTGGCAATGTAATAATCAATACTCTATATTCAATACATTACCGTAATAATTTGAATATTTAGTAAAGAAGTTGCTCCTTTCTCTCACTCTTTTGCTCTATACCCTCTCTTCCCCCCCCCCCTCCCCGCCCCCCTTAATCCCTTCACCGTAGAATGGCAGTTCTATGCATGATGTTTTGGAGGAAGAGATTATGTTAGATTCAGCCTTTGGTTAGTAATAGCCACAATCATGACCTCGGATCACCTTCAAATATTGCAAACCTGGTTTTGTCAGAAATCCCAGTTCACCAAAAGACGAATGACCCTTTGTTGGAAGCAAGACTCAGTTTGGAAGTAGAAAAGTATGGAGAATAATAAGAGATAAGTCAAGCCAGGATTGATGGATCAGCCCTGTTGTTCCAACTTTCTCAGGAGAACAGCCTTGCTAGTCACAATCAAGACCATAGAGTTAATGTTTAAATATGGATCATTGTCGATGCTTTTCACCGACAATAATACTATGGGGGTACTCGGCGACCTAGAATTCGGTGGATTGCAGAGGAACACGAGGGAATTATACTGGTTCAGGCCCTCAATGTGAGGTAATACCCTACGTCCAGTTGAGGTGTTATTCCTCTGAGGTGTATTTGTGATCAATGATCTGGTGTGCCCTCATTGGGCGCCCTGCCTCCCTTTATATACTAGGGGACAGGGGTACATGGTAAGGATCCCAGTCGGATACGACCAAGGGATTTCCTTATTAGAGATAGAATCCTATCCGACTAAGGCTATGTTTCCTTATTGTACAAGACACAGCCTGCCGGGTGCTATCTTATCTCTAATTACATGGTCTGGCCCATCCTCTATCCGAGTGGCCCATGTGTGCTGGTAATGAGGTACCCGGGGCCCATGGCTCCCACAGTAGCCCCTGAGACCTTCATAGTTGAGTCACAGCTGATGCCGAGTGCTCATCCTCCACGGTGAAGGTTACCCGAGTGCGATGCTCCCGAGTGCTCTTTGTCCAAGTAAGTCTCCCCGAGTCCTGCTTCATGTCAGCTGGCAGCGAGGCTATGAAGGGTTTCATGTAGATAAATGAATAGTGTGCGCCGAATAGGCGCACCTATTAGGTGTAGCCCCCGACTTTGTGCTTAATTGTGAAGACAATTAAACATAAAGTCAAAGATCTTTAACCTGGAAGTCTTTCCCGAGTAGATTACTACTGGTATATGAGACTCTTCGGTATCATGTCAACCGGAATATAATTTATAGTCTTGCCGAGTAGGAGGCTACTCGTATATAGGACTCTTCGACTTTATGTCAGTCGGAATATGAGTTTATAGTCTTTTCCGAGTGGCGTCCCACTCAAAAGCTAGACTCTTCCGCATCATGTCAGCGGGAATAGATATTTATAGTCTCTCCCGAGTAGTGCACTACTCGAAAGTTAGACTCTTCAGCGTCATGTCGGCTGGGATAATGTCGCTCATGGCAACTGATGGCTACGCATGTAGGCCGAGTACCACTTTATGAAAATAAATCCATTATGTGGTCAGGTGTTCCCGAGAAAGATACCTGCATCCCCAATTTTAATGAAGACCAGCTTGTGATCCTTGTAAGGATATATCCTCGAGACCTGGTGGATAAAACAGATACCCAAACATATATGTTTAGCAGTAAGGCTTTCATGAAGCATATCTGTTTACCTCATCGATTCCTGTGGGTAGCACCAGCGCTATAATTTCAACTCAGCCTGCGGGCGGCCCACATGGAGCATGCTACTGTAGGAACTCATGTCTTGTCGGCCCAATACCAATTGTGCAGGCCTGGGCCCATCTAGTCGGTACAGGCTATAAAAGGGATGGGGAGAGAGAAAAAGATTCCATCGTCTTCCCCAAAGCAGCCAATCTCTTCGTCTTCCACCTTCGCGCCTAGCTTTTCGCCTCCCGCCCGGCTAGGGTTAGCAACAGCTGTTCCCCACCCGGACTCGGGCGATTTCAATCCTCTTCGTTTATTCCAAGCCCCCGATTTGCTTTCCCCCAAATCTCACCACCTCCAGTCATGCCGAAGGCGACGAATCCTGCGGGTGCGCCAGGGAGTTCTTGGCCGATCTCGGATTGTGGCTCGGTGAAGCTGAGACGGCTGGAGAGCGAGCTGAAGTTGCCCAGCCAAGAAGTGATCCGTTGGCGGTCGGCGAGGGATGAGTCGAGCCCCAACCCCCGGCCTGGTGAAACGGTAGTTTTCGCCTCTTTCTTTGATCGGGGCTTGTGTCTTCCGTCGTCTGATTTCTTCCGCCGCATCCTTGATTTCTACGGGCTGGAGTTGGTGCATTTAAATCCCAACTCGATTCTTCAGATCTCCATATTCGTTACTCTTTGCGAGTGCTTTCTGGGTGTTGAGCCCCATTTCATCCTCTTCCGACACTTGTTCCATGTCAAGCCCCAGCCTTCCAAGAGTAATATCAGTGTGATTGGGGGGGCTGGTCTTCAACTAAGGAGTGATGGGAAGAAAACATATATCGATTTGCCCTTGAAATCTTCTCTGAAGGGCTGGCACAAGGAGTGGTTTTACTGTGCCGATCTAGCTCCTTCCTTGCGCCCGTTTACTGGTATGCCGCCGGCGGTGTTGCCAAGCTGGTCTTCGGAGCCAACCTTTGAAGAACTGGGCCAGGCACATATATTGCTGACGAAGATAGATGACCTCAAGAGGGCCAGCTTGACAGGGCCCTGGGTAGCTCGTCGTTTCCTAACGAGACGCGTCCAGCCGCTGAAGTTGAGAAGCGCTTTTGGCTGGGCCTTCAAAGGTAAACACGATCCCGACCGGGTGAGCAGCGAGACGGCAGACAAGGGGGCAGTGACCGATACCTTGTTTGACCAAAAAGGCGTGGCCACGGACATTGCGATTGTGGTAGCGACGCAGGCCTTGAAGATACCTTGCCGACTGGATTGTTGCGGCGTCTCTTGCTTCTTCCAGCTGATCTAATTCGATCAGTCGGGTGCTGTTGGAATCGTCTTCGGAGTAAGCCCGGACTCGCGGAGAGCCGAACTGTATCTCAGTCGGTAGCATGGCCTCAGTACCGTAGACCAGGAAGAAAGGGGATTGCCCTGTTGCCCGACTAACCGTGGTTCTGAGAGACCAGAGAACGGATGGTAGTTCTTGTACCCACCGACCCGCATATGGTTGTAGTCGGTCGTATATCCTGGCCTTGATGCCTTGTAAGACCATGCCGTTGGCTCGCTCAACCTGCCCGTTGCTCCGCGGGTGTGCCACAGATGCATAGCAGATCTTGATGCCGAAGTCGTCGCAGAAATCTTGGAATAGGCCTGCCGCGAACTGAGTGCCGTTGTCGGTTATGATGCGGTTAGGGACCCCAAACCGGTATAGTATACTCAGGATGAAATCCTTTGCTCGTGCCGCTGTGATTGTTGCGACAGGTTTAGCCTCAATCCACTTGGTGAATTTATCCACTGCGACGAATAAATGTGTGAACCCTCCTGGCGCTTTCTTGAATGGCCCGACCATGTCGAGCCCCCATACTGCGAATGGCCAAGAGATAGGGATAGTCTGGAGTTCCTGGGCGGGAAGATTTGTCTGTCTTGCGAAGAACTGGCAACCCTCGCACTTGCGAACGATATCTTTGGCGTCTGTGACTGCGGTGGGCCAGAAGAATCCCTGCCGGTAAGCTTTTCCGACTAACGTCCTGGATGCAGCGTGGTTGCCACATATGCCCGAGTGGATTGAATGCAGGATCTGCTTGCCTTCCTCGGTGGTGACACAGCGCATGAGGACACCGGATGCGCTCCTTCGGTACAGGTCTTCTCCGACTAGCAGGAAGCTTTTGCTTCGACGCTTGATTTGCTCGGCTTGATTGCGATCTTCTGGGAGTTCATCGTCCAGGAGGAATTTGAGAACAGGACCCCTCCAGTCTTGACATATGTGCAGCACTTCGTCGGTGGTCGGGGTAGGCTCGCCTCCTGACTGCTCTTGTGCCGGTTTCTTCTTGACTGATGGCTCCATAAGTTGCTCGACAAAGATTCCAGTCGGAACCGCTTCTCGCTTGAATCCCATGTTTGCCAGCTCATCAGCCGCGTCGTTGTATTGACGCAGGACGTGTGTGATTTCCAGCCCGTCGAACTTGTTTTCCAACTTGCGGATCTCCTGACAGTATGCCGCCATTGTGTCGTCGAGACAGGTCTAGTCTTTCATGACTTGGTTGACCACGAGTTGGGAGTCTCCGCGCACAACCAGTCGATGTATGCCGAGTGATATGGCGATGCGGAGCCCGTGAACAAGAGCCTCGTACTCGGCGACGTTGTGGGAAGCCGGGAAGTGGATTTGTAGTACGTACTTCAACTTTTCGCCAGTGGGGGATGTCAGTATGACTCCAGCCCCGGCACCGCCGATCCGTAGGGAACCGTCGAAGTACATTGTCCAGTACTCTAGCTTTGTTGTTGGTGTTGGGAGTTGAACTTCTGTCCACTCGGCCACGAAGTCGGCTAGAGCTTGAGATTTGATAGCTGTCCGTGGCTGAAAGGTGATGTCAAACGCCATCAGCTCGAGTGCCCATTTAGCGATCCGGCCGGTGGCCTCGCGATTATGAAGGACATCCCCGAGTGGAAACGCTGTGACCACCGTGACTTGATGTGCTTGAAAGTAGTGCACCAGCTTTCGGACTGTGATGAGTAGGTCGTATAGCAGCTTCTGGACCTGCGGGTATCTTGTTTTGGAGTCGGCAAGGACCTCGCTGACAAAATAGATTGGCCGTTGTATTTTCTGAAGATGACCCTGTTCGGATCGCTCCACTACCAGCACCGTGCTGACTACCTGTGTTGTTGCCGCCAGATAAAGCATTAGTGGTTCCTGGGGCAGGGGTGACGCCAGCACGGGGGGTGATGTGAGGAATTCTTTGAAGTCTTCGAAGGCTTGCTGGGCTTCCGGGGTCCACTGAAAGGTGTCCGTCTTTTTGAGGAGCTTGAAGAAGGGCATGCCCCGTTCGCCCAGTCGGGAGATAAACCGACTGAGTGCCGCCATGCAGCCTGTCAGCTTCTGGATGTCTTTAAGGTTGGTCGGGGGCGCCATGTTCTTGATGGCGTTGACTTTCTCCGGGTTAGCCTCGATGCCGCGGCGCGAGACGATGAAGCCGAGTAACTTCCCAGACGGCACCCCGAAGGTGCACTTGTCCGGGTTCAACTTCATCTTGAATCTTCGAAGGTTTTGGAAGGTTTCTTCCAAGTCGGCAATGAGGTCTTGTCTGGATTTATACTTGATCACCACATCGTCGACGTAGGCTTCCACGTTGCGCCCGATCTGAGTGTGCAGACACCGCTGAATAGCCCTTTGGTAGGTTGCGCCTGCGTTTTTCAGACCGAACGGCATTGTGATATAGCAATACGCTCCAAACGGCGTGATGAAAGATGTTTTTAAACAGTCTTGTTCCCTCAAGCTAATTTGATGATATCCCGAGTAACAGTCGAGAAAACTGAGTAGGTCGCACCCCGCCGTGGAGTCAACCACCTGATCTATCCTGGGAAGACCAAATGGGTCCTTGGGGCACGCTTTGTTGAGGTCGGTGTAGTCGACGCACATGCGCCATTTACCGTTTTTCTTCCGGACCAGGACTGGGTTGGCCAGCCAGTCCGGGTGGTAGACTTCCTTGATGATGCCGGCTGCGAGGAGCTTGGTGATTTCCTCCCGGATAGCATCCTTGCGGTCTTGAGCGAAGCGCCGCAGCCGTTGTTTGACCGGCTTGGCGTCTGGCTTTACGTGTAGGGCGTGCTCGATCACCTCCCTTGGTACGCCCGGCATGTCGGACGGTTTCCACGCGAAGATATCTTTGTTGGCTTGGAGGAAGGTGACGAGCGCGTCTTCCTATTTGGGGTCGAGTCCGGTCCCGACTAAGGCAGTCTTGGAGGGGTCGGAAGGGTCCAGGGGGATCTTCTTCGTGTCAGAGTCCGCTGAAATTCCCGACTTCGCTGCTTTTTTCGCCGGAACTGGATCTTGATCGACTTCAGATGTAGCGGCTTGCCGGATGCTGTCGCGCCCGACTGCCGCTTCTTGTGTTTGAGCCAGCTCGCAGCTCTCCTTGTCGCAGGTGAAGGCTTGCTTAGCGTCGCTGCGGAGGGAGAGGACTCCTGCTGGCCCGGGCATCTTCAGCACCATGTATGTGTAGTGCGGTATCGCCATGAATTTGGCGAGGGCCGGTCGTCCGAGTATCGCGTGATACGCGGTCTCGAAGTCGGCGACCTCGAAGGAGATGTTTTCTGTGCGGAAGTTGTCCCGCGTGCCGAAGGTCACCGGCAAGGTTATCTGCCCGAGTGGGGTTGATGACAAGCCGGGGATTATCCCATGGAAGGGCGCGGTGCTCGGCCGTAGTTCTGAACGAGGAATTCTCATCTCGTCCAAAGTCTTGGCGAACAGGATGTTGAGCGCACTGCCTCCGTCGATGAGGGTTTTCTTCAGCCTAATATTTTTGACGACCGGATCCAGGACGAGTGGGTATCGTCCCGGGTGGGAAACCCGATCTGGATGATCCGCGCGGTTGAAGGTGATAGCCATTTCTGACCAGCGCAGGTATTGGGGGGTATCCGTTGTGGAGACCGCGTTAATATCCCGCGCTGATAGCTTCTGCTTGCGCTTGGATTCGTACGTGAGTGGCCCCCCGAAGATGTGGTTGAGTTCGGCTTGGGGGTCCTGGAAATCATCAGCCGGACCCGAGTCTGGCTTGTCCTTGTCCTTGTCGGCGCCAGATGATGAAGCCTGCTCGGAGGCAAACATCTTGAGCATGTGGCAGTCCTTGGCCGCGTGCCGGCCCTTGGGGTGAAAGGGGCAAGGCCCGCTCATGACTTTCTGGTAGTCGTTGTTCCGCTGGGGCCGCGACCGACTGCGCTCCATGGTAGCCACCTCGTTGTCTGACTTCCGCTTGCGGCTGCCAGGCTTGTTCTGAGGCGGCTCGTTGTCGGCTTTCGCCCTGTTGTCTTTTTGTCGGGGCTCCTTCTTCTCGTCGAAGGCCTCTGCGACGGCTTCAGCCGAGTCGGCGTATTTGTTGGCCATGTCGAAGAGAGTCCGGACAGTGGATGGTGGCTTCCGAGTGAACTTCGCGATGAGCGGGGCGTCTTTTACTCCCTTGCGGAAGGCGGCGATGACGACCTCGTCTTTGATGCTTGGGATTTGATTGCGCTTCTCGGAAAACCTTTTGATGAATTCCCGTAGAGACTCGTTCTTTTTCTGATGCAGCTGGTAGAGGTCGTGCTCGGAAGCCGGTCTCTCGTAGGTCCCCTGGAAGTTAGCGATGAACCGCTCCCTGAGTTGTCCCCAGGAACCGATCGACCGCCTTGGGAGGCCTGTCAGCCATGTCCTCGCCGAGTCGGATAACGCGACTGGGAGGTAGTTAGCCATGGCTCTGCTGTCGCCCCCAGCAGCTTGAACTGCTAGGACGTAAACGGTGAGCCAGGACTCTGGGTTGGTCTTGCCGTCGTACTTTTCAATTCCGGTAGGCTTAAAGCCGACTGGCCATCGGACGTCCTGTAACTCCCGAGTGAAGGCTGGAATGCCTTCATTATCGTGAGGACTTGGGCTTC
Source organism: Oryza meyeriana var. granulata (assembly GCA_003991445.1). Taxonomy (NCBI): domain Eukaryota; kingdom Viridiplantae; phylum Streptophyta; class Magnoliopsida; order Poales; family Poaceae; genus Oryza; species Oryza meyeriana. The sequence goes on from RYFJ01000976.1 coordinate 49,026, forward strand.
GGTTTTGGCGGTGTAGCCGCTCGTAGTGGAGACCGAAGCGCTCGTGTTCATCCTCCAGTCGGCGGCGTTCGTCTTCTTCGCGTTCTTCGCGCCGGGCCCTTAGGGTGTGGCGAAGATCGCGTTGTAACCGCAATCGGAGGTCTTGATTGGGTCGGCGGTCGTATTGGTGATGCCGCCGGTTGTCGTAGTTGGTATTGCCGAGTGTTGTTTAGCGGGACTCTTCGTGCTGCCGGGTGGAGCCGGCTGCCCGTCGTCGTGCCGATGCAGATGACTCCGCCGCTGGAGAGCCCGTTCGACGGGTCGGTATGTGAGTGTTGCCTGACTGTTCTTGCTGCTGGCAGGCGGCAACAGTAATCATCGCCTTGATCTTGGCGATGGTTGGTGTGGCCTGATGGTCCGGCCCAAACTGGAGCGTGTCCAGCAGAGTTGCGGCGGCCACGACGTTCTGTTGTGGCGTGACGAAGACATCGTGGTCGCCGACTTTGGTTTGGAGGATCTGCTGCTGGGCGGCTCGCCCAGCTTGTCGAAGCCCGTCATTGCGAGCTTGTCGGTTGGCCTCCTCTTGTTGTTGTAGTCGGCGCGCCTCCTCATGCTGCTCCTCTTGCAGTCGGCGCACCTCGGAAGGTGGCGTTGAAGCCATGAAGATCTCGCGGGGGAGGAGGGAGCTTGCCAAGGTGGAGTCCGAGTTGATGCTCGAACCACCATCCGACTTAGTGTCGGACTCCGAGTAGTTTATCGGAGTTAGGACGACTCCGACCTCCCTAGATCCAATCTGAAACGGTTCATGACCGTGTCCAAACTGAATCGCTGGAGGTCGGGTCTGCTGCGCGGGTTGTAGATGCACAGCGTTGCCGAATCCGTACGGGAGACGGACGATCTCTCCCCCTCCCGGCCTAACCCGCGCTGGCTCAAGGCCTAGTGCGAGCCGGACGCCGAAGGAGAGAGTTGTCCCGATGTCCGGCGATGTGAGGGACTGTCGTAGTAGATCGTCGAAGGAGATGGCGACGTCCCTGAGGCCGACTGGCGCAACGCCGGCTAGCTCCTCGGCTGGCAAGATCGGATCTGCCTCAGCCAAAGAAAGGTTGCCGAGTTGATCGGCGACGAAATCAAGGCTCCCGAAGGTGATGGTGTCTCCGTTGGAGAACTTGTCGCCCTTGACTCCGTTGATGGGATCCATCGAATCTGTTGATGAAGAACTCGCCGGTCCCCTACCTGGCGCGCCAACTGTCGATGCTTTGCACCGGCAATAATACTATGGGGGTACTTGGCGACCTAGAATTCGGTGGATTGCAGAGGAACACGAGGGAATTATACTGGTTCAGGCCCTCAATGTGAGGTAATACCCTACGTCCAGTTGAGGTGTTATTCCTCTGAGATGTATTTGTGATCAATGATCTGGTGTGCCCTCATTGGGCGCCCTGCCTCCCTTTATATACTAGGGGACAGGGGTACATGGTAAGGATCCCAGTCGGATACGACCAAGGGATTTCCTTATTAGAGATAGAATCCTATCCGACTAAGGCTATGTTTCCTTATTGTACAAGACACAGCCTGCCGGGTGCTATCTTATCTCTAATTACATGGTCTGGCCCATCCTCTATCCGAGTGGCCCATGTGCTGGTAATGAGGTACCCGGGGCCCATGGCTCCCACAATCATTCCTCGAGACGGTGTCCGAAGTTGAAGCACCAGTCATCCTAGAGACACATCAACAACGCCGTCATCATAGAAGTCACTACAGTAAAGGAAACAAAAGTCGATAGCATCAGAAGTTGGAAGAAGAGAAGACATGCCTAACTCTCGATGGAGTTACTGAAAGCCGGTTTATCTCGATGGAGTTAGTGAAAGCCAGTTTATGTTAGAGAAAGTAAGCCTGACCAAGTTATTATCTTCAAGGATAATATCAATCACCGCCATAGTTAAGCCTATCTACACGAACGGATGGTATCTAATACAGAAGCAATCAAGGAATGGAAAGCTCAAAATCTGACATGGTGTAATGCCAGAAGGGGTTATGGTTACACAATAGGAGTGGCTTAAGGTCATGAATATTCCCTAAAAACTTTAGGAGCAGGAAAATGAGATAGGAATCATGGATGATCGGATACACAATAAACCTCATGGTCTGAAAATTAGATCAAGGACAAAAGTCAAAGACGTCAAATACCAAGCAGAGATGCCAGAGAATGAAGTATCTTTTAACTCATATCCCAATGGAAGACTCGGATCATTTGTGTAATAGTTAGGAGTTTCAGAATATGATCACTTAGGAACAAGGATAACCTCATGCAACCCAAGATCATGATTGGACGATGTTCGAGTTAAAGCTCAGCAGGAACATGGAGAACTCACCACCGCGGACATTGAGTTAAATCAAGAATTATGGTAAGCCAGATGGCACATCCTAATCAAGAAGTTGAAGCAAGTACTTAGGAGGACCTAGACACTGACATAAGGGTTTAAGAATTTTGACTATGGATCAATCAGTTGAGAAGTGATGAACTAGACGAGATAGTAAGACATCTGACCCAGTTATCAATACTAGTCAGTTAAACAAGAATGGAAAGTCCTGAACTATGGAGCCATCCGTGCTGATGTTATCGGAATAACTGGTGAGAAGTTTGAAAGGCCGTAGGTAACGGTGAATCAAAGATAGATCTACGGATAAGCAACCACGAAAGCAATTGGTGTAGCTATCGAACAAGACACCTATGAGGACTCTGGAAGCAATAGATGAATATTTCCAACACTATTATGAGAAACTAAAATATGAGGTCACTAAGGAAAGCTAGTAGGAAGCTAGGCAGAAAGGTGATTGATAAAGAAACCAGACGAAGTAAATTCAGTAGTGAAAGGGAAGTATTCCCCCAAGGAGGATCAGCGGTTAAGAACACCCCATCACCGTCCATAAGTTGGTGCACAGTTGGCAAATCAGTATGTCATCAACAAGCAAGTATATAAGCAATACCATTGACAAAAGTACAGTTGAATTGAATTGAATATGTCACTAAAGGGATCATGTCTAGTTGGAAGTTAAATTGAAAAACCACAGACAGGATTCCCAGAAGGGAATAATCTGCTATCCTAAAGGAGTTGCCGATACAATGGACACTTAGACCCAGGATTAGAAGTTGGATTCAAGCATGAGTTTTCAATAAAGTCGCGGGACACTGGTTTTGGTAAATGGGTTTAGATATAGGTTACCGCTAGGACCACAGCAGGATAGACTCCAAGAAGTTGTCACCAGAAGAGAGTTACTTGAAGGAAAGAGTTGCAGATCAACCGAACCTGTTTCTTTCTAGCCGCCCCAAATCTCGAGACGAGATTTCTGTAAGGGGGGTGGATTTGTCACACCCTGAAAATTGGACTAATTAAAAATTATTCTGGGTAAATGAAATACAAGAATACACTAGGAAAAATTGTTTGTGAAAATGTCTGAATAAAAATTTGAATTTTTCCAATATTAAAAATCCCAAGCTAAAATTTTAATTAATGCTTGGATGCTTTTATATTCCCTGGGGTTTTGTCGGAATATTTTAAGCATGTAAGTATTTATAATAATAAATTCTCTCCTGTTTCATGGTGGTTTTTGCCTCTCGTAAATTCCCCATGGTTTAATAAACTCTCTGAAATTTTCTCGGATTTTTGGAGCTCCAGAATTAATTTTAATGCTATAAAGATCATTTCAGTAATTAATTAAATAGAAAACAAATCCTTCCCTTTTCCTTAGCTCGGGTCATTCCGCCTCCAATCCTTTTTGCATTTCTCAGTTCAACTCGGACTCGGGTTTTCCTTCCTTTATCAATATTTGATGTTGTTCTCGAAACCCTAAAATCCCTATATTTCTTTGACTCTCAGAAACTCCTTTCTGTTGAAATTCCTTTTGTTAATGAACCCCAAATCTCGGGAACCATCCGAGATTTACCCTAATTTCAGACGCCATAAAATGTTTTCGTCAATTCTTCTATTTCCAGAATATTTACAATATTCTCAATATTCCAATTTTCCAGTTCCTAGGAAAATATCCTTCAATTTCCAAACAGAAGAATATTCCGATATTATATTCCCCAAATATTCCTCGGTGAAATATCCTCCATTTTCTGAATCCCACAAAATATTCCCCATCTCGGATTCCTTGAAATATTCATATATTTTGGATATTTAACTATTCCTTGAATCTCCATAATCCTGAAGTATTCCAATATTCTAGAAATCGCAAATGTTCTAATTTTCCAATCTCCAAAAAAATATTCCCATTATTCCTCCTCCCATATACATATATATATATATATATATATATATATATATATATATATATATATATATATATATATATCCCGATATCCGGAATATTCCAAAGTTCCGAAAAATTCCGTAATTTCTAATTCCAAAATATATCTCAGATTTCACAAATATCCCCAAATTCCAATTTTGTGAAATTGGAATATTTTGGAAAACCCTTTTATTTTTCCTCTCTACATTTTTCTCACTTTTCTTTTATTTTCTCTCCTTTTTCTTTTTCCTCCTATTCAATACTATTCATCTTCCTCCTCCTTCTTCTTTCTCTCTTCTCCCTTCCTCTCTCTCTTCCTTTGGCCAAGCTAGAGCCCAGCCCGAGCCGCTCCTACCACCCTGGGCCCGAGCCTCCTCGGCCCCGCTCTAGCCGACAAACGCTGTCGCCGCCCTGCCCGGCCTGGCCCACCCTCGCCGCCGCCCGCGCGCCACCTGCATCGCCACCTGCGCAACTCCGCCGTGCCCTAGCTCCCTGCCTCTCCCCTATAAATACCGCCTGTGACCACCCCAAAGCCCAAAAATTTGCTGCTGCCCTAGCTGTCACCTCGCCCACGCTGCCACTGTTCTGGGCCACCACCGCGGCACTGCCTCCAGTGCCACCGCCCCCTGCTTCCTAGGCTGCGCCGCCGCACTGCAACTCACTGCCGTTGCTATTTAGTCGTCTTCGCCGGCACCGCCTCTTTGTTCCCCGTTGATCTCCTGCCGGTCAGCTCCGAGGCCGTGCCTCGTCCTCCGTCGCCTCTTGTTCCTCATCTCCGGCTCCCCTCGCATCGGGTAGCTGACCCCCTGCCATCGGTCTGTCATTGATGCCGTCGTGCCGTGGACCGCCGTCATCGTTACCTAGCCACGCCGCCCCTGCCTGCCAAACGCCGTCATGCCACTAGCGAACACTATCTCCTCTGCTCCAGCACTGCACCATGGGTGCACAGCCCCTGGTCGCCTGGCCGGGAGCCTCTGACAGGCTGGTCCTACCGGCCCCTCCTCATGTGACTGCCATGTGGACCCCACGCATAGTGTCTTGAGGAATCCTGGCCGTTCGACATTCCAGATCAACCTCAGTCCGTCGGATTTCCATAAAGCCCCGAGACAATATCCATCGTCTGATCTCCTCAAAGATCCAATCCAAGCCGTCGATTCCCAAACCCTAGATCCTTGCCATGTCAGCCCCAAAAACCACATCATCGATCCACCTCACCTGCCACCTCAACCTAGTCCACCACTCCAGCTACTCTTCGGTCCATAGACCTAGTCCACAAAATCCATGCCACTGACAGTGGGTCCCATCTCATTTATCCATTCAAAATAATTCCTTTATTAATGATTTTTCGAGAGAATATTCCCACCGGGATGGCGTGTCCACGGTGACCTCCATTACGGAGCATTAAAGCTCGGACCGGCTCAGCTACGGGTGCTAACCGCCAAAATTGAAGGGGGCGCTAGCTTCTACGGGACTAGAGGAGTATTCCGGTGCAAGGGCTTACCGAGATGGCACAGGACGACGGAGTTCGATGATTCGCAGCGGCGGCGATGCGAAGCAGAGCATGGTGACGACACGACCCGGGTGTCACAGCCCCAAAATATAATTTCAGGTAATTAGGGTTGTGTCCTACTGCCACTAGAGTGCACAAACAAAATCCTTGCAATGTCGCTTCATGCGAAATTAAAGTTTGCAACTATCGTCAAACTCTCAATACCTAAACCCTAATCGGCAAAAACCAAACTCTACCAAAAAGTGCATCAAGTTGAACAGAAACATATGTGGGAAATAATATATTCAAATACTAGTTTATTTATCATGAATCAATATAATTTTTCCAGAATTTATTTCATTAGTCTAGAGCTCTTAAAAATTCAAACAAGCTTCAGCCTGGAACCTTTCCCTTGACCTATGCCTTTGTATGGTCTAAGGATTTTCTGAAGATGTTAGGTTGCACATAAAATCATGGAAAAATACCTGTAAACACTATCCCACATAAATAATCCACTGTAAATTTTACATGATTTTATCACTTCAATAAGTACTTCAACCAAGTCCCTCAAATCAGCAAAGCTGGGAAGCTAGCTGAAATAAATTGGCTTAATTCTAAAATTTACCACATGAACATGAAGACTAATTAGACAGAGCCCTTTTTCCAAAGTGTGTGCCAACATGAACCCTACAACCATGAATTTTGGTTTAATTTATCTCCCAAAGAAAACACATAAAATGATAAGATCAAGGCACTGGAGAAACAAATGAGACTGCAGCAAAACTGGATCAGTGTGCCTACTTTGCTTTTTCACCAGAGATGAACCAGACCACTTCTAGCAACGAAATTTGGTCAGCATGTTAAACACATCTTCCTCTATCTCCAGTAATTTTCCCATAATTTATCTCCCTTATTTATCTGATGAAATCACAGATGCAAGACAGCCACCTGGGAGCCCCTGGATGCCTTCAAGACTCTCTACCCGGATGTGCAGCTCGAGGACGAGCTGTTTGCCGGGGCGGGGAGAGATGTTATGATGGGAGTTCAATATCAGAGGAGGACTGCTCGTGGCTAGCAGGCGCATGCAGGAGAAGCTAGCAGGCGCATGCAGGAGAAGGCCTCACCACCCAGGACGTTTCCTATTATTAGAGAAATATTATTATTATTAGAAACTTATTTCTATTTTTAGAAAGGAGAAGCGATATATGGTGGTAAAGACAATTAGATCAGTTTAAGCAGAAACATATTGTTTCCGGCTTCCTGAAGGGAGCCGGGAGTCCAACCCTAGCCGCCACCTCTTTCTTCCTCCTCTCACGATCGCTGGCTCCTCGCCGCCGATCAGCCTTCAAACCGCGCCCACCGATCGTCCACACGTACAACCTCCGATCGGTGAGGGGCAGAGAGCAGCAGCCTATCAACCTGGTCCATATAGCTCACAAAACAGTCTCTAGAGTATTCTCCTCTCTTTTCTCACTAACCAGTGGGACCCACAATACCTTGCCCACTTGTCAGCCTTACCACATCATGGGACAGTGTGTTTCACCAAGTCTTCTACCCATACCCCTCTCTCATCCCTAGGTTTTCACTACAAGACCCCACAAGACATAGACTGAATCTAACCAAAAATGTGTAGAAAAATATTATCTTACATGTGGGACCCACCAAGGACACTGTGGAATGGAGGCAACTCAGCAATGCATGTCAAACGTGTCAGCAGCTCGTCCATCTTCTCCCTCCCAGCACACAGAGAGACCTAGATGAGCTCAACTCCAGAGAACCTCGATATTTTCACTCCAAACTTCACCAGCAGAACCCTCTACCCTTCCTCTCCACGTTCCCATCGAGAAAGCCGACGGAATCCCCAAAGATCACCGGAGACAGAGCCATTTTCCTTCACTGCCGAGAGTGTTCGACCGAAACTGGGCTTCCTCTGGTGAGCTCCATCCCTTCTTGACCCCGGGAACGTGATCTACAAGCTTTGATCGTTCCATTTTCTCATTTTACAGCCCCAGGATCGCTGGCCGAAGTCGCCGTGGCGTCGCCGTGTTCTCTTTTTGCTCTGCAGCGCCGCCGCCGGCATCATCCCGCCGTTCCGGCCGCCTCGGAACAAGTCTGACTGATCCCTTGCGCCAGCAACGTCACCTCGCCTCCAGAAGCCTGCTAATCGAAGGAAACGAGTTGCGAAGTCCCGAGCGCCGAGATCGGCCGTCATCTTCCCTGGCGCCGATCTGAGCCGCCGCCGTCGTTTTCTCCTTCTCTGGTGAGCCGTGATCCAATCCTTTGCATTCCTGCCATCTCTAGGGAACCTCTAACACGGTAGACACCCTGCCTTGGCTGCAGCTCAGCCGGAGCTGCCCAGCGCCGTGAGACCGAAGGATTTCGCCACGCCGGACCATCCTCTCCTAGACTGGACGGTCCGTTCCTTTGTCTCGTTCGCCCTGCTCTGTTTCGTCTCTATGCCGCGCTGACCCCACCTGTAAGAGAGAAAAAGAAAAGAAGAGAAATGTTAAACTGAAATATTTTTCCAACAGAAAAGTAGCCAAATTTTGTAAATCCATATCTTTTTCATTTTAACTCCTTTTTGAGTGAAACCAATTTTGCTCATTCTATAAATTTGTGAACTTTAATAATGTCAAATAAAATATAACCACTTCTGTACAGGAAATATCCATAATATAAAATGAAGCAAAAGAAACTTATTTTATGCATAGAAACTTGGAATAATTCTATAAAATCCATTATAACTCTTTTTGAGGTAAATCAAATTTCTGTGGATTCATAAAATGGTGCTCTTTAATTTTGTAAAATAAAAAGTGAGAACTTCTGTGTAGGATTTTTCTCTAAAAATGGAACTATCCTTTACATACCTCTTTATAACCTAAAAGTTTATAAATTTCTAGAAAATTCATCCTAGCTGCTAAAAATGTGAAACCACTTTTGTTTAATTCAGAAAATGGTAACCTTACTGTGGAAAATTTCTATTTGACAAAACTACCTCCCAAAATAGGCCTAAAGTTTTTTCTAACCTTTCTTTTTGATAAACTTGTAAAATCCATAACTAAATTATTTTAAATCAAAATCTAGTGAACCAAATTTTGTTAGAACCAGTAGGTTATGCTATTTCATATAAAAATGCATGCCTTTATGAAATATTAATAGAAAATGTCAGTCAAATATAATAACTTAAGGTTACAATATAAATAATTACAAAACTGCCATTTTCAGCCTTTTCATCTTGTTATTTTTGTAACTCATAAACCATAAAAGATTTTGAGATGATTCTTTCACTAAAATTCACTTTAGAATGTGGCCTACCTACTGTATTTATCCCAGCATTTATTGATCATTTTGCATAGACATGTTTGTTTGGTTCTTATTGCATATTCACTTTTTATCGGTAGATTCAGACAATTCGGAGTACGTGGAGCAAGAACCTGAGGTTGAGAGTGACCACTCGCTGCAGCAAGGCAAGCATCAATACTAGCTTGTATGCAAGCATCTAAGCATATTGAACCTATACTTTCAATAAATTGATTTGTTTGCGAAAGAAATACTTATATGCATGTTTTGGTCTTGCTAAATGGGGAAAAATGGGTAGAGTTAATATTACCCAATTATATGCATTTCTATTCCTTGATTATTGATGCCATGGTTATACCTTGTCACCCCTGGTTAAGGACTTTGGGATACTTTTATATTTACCGAATGCTTAGCCATGCTTATTCTAGACCTAGAAAATCCGATAGATGGAGCTAACGGTCTAAAACTAGTTTAATACGAATGGATGGTTAAAATCTAACAAGAATAACCTCTGAATAATAATTGAAAATATGTTGACTTGGACGGATGATAGGGCGATGAAGGGATGGTGTTTCCCCGATGTACGTAGCTCCGTCTGGGTCGTTAAGGACCGAGCAGGTTGACGTCTATTCAAGCACCTTACGTACTTCCACACGCCGGTTATGGGACGGCTTAACTCAGTAGCACAGGAGGCTGTGGCTATCTACGTCCGTCCGTCAGTCGTGAGGGGAGACCTTTGGAGGACCTCAATGCGAGCCTGCACTTGGTGAATCCATAACTTGGCTGGAGGTGCCTTCCGCGATGGTGAGCCCACCTTAGTTGCCATGCACGCACGCAACTAAGTCGTCAGGGGCCCAGACGTGGTTTAGGTGGTTGGGGCTAAGAGTGCAAAAGGTTCTGTTGTGACCTCTAGTCCGCACTCAATGTGTAGGGTGTGGGTACCGACGGGTACAGATCAAACTAGAGTGTAGCCGTTTGGCTTCTATCACATCGTGTGGGTAAAGATGTACACCTCTGATCAGAGTAAGAACTATTCGAATAGCCGTGTCCACGGTTACGGACGATACTTGATGTGTTCCTCAATTGTGTTAGCATCAAATTTGGGATATGTGGTTATGGGATTATATGGGTATATCATGACTTAGGATAGTCATGGATGGATGGGTTTATATAAGGGATTTTTGATGTTTAAAAGATGAAAGGTTTTAGTATTAATTATGACTTGGTTTAGTCATGATGGAGGATATGCTTGTGTAGCATAATTGTTTGGGCAAGAGTGCCCCATGGATGATGTTTAGAGCATGGCTTATGCTCATTTATATTCTACTTTCAGAACTATAAGCTTGCTGTCCTAAATTTTCAGATTGAGCTATTTCGCAAATGCTTATGTTTTAAATGTATTGCTTGCTCAATAAAATCAGCTTTATGCAAAATCAGATCAACATAGCCATACTCCTTGATGTAGAGGCTAGCATCTCTCCTTTGTATTATTATTATCGTATAAGCCTTCTGAGTATTTATCGTACTCACGCTGCATCTTTCAGGTGAGGACAACGATGAAGATGATGATGTGATCTACTACTATCCTGCCGAGGGTGGCGAGGATATTTAGTAGTTTGAGCTAAGTTCTATCCCCAGTCGGTTGCCCTGTGTATGGGTTTGGCACCACTGGCTTTATCTTTTATGTTTATATTTTCCGCTGCTATTTTTTGAGTTACTTTGTGATGAATTAAGGTGTGAACCCTCTATGTAATATTTATAACTCTGTTGCTCGTTTATCCATATTTAGAGTACTTGTGATGTTTATCAATTGCTTGCGATGAAAGTGTGAGGCTAGTCGCTTTCCTGGGGACTAGCTAAACATGAGTATGAGTTGTGTATAATTGAGATGGTTGGGGGATAGCTATTGTGGTTCGAGTCCTCTAGGGTACATATCGTGTTTGGTTGCCACCATCGAGTGATTTGACGGGCGTATGACGGGGAGGACTGGCAAGCTATCCTTATGATTATCTCTTTTATACACTTCTCGGTATTTTGGATTTATATTGTACCTATGGTTAGCGGTGTCAAGTCTGCGATGAGGTTAGGTGGTTATTTTGATTATATGGACCCCACCTAACTAGATAGTTCGCGTTGACATGAGCTAACTGTAACGTATGGTATAAGTCATGGGGTGCCCACACCGGGGAAGACTGCTCGATGCTCCTTCGTGCCTTCTTGGGCCTCCTATACGTTGGGAATGAAGCCTTCGGGGTTCAGTTGCTCTGATGATAGCTTCTACCGATGGCACGGGGAGTGCGACGCATGTGTTCTATCAATCGACTCGGCTTTGGTTCGTGGAAGAGGGAGAGAGATTGGGCACTGGATGGTGAGCTCTTGGCAGTCCTTTATAGGCGATGATCGGCTCAGGCTAGAAGCCCAGGATGGCACTGAGGAGATAAGCTTGCTAGCTTGTGTCAAGCTGGCGCTAGCGGTGGCTAGTGTGGCTAGGTGGCGAGGCCGGTGAGGTGCCAGTGGGGCTAGACGCGAGGCCGGTGCAGGCTAGGCTAGGTCGATGAGGTAATGGCGAGGCGCCAGTGGTGTCTAGAGGGTTTAGAGGCGACATGTGGCAGCCTTGGAGGGGTTGCGTACACATGAAACTAGGAGGAGATGTGGGACTGCGACATACGGAAAAACGGGAAGGCGACAGTGCTCGGCGGAATTCCCGGCGGGAAACCAGGAGAGATGGCGCGGATATACGGCGATGTGATGGCGGCTCAGTGGGAAAGAGGGGATACGACGGCACCTCACCGATTTCACGGATGCCGTCATGTTGCGGTGTAGGCGGCGCAGATGGACAGCACGGCGGTTGCAACCAAGTTGTGGCGCGATGGCTAGACCACATGGGTTGGGCCAAGACGAGGGCGTTGCCCTAGCGCAAGGGGGTCGGCATCACATTGCATGCGCGCGTGTCGCTAGCTGGCTAGGCACTCGGCCTGGGTTGGGTTGGATCTCAGACGAACACATGGCGGATGATGAACAGTGCCATTCCTTATTTTTAGGAAATAAACAAAGGGAATTTTAATTAGAAGAAAAGGAAGGGGATGAGATGCAAGATGGTGGCTGACATTTGAATTATCATGTGATGCAGCAGCTTGAAATTTACATTTTGAGAATTCAAAAATATATTTTTTTGTTTTATTTGAATTTGAATTGTTGATCTCTCTCACACATGAAATATTTTCAATTTAAATTGAATTGATCCCTATTATTTGAATTTATGTACTTGAGATTTGATGCAATATTTTTAATGTTCATTTAAATATTCCAATGAACCATTATATGGATAATTATTTGTTGACTTAATTTATTTATTTGGCATAAATGGAATTCAATTTGATTTGAATAGGAAAAAGAATCAAGGAGGGGTTGATGCAAAAAGGGGTGGATCACTTGGAATAGGAAGGAATAGAATTGAGATTAAATTTGAATTGTGGATTCCCTTCTCAATGAATGCTCAGTTTATTTTTGGGATAATTCCCAATAAATCCTCTTTTTGTAAATTGAGACTTAGTTGAATATCTGGACATTGGTTTAAATATCCCAGGAGGGCCATTATAGAGATCATTACATATTGGTTAGGTTTGTTTTCATGACCATGTATTATATATGGATGAATCTTGTGCCTTTAGTTTATTCAACTTTAATTCGAGAAAATATGATCATGATTTGGATTCCTCCGATTTAACTTGGATTGCCCTTTGGTTGTCATATTTTATTGAAATCAAAATTAGGCTTTCAACATGGACTCTAATATTTAATGTTTGATTGTATTTTCATATGATGACAAACAATAATTATCTTGTCATTGATTGGGTGGTTTTCATGTGTTTTTATAATTATGAAATAAATGCAATATTCTTGTATATTATAATTCTTGACTTAAATGTAGGACTTCAATTTAATTTCCATTGTGACAATTTACGGTTTCGGCAAGCAATACCAATCATAACATCCAGCATGATGCAAAAGTTTTAAAAAGTTCAAAATTTTACTGATTTTTATTATTAGAATTTTCAGGTGTTACAAGAGTTGTCCAAGATATGTGGACAAAAGTGAAGAAATGCCATGCAGTAGGTAGAGAAGTTGATATTAAATAAAAAAAGGCAAGAAATGTGGCCGCAAAAGGGTTGACATAGATTGGGCTCAAATTGCAACAATTCCTTTGAACTTACAGACTAATATTAGATCTGTTGCCTTAGCTTTGAATGTTACCAAAACCAAGCTGCATAGGGCTATCAAAAAAGGGAACATTCATCGTCACTCAAATACACTAAAGCCTTTTCTTAAAGATGCAAATAAGAAGCTTTGCCTGCAATTTTGTGTGTCCATGCTAGACAGGCAAACAATACACACTCAACCAGCTTTTGGTGACATGCGCAACATTGTGCATATAGATGAGAAGTGGTTCATTGGCACTAAAGTTGCTAGGAGTTTCTACTTGTACCATGATGAAGATCAACCATTTTAGGCTAGTGCAAAATAAACAATCAATAGATAAAGTAATGTTTTTATCAGCACTTGCAAGGCCTAGATATGATGCGGAAGGAAATTGCTACTTCGACGGCAAAATAGGCATATGGCCCTTTGTTAAGAAGGTGAGGTCATTTATTTGCTCTATTTCTGTTGGTTTAAAATCATAATGAAACTAACTTTTAATTGCATCAATGTCATAGGAGCCGGCACAAAGGAGCAGCCACAACAGACTGAGGGGTAGTTTGGTCACAAAATCTTCGATTGTTTCCGGGGAAATAAGTAGATCTTTCTTGATTACAAAGGTGATTCTAGCAATTATATCATGTTGACCTCAAGAAGATATTAGGAAGACTATATGGATACAACAAGACAATGCATGAACACATATTGCAGCAGATGACGAGCATTTGCCCTTGCAGTTGCCCAAACAGGCCTAGACATACGCATAACAAATCAGCCCCCAAATTCACCGGACATGAATGTGCTTGACCTCGGTTTCTTTGCTTCTCTTCAATCTAAGACATTCCTAAATAATTCTAAAAACATGGATGAGATAATAGAGAACGTGCACAAGGAGTACAATGAGTACAATGAAGATTTGGTTAATAGGGTTTTCCTAACCCTACAATGTTGCTTCATAGAAGTCATGAAAGTTGGTGGAGGGAATGGGTACAAGATAATCCATATGAACAAGGATCGCTTAGAAAGGCTTGGGATGCTCCCTACTAGCCTTACTTGTGATCTGCAACTCTATCGAAGCGTTATGCAGTCTTTAAGTGAATAGTAGTTGGAACAAGGATCACTTAGAAAGGCTTGCATGCTCCCTACTACTAGTAAATAGTAGTTGCATTTATGTAAATAGTACTTGTATTATATTTTGTGATTTCAACTTTGTTGGAGTGTTATGCAGTCTTTATATTAGAGTGTTCTGCAGTCTTTATGTAAATAGTAGTAATTGTATTATATTTTGCAAGGACACTATGCTGACTTTGAAGGAGTTCAGTATTGTTTTGTGCATGATATGCACGTCATCAACATTGCGGTTCATTCTTATTCAATATTTTTAAATTGATTTACACATGATTGCTGCAGCTTACATAAATCTTAATTAGAATGATTTATTGAAAGGCACATGCATGATTGATTCATCACCAGAAATAAGGATTCAATTAGCTTATCTCCAGCTTAAACAAACAAGTGCATTACATGGTTTAAGCATACACATAATAGCGCGACTAACTTGCACTACCTTACCCAACCTACCAGATAATCTACCAAGACTACCGTAAACTTTTCATCCCTACATTTATCCAACAGATAGAGCTTCACCTAGAGTTTTTTTCCTCAAAATACACCACCCAAAATGTAACCAAACCAAGCTCCTAGGACAAACTGAACAAAAGGCACTAAGCACAGTGGCCAGCGGACATTGTCCTAACTACTCCTACTACTAGTACCATTTCACCACTATTTTCATTTGTAATAACACAAGCATAAGCAGGCATGACAACATGGAGTAGTGAGTATGTCCATTACCAAAATTCGCTATCGTCCACTTGCCCATGACCGCGCCAGTCCAAGCCCATGAACCGAGGGTTGCCCTCCTCATCGCCGCTTGCCTCCTCCTCCTTCTCCTCCCTTGTCACCTTCTCCTCCTGTCGATGTTTTACACCGACAATAAATATATGGGGCTACTCGGCGGATGGAAACTCGGTGGATTACAAAGGAACACAGAGAGATTTTATACTGGTTCAGGCCCTCAATATGAGGTAATAACCTACGTCCAGTTGTGGTGTTATTCCTTTGAGGATTTGCAGTGGTGATTCTGGGGTGAACCAACTCAACCTGCCCTCATGGGGCGCCCTGCCTCCCCTTATATACTGGGGGACAGGGTTACAAGGTAGGAGTCCTAACCGGATTACGACCAAGGGATCTCCTCTTAGAGATATAACGCACCCAACTAGGACTGTGTTTTTCTTATCGTACAAGGCAAAGTTTGCCGAGTGTGGCTACATTCCTAATTACAAGGCAAGGCCCATCCTTTATCCGAGTGGCCCATATACTTGTCATGAGGTACCTGGGGCCCATGGCACCCACAGTAGCCCTTGAGACCTTCATAGTTGAGTCACAGCTGATGCCGAGTGCTCATCCTCCACGGTGAAGTCTTCCCGAGTGCATTGCTCCCAAGTACTCTTTGTCCGAGTGAGTCTTCTTCCCGAGTCCTGCTTCATGTCAGCCGGCAGCGAGGCTATGAAGGGCTTCATGTAGATATATGAATAGTGTGCGCCGAATAGGTGCATCTTTTAGGTGTAGCCCCAGACTTTGTGCTTAATTGTAAAGACAATTAAACATAAAGTCAAAGATCTTTAACCTGGAAGTCTTTCCTGAGTAGATTATTACTGGTATATAAGACTCTTCGGTATCATGTCAACCGGAATATGATTTATAGTCTTACTAAGCAGGGAACTACTCGTATGTAGGACTCTTCGACTTCATGTCAGTCGGAATGGGTATTTATAGTCTTGCCGAGTAGGATACTACTCGTATATGGGACTCTTCAGCGTCATGTCAGCTGGAAAGAGGGGTTTATAGTCTTTCCGGAGTGGCGTCCCACCCAGAAGTTAGACTCCTCCGCGTCATGTCAGCGGGAATGAGAAATTTATAGTCTCTCTTGAGTAGTGCACTACTCGAAAGTTAGACTCCTCCGCATCATATCAGCGGGAATAATGTTGCTCATGGCAACTGATGATCACGCATGTAGGCCGAGTACCACTTTATGAAAATAAATCCACGGCGTGGTCAGGTGTACCCGAGAAAGATACCTGCATCCCCAATTTTAATGAAGACCAGCTTGTGATCCTTGTAAGGATATATTCTCGAGACCTGGTGGATAAAACAGATACCTAAACATATATGTTTAGAAATAAGGCTCTCATGAAGCATATCTGTTTACCTCATCGGCTCCTGTTGGTAGCACCAGCGCTATAATTTCAACTCAGCCTGCGGGCGGCAGACATGGAGCATGCTACTGTAGGAACTCATATCTTGGTGGCTGCTACCAAATAAGCCGGCCTGAACCGACCTACCTAGCATAGCTCTATAGAAGTATCATCCATCGCATGTCAGGATGAGTTTTTTGGTGTCGGTAAGCGCAATCAGCCAGAGAAATCCTTATTTGTAAGCCTTTCCGACTTACGTTCTAGATGCAATCTGGTTGCCACGTAAGCCTGAGTAGGTATATTGCAGGATCTGCTTGTCCTCCTCAGGTGTGACGCGGTGCATGAGAACCCCGGATGCGCTTTGACGATGTAAGTCTTCTCTGACTTGGGTAAAGCCGAACAAGGTACCCGAGCCTTGCATTAGCAGAGGGTTTGGTTGGCGACTCTCATGGGGAGTACCCTATCCAACAGAGTTATGGCCAAATAAGGTACCCAACCCTTACATTAGCATAGGATTCGGCTGGCGACCCTCATGGGGCATACCCGATCTGACGGAGTTGTGACTAAATAAGGTACTCGAACCTAGCATTAGCATATGATTCGACTGGCGACCCTCATGGGGCGTACCCTACTTAGCCGAGTTGCAACCGAATAAGGTACCCGAACCTAGCGTTAGCGTAGGATTCGGCTGGCGACCCTCATGGGGCGTACCTCACCCAGTCGAGTAGTATACGACCCCCAACTAGCGCCGGAGGTCGGTCGTCAGCTCACATGGAGCGTAGACGGGGAAGATGTCGTCCCGACTGGTGCAAGTACTCGGTCAGTAGCCCTCGTGGAGCATCCCAAGTGTATTTTGGCAGACCTGTCCAGCCCCTGAGCGTAGGAGATAGGCTCGCAGCCCTAAGTTCCTGTCACGCGTATCTGGAGCTGGCTCTGCACTATAAAGATACCGGATGAGTAGCATCTGATGATGAAAACAATCACCTGAATAAAATGTATTTTACAATATATGTAAATACGTGTTCTTCCTCTTATTGATATTAATTTCTCCGAGTAGTTGAACCCTTACATTTAAGCACTCTGCCCGACTAATCATAGCCCCCTAGCGCCGGGAGTTGGCTCATGGCTCTTTCCCAGACACGCGTTTTGGGTGACTTGAGTTCATCTTTCATGGAGCAAAGTTTCACGGATCAGGATTTATGCTACTCGAATACTTTTGCAATCATTTAAGAGAAAAAACAGAAAAAAGTACAGCTTGTACACCTATTAGGTGTAAGCGGCTGCGGCATTGGCGAGGCCAAGTGAGAAAAGATTTATCAGAAATCGACTTAGCTGTTCGGTATTTGGGAGTGGGGACGCCATCCTTGCGTTCGGGCTTGTGAGCCCCCGAGCTTGTCACTTGTTGTTCTGATAATCTTCAGTTGTTGAAAGTCGAAAACGGTTGTGACCGACTGCCACAATGAAGCCGTCTGACTTGTGTTTGCGACTCCCGACTTTAGTCAGGACCGCGTCGTCGGTGCCCTCCCGCTTCTTTTGTCAGGGTACCTTCTTGTCATCGAGGGCCTCAGCCACAGCGTCAGCCGAGTCGGCGTACTTGTTCGCCATGTCGAATAAAGCCTTGACAGAGTTAGGAGGCTTCCGCGTGTATTTGTCAATGAACGAGGTGTTTTTGACTCCTTTTCGAAAGGCGGCGATGACGACCTCATCCTTGATCATTGGGATTGAATTCTTCTTCTCAGAGAACCTCTTGATGAAGTCACGAAAAGACTCGTTCTTCCTTTGATGTAACTGATATAGGTCGTACTCGGAAGATGGCCTCTCGTATGTTCCCTGGAAGTTGGCAATGAGGTGTTCCCGGAGTTCTCCCCAGGAGCCGATTGATTGCTTGGGAAGTCCTGTTAGCCATGTCCTCGCTGAGTCGGCTAAAGCGACTAGGAGGTAGTTAGCCATGACTTTGTGATTTCCTCCAGCTGCTCAGATCGCCAGAGTATAGACCGTGAGCCAAGACTCGGGATTGGTATTGCCGTCGTATTTGTCGATGCCTGTAGGCTTGAAACCCGACGGCCAGTCGACCTGTTGTAGCTCCTGGGTGAAGGCCGGTATGCCTTCGTCTTCATGAGGGCTCCGACTCTGAATACGGTGGCGAAACCGCTCGTGGTGGAGGCCAAAACGCTTGTTCTTGTCTTCCAGTTGGCGTTGCTCATCTTCTTCTCGTTCACGGCGCCGAGCAATGATGTCTAGCCGAAGGTCGCTCCGTAGTTGGTCTTGGAGGTCCTGATCATCCTGAAGGTTGCTTTGACGTCGCCGGTTGTCGTTGGGGTTGCCGAGTGACGCCTGACGTGCCTCCGTATGTGGCTAACTAGAGCCAGCCGCTTGGCGTCGCTTTGAGGTAGATGAGACTGCCGTTGGGGATGTCGACCGGCTGGTCGGTATGAGGGTATCACCCGACTGTTGGTGCTGCTGACATGTAGCAGCGGTAAGCATGGCTTTTATCCTTGCGATTGTCGGGGTGGCCTGGTGATCAAGCCCGAACTGGAGTGTATCCAGTAGAGTCGCAGCGGCCACGATGTTCTGTTGAGGAGTAATGAAGACGTCGTGGTCGCTGACTTGGGTTTGGAGGATTTGTTGCTGT
This sequence comes from Oryza meyeriana var. granulata, assembly GCA_003991445.1. Lineage (NCBI taxonomy): Eukaryota > Viridiplantae > Streptophyta > Magnoliopsida > Poales > Poaceae > Oryza > Oryza meyeriana. The sequence continues at coordinate 68,173 of RYFJ01000976.1, forward strand.
ACAGTCCGCCCGGCCCTGCGTAGATCGTCGTGCCGGTGTCTTGCTTCTTCCTCTTGTTGCTCTCGCAGTCGGCGTGCTTCCTCCTGTTGCTGCTCGCGTAGTCGGCGTGATTCCTGAGTAGGAGTAGAGCCTTTGGATGCTATGAAGATTTCTCGTGGTGGGGAGAAGCTTGCCGAACTGCTGTCCGACTTAGAGTTGGAATCCGACTGAGAGTCGTAGTCCGACTGAGAGTCATAGTCGGAATAGTTGATCGGGGTGATTATAACTCCGACCTCCCTAGATCTGATCTCGAGCGGCTCTGGGCCGTAGCCGAGTCAAACTCCAGAGGATCAGGTTTGCCGCGTCGGATGTTGTCTGAAGATATCCATGGCGTTGCCGAGTCTGTACGGGAGATTGACGATCTCTTCCCTTCTTAGCTCGATCTTGGCCGGCTCAAGGCCAAGTCCGAGTTGAACACTGAAGGAAAGAGTTGTCCCGAGACCAGGACAAGATAAAGATTGCTGCAGCAAGTCGATGAGGGTTGCTGCAGCGTCATGTGGACCGACTGGCGTGGAGTCAGCCGGTTCCCTGGTAGATCGGATCGAGTCCGAGTCGGCCAATGTGAGATTGCCGATCTGGTCGGCGACGAAGTCAAGGCTTCTGAATGCAATTGTATCTCCAGGGGAGAGTTTGCCGCCGTCGACTCCGATTGCTGGATCCATCGGGCTTGTAGATGTAGATCGCGCCGAAGCCCCTACCTGGCGCGCCAACTGTCGATGTTTTACATCGGCAATAAATATATGGGGCTACTCAGCGGATGGAAACTCGGTGGATTGCAAAGGAACACAGAGAGATTTTATACTGGTTCAGGCCCTCAATGTGAGGTAATACCCTACGTCTAGTTGTGGTGTTATTCCTTTGAGGATTTACGGTGGTGATTCTGGTGAACCAACTCAACCTGCCCTCATGGGGCACCCTACCTCCCCTTATATACTAGGGGACAGGGTTACAAGGTAGGAGTCCCAACCGGATTACGGCTAAGGGATCTCCTCTTAGAGATATAACGCACCCAACTAGGACTGTGTTTTCCTTATCGTACAAGGCAAAGTCTGCCGAGTGTGGCTACATCCCTAATTACAAGGCAAGGCCCATCCTTTATCCGAGTGACCGATATGCTTGTCATGAGGTACTCGGGGCCCATGGCACCCACACCTCCCTGTCTTTCTCCTCCCTTGTTGCCTTCTTCTCCTTGTCCTTCCCCTTGTCCTTCTCTCTTTTTGCCTTGTCCTCGCTAGCCGGGGCCATGCACTGGTCCTCCTGTACAAGATCTTTCAGTAGGCTCTTGAAGACAGAGAGGAAGACAAACCCTGGCCGACGATGTGGGCCAAGTCGAGAAACAAATTGGCTGAGTGCCGCCATGCAACCAGTCAGCTTCTGTCGGTGCCATGGGCCCGGGGTACCTCATGAGAAGCTATTGGGCCACTCGGATAGAGGATGGGTCTAGCTATGTAATTAGAGATATGATAGAACTCGGCAGACTTAACCTTGTACGATAAGGAAGATACAGTCCTAGTCGGGCACGTTATATCTCTAGAAGGAGATCCCTTGGTCGTAGTCCGACTGGGACTCCTACTTTGCAACCCTATCCCCCAGTATATAAGGGGAAGCAGGGTGCCCCATGAGGGCAAGAGATCGGAGGTTCACAAGAATCACCATCATACATCCTCAAAGAAAATACACCACAACTGGATATAGGGTATTACCTCATCTCGAGGGCCTAAACCAGTATAAACCTTTCGTGTTCCTTTGCAATCCATCAAGTTTTGGTCCAACGAGTAGCCCTATATATTTATTGCCGGTGTAAAACATCGACAGCTTCTGTACGTCCTTTTGGCTAGTCGGGGAGCCATGTTTGTGATTGTGTTGATTTTCTCTGGGTTCGCCTCTATGCCGCGGTGTGAGACGATGAAACCAAGTAGTTTTTCCGAAGGTACTCTGAAGACGCACTTTTTCGGGTTCAGCTTCATCTTGAATTTTTGAAGGCTTTGAAAAGTTTCTTCTAAGCCGGCAATGAGGTCTTCCTTAAACTTAGTCTTAATTACCGTGTCATCGACATACATCTCCACGTTGCACCCAAGCTGAGTGTAAAGACATCGTTGAATGGCACGTTGATACGTTGAACCATCGTTTTTCAACCCGAACGACATAGTGATGTAGCAGTATTCACCAAACGGCGTGATAAAAGAAGTTTTCAGACAGTTAGACAGTCCTCCTCCTTTAGACTGATTTGATGGTATCCCGAAAAGCAGTCGAGAAAGCTGAGTAGATCGCATCTTGCAGTTGAATCGACCACCTGATCTATCCTGGGTAGACCAAATGGATCTTTGGGATACGCTTTGTTCAAGTCGGTATAATCAACGCACATGCGCCATTTACCGTTCTTCTTCCGAATCAGAACTAGATTTGCCAGCCAATCCGGGTGGTAGACCTCCTTGATGAACCCAGCTGCCAGGAACTTGGTTATCTCCTCGTGGATAGCATCTTTGCGGTCTTGTGAGAAGCGTTGTAGTCATTGTTTGACTGGTTTGGCGTCCGGCTTGATGTTTAGGGAATGCTCGATCACCTCCCTGGGTACACTAGGCATGTCGAAAGGCTTCCAAGCAAATATGTCCCTGTTTGCCTAGAGGAAGGTGACGAGCTTGTCTTCCTATTTGGGGTCGAGTTTGGTCCCGACAAACACGGTCTTGGTGGGGTCAGAAGGGTCCAGGGGGATCTTTTTTGTCTCTGAGTCTGCTGAAATTAATGAGTTGGCTGCCTTCTTCGCCGGGACTTGGTCGTCCTCCTTCGAAGTTGTTGTTGCTAGTTGGATATTGCTTCGTCCGACTACTGCTTCGTGTGACTGGGCCAGCTCGCAGCTCTCCTTATCGCAGGTGAAGGCTTGCTTGACGTCGCTACATAGAGAGAGGACTCATGTTGGTCCAGGCATCTTGAGCATCATATAAGTATAATGGGGTACCACCATAAATTTAGCGAGTGCTAGTCATCCGAGTATGGCGTGGTAGGCAGTCACGAAGTCAGCGACCTCGAAGCAGATGTTTTCTGTGTGAAAGTTTTCCCGTGTGCCAAAGGTGACTGGCAAGGTGATCTGTCTGAGTGGAGTTGATGAGAGGCTAGGAATTATCCCTTGGAAGGGAGCTATACTCGACCATAGCTCAGATCGAGGTATCTTCATCTCGTCGAGCATTTTGGCAAAGAGAATATTGAGTGCACTTCCTCCGTCGATGATAACCTTCTTCAACTTGATGTTTCTGATGATTGGGTCTAGGACGAGTGGATACCATCCTGGATGAGCCACTCGGTCAAGGTGATCCGTGCGGTCGAACGTAGTTGCCATCTTGGACCAGCGTAAATACTGGGGGGCATCAGTAGAGACCAAGTTCACCTCTCGGGAAGTTAGCTTCTACTTACGTTTGGACTCGTATGCTGATGGCCCTCTGAATATGTGATTGAGCTCGGCTTGGGATCTTGGTAGTCACCGGCTGTGCCCGAGTCCGGCTTGTCTTTGTCTTTCTATTCACTGGATGCTGATATTTGCTTGGAAGCAAACATTTTGAGCATGAAGCAGTTCTTGGCCACGTGCTTCCCTTTTGGATGGAAAGGGCATGGCCTGTTCATGACTTTTTGGTAGTCGTCCGTCCTTGGGGGTCGCGGTCGGTTGCGTTTGACTGTTGCTACAACGTCCTCTGACTTGCGCTTGCGATTCCCAGCTTTGGATGGAGTCGCATCCTCGGTATCCTTCTGCTCCTTCTGTCAGGTCTCCTTTTTGTCGTTGAGTGCTTCGGCAATAGCGTCGGCTGAGTCAGCGTATTTGTTTGCCATGTCGAACAGAGCTTTGACGGAGTTGGATGGCTTTCAAGTGAATTTTGCGATCAACGGGGTATCCCTGACTCCCTTATGAAAGGCTGCGATGACCACCTCGTCCTTGATTTTGGGGATCGAGTTCCTTTTCTCGGAGAAGCACTTAATGAAATCACAGAGAGACTCGTTTTTCCTTTGATGGCACTGATACAGATCATACTCGGATGATGGCCTCTCGTAAGTTTCTTGGAAGTTGGCATTGGCAGAGATTCTGGGGTTGTGACGGTGGTGGCCAAAGGAGATCGAAGGCGTTGCTAGGTGTGTGGGAACGAGAGAAGAGGAATTGTCGTTGGCGCCGAAAAATGATCGATAAAGGCTTCGTCAAGAGTCCCTAGGACTAGAGGATAGGGAGGGGGGAGGATTTGGGTGCCTCCTTATTTTTGGGGCCTGAGTAGGGTCCCTATTAGACCTAGTTTTTTTGTCTCTATACCCAAAAGCTATTTGGGGGCAAAATGTAATACCTTGATTTTTGGTCCTTTCAAAAAAAACAAATTTTCCATAAAAATTTAAATTTAAAAGTTTGGTTCTTAATTGAATTTTTTTTATTTTTTCATATGCCAAGGAGATTTTCTATCAATTCCACCCATCCATCCCTTTGTCCATTTTATAAAAAGAATATATATATATATATACAGCCCAAAAGTTTGAATTCAATTCTAAGAAATATCCCTTTTTCATCTTGAAAATCCCTAGAAAAATGCCTAAAAAAGGTGAAGGCCTACTATTCACTTTGGGCCGCTATTCCCTCAGCCCAGCCACGGCCCACTCACCCCCTCCTCCCTTCCTCCCCTATGGGCCATGGCCTCGCGGCCTAGTCTCCCCCCTCCCGAGCTAGCCATGCCTGCCTGCCAGCCGCTCGACAGAATGACGAGCTAGGCCGCAGCGCCGACCGAGCTCTGCCCCGTCGCCACATGCTATCCCGGCGGTCTCCCCGTCCCGTCGACATCGCCAACCACCTAAGGCGGCGCTCCTAGCCATGCCCTGCACAACATAGACCTGTCCCCTCCCCTCGCGTCATCACCATCATGCCGACCCGATGGCCCTTGCCCCGGCATGGTGCCCACGCTAGTGCGACCGCCACAGGCGCTGTTAGCCACCTCCTGACTCGTCAAATCCACCCATGCCTTGCATCGTGCTAGCCCTGTCACTTCCCCACCCGCCATGCCCAGGAATCCCGCCAACCCCGTCCTCGCTGCACTGCCCCTTTGCCCGCTGGACCGAGCATGTCACCACCGAAGTCAGCCCTCCTGCGCCTTTTTTTTGCCACCGGTCCGACGCCGTCGCTCCCTCTGGACCGCCGGGCAGACGCCACGCCCGCCAAGGCTATAAATGCCAAGGGGCTGCCCCATCTTTCCCCGTTTTCCGCCTCCGCTCAACTCCGTCAAAGCCATCGCTCGTCGACCCGAGGGCGGCCTCCGTCCAGCCCGTCCCCTCGCCACCACCGCCATCTCCATCTTGAGCCAACTCACCGCCGTTCACCGCTCCCAGGGCCGCTGTACTCCACCGCTACCGCCGGTGCAGTCCTCGGCGACCGCCGCCTCGTTTCCCGGCCGCCCCAGGCCGTTGCCGCATCCCTAGCCACCCCCTCACCCACCAGCTGCCTTTTCCTGCCCCCCTACCGGTCGCCCCCGCCCCCGTTGCTCCACCACTCCAACTCCCGAGCCACCGTCGCACCGGTCGATTCGACCAGCGAGAGCCTCCCGTCGACAGCCCCACCTATTGCAGTACCGTCACTGCTCTTCTATGCCACTGGCACCCCGAGTACCGCATCCCTCTCGGCCACCTTACCGGCCCGAGCGAGACAAAAGTGGAAGGGAGAAGATAAGTGAAGCGAGGAGGAAAAGGGGAGGACTAAAGAAGAAGAAACGGAAAGAGCCAGCCGATCCCACCTCCGTGACCTCACCAACAGGTAGGCCCCTGGGTCCTACTACTTTACAACATACTCCACCACATGGCACGTGGGCCCCACCTCCCGTCAGCCCATGACGATGGAAGGCCGAAAGCCTAATGGGCCGCCACGCCGGCCCATCATCCTAATCCACCCGAACCCCCTCCTTTTGTAGGCCTCGTGGACTGAGTCCACCATAGGCCTAAGGCACTAGCCTCACTAACAAGGGGGCCCCATTTGTCAGCCCAAGGAGAATATTCCCTCTAGATTTTATAAATTGAATTCCTATTTTCAGAAATTCATTTCAACTTCAAAAATTCATATCTTTCAAGCTGTAACTCCATTTGACTCCGTTCAACTTCTAAAATTTTTTTGAAAATAAGATCTACCTAATGGCACTATTATTTCTTAGTGTTGTGTTAAATTTTTTGGCTTTTGTGTTGATTTTATCCTTTTCACACGTAGTTCCCGAGTTCGAGGAGGTTCCAGGCGTCGCGCACGAGGAGGAGGAACCCCTGCGGGATAGAGACAAGCCACCTTTGACCATGTTGCCCCTATATTTATGAAATTATGTTGTTTGCAAACATGTATTCTTAGGATACACGTTAACATGTTCGGCCTCGGATTGCGAGTGCAACCGATAGACCCACCTAGTAGTCGCACTTATTTCCAAAGGATGCTGATTCTCCCCACCTTTGATGGCCCCACATAATGAACGCCGGTGCCGTGCCCATTCGAGCACGAATACCGAGGTAGTTTATCTTAGCTGCTATGTTGAGATGCCGTATGGGAAAAATTGTGGACTTCTACCTAACATTTTGAAACATCGATACTTTGTGAAATAAATGTGGTTGTGAAAACCCGATGGTATGTAGGCTTGGCCTTAGTGGTTTGGCTAGGTATCGTCATTAAGGACTGATTCCTTTGGGAATTCCATCCAAACATATAACAGTGCGACCATGCGAGTATTATGAGATACTCCTGGAGTATTTAGTTAGTCCATGTTTATCTTATATGCTAGTAGTTGTGGTATGCCGGGATGTAGGGGATGGAGACTTATGCATATGGACTTATGCGCTTACATGACCTTTCTATTCTGTTGATGGTAGGAGTAGGAGACATCACTGGTATCCCTAAGTAAATGAAGCATGGACTTGTTGGATGCTTAGTCGTGAGACTCGACCCAACTATGTTGCATGGGATTTTCATGGGTTAGCTTTGGAAAGGCCTTGTCACGAACTTCCAATACCGATGGGTAATCGGTGTCAGATTCGTGTCGTGTGGGTAAAGTATACAACCTCTACAGAGTTTAACTAAACTATTCGAGCAGCCGTGCCCATGATTAAGGGCGAACGTGAGGTGATTCTCATAGTGTAGTTTTGTTTTGCCACTGTTTGTGAAAATGGTTTTGTGGGAAGGGAATTGTTGCCAGAGTCTGCCTGTGTGGCCGATGGAAGATCTAATTGGTTAGGAACAGTTTGTGTGACCCGGGGTGTGATATGGCACCATAGAATTAGGAGCTGAGACAGCTCGTTGGATGTTGGTGAAGCTGAGATGGCTTGTTGAACTGAGAATGTTCGATGGGTTGCGAGGGCTTGCCTAGAAGCAATAATTAAAGTTAGGAAGAAATGATTAAAAAAAGATGAAGGAAAATAATAGAGGAAAAGAGAAGAAAATGACAAAAAAAGAATCTAATTTACTAATCACCGTGGAAAGTTGCTACAAAGCAACTTGCGGAATGGGATGAGGCATGAGCCTTGTTTTGATATCGAGAACATGATTCACTAGTGTTTCTGCAAAACAAATATCTTAAAAGGTTGTTTCCACAAAGTGAACCCCTAGCCCCCTTGTTTAGCCAAACATATCACTTTTTCCTTGGCTTGCTGAGTACGATAGTACTACCCTTGCTTCTATATAAATATTTTAGGATTTGAAGGCGAAGAAGATGACGACCCGACCGCCAAGGAGTACCTCCAAGAGCAGGCAAACTATGAAGACTTCTAGGGTTTCGGGCCTAGCCCCAACCATGCTTGTGGAATAAGTTAGATGTTTAATCGCTCAGTCTAGCGCGCAGTCACATAGTTACCTTCCGCTGTTAGCTTACGCTTAGCTTTTATCGCCATCCGCTGCTATCTTTTGTAATGTGGTGTTGCTCATCTGGGGACTATCCACGATGGCAACTCTTGTAAGAACTATCCCAATATTGTAATGAAGTTAAGTACTTTGATCCACTATTATGGATTCCATGGTCCCCGGGTACCTCATGGGAAACTTTCTGGCCACTCGGATAGAGGATAGGCCCAATCCTGTAATTAAGGATGTATCAGGACTCGGTACATATTACCTTGTATGATAAGAAAAGGGATATAGTTCTAGTTGGGTACGCTGTATTCCTAGAAGGAAATCATTTGGTCAAGTCCGACTGGGATTCCTACCTTGTAACCTTGCCTCCTCGATATATAAGGAGAGGCAAGGAGCCCCTTGGGGCAGAACGCTCTCACCAGAGAAGAAGACATACAATCTCACCAGAGAAACTTCAAAGGCAATACACAACAACTAGACGTAGGGTATTACCTCACCTTGAGGGCCTAAACCAGTATAAATTGTTTTGTGTTCCTTTGCAATCCATCAAGTTTAGGTCTCACGAGTAGCCCCACATTATTATTGCCGATACAAAACATTGACAACTATTGTTCTATGTGTACCAGCTTGTGTATCCTGGTACTGGTACTAGTATCACAGGTACAGATGCTCCGAGCCAACCCGTCCTGTCTATCTGGGATAGCGAGGTTCGGGGCGTTACAAGGCGGTATCAGAGCTAGGTTTGGCCCTAGGAATAAAACCCTCTCTCCTAAGAATGACCTTAAGGACCATATGTTCAATTATGAAAAGTATTTGCAAAACGATATTCTACATCTTCACCCTCTCTTACCAAAGGACTTGCCTACTCTTTCCCCTTTTCAAAAATAAAAGGGGAATAGCCACATATCCCTCTCCTTTTTCTAGGCTAGGTACTACCCTCCTGAAGCTCAACGAAAATAGTACGTGTGTGGGTTATGTATTGGTAGCTTGTCTCTTGCCGATGTGTGTCCAGTCAAGCTTAGTAGCCTTGTGACTTGGCCACATCCCCAATGCAACCAAGCTCCACATCCCAATGGCTGGTCCAAGCTCACTGAATTCCTTAGGTCCTGCCCACCAGAGCTCTCACAAACCGCCGAGCCTGTCAATGCTGACGGCTGGCTAAAGGACATAGAAAGAAAGCTAAACCTAATCCAATGCACTCCTATTGAGAAAGCCTTGTTTGTTGCTCATCAGCTAAGAGGCCTAGCTGCCAATTGGTGGGAGAACTACTATGTTGCCCATGCTAATGCCACCACCATTGTTTGGGCAGAATTTACAGAAGCCTTTAGAGCTGCATATGTCCCAGAGAGTGTCATTGACATTAAGACGGAAGAATTCAATAACCTCAAGTAGGGACACTCCAGTGTCAATGAGTACCTGAGTAGGTTCAATCATTTGGCTTGTTGTGCCACAGAGGAAGTCAACACTAACAAAAAGAAGATAAGAAGAATTCTAAAAGGAATGAATGTGGCAATATGGATACAGCTTATTGCTCATGAATTCCCTACTTTCCAGCACATGATCAACTGGGCTTTGATGGTGGAAGATACCAAGAAGGAAGTTGAAGTCTTCCGCAAGCACAAGATCACGCGGTCTGGATTCTAGTCTCATGGTGCTCCATGCCCAACTCCACCAACCCAGCCTAAGGCTTATAGTGAAAACAATGGAGCAAGCAACCCCACATCATTCAACACCTAGCCAAAGAACCTAGCTGATGTGATATGCTACCACTGTGGGAACTTGGGACACTATGTCAGAGAGTGCCCTCAGAAGCAAGTTGCAGTAGCCCCAGTACGCTCCAATGCTAGTATTGCCAGAGCACCAGCACCCGTTCTAGCTAGGACCACTACCCATGCTAGTGGACATTCTTACCAGAGGAGATGGAGAGAACCAGAGAGGTCAATTGCGCGCATACAAGAAGTCAAGAAGTGGCACTCATAATACAAAAAATTGTACCCTTGTTGTAATGGGTACGTTCCTTGTCAATTTTGTACCTGCAGTTGTTCTTTTTGATTCTGGAGCTTTGCATTCCCTTATTTCTTGAGCTTTTGTGGATAAATATGGTTGGGATACCCAGGGCCTAAGGGTACCATGATCATACTGTAGGATCGAACATAAGAACCAAGCCTACCAGAGGGGGGTGAATGGTAGGAACACCAAAACACAAAATCTTTTGCGGAATAAAAGAAACCCTCAAACCTAGACGGAAAGCACCGGTTAGACCGTCTCTGTTGCGCCAGTTTGACCGCCGTATGTTCTCCGGTAGAACCACCGCCTCGCCACCGCGCTCTTGTCGGATGAATCGTCGGAATTCAAAAGGATACACAGTGATGATGCTCTTCAAAGTAGATCAACTTTATTGCATCAAGATGTGTTTACAAAGCGCACACAAAGCACTCATCTCTCTCAAAACTAAACTCTTGCTTTTCTCTCTTCCAAATGTTATGACTTTAGGGCCTCAACCTCTCATCTATTTATACCTAAAACCTCCTACACAAAGTAGGAGTAGATCTCCTAATCCTACTAGGACTCAACGCCTAGTCCTACTAGGACTCCACTCCTAATCCAAGTAGGACTCAACCCCTAGTCCAAAATAAACTCCTTTTTTCATACGCACATAATTCCTCTTATATGCCATATAGAATCTTCACATCCACGTGTATTGATCTCTAGCCTTTAGTATCCTGTGTGATCTCCCGATCATCCAGACATCAACTTCTCCCAAATCGACTCTCAATCCATCACCGGTAATACTCCCGAGGCCTCAAGACTCACCTACACATGCAAAAACAAAGGAACCATATCCGAGCACAAGTTCTTCCCAACTTGACTCACATTAGTCACACACACTCACACCAACATCTACATATATTTTCAAACCAAATTTCATTAAATAAATTATTTGTAAAGCCAATTATTCATCACAAAATATTAATCATGATAATGATTTTATACATACACTCCCCTGGCAGGGAGATCAAGGTAGATCAATCGTGCCCGAAGGTTAACCTGGTAATAGAAGGGTTTAGTTTTATAGCCAACCCTATTATCCTAGAGTCACAAGGGTTAGACCTGATTCTAGGAATGGATCGGTTAGCTAGGCACAAAAGATAGATAGACTGTGCCACAAGGACCATAACCCTGTGAGGATCAACTGGAAAGGAAGTAAAGTTCACCCTGTCTGAAAGCCTTAGAAACAAACCAATCCTGAATAGCGTCCAAGCCTTTCCTTTGGAGGAAGTGCCAGTGGTCAATGAATATCCGAACATCTTCCTAGAGGAGTTAACCGGAATGCCGCCTGATCGAGAGGTTGAGTTCTCCATTGAGCTCATACCCGGCACAGCCCCAATATCCAAGAGGCCATATCGTGTGGCTGCCAAGGACTTAACGGAAGTTCAGAAGCGGATAGAAGAGTTGGAAGCTCTTGGTTATGTGCGGCCCAGTGCTTCACCTTGGGGAGCCCCAATGCTCCTAGTTGAGAAAAAGGATAAGACCAAGAGAATGTGTGTGGATTACAGAGCTTTGAATGAGGTGATGATTAAGAACAAGTATCCCTTACCTAGAATCGAAGATTTGTTCGATCAGCTGCAAGGAGCCAAATTGTTCTCCAAGATTGACCTGAGGTCAGGATACCATCAGCTGAAGATTAGGTCAGAGGATATACACAAGACAGCCTTCTCAACCTAATATGGCTTGTACGAGTATACTATGATGTCTTTTGGACTCACTATTGCTCCGGCCTTCTTTATGAGCCTCATGAACAAAGTGTTCAAGGAATACTTCGACAAGTTTGTCGTTGTATTCATAGATGACATCCTTATCTACTCTAGAGATGAACAAGAACATGCAAAACACTTGAGATTGGTTTTACGAAAGCTAAGAGAACACCAGTTGTATGCCAAATACTCCAAGTATGAGTTTTGGTTGGAAAATGTTGCTTTCCTAGGACATGTTATTTCTACCAATGGTGTAGAAGTGGATCCAATGAAAGTGAAGGAAGTGCTTGACTAGAAAGCCCCAACTACGGTTATGGAAATCAGAAGTTTCCTTGGCTTGTTGGGATATTATAGGAGGTTCATCGAGGGATTCTCAAAGATAGCCAAGCCAATGATAGAATTGCTAAAGAAGGAAAACAAGTTTGAATAGACAGAAGCTTGTGAGAGGAGTTTTCAGGAATTGAAGAAACGGTTGACCACCTCACCTGTGTTGATGTTCCCAGATATACGAAAAGATTTTGAGGTATTCTGCGACGCATCTCGACAAGGTTTAGAATGTGTACTTATACAAGAAGGACGAGTTGTTACTTATGCCTCTAGGCAATTAAGGCCCCATGAGATGAATTACCCTACCCATGATCTAAAATTAGTAGCAGTAGTGCATACCCTCAGGATATGGTGACACTACTTGGTTGGAAATATGTGTGAACTTTACACCGACCACAAAAGTCTGAAGTATATCTTTACTCAAACCAAGCTCAACCTGAGGCAAAGAAGATGGCTAGAATTGATCAAAGATTATGACTTAGGAATACATTATCACCCTAGAAAGGCAAATATTGTTGCCGATGCCTTAAGTCGGAAGGCTCATAAACTTGCCCCACCAACTAGAGTTATGCAGAAAGTTGGAAAAGTTAGGCATAAACCTGGTTAAGCCAGGAACCCAAGCATCGTTAGTGGTTCAACCAACCTTGGAGGATCAAATCCTTGAAGCCCAGAAGGATGATGAAGAAATCAAAACCATTAAGAAGAATATAGAGAAAGGTAAGAGCATAGGTTATTCCATGGATGAAAAGGGCATAGTCTGAATTGGAAAGCGTATCTGTGTGCCCAACAAAAAGGAGATAAGGGATTTGATACTTAGAGAAGCCCATGAATCTGCCTACTCCGTTCATCCCAGAAGTACCAAAATGTATTAGGATATTAAGAGTCGTTATTGGTGGTCGGGAATGAAGAAAGACATTGTTGAATATGTTGCTATCTGTGTATACTAACTTGTGTATCCTGTGACTATGACTAGTACTAGTATCACAGGTACAGATATGATTCTCCAAACAACCCATCCTGTCCATCCGAGACGCGAGGTTCCGGCGTTACACAAAAGAACTGCACTGCCGCACAGCTCTACTCATGCACAGCCTATTCTGTAGGCAATAACTCCAACTTGCACTGCATGGATATGCATGCAGCCCACACGAACTCAACAACTCAACTAACTCCACTAATACATGCACACATAACTGACTAATCACTGCTCATCTGCATGCTATTATCTAGTAAATGGCTAACTACGTGACTGACTTAGTCACCGTACACACATATGCACATACACATAACGTGCAGCAACTAATTAAGTCAAGATTATATCCAACATCATCTGGTGATCTGTTAGTTTGGTGGCGGATGTACAGGGAGTACTGTCCCAATGGCCGGCCACCGCCATCTCAGTTGATCTTGGTCTCTTGACTTTTCGAAGCTCCCTAGAGGAAATCGGGTGGTGCTTTACCTTATCTATGGTTTTTTCGGTTGGATCTTGCGTTACGCTCGCCTCCAAGTTATCTTCTTTTTAATTTTTTTTTCTTGAGTTTTGCATCCATTTGGATTGTTTGTTTCGTATGTGCGATTTAATGATGACTGTGTTGGTGCAGTGATTATAAAAACATTTCTCATCCTGATGGGAGATCAGCGTGATCGACTCCTATACACCCATAGAATCTGAGCACCAAACCATTCGTTGTTTTATTTTTTTTTCTGTATTTCTCGTTTTTCTAGTGAACTTTGTTTTTCTTCATAATACAGTTTGGTGGTTTATTTCGTGGTGGGTGTTCAGGGAGCATTGTCCTAATTGCCTTCCACTGTCTTGGTGGATATTGGTCTCTTTTATTCTCGAAAGCTTCTGAGAAGAAATCCAGTAGTGCTTAGAGCCCATATCTGCGGGTTTCCAGTTGGATACTGGGTTATGCTCGCCTCCAAATTATCTTTCTTCTGTTTAATCTTTTGGTTCCTGGGTTCAGTATCTGTTTGCCTCTTTGAGTGTGATTTGACAATGATCTGTGGTTAGGGGTGAAAATGGTTCAGATATTATCCGCTAACCATCCGAAATTTCGGATACGGATAGGATCGGTCGGATAATTTTCGGATAATCTCGGATTCGGAAATGGAAACAGATAATTTTTTTCGGATACGGATACGAATACAGTAAAGACATTATCCGGCGGATTTCGGAATCGGTCGGAAACTATCCAGAAAAATTTTCGGATATCCATATCACCCATTACCTAACCCATTCTCTCTCTCGTCTCCACCTAGAACCACGGTCTGCTCGACGCGCTCGCGCCCCCATCGGCCACACAATCCAAGTGCCAGCCGGCGCCGGACCCTGCTCCTCCGTCTGGCCCCGCGCCCCCATCGGCCTCCGCCGCCGCCCGGCCTCGCGCCCCCCGCGGCCACCGGCGCCGGCCCTGTGCCCGCTGCCACCGAGGAGCCCGAGTACCTCGCCAGGTACTTCATCGTCAAGCACTCGTGGAGGGCAGGTACAGGCGGATCCTCTGCATCGCCTCCTCCGGCCTCATCACCCTCGACCCGGCCACCCTCGCCGTCACCAACTCCTACGACGCCGCCTTCGGCTTCGACCGCGCCGCGCCCGAGAGCAACGCCGCCGAGTTCACGCTTAGCGTCCGCACCGACGCCCATGGCAAGTTGGCCCTCCGCTTCTCCTCGCCGCTCTGTGCCGGGATCCTTACCGAGCTCCACCGCCTGCGCCCCGTGCACCCTGTCGTCAAGTTCCCTGTCCTCCACCTTCGCCGCAGAACCCACGAGTGGGCGCCCTTCGTAAGCTCTCTCTCTCCCTTCCATCGTGTTATCCCAAATCTGCTCTTACTTGTGTCTCGTGTATTTCCACTACCGTTAGAATGCAAGGTTGAATCTCTTACAAATGATTCAACATCACTGTTTGTGCTGAACAATTCATGCTTCCGATAGCCCAGTCTAGTAACTGCATTATCCTCCTACAAATAATAAATTGTCTCTCTTCGTTGGTCTGTAAAGTTTAGTTTGAGGGGTTTTTATATTTGAATGAATATTTGTTACCGTATTCGTTTTGATTCGTATTCGCTCTGTATCTGTATCAGGTAATATTCGATTCCGTTTTTGTATCCGAGGTTTCCGATTCTGAAAAAAATATGAAAACAAATATGGTATAGCTAGTTTCCGACCGTTTCCGATCTGTTTTCATCCCTATCTGTTGTGGTGTAGTGATTATAAAAGCACTAGAGGACACCCCGCACATCTTGAGTCTCCCTTTTATTTTCTTTTCTTTTCTCTGCTTCTCTTTTCTCCCTTCGTTCCCCACTCTCGCACGCAGCAGAGAGGAGGTGAGGCACGGCGTGGAGGCGAGAGGAGGCCGACGCAGCGACGGCGGGGCTGGCTGGCTGTCGGGGCAGAGACTAGGGATGAGTGGTGGCCTGGGGAGACGGTCGCCACGGTGCCGGCGGCTAGAGCCAGAGAGAAGGCATGCACGGGGACTCAGAGGATGGATTTGCAGCTCAAGACGAATGGAGGGAGGAAAGCCTGCGGAGGCGGAGTTTGGCGGGGGGTCTCCGATGGGTGGTGGACACCGGTCGCGGTGCGGGAGAGCTTGGGCGGTGGCCAGCCGTGAGGATGGCGGCCATGGAGGGGGATTGTGGCGGCAGAGCTCCTGGCGAGTGGCAGACTCCGGTGGCGAGCGGCGTTGGGAGGGGACGACGCGACGGAGGAGATCAACAGGGAAGGGCATTGATGACGAGGGCGAGCTTGGGCGGCATGGCACCATTTATAGGCGCGATGAGCAGTGAGGTGGGTGGCCGAGGCGAGAAGAGTGTTGGCAATCAAAGCAACTCACACGAACATAGTGGACACAACTTCACTTTCACGTCGAAAACAAAATTTGAGAAGACCACACAACAGAGGAATTTTGGTGGCACTGCACATAACTTAGTGTCTTTTCTCTTTCTTTTCTTCTCACAGTGTGAACTAATTACAATGTGCACCTATTTATACTACTGATAACAGATACACATAATGAGCTAGTTGTTCCACTTCTCAAGCCACACGACGCCCCACGTCCAAGTTACTTGGCCGCAACTCCACAAGTATCACACTGCTTGACTCTGGCCACATCTCCACTACTGAGTCCTTGCCGGCATGCTGCTCGTACCAACCAACTACTTGCATGCACGCACATGCATCTTCAACTAACTAGTGCATGCAAGGCTAATTCAACCACACAAACTGGAGAATAATTCCAACATGCATGCATGCACTACTTGGCTACCAATCTACTATAAGCACTCACTACCACTTTGTGCTTCACGGGAGATCGGCTCGCTATGCCGCAACAACTATCACTTGCAACTAAGAACTTAGTCTACTACTCGAACAAATTACGATACCATGCAACGAAATAAACATGATCTAACATTTAAACAACAAAATTAATTTCTAACAAAGAGGAGGACGGCATCAGACCATGGGGCCATCGGGGCACTCTGGGACAGCGGAGAGTTGACTCCCCCCGTTGGTCCGAAGGTCATCATGGCGCATGCGGTCTATGGTCTGGCGAACAAAAAGACGGTGTGGGGCAGGTGGCTAGGAGGGTTGACTTCATGGTGGCGCGACGTGCTCGGTCCGGTAGGTAAAAGGGCGGCGCGGCGCGGTTGTCACGGTGGTGTTTGGTCCAGCGGGCCGTGGGCGGTGCGACGAGGACGATGCGATAGTGGGCAGGTGAAGAAGTGACGGCTCGGCGGGAGTCGCGGCGAGGCAGGCGGCGTCGTGATGCGGTGTGGGGGCGGTGTCGGCGCATGCTTCAGCCCGACGCTATGCCTCTCGAACCGGCGGTCAGAAGGGTGGCGCGAGGATGGCAACTGCAGGGCAAGGGGCACTGGTGCGGGAGCCATGCTCTTGGCGTGGGTGTCTCGACGCGGCTCGAGATGGGGAGCAAGGAGAGCATTCAGTCGAGCCGGGACGGTCGATCGTCAGATTGGTTTGGCATGGGCCCCAATGGCAGCGAGAGGGAGCAAAGAGGCGGATGCCTGTGCAGGAAGGTGGCAATGGACAGTGGCGCCGCTCGAGCGAAGGTGGGCCGCAGAGGTGGCTACGGGCCCAGAAGCCGTGAGGGAGCAGACCGGATGGGCCGGCTCGGGACGAGTGAGTGATTGGTGGCTTGGGCTGGCCATGCAGCACAGGCGAGTGATAAATGGGAGAAGAGGAGGGGTTGAGGGACTAGGCCAGTGTATGGGCTGGCTGGCTCCCTGGGTCACTTAAAGGGGATACAACGCACTGGGCCGTCCTGGCCGGTTGCGACCTAGATAGAGGAGAGGAGAGGAGAGGAGGGGAGGGGAGATGGGGGTTTTGGCTGAGCTGGGCTGAAGGAGAATTTTTTTATTTTCATATTTTTTTAAAAAAATATTTACAAAAGTATATTTTAGTTCTGAAAATTTACAAATTTATACCCCCAACACCCTTAGGGAAAAAAATGCCTTTTCAGAGGGCATTTTAGATGATGTGGCAGATGCCCGTCGGCCCCCGCTATCGGACAACCGTCGAGCCGTCTGCCATTTTGCATGTGGTCCCCAAGCCGTCTTCCCAGAGGGCGGTTAGGGTGCCGTTTGCAAAAGATGTGGCACCGGGTGGCCGCCATTTTGCAGACGGCCCCCTTGCCACCCTTCCAAAGGGCGGTTAGGGTCCCGCCTGCAAAAGAGGTGGTGTTAACACCAAAATTTGGTACGGTTCGTTATCATGTTCGGTTAAGGAAAGAGGCTATATCAGCCGATGGAAGCTAATCCAGAAGAAGCCGAATTCAGAAAGGAATTGTGAAGACCACGGCATGGCAGTTAACTATTTTATCTATAAATTAGGTAGCTTTAATAATTTTTAGGAAAACCTGATCTCGTGTCCGATCAGGGCTTATTAATTTTCCTTTTATGGTTAGAAAACTCTTGTTTCGTATCCGATCAGGACTGTATCAACTTGGGGTATAAATACGTACGCCCGGGGACCATGTAAATCATCTCACAGATCAATACAACTTCGGCGCATCGCCACCCTTTTCGACGGGTTCTTGCTTCTCGAGCCAGGCTGCATCGGTTAGGTCCGAACTCCTGCGAGAGGGTAAGTCTTGTTACCCCGATTACCTTATCGGCTAGGACTTCCTCAGTTATGTCCGATATTCTAGCTGATCTACTGTAGTCGGCTTACCACGGTGTATCTATTCTGCCTACGGCTGCATCAGTTAAGTTTGATCTCTTAGTCCGAGTAGATATACCACATCACGATTGCATAGGATTTATCAGCTTATCGAGTATATTTTATCATCATCAGTTTGTGCTGCATCGGTTAGGTCCGACCTACTAGACTGGTGATCATAAATTTATCCTTGGTGAGTCGATAGGTTTTTATGCGATGTTTTATCGGAGTGCTTAGCCGATAAGTTATCTTTTACTAGATAAAGCCGATTGCATTGTCTATTGATTATTATTTTGCCTATCTATTCTATCATCGGCTTTTAGCCGATGTACAAATGTTTCTTTGGCAGTCGGCTGGTTTATTATTTACTTATATCATCATCGGCTTCTAGCCAATGTATAAGTTACTATCGGCAATCGGCTAGAGGAAGTCTGTATCGGCTTGTTGGCCGATTGGATCTATGTCTAACTTTTTCTATTTCCTTGTCAATTGCTAGGTCAAATTGACTGGCATGCCTACGAATCTTAAATTTAGGATCTGCACTAGAGCTAAGCAAATCTCCCAGGCCTTCGCGTGTCTAGTGCATCGAACCATATCATCGGCTCGTTCTCAACGCTGCCGGTGATTTTCGGTGTCAACAGGTGGTGTCAAGGAGCAGCCAGTTTGCAGGCGGCCCCCTTGCCGCCCTTCCAGAGGGCGATTTTAACCTGGCCAGGGGGCCGCCTGGAATAGAGGTGGCTCCGCAGGCCAGCTGTTCTACAGGTGGCCCCTGCCACCCTTTGGGAGGGCGGTTTCTGGCCAGCGAGGGTGCCGCCTACAAATAGCCACCACCCGTAAGGCTACCTCTCGTCTAGTGCGACCATTGACGAGTATTTTTTGTGAAATTGCAAGCAAATCTGATACTAAAATTTAACAGGTATTTTGTAGTTGAATTAATAAAAGAAATCACAAACGGTCATGATTTTAATAGCAACTTTTTTCGATCAGTTTTCATCTCTCAGAATCTAGTTTCGTCGTGAAGTTGAAACTTGAAAATTCACGGTTTTTGATAAGTTTCGTCAAAAACGTAAACCCTGAGGAGTACATCATTTCACCGACGAGCATAAACGAAGGAAAGAAGTTTCCGCAGTAATCGTAGGATGAATAAAACATGGGGTACAAAAGATAGAACATATGTACAACAGGCTAACTACTACTGGTACAACGTACTACGGGCACTAGCTGTAACCTCTAGCCCTCTTTGTCTTCTTACCCTGCGCTCACACGTGGCCCTAGGAGTAGGTCAGTCGGTCTGGTGGTATGGCACGGCCAGCGCGGCTTGTGTACATGGGTGTGGCAGCTGGCGGCTCCTGTGTCTGCGGTGGCGGAGCTCCTCCAAGCTATGAGAAACCTAATACCTCCTGGATCTCTGCGTCCTCTAAGTCGTCGCCCTCGAAAGGAGCTCGTATCCAACCTCTGCCGTGTGCGCCCTGCGTGGAGGAGCCAGCGCAAGCAAACATCCCCAGCGGTGTAGAGTGGAACCCTGTGGAAAAAATTATTGATATTTGCAAACCGCAATTTTGCAAGACAAAAGGAAACTTTGCACCGTGCATATAACCTGAAGGACCTCTTGTAGTAGCCCCAGGGGCGGTGCTCATCCCTGCTTCGTGTGTGGACATGTGTAGTACGCTCTCTACGTGGATGTGTTAGCTCCCAAGGGATCGAGGTACGGTGTAACGAAAGTTGCACAAAAGCATATTGATATAAAACGATGCATGTTGGAAGAAGGAAATATTGTATGAACCAATGGATAGCGGAATTTACCTCTGGAGGGGCCAGCTGGCTGACTGGAACCCTCCTAGTACACTCCTGCTCCAGTGGGCTGTGGAGGATGCTGACGTACAGCTGTGGGAGATACCGCGTCGACTACACGACAAGTGAGGGCACGAATCACTGTGTGCATTGACCTATGGATACTCCCGAAAGTCATCCTCTACTCCTCCGCACTCAGCACGATCCCAGCGTCCAACCGTCCGAACGCCACGTCCACATTAGCCTGAGCTTGGCGCGCACCGTCGGCCTTTTTCAATTGTTATTAAATATGTGTGAGAACCATAGACACGTACAAAGAAAATAGCAAAGTGTAAAGGGAATGTGACTCACCGCGCGGAACTAGTCTTGGTCACGGTGTGTAGGGTACGCATCTGTCATGGCGGCGACATGTGGCTGTGGATCGGTTGGAGTGAACAGGACGCGTGTGCGGGTGTGAGGCTGGTACCACCTGAGGTATCCTAGATATGCGGCCTCAGTATGTGGCCGGACATTGTCAATGACCTCCTTCGTCACCAATAACCAGTCGTCCACATACCTCTGCAATCGGGAAACCCATAGAGTGCCAGCTCCCTGTCCCCTACGAGTATAGCTATTTGTAGAGAGTGTATTAGACTTCATAAAAGAGTTGTAATATTAAACGAAGTTCGCAGTTATACTAACCGGTGAACGTTGTGCGGGGCAACCTGCTCCACAGGCATAGGGAAGTGCTGACGCAGGCCGAACTATCGCATCACGTGCTGCGGACAGTGAGGCTCGACGAAGATGTCGAACACCATCAGCGCTGTCATCATCCAGTAGGCCTGGTCACACATGCACAGAGCCGAGAGTCCGAGCGGTGCACGGGCCACGATGGCCTGCGCACTGTACGGCTCCCAGACGACGTCGCTGGGCTACAGGCGATCAAACTCCATCACGAAGTCAGAGTATACCCTCCTAACTGGCGCGTGCGTGTAACGATGTTGCAAAATAGGATAGAGAGAACACGTCAGTATTTGCACATAGGCGATAAACCTATAATTTCGCGTTATGTACCTCACGATGACACCAGACAGTCCCCATAGTCGGATGGTCCTCGGCCAACTGTCCGTACAAGCCTCATAGGCCGCCCTCGTAGGGAGAGTGCTCAATCAGAGGGCGACTAATCGCAAACCACTTGGCCGCCCATAGCTTTTAGGTTGTATAGGTCTCCAGACTCCTTTGAAGAATGCAGGCTAAAAAATGAGGCAAATTATCATACGATGCTTCAAATATGCCAAACCTCATCTCCACAATCTTCTGTTTCGCCCTCCATGCATTCGCATAGCTAATTGTGTACTTGAATTCTAACTCAATATGCCTAACAATTAACCTTGGTTCATACCCCAGGTTGTTCACAATGTGGGAGTACATCTCTGTTGCAACAAATACAGATATCATGTTTCTATGGTATTTCGCAACCCCTTGTAAGTGACAAGAATGCTCGATCACGACCGATACTTGCCAATAATCCTTCCATTTACCCTTGAACGTGTGCACCCGCCATGGACACCTATCCTTCACGCACTTCACTTCATACACCGACTTGCTTGACTTCACGACCCAGAACTCCCTCTGAAGTAACACCGCCCATTGTTTCACTGCCTTCTTCAAATCCTTTATGTATGCATACTTAGCCCCCTAGATGACCTCGTTCTCCTTGTACTCCCATGGCACATGATGCCGCTCGGAGATAACAAGCCCAGAGAAGTCCTTGTTGGTCCATTCTGCAGGCATTATATTGTCCTCATCGGACGATTCATCATCCTCTGCATGCTCGTTATGAGCATCTCCCCTATCCATTTCCTCAACGATAGTATCAATTGGCTCTCCCTCGTCTGCCGCACCTGTTGGCTGCCTATCTTCTTCGTTCTCTCCTTCATTTTCCTCTATTATTTCGGCATCATCTCCCGTCACACTTGGACCATCATCATCTTGCATGGCCATTACAATGGTGTTATCTTTCTCGTACACCGACACAAGTATGCCAAGTGGCTAACCACGTTGGAATGCATTCTCCACGAACCATCTCCAAGTGACAGTGCAATCCGCCGGCATAAGTTCACCAAAAAAAACCTTTGACTGCACGACTCACTACAACATACATAGTTATTGCGTTGATCTGGGGGGTCAATTCGGAAGCCTTGCATCAACCAGTTGTACACTGATCCAAAACTTCTCTCAGCTGGCCTATCAATGCTCTTAGCCGTTGAATTGAACTCCGATAGATCTACACCCTATGGACCATACCTAGCATTCCCTTGCCCGTGAAATAACTAAAATACCACCTCATTTGACATCTTTGTTGATGAAAAAATAGAGTTAAACTAAGTACCAACATGCTCATCAGATCTAATACCATGTAATCGACATTTTATAACCACCATCTCTATAAAAAATTACGTCCCCTAATAGGTTGACCTAAAAACTACAGATCTACGAGTGTAACAACTTATTTTCATATCGTACGATACACGTAACTAGTACAATACTACATCACTTCATGAATACAAATGGAAATTCCAAAGGGATAAAAGATTTTACCTGCAGACGAATCCGCAAAACCGGCAGGGCTTCGCTGTTTTCCTTCGCCTTCCTTCTCAGCTCTCTCTTCTTTTTTTCTATTATTTTTGGGAATTTTATGAATTTTTTAGAGGCCAGGAGGGGGTTTTAAACTGAGCCACCAAAAAATCGCTCTCCACTAGGGCAATTTTTAATACTTTTGTAGGCGGCACTCTGCCCCAGCGGCCGGGCGGCCGCCATTTATCCAGGCAGCCCCCTGGCCAGGCAAAAATCACCCTCCCAGAGGGCGGCAAGGGGGCCGTCTGCAAAATGGCCGACCTATGGGGCCGTCGCTTTTGCAGGCGGCCTCTTGGCCGGGAAAAAACCGCCCTCTAGGAGGGCGGCAAGGGGGCCGCCCACAAAATGGCGGTCGCCGGGCACCGGTTGTTTTGTAGGCGCCACCCTTGCCGCCCTCCTAAAGGGCAGCAAGGGTGTCGCCTGCAAAATGGCAGATGGCCCGATGGCCACCCGATAGTGGCAGTCTGCCACGTCATCTAAAACGCCCTCTAGGGGGGCATTGAGAGTATAGATTTGTAAATTTTCGAAACTAAAATATACTTTTGTAAATATTTTTTAAAAAAATATAAAAATAAAAAAATTTCGGCTGAAGAATGGAGAAGGAAAGGAGAGAGGGCAGCCCGAATGCATTGTAACCTTTATTTAATTTCTTTAATTTAGTTGGATGGGTATATGAGAGTATTTGCAGGGAAAAAGGAATCCAAATTTGATATTTAAATTCTTTGAAATTCGAAGAGTTCAACAGAGAGGTCCTTTCTAGGAAATTCTGGTGATGCTTTTTGGTGTGATTTGGGTTTTGGATAGGTTTTGGGATATGGTATAATGAGACGGACTTTGGAGGAAGTTTCCATGGAAGTGTTGGATTGAAATTTGAATGGCGGATGCATTTGAACAAATTTATAGAGAGGGGAGAGGAAATTCCAAGTAGGTCTTGGATCCAAGTTTCAAACAATCGAATCCTCTACTTTATCAAGGATGTGAAGTGATTTTCCCTATTTTAGAATAATTCTAAAATATATGAGGTTTGAAACTATTTATGGAGTATGGTTTAGATGTAGTTTGAATTTCGAGATGGGTTTATTTGAGATCTTGGCACTTGACTCCTAGATGCACTCAAAGAACCAAAATTTTGAACATAGGATTTTTCGTTAGAAATAGTTTTCAAGGGCCACACAGAAATCGGGGTGTTACACAACCGCGGGGGGAGCTGGAGGTCATGGCCAACGAGGAGCTCGATGGCGGCAACGGGGTTCTTGTGGGTGCGACCGTGGGGGAGCTCGACAGCAGTTGCCGATGGGGATCTCGAGGGCGTGGCCACAAGGCAGCTCGAGGGCGTGGCCTTGGAGGAGCTTGAATGCGGCAGCCGACAGGGAGCTTGATGGCGGTAGCCATGGGGGGGCATGGCCGCAAGGGACCTTGAGGTGGAGGAGCTCGATGGTGGCAGCCGATGGGAAGCTCGACGATGGCAGCCATGTGGCAGCTTGAGGGCACAGCCGCAAGGGAACTCAGACCTCGGGGGCAGTATCTTGGGGTGAGTTTGATAGCCGTAGCCATGGGGAGCTTGACTGCTTGAGGATGTGCGGGTGGCAGCCGAGGCAAGCTCGACGAAGTTTTGGGCCGGTGAGCTCGAGGTGGCTGCAGTGGAGCTTGTGGAAAGAGGAAGATGGAAACTGGCCATCAACCACTATGACTGAACTTGAGCGCCATAAGTGGAGAGAGAGAAAAGGTCTAGAGGAAGAAGATGATGAAATAGCAAAACATGTATTTTCCATCTTGTGTATCGAGGACAAAGAGTAAACTAAACAAAATTTAGGTGGAATGCTAAATAGAAAAACGAAGAAAACTTTCGTTGTTATTAAAATCAACTAGAACTTTTAGTGCTATATACCTAAAATCACGATCTTTCGATGGTACTCCATTTTTAAGGGATATCAGGCATACGAGGATATACTCATCTATAACGGATAGATCTTTCTATGTTAAACTCATAACGAGATCGTATATTTGTACGGCATATCAAGATATCTCTGTTATGTCAGTTGTTGAATTGTATGATCAGTCATGCAGATACAATATAACTTTTTCGGTAAATTTTGTTACAGGACATAAAAAAAATATGGTTGTCCAGTGGACACAATAAGAACGGAGCTTTCTACAGCATTTGGTTGTTTGATACGAGACACCTAGATTATTGGGGCAATGACAAATTTACCACTATTTTAATTATTATTGTAAAACTGTCACTGAAACTGTCATTTGAATAGCGTTCTTATCAGATATAAAAACTAGTGGCAAAATTACAAATGCCCCGTGATTATTTTATTATTTTAAACCATTTGTGGGAGAATCTTTCAGTAAGGACAAAACAATGCCCCTGCCAACCGATCCGTTGCCACCCGCGCGCAAAACAAACCTAAAACTTGGTGGGCATATTTGCGCTGATCTTCTTGATGGAAGGCCTCGACATCAAGTCCTCCCACCAAGCCTTCACGTGAGGGTACGCATCAAACAGTGACGCGTACGGGGTCGCCATGAAGTAGTACGTGAAGGGGAAATGGTTCAGGTCCGCGAAGCTGATGAAATCCCCAGCCAGGTACCTGCTCTCCGTCAGCCGCGCCTCGTAGGTCACGAGCACCTTCTTCAGCTTCTCCAGGCTCTCGTCGACGACCTGCTGGTTGGTCGGGATCCCGCGCATGATGGGGAAGATGATGCACTCGAACACGACGGGGGAGACTGCAGGGTAGTACTGGTGTGCCTCGACTTCGGTCCACACGTCCACCAACGCGGCCTCCCTGATGTCGCTCTCCCGAAGTAGATCGACCTCGCTCGACTTGTACTTGCGAAGAATGTACTTTGCGATCGCACGTGATTCTGAAAAAAAAAAACTGATAAGTTTGCATTTGCTGCAGGAGAAACTAGTAAAATTGATGCAAGAATTTAACATGGTCGCTATTTGGGTTGGTAGAGAGTTGTAGGTCGGCCATGGTGACTCACCGAACAAGACGAGGTCTCCGTCCTGCAGAGCAGGGATTTTCCCGAACGGCTGCAGAGAAGAAGGTGTCACTTCTACTGCGTATCACGCTGGAAACCAACATATATATATGTAAAGATACTGAAGCAGTTAAAGAAATTCAGTTACGTTACGCTCGACGTGCTCGGGGCTGTTCTGCTCGCCGGCGAGGAAGTCGACGGTCACCAACTCGTAGTCGGCGCCGACCTCCTCCAGGCAGACCAGCACCCTCGACACGTTCGTGGATATGTCCCGACCAAACACCTTCAACGGCGACATGGTAGCCTTTGTTTTTTCTCACTGCAGCTTGGAGATGACAGTGGGGTGAAGACGACGTCCCACTGAAGCCTGATTGCTGTGTGCAAGGCAATGGCAGCGTAGAGCCAGCAGAAAACCCAGTAGCGATGTTGCTGCAGAGGACCGACCGCTGTGCACAAGTACTCGAAAACCATTGGATTTCGGAGTTAGTGACACTGAAACAATGCTTAGTCTGTGTTCGTTTGGTTTTGTAATAAGTTTGTTGTTAAATCTATAGTTTTATGAAATTTAATCAAGAGATATTCAATTGATGATTTTTCTCATTTACCGTAAGGACCAACATGAAGACTCCGGTAATAAACTTTATCACTACTTCTACTATAGGAGTTTAAATCAAAATCGTTTGTAGACATCATTACTGAAGGAAGTGTCATCAGTGGTGCTTCAAACCGGCAAGCTATGTCCATACCAAACAGCCACCGATAATCTGTGCAGCGCATATGCATGAAGTGTGTGTATATATATACACATGAGAACGAAATAAAGTTTCTTCAAATAACTTTCTTGGCATGATTCCTAATTAAACCGGGTCCTATTAACATTTTTATTAGCGGATTAATATAATCTTCTTTAACAGGCATGGGCCCAGCTGTCATACTAGAGAAACAAAAGGAACAAGAGCGGAACTCTTTTAATCCCGCAAAGAGATGTTTCTAGTTTATCGCATGTCATTAAAATAGTTATTTGAAAAATTAGCAGAGTACGGGACAGAGAAGCTCGTTAGCGGCCAGAGAGCATAGCCAGGCTTGGTATCAGGATGAAGAAAAAGAAAAAGAGAACCCAGGAGCAGAGAATACCTCGTTGGTGGTGGTGACACTGCCTGGCGACGGCGAGCAGAGACGGCATGCTTCCGGCTTTTATAGGCGCCAGTGGCGGCCAGAAAGTCGTCGGGCGCGGCATGGCTGAAGTGCAGCGGAGGACCACGGTGTGGCGTGGCAGAAGTCGGCGTGACATTGGCATCACAGAGTCACTGTTTGCAAATAGGAGCTGCACGGCCTCGGTGTCTGGAAAGCTTGACGGAGGATGCAGCGGTGGTGCTGATCGGCAACGCGTGTGAAAGCGGTAGGTCGCGAGCTCAAATTAAGTGGCAAAGCAGGAGATGATGGGAGCGGAGCTAGCGGGCCACTGCAGCGGCGGGTACAGTGTCAGTGGCCACTGCAGGCAGCCTCCCTGTGTTTGGTGCGTGCGTGTGACGATGAGGACTGGGAACCCAAGGTCCCATGCCAATAATTCCTTGAGCGTGCTCATGGCGGGGCCGTTCCACCTCTTTTTGCCGGGCGAGCTCGTCTCGTCTCTCTCGTTGCGAATGTTCACCGTTCCATCCCCTCTTTCCTTCTCTCTTACCCTGGTGCGGAACACCCAGAGCTTGGTCGTTGTCGGCCGCCGGATGGGAATTCGGGCTGGCTACCGCTTGGACGAGGGAAGGTGACGAGGCCGGCAAGCGGTAGTAGCAGCCAGGTGCACTTTGGGTGAGTTCGCAGCTGATGGTTCTTTTGCTATCAACATCCGAAGTGCAAAATTTTGGAAAACGCCGAGTTGCCCTCACGGCTGCACCCGCTGTCTCCGCTCCACATTCACACTAGCCAATGTATTGGGGTGCATTACCTTTGAATAATTGATTTATGAGTGTGTACTTGAAAATAATGTGACACAGCGTACTTTAGCTGACAACATCAGTTGACAGGGCATAGCTACAATTTGAAATTTCCTAAACAGTGTTGAATAGACAAACTTCACTGAATGTTATACTTGCACCAAAGTGTTATACACGTAATGTACACTATGTAGCAAAAAAAAACTTCCAAAAATTGCGTTGTTTAACCCTTTTTTGAAACTATTTTTGAAAATGAACCGATTTCAAAACCTTTTTCAAAAATGGACCGCCAGCTCAGTGCCATCCCCAAAGGCGCTGAGCTCCAACATATCCGCACCATGAGGGCTGGCGCTGAGATCGTTGCCCTCACAGCTGTCCTGTCCACACGAAGGACTGACGTGTCAATTGTCAGCGCCAGCGGGTGCGGTGCTGAGCTAGCTTAACCCAGCGCCGCGCCGCACTAGGCCCACTCCTCCCAGCCCGTCCCCTTCCTCTTCTCTCCGAAGAGCTCAGCGCCGCCGGCTATTGTCTCTTTCCCCTACCCTCAAATTTCCACGAATCCACTCCAAATAGCTAAGATTTCGTTGGGATTTCAGGTGGACGTCGATCTCTAAGGTATCCTCCTCACTTTCCCGCATTTTCCCTGTGAATTTGTGATGTATTTGTGGTATTTGGGTGAACCCTAGGTGTCAATGTAGTTTGTGTTTTTTAGTTGGAGAAATGCTTGGGGTGCAAATGCGGTTGATGATATATCAACTTTTGGATTCATGTGTAATATTTGGAGTATACCATGGAGTTGTGATGTATGTGTTGTATGAATATGTCATGTATGTGTTTGGAGCGTACTAGTATTCTGTGATGTATGTGTTGCATATGTAGTAGTTTAAATGGTATCTAAAATGTATTTCATCGATTAGGATATTTTTTATTTGCATTATGTACTTATAATATTGTTATGTCATCAATAGTCATATTTTTTTGTTAGGCCTTTGAAATTTGTTTAAAAATTTATCTCATGTTGTGTAGATGGATAGATTGGTCCGTGTATATTACGGTGGCGTAGTGAATGAACTAAGTAATAGTGGAAGTCATTTCGAGGGCATGACCATTAGTTCTATAGTATTTCCTGCCAAGCCTACTTTCAAGGAGCTTACAGCCTGTATAGAGGATGTGTTGGGGTGGTCAAACAAGTCGGTTGCTCTGCAATGTAGATACAATGTCGGAGGTAGACCAATGTCACATAAGCATATGCTCTAGTTGAATGGGGAGGTGGAGTGGGAAGTATACGTTGACATTATGATGGGTCACAATTCAAGTCCCTCGAAGTGTTTGCCTGTAAGGTGCAAGGGGCGATAATCAAGGAAGATTACTTGGACCTAAATCTATCTCCGTGTGTAGTTTCCCCTATCTCTCATCCGATGAATGCTGTGTTGGATGATGAAAGCGATGTGAAGAGTGACATGGTTAGGCAGATGGCACGTGAAGGAATGGTCCCTGATAGTCCACAACATGGTCGTGGTACATCACCCGTCGAGACGCCGCCGAGGATGCAGCTGCGCATAATCAAGTGGATGAGGATGATTTAGAAGAAGAGCGAGAACCTATGACAGATAGTCAAGTACTTAAGGGTGTACGTCACTTGCTGCGAGAGGGTGTTTATACACGCAGTGAGTGCGAGGAGACTATGGAGAACCATGGGTTGGACCCTAGTTTGCTTGATGAAGAAGATGAGGACGAATCCCTATATGACGATGATTATGCCTTTAACTCAGATGACGACCAGTCGATAGCTAAGATGTCCGAGGAAGAGAGAAAAGCCTTCGAGGAAATAATTGGTCGTAATCCGACCATAGTACAATTTGAGGATCTCACCAACATGAACCTTGCAATCGCCGACGGTGACCCTGAGTACGATGGTGGTATAGATGCAATGGGAGAGGAGCCAAGGAAGGGGTTAGAGTTCCGATCTCTTGATGAGTTAAAGATTTGGCTACAGCAGTACTCGATCCGTGTGCACCATCCGTTTCGTGTGAAATACTCTAATGTCACGGTGAGGTATACGGTGGCTTGTCTTGACGCATCGTGCAAATGGGAGGTCCGTGCACGTAGAACCACATGTGAAAGGTGGAGAATATCCGGGATGGGTGATGAGCACAGCTGTTGTAGCGTGGAGGCATCGGGGAGTCATTTGCAGCTTACTTCTCGCTTCATTGGCAACAGGTTACAAGCTTTCTTTCGAGCTAAACCTACAATCTCTATCGGCGCTGTTGTTGAAGCGGTGGAGTTTATCTTCAAGTACCGGCTGTCGTGTGGCAAAGCTTGGCGGGCTAAACAGGTGGCCATGAAAGTCATTTTCGGAGAGTGGAACGAGGCGTATGTCCGTTTGCCTACTCTGTTCAATGCAATTAAGGTGAAGAATCCCTCCATGTACCATAGTGTGGAGCCACATGAGGAGAAGTCAAGAATTGTCAACGGGGTGGAGAGATGCGTGTTTGGCCGCGACATTTGGATTTATGGGCAGTGCGTCAAGGCATTCAAGTATCTCCGGCCTGTGTTAGCAATAGACAGGACCTTCTTGACAGGGAAGTTTAAGGGCACATTGCTAATAGCGATCGGCATCGATGCTGGTTACCAACTAGTCCCCTTGGCATTTGCTCTTGTGGATAAGGAGAATACCTCAAATTGAGAGTGGTTCTTCCGTACACTAAGGTTGCGTCTTATCGGTCCTAATAGAGATGCTTGTGTAATTTCTGACAGGCACCCTGAAATTTTGAACTCAATCAACAATACCATACCCGGGCATCGACTAGTTCATCACAGATGGTGCATGTGACATTTCTGTGCTAATTTTTATTCCACTGGTGCCATGCAAGATCAGATGAAGGAGCTTGAACGTATAATTCAAATAAACAAGAAGCCGGTATTCCTCTCGAAGATCAAGGGTTTGATGGCTCTTCTTGCTGAGCATCCAAAACAGTGGCTACAAACTCGAATGGCCGACAAGGAGAAATGGTCTAGGGCCTTCGATCCGTAGGGATGTCAGTTTGGTTTTATGACACGCAACTTCGCAGAAAGCTCCAATAATGTCTTACACGGTATCCATAAACTACCTGTGACAGCTATTGTGGTGTACACTTTCAGCAAGCTGAACGCTTGGTTCGTTGACAGGCACAAGGACGCTTCGGAGCAGGTATTAAAGGGAGTCCGTTGGCCGAAGAAAGTAAAAGAAAGGTTCGAGAAGCAGAAATCTAGGACGACAGGTCAAAGGACGACCTGTTTCGACTTCGAGGAAATGAAATACGAGGTTACGAAACAGGGGGTGTCACAACCGCTGGAGTTCAATGGAGAGGACGACATTACTGTATTGTTTTGCACTTGCCAACGCCTGCTTCTTTTCAAAATGCCATGCTCTCACATGATCACCGTGTGCCGACTTTGAGATTTAGATGTGGAGGTTCCCCACGCCTGTGTTATGAATTCTCAAACATTGCCTTGCGTAGCATGTACGCTCCTAAATTTGAGCCATACCTTGACCCATCTCATTGGCCAATATACAACGACGATTCGTTTGTCCCGGACACCTCATTAATGATTGCTGGCCGTGGAAGACGAAGAACTAGCCGGTTCAGGAATGACATGGATAGGGCTTTCTCTTCAAATAGGAGGGGTCAAGAATGAACAATGCAAATGGGGAACCAGCCGTTCCGAACCGGTGCTCCATATGCCATCAACAAGGGCATAAGAAGACTAGATGTCCTCGACGAGATAAGTCTAACGACCTAGCACGTAAACGTAGGCGCGGTGGACATCACAGCGAGCAAAGGAGAGGTGAAAATATGATACATGTTTTGCACATTTTTTTTACTCACATTTACATTTATATTTTAATTGTATCAAATGTATTAACTAACATGTGTTGTTGGCTCGTCTTGCAGGATGGCGGAGTACCCTTACCTCGATCAGTACTACGAGGAGAGGCATTGGGCTCCCAGGATTGCGAACGGCCAGGTGATGTACCAGGCTCTTTGGCACGGGGCTAGGGGACTAGCCCAGTGCACCATCGCATGGAACCTGGTGCTCTAAGGTGCCCAAGCTCCGCGCCAAGGGATTTGGCGCGGAGCTAGGGAACCCCACAACTTTCAAAAAATCCTCCTGCTGGGGGGTGAAAAGTTTGCGTTGACACTTCCTAGGTCCGCGCCGCGGTGATAGGCGTGCCCCATGGTCAGCGCTAGCTACACTAGCTCTAAGCTTGCCAAGCTTCACGCCGCACGTATTGGCGCAGAGCTTTGGGTGATGGCCAATCAAAACATTCCTCCTGCCGGGGGGAGGGGGGAGTTTGTGCTGACACTTCCAAGGTCCGCCAGCTCCGCGCCAGGTGCTTTGGCGCTGACATTGTGGCTGCTATTTGTTGAACAGCCTCAGCCTCAGCTCCAGTCTTATAGTTCTTTGCAATACGTGCATTCGTAACGCAGGGATAAATAAATGGATTTCAACAGAACACACAGGACGAACTCCAACATCGCACGTTACTTGCTTACGAATGTAATGAAATTATCCATCCAACGAGTATAAATGGCATATGAAACGTTTCTAGTTATCGTTATTATATGCCTTAGGATATTTCAAACGGACATCTGACTAGATATGCAACTACTGTGTGCAGTGGGGCTACTTCCCCTTCCTCACCGCCTCCGGCCTAGTTTACTTCGCACGTAGTGCTCTCTGCCACTTCCTCTCCTTGTCTGCCTTACGGGCTTCCTTCTCCTGCCGCTCCTTCTCCTCCTTCCTCTTCTGTTCAGCCTCTCACTCTGCTTCCGCCATCCAAAGACGTTCGAGGCGCTCCTTGTGCCATTCCTGTGACTTATGAAGATACTCTGCGTCCTCTGGATGGATCTCCGTATCTATCCACTGCACAAAGTCGCACAGAGGCGGAGGAGACTTCGGTGTCTTGACATATGCAAATTTGTTAGCACAAAGGTTAAAATATTTTGTACTACAAGAGAATTCGTATTACCTCCACCGGCTTCTTCGACTTCCCTTTCTTTCCTTGTGGCTTGGGCTTCTCCGAAGAGTACACGTAATTAGCACACATCCAATACATTTGCCGGTATGTGTGATCCTTCTCACTTATTGTAAATTTGCAATCATCTCCACACCAACACATCGGCGGAGGCACGCCAATAGGAGATCATTGACAACTGGACATACCAAACGCATCCATCGCAACCTACATTATAACCAAATAAACACAAGTTATACCTTGCTAGGCCAACCACACGCACTCGTAAAATGTCAAAACCGAATTATATTTCAAAAATTTACCATTGAATAAGGGGTGCATACTCTGATAATTACCACAATCACACATTACAAATATACCTATACAACTACATACCTAGAGTATACTAAACATGACTACAAAAAATGAAATGGCATCGTCCACATTTCCATCTCCTTTGCATTTCTCAAACTATGATTGTTCATCTAACAAAAATAAACCTAACTTCAATCTTAGGGTTCACAAAAAAACTAAATTAACATCACACATCCACGGGGAAAGTAGGGGCATTGTATGGAGGATACCTTGGAGATGGGCTACCACCAAAAATCCGGATGAAATCAGCTCAATTTAGTTTCGATTTGTGGAGATTTGGGAGTGAGGGAGAGAGAAAGTCACCTGTTCTTTAGTTGGCCGAAGGAAAGAAAAGAGGAAGGAGAAGTGGGCCTAGCGCGGCGCGGCGCTGGGTTAAGCTAGCTCAGCGCCACGCCCGCCGGCGCTAAGTATTGACACGTCAGCCCTCCGCGTGGACAGGGCAGCCACGGGGGCAAGGACCTCAGTGTCAGCCCCCATGGCGCGGACATGTCGAAGCTCAACGCCTTCGGGGCTGGCGCTGAACTGGCGGTTCATTTTTAAAAAAGGTTTTGAAACTGGTTCATTTTCAAAAATAGTTTCAAAAAAGGGTTAAATAGTGCAATTTTCAAAAAAACTTAATCTGCTAGCATATTTACTACATAAAAAAAATAGCTTCATTGTATCGCCAACAACTAAAAAATAATAATTTAAGGGTAAAACTTTTATATATTTGTAATTGGCGATTTAAAAGAAAATGCTAGAAAATAAACTACAATTAAAAACCCAAAATCAACTTCAAAATTAAGTTTTAAAATTTAAACTTTTGCACCGGCTTATAAGCTAAAAGCAAACGGTGGAGGACACACGGTTCAAATTTGAACATTAAATTGTACCAAGTACACTTCAGTGCACACAAACACGAATTTTGCATAGGAAATGTATTATTCTAAACATAGTGTACTGGCACTTTATATGTACACAGTATACAATTTTTATAAAAAAATCTGCAAGCCAAATACATGCACAACCATTCGCACATACAACTTAATACATGTTTTTACACCTCTACAGGCCTTGAAGCTGCCGGCCCCACAGTTGCTGCCATCAAAACCAGCGGAGGCAGATCCTCCGATATGTAGGTCCACTTTGCCCTAAAGTCACCTGATAAGTTAGACGATCTCGTTCCAAAACTAGCAAGGGGGCTGCTGCTCAGTTGCGCAGGAGAAATTTTCACAGGATTAATTGGAGAGATATATATTTTCCATTTTAAGCATCGGTTTCAATTTTTCACTGGCCAAGTGTCACATCATGGATTTTTGGTATTTAGGTTTGCATTAATTGAAAATGTTAAATTATGCTCTCAAAAAATAAATGTCTTTATTAGCCTAACTATAGATTAATGAAAATTTTGGAAAAAAAAGAGATTTAATTTGGTTAATAAATTACTCTAGTAAATTTTGAAGCCTCCTTTTAGTTCTTCTCTCAGTTTCGAGTTTTTCCTTGAAGTTTTGTTCATGGATGCGACTATGTGTTGGAGCCTTGGAGGTCCAATCCAAGTCAAAATTTGGACACCAGTTAGAGCAGGTACAATAGATAATTTTAACCAGTTATAATATGTTCAATCTGACAAAAAAAATGACCTAGAGCAAGAAAGAGAGGAGAGAGTGTGTGAGCTGGCGACTAATCTGTCGTTGACTACACACGTGCTCCAAGGCAAGTGAAGCGGCATTAGGCAAGCACCTACTAGTTAATGCAGTTGTGGGGTCCATGCTTGAGTTCGGATGCCTGGCTCCTGGCAGCGACAGCCATGAAGAACAGAAGGGATTAGGGGAGAGAGAGGATAGAAGATAGATTAATCAAATAAAATTTCTGGTAAATTGTGGGTGGTGGGTCATAATAGTATATCCTGTTGTTGTGCGTATCGGCTACAAAGTTATTTACAGTTGAGGTGGACAAAATTACAGTAAGCAGTTTGAACTTGCTCATAGTACCATAGGCAATATGGTCAGTCAACCATGTCCATTCTATTGGCTTCGCGTATCCCCGTGTAGCCCATGCCTACACCTGCACAGTTCATTCGCTGTCACCTAGGCCTGCTAGTCCCCATAAGGGTTTGTTTGGCTGGCGGGGATCCCGGTCTATTCCCTCGGGAGGGGGCCCGATAGGGGAAATTCTACGGAGCAGCTTACCAATGTGTTCACAGCCCATGTTATGTGGAATTTCCTAGCCCAATCCTTCTGTAATGACCGCATTTTTTCTCTTTGTACAAAACTATTTTAATAAAAAGCTAAATTCAAAAATTTGGCTCTTTAATCGATTTGGAATTTTTGTGCCATGTGTGATCTCAAGAAAATTCTTAAAAATATTTAAAAACAGCCCTAGAAGTCTCTGTAGAACTCCTCAAAATTTTTGTAAAATTTTTAAACCCCATTTGAACCAGTTTCAAAAATCAAAACCTTCAAAACTTATTCAAATTTATCTCTGGAAAAAGATTAAACTCTACTGTGCCGGTCGGGCCGACATCCTTCCTTTTGGCCCATCCCTGTTTCCTCCTTGAGCGGCCTGCTTGGCTTGGCGGGCGCACGCGCGTGGGATTTAATCCCGCAGGGCCCGCGCGTTAGCCACCCTGTCCCCATCCGTCTCCTCGGCCACCCGATGCAAAACCGTGGACGGCTCTGATTGTCTCTGCCGCCCGACCCCGCATGTCAGTCCCATCGTCGTCCTTGTCTTCTTCCTCCACCCGTCGCTCGTCCTCTCTCTCCTCTTTGGAATCCTCCTGAGCCCTCTCTCTTCTCCCTCTCTGTCCCGTGCCTTATCACCCGGTCGGCCTCTTAAAAATCGTGTAGACATCATCATCAACCCCGCTACCCGCCGCCCGGCGCAAGACATGCCCCGCCATCGCTGCTGCAAGCTCAGGGTCAAAAGCCTAGCCGCCGCCGCTTTTTCTCCTCAACGCCGAACCTCGGGCAATGATGCGCACACACGGGAGCCTCGTCCCATCGCTTCACCATCATTTCCCCGTCTCATTTTTGCCTCCGCCGCACATGACGCGAGCCACAGTGGCCGGCGCCATTGAAGCACCTTGTTGCCCAAGCTCGAGCTTATCCCTTCCTCCACCGCCTCTGTCCCCTGTCCGTTCGCGCCGGAGCTCCCCTATAAATAGAGCAGCCTCCCCTTCCTTCGGTCACCAAGTAGCAAGCACAAGCTAGCTGATCACCGAGATC
The DNA here is from genome assembly GCA_003991445.1 of Oryza meyeriana var. granulata. NCBI lineage: Eukaryota > Viridiplantae > Streptophyta > Magnoliopsida > Poales > Poaceae > Oryza > Oryza meyeriana. The sequence continues at coordinate 104,202 of RYFJ01000976.1, forward strand.
CTCTCTCCGCTGCCGCCATTAGAGCACTGGCCGAGCTTCCATCGTCGCTACAGAGCACCGCCAGCTAAACCACCGCCACCGCCGAGTTCCTAGCACCACCAGGAACCTCCTCCGCCCTCCCTTGCCGTCGATTAGCCCCTAAACCCGAAATGCCCAATTTCCACCGCCGCCGTCCGCCGTCGCCGCCGCACTGTAATCCACCGCAAACGGAGGTAAAACGCAAATTAATTCCCTTCCCTAGCTTCCTTACGTGATACCGCACCTAAACCACTCCATCCCGAGCCAATCCGCCGCCCGAACGGTCGCCGACGACAAGCTTTTCTCTCCGCTGCCGCCGCCAGTTCAGGATGGCCATCGCCGACCATCTTCCGGTGACCGCCGTGCCAATCTGAGCCGTTCAAAAGACTCACCGTAGTCTCCGCATCTCGTAGCCGTAGGCCGCTTGCCGATCCTTGCCGCCGCCGGCGAGATCGCTCCGGCGATCGTCGGCCGTCGATTCTCCTCCGTGGCTGCTCCGGCAGACCTGGCCGACGTGGCAATCACGTGCACACCGTGTGGCCCAGCCCCGCTTGTCGGCGCCCCATCTCGTACCAGCCCACGGTCCCACTTGCCAAACCTTGTCTCTCTCTCTCATTTACTGTTTTCCAGCCCCACCTGTCAGTCACAGTCCTTTTCTCTCTCTCTCTGACCCAGTGACCCCGCCTGCCAGCCTCTGATCCCCTTTTCTTTTAATTTCTTTTATTCCTTTTCTTTCCTAAAAATGATTTTAATCCTTTTTATTTTTAGAAAATAGCCCAAACTTTGAAAATTCATAACTTTTAAACCGTAGCTCCGTTTGAGCCCATTCAACTCTCAAAATTTTTCTAAAATTGAGATCTACGCATTGGCACTATTAGTTGTATAAAATAGGTCCTGATTCTTGGTGTTTTTGTGTGTTTTCTTTTGCGACGCTTCGAGGCCGTTCCCAAGGAGTTACCGGAAGAAGATTTTGTCAAAGACCCACAGGACCTCGAGCAAGGCAAGTCACCCTTGACCATGTTGGACCCATGATTTAAAATTTATTTTATTTCCAAAAACTTGCATAAATAGGAACACGACTGTTTTCGGCTGTAGTTCGTAACCGAACCTGTTCGGCCTGACCTATTTGCTGCATTTTTAACCGCCTTGGATAAATTGATGCCCTGTCCTTTGTAACCCTGTCATCTTGATGTTCGTACTTGAGTATGAATATCGATGACCCCTTTTTACCCAAAATAAAATATGACGATGGGAAAAATTGGGGTTTCAAATAAAATGGTTTAAAAATCCTCGACACCCTTGGTCGAGAGTTTGCGAAATAAAATAGTTTTATAAAACTTGGTCATGGGTCGTCGATGCCTGTGTGGCTCCGACTTCTCCGGACTTTTAAGGACCGTTTCCTTGAGGAATTGCACTAAGCATATTACAGTGCGATCACATAGGTGGAATGGAATGCCTCTGGCTAAGAAATTAGTGTTCCCAGGATGGTTTTCGGTTGCTAATAAATGTGGGAGCGGTTGGGTGCCAAGAGGGCGATATACCCCCATCCCTAAGTACAGGAAATGAGTTCCTGATACTTGGTCAAGTGAGGACCCATTTATAGGGCAGCGTGCTATCCTAGGAAGTCTCTGGAATGGCCTTGTCGTGAACCTCCCCACTTGGCCTGTGTGGGAGTAAGCTCGCGTCGTGTGGATAAAGCATACAACCTTTGCAAAGGTCTCTATGAACTATTCGAACAGCCGCGCCCACGGTTATGGGCAATGTGAGGTGATTCCTTTAGCGTAGATTTTATTTTACAAATATCTGTGCAATTGTTTTGTGGGTTGGGAATTATTCCCAGAATCAGTCTGTGTGACTGATGGATGGCCTGTGTGGCCTGAAACGGGCCTGTGTGACCCGGGGTGTTCGATGACACCGGAGTTGAGTAGTTTGAGTTAAATGACAAGTTTTTTTTAACGAGAATCCACCTAAATGGAGGTACCAGAGGAGGGTACGCTCCGAATTGGAATATGTGACAAGTCTCAGACTTGTGGAATGGGTCGAGATGCGAGTCTCTTCCCGACTAACTTAATTGTGGTGAGTTGTTGCAAAGCAACTCATGGAATGGATTGAAGCGTGAGCTTCTTTCCGACAACTTAAAAAGCACACTTAGAGTTTTAAACCACAAAACCTTTGAAAACCCATTTGTGAAAATAACCCTAACCTTCTTTGCTAAGCCTTGCATGCCACATAATTTCTGTGACTTGCTGAGTACCTCGTGTACTCACCCTTGCTTATCTACTCTCAGAAGCCTATGAAGATGAAGACCCTACCCTCAACTAGTTCTACCAGGATCAAGTCGAGCACGAAGAGTTTTAGGGTTTCAGTCTAGGTCCCCAAGCCGTTGCTTGTGGGTATAGGTCTACCTGTGTATTTCCGCTGCTTACTTTTGTAATGTATCGTTGCATGTCTCGGGTTCTGTCCGAGGCTGCAACTTATGCAAAGACTATGTATAATAAATAAAGCTGGTTTGTCTGTGATCCACCGATGTCTTGTATGTACCAGCTAGTCTCCTGGGACTGGTACAGGTATTACAGGTAATGACGTTCCTCATCTGCTGACCTGTACGGGTTAGCGGGAGAGGGGCGTTACAGAGGTGGTATCAGAGCCTAGGTTTGGCCCCTAGGAACGAAACCCCCACGTTAGGAAGACCCTAAGGACGATACGTTCCGAAAACTATTTGCGAAAACTTAAGACGTTCTTACCCCTTTCCTTCCTTAGTAAATTTTTGAAAATTTTACTAACTCTTTTCTTGTTTTCAAACTTGTAGATGGCCGCTAGCAACACTCACATCTCCTATGGAGAAGGCCAGGGAGGCTTCGTCGAGATTCTCCGAGATTTGGCTCACTACCTCGGATACTCCACTCCTCAGTTCGCCGGTTTCACCGTCGCCACCGTACCTCCCCGTTGTCGCCTTACCCTTCGCCTCTATCCCCTCCGCCCCGAGTTGCGCCGTCACCGTTTTGTGACAGTGAGGCCTACACTCCAGCTCGCCTACCAGGACGTGGCCTTCGCGGCCATTCGTCGTCTTTGTGACCAGCACTACCCTCTCCTTGATTCCTCTCTTTTTGCCTTCTTCCCCACCGAGTTAGTGGATCATCCACAAGCATCTATCCTTGCACCTGCCGTGAGTCATCTCCCTCTTTGACTCGTTTTGTTGAGATGACCACTGCCTTGGACCAGCAGTACCGTTGACTCTTAGAGGCATACCGCAGCCTCGAGAGGCACTACCACTCCCTCCACGACTGCATCCCTTCGTCCCCACACACCTTGACTTCCGCCCCCACCACCGACTTTACTGACCCCATTGAGGGACATGCCGCCAATTCCCAGAGTTCCTCCCCGACTCCACCTTCTTCACCCCATCGCCGATGCCGCTTGACTGCACGTGAGTACCTTGTGCAGTTTACTCCTCGCCTAGTTGCTACTCCAGCCAATGTCCCTGCACCAGCCCCAGCTCCTATCCCAGCCGTTCCACTAGCAGTTGCTCCCATCCCTCCATCTTCTCACCTTCCTGTTCCGTCCGAGGAGGAGGATCCTTCCGAGCGCGTGATGATCTGGAGCGAGGAGCAGGAGTAGAGCAGCAGCAGTCAGACGCAGCAGCAGGATGTACATAGCAGTCGTTGGGCCTTTTGTATCGTCGCCAACTCGCTAGGAGTCGTGGTGAGTAGTGCGTGTGTGTGTCATGTATGATAGTCCGTGTCTTGTATGGTGTGCGTCCAGTCCATGCGACTTAGCCACCCCTCTTGTATATAAATAAAGTATCTATATTTTAAAAATCAGTTTGTGCTTGTGTGCCTTCTTCCTTCTTCCTTTATTTCTTCCCTCATTATTCTCCTCCCCTTTTCCTCTATAGATGGCTCACCGCAACCAGCGTCAGAGGCATACTCCAGCCCGATACGGATATGAAGATGACCGAGTACCAGTTCGGAACCAAAGGAATAATCCACAAGATCAGGAACAAGGATCTGAAAATAACGTGAACTCACCCCCTCACCCTGGTCCAGTCTAGCCAGACCTACCACCACCCCCACCACTAAACATAGACCCGTAGCAAATCCTAGCCATCCAAACACAAATTCTACAAGGCATAGCTCAAAGTATAGCCATGCTTCAGCAGAATCCTCCGCAAGCCCCACAAGCTCCCCAAAATGGAAGGGCTAAACTCACGGAGTTCATTCGATCCCATCCTCCGGAATTCTCTCAAACCGTTGAGCCAATAGAAGCCGATGATTGGCTCAAGGATGTAGAACGAAAACTTAACTTGATCCAGTGCACTCCCATCGAAAAAAGGCTGTTTGCGGCACACCAACTGAGAGGACCTGCAGCGGATTGGTGGGATAATTACTGCGCCGCCCATGAGGATTCCTTGACAATCACATGGGATGAGTTCGCAACCGCCTTCCGGGCAACCTACGTGCCCGAAAGCATTATCGATATGAAGAGAGTTGAGTTCGAACAACTCAAGCAAGGAGCCTCTAGCATAAACGAGTACTTGAGCCACTTCAATAAGTTGGCTCGGTATGCTACCAAAGAAGTAAACACGGACAAAAAGAAGATCCGACGCTTTCTTAAGGGCATGAACGTGGGAATAAGGATTCAACTGATAAGTCACGATTTTCCCACATTCCAGCAAATGATCAACAAGGCCTTAATGGTAGAAGACACCCGCAAGGAAGCCGAGGATTATCGGAAGCGAAAAATGACTCATTCTGGATTTAACCCTCGTGGTGGGCAACGACCAAGAATGGCTCCGCCAACCCAGTATCGCCCAGCTGTTCCACAATACAGCCAACCCACTGGAAACACATTCCGCCCATCAATGCCACAACAACCACGACCAAGTGGTTTCACCTCAGGCTCTAGGGGAAGCAACCCTACCCCAACGAGTACCCAGCCAAGAAATCCGACGAATCTTACTGGAATAAGGTGCTACGCCTATCATGACTATGGGCATTATGCCAAGGACTGCCCTAAGAACAAGGAAGGCGCTGCACCAACAAGATCCAACATCAGTACTGCAAGAGCCCCTGCGCCCGCCCTAGGAAGGATTGCTCCACAAGTCAGCGGGCAAGCTTCTCATACGACTCCAGCCTTTGGAAGAGGCTGAGTGAATCACATTCAAGTAGACACAGCTCAGGAGGCCCCAGATGTGGTCATGGGTACGTTCCTCCTTAACTCCGTACCCGCAGTTGTTTTGTTTGATTCGGGAGCTTCCCATTCGTTTATCTCTCGAGCTTTGGTGAATAAACATGGATGGGAAACCCGGGACTTGAGGGTACCGATGATCGTACACTCCCCAGGAAGGGAGATAAGGTCAGATCTATCATGCCCAAAAGTAACCCTGGAAATAGAAGGGGTTCAATTCTTAGCCAGCCCCATCATCCTAGAATCCCAAGAACTAGACTTAATCCTAGGAATGGACTAGTTGGTTGAACACCAAGGGCAAATAGACTGTACCGATAAGACCATAACCCTTCAAGGACCCAATGGACAAGAAGTGAAGTTCACCCCTTCAGGAACCCAAAAGACCCAACCAATTCTGACTAGCCTTCAGGCCACCAGCTTGGAAAATGTGCCTGTCGTAAGTGAGTACCCCGACATGTTCCCTGAAGAACTCCCTGGGATGCCCCCAAATCAGAAATAGAGTTTTCCATTGAGTTGGCGCCAGGAACCGCCCCCATATCCAAGCGACCATATCGAATGGCCGCAAATGAATTGGCCAAAGTTAAGAGACAAATAGAAGAATTAGAGGCCAAAGGTTTCATCAGACCCAGCACATCCCCATGGGGAGCCCCAGTGCTCCTAGTTAAGAAAAAGGATGGAACTCAATGGATGTGCGTGGACTATCTAGCCTTGAACGAGGTAACTATAAAGAACAAATACCCATTACCTCGGATCAACGACTTGTTTGATCAGCTCAAAGGAGCTGCCGCGTTCTCTAAGATAGACTTGAGGACCGGATACCATCAGCTGAAGATTAGGCCACAGGATATACCCAAAACTGCTTTCTCCACAAGATATGGCCTATATGAGTATACGGTGATGTCGTTCGAACTCACTAATGCCCCGGCATATTTCATGAACTTAATGAATAAGATATTCATGGAGTACCTTGACAAGTTCGTCGTGGTGTTCATAGATGATATCCTCATCTATTCCAAGGACAAGCAAGAACATGCTGAGCACCTAAGATTGGTCCTAGGAAAATTAAGGGAACATCAGCTGTACACCAAGTTCTCGAAGTGCGAGTTCTGGTTGAATCGAGTGGCTTTTCTTGGACACGTCATCTCAGCCGACAGAGTAGAAGTAGACCCAAGTAAGATTGAAACCGTCCTTGCTTGGAAATCTCCAACCTCGGTCACCGAAATCAGAAGCTTTTTAGGCCTAGCTGGATATTACCGAAGATTTATCGAAGGATTCTCTAAGATAGCAAGGCCCATGACCGAGTTATTGAAAAAGGAAAAGAAGTTTGAATGGATAGAAGCTTGTGAGAAAAGCTTCCAAGAATTAAAGAGAAGATTGACCACCGCCCCTATCCTAACCTTGCCCGATATTTGGAAGGATTTCGAAATATACTATGATGCCTCCCGGCAAGGGCTCGGATGTGTATTGATGCAAGAAGGAAAAGTAGTAGCCTATGCCTCGAGACAATTACGGCCGCACGAGATGAACTACCCGACTCATGACTTGGAACTCGCCGCTGTAATTCATGCCCTAAAAATATGGAGGCACTACTTGATCGGCAATCGGTGTGAAGTATACACCGATCATAAGAGCCTAAAATATATATTCACCCAGATTGAGCTCAACCTACGGCAAAGAAGATGGTTGGAACTATTAAAGGATTATGACCTTGGGATACACTACCATCCCGGAAAGGCCAACGTGGTGGCCGATGCCCTAAGTCGGAAAAGCTATTGCAATCCCATCTTGGCATGACCGCATCGGCCAGAGTTATGCCATGAGCTCCGGAAATTCCAAATGACCATGGTAAACAAAGGAGCACTCATCACTTTGGTAGTCCAACCTACGTTAGAGAGTCTGATTCGAGAAGCCCAGAAGGAAGATAAGGAAATCAATATCATTAAGGAGAAAATTTCCCAAGACAAGGCCCCTGGATTCTCAATAGATGAACAAGGAACCCTATGGAGTAAAAAGAGAATATGTGTGCCCAACAATAGGGAATTAAGGAACCTTATTCTAAAGGAAGCCCACGAATCTGCATACTCCATACATCCTGGAAGTACGAAGATGTACCAAGATCTTTAAAAGCACTATTGGTGGTTTAGGATGAAGCGAGATGTCGCCAAATATGTCGCCATGTGCGATATCTGCCAAAGGGTTAAAGCGGAACATCAGAAACCCGCAGGACTATTGCAACCCTTGAAAATTCTCGAATGGAAGTGGAAAGAAATCGGAATGGATTTTATAACTGGCCTACCAAGGACACCCAATGAGTACGACTCAATTTGGGTGGTCATAGATCGACTCACCAAGGTAGCCCACTTCATACCTGTTAAGACCACCTACACAGGAAAGAAACTAGCAGAATTATATATGGCTAGAATAGTGTGCCAGCACGGAGTTCCCAAAAAGATCGTGTCAGATCGAGGTACCCAGTTTACCTCGAGGTTCTGGGAACAACTACATGAAGCCCTGGGAACCCATCTCAACTTCGGTATTGCATATCACCCCCAAACAGACGAACAAACCGAAAGGGTGAACCAGATTCTGGAAGATATATTAAGAGCATGTGCCCTAGACTTCATAGGGACATGGGACCTTTGCCTACCCTATGCTGAGTTCTCATATAATAATAGCTATCAGGCCAGCATCAAGATGGCCCCAAACGAGGCACTGTATGGGCGCAAGTGCCGTACCCCACTCTGTTAGACTGATGTGGGAGAAAAACAAATATTTGGACCCGATCTTCTAAAGGACACAAAAGAAAAAGTAAAGGTAATAAGGGAGCATCTAAAGGTCGCCCAATCCCGACAAAAGAGTTACGCCGACAACCGACGCCACGACCTAGAGTTCGAAATCGGAGACCATGTATACCTAAGGGTATCCCCGTTGCGTGGAATGAAGAGATTCGGCATGGCAGGAAAGTTGGCCCCTAGATTTATAGGCCCCTAGCCCATCACCGCCCGACAAGGAGAAGTTGCCTACCAAATACGGTTGCCCCCTGAACTTGCAGACGTACACAATGTATTCCATGTCTCCCAGTTGAAGAAATGCCTTCGCGTACCCGAAGAACAAGTTCCTCTCGAAGGCATCGAGCTGAACAAGAACCTGACGTATGAAGAATGACCAATCTGCATCCTAGAAGAAGCCGAGAGGCGTACGCGAAGAACCTCGACCAAGTTTTACAAAGTGCAATGGAGCAATCACTCAGAAGATGAAGCCACGTGGGAACGAGAAGACCACCTTCGCATAGAATACCCTGAGTTGTTCGCTTAGTTTCGGAATCTCGGGTCGAGATTCTCTTTAGGGGGGTAGGTTTGTAATGACCGCATTTTTTTCTCTTTGTGCAAAACTATTTTAATAAAAAGCAAAATTCAAAAATTTGGCTCTTTAATCGATTTGGAATTTTTGTGCCATGTGTGATCTCAAGAAAATTCTTAAAAATATTTAAAAACAGCCCTAGAAGCCTCTGTATAATTCCCCAAAATTTTTCCAAAATTTTTAAACCCCATTTGAACCAGTTTCAAAAATCAAAACATTCAAAACTTATCCAAATTTATCTCTAGAAAAAGATTAAACTCTACTGTGCCGGTCGGGCCGACATCCTTCCTTTCGGTCCATCCCTGTTTCCGCCAGTTTGGGATGGCCGTCGCTGACCATCTTCCGGTGACCGCCGTGCCAATTCGAGCTATTCAAAAGACTCATCGTAGTCTCCGCATCCCGTAGCCGTAGGCCGCTTGCCGATCCTTGCCGCCGCCGACGAGATCGCTCCTGCGATCGTCGGCCGTCGATTCTCCTCCGTGGCTGCTCCGGTAGACCTGGCCGACACGGCAACCACGTGGACGCTGCGTGGCCTGGCCCTGCTTGTTGGCGCCCCATCCCGTACCAGCCCCCGGTCCCACTTGCCAGCCCCTTCTCTCTCTCTCATTTACTGTTTTTCGGCCCCACCTGTCAGTCACAATCCTTTTCTCTCTCTCTGACCCAGTGACCCCACCTGCCAGCCTCTGATCCCCTTTTCTTTTAATTTATTTTATTCCTTTTCTTTCCTAAAAATGATTTTAATCCTTTTTATTTTCAGAAAATAGCCCAAACTTTGAAAATTCATAACTTTTAAACCCTAGTCCGTTTGAGCCCATTCAACTCTCAAATTTTTTTCTAAAATTGAGATCTACGCATTGGCACTATTAGTTGTATAAAATAGGTCATGATTCTTGGTGTTTTTGTGTGTTTTCTTTTGCGACGCTTAGAGTCCGTTCCCGAGGAGTTGCTGGAAGAAGATTTTGTCGAAGACCCACAGGACCTCGAGCAAGGCAAGTCACCCTTGACCATGTTGGACCCATGATTTAAAATTTATTTTATTTCCAAAAACTTGCATAAATAGGAACACGACTGTTTTCGGCCGCAGTTCATAACCGAACCTGTTCGGCCTGACCTATTTGCTGCATTTTTAACCGCCTTGGATAAATTGATGCCCCGTCCTTTGTAACCCTGCCATCTTGATGTTCGTACTTGAGTATGAATATCGATGACCCCTTTTTACCCAAAATAAAATATGACGATGGGAAAAATCGGGGTTTCAAATAAAATGGTTTAAAAATCCTCGACACCATTGGTCGAGAGTTTGCGAAATAAAATAGTTTTATAAAACTTGGTCATGGGTCGTCGCTGCCTGTGTGGCTCCGACTTCTCCAGACTTTTAAGGACCGTTTCCTTGAGGAATTGCACTAAGCATATTACAGTGTGACCACACGGGTGGAATGGGAGGCCCCTGGCTAAGTAATTAGTGTTCCTAGGATGGTTTTCGGTTGCTAATAAATGTGGGAGCGGTTGGGTGCCAAGAGGGTGATATACCCCCGTCCCTGAGTACAGGAAATGAGTTCCTGGTACTTTGTCGAGTGAGGACCCATTTATAGGGCAGCGTGCTATCCTGGGAAGGCTCTAGAAAGGCCTTGTCGCGAACCTCCCCACTTGGCCAGTGTGGGAGTAAGCTCGCGTCGTGTGGATAAAGCGTACAACCTTTGCAAAGGTCTCTACGAACTATTCGAACAGCCACGCCCACGGTTATGGGCAATGTGAGGTGATTCCTCTAGCGTAGATTTTATTTTACAAATATCTGTGCAATTGTTTTGTGGGTTGGGAATCGTTCCCAGAATCGTTCCAAAAGTCGGCGTGGCACGGAAGGCATGTCCACTAGCCTGTGTAGTCGGCTGTCCCCGACTGAGCACAGGGGCTTTCGTAGTGCTGATGTTGGAGCGTCCAGGGGCTGCAGGAGCTTGCTTCTAAGGACAGTGACGGGCGAAGTGACCCAACTTGTTACAATTGTAACATCGGCTCCCTGATGTGCTCGGGGTGCTTCTCTGCTGTAGGCTGACTAGGGTAGGGTGGCTTACACCGGTATTTGCACTGAGAGGTCGAGATTGAACAGATGGAGCTGGGCGGGGAGCAGTTGGGCAAGACATATGTCCTTGAAACTGGGGCGGAGCAAACTGACGGTGAGGATTGGGGAGATCGGGCCTGGAACGCGGACCACCACGAGTCATCTAAGAGGCCTTGCGCTTGCGAAAAACCTCGATTTCCTTCCTAGCGTCTTCAACCACTAGGGCTCTGTTGATCATGTGCTGAAAGATAGGGAAATGATGAGCAAGGAGCTGAATCTTCATTGCCACATTCATTCCCTTCAGGAATCTCCTGATCTTCTTCTTGTCCATGTTCACTTCCTCGGGTGCATAATGGGCCAGGTGATTGAATCTGCTCAGATACTCGCTGATGCTGGAATGTCCCTGCTTGAGATTGTTGAATTCTTCTCTCTTGATGTCAATCACTCCTTCTGGGACATATGCAGCTTTCAAGGCTTCAGCAAACTTGGGCCAAGCAATGTTAGCGGCATCTTGATGGGCAGCACAGTAGTTCTCCCACCAGTTGGCAGCGGGACCTCAAAGTTGATGTGCAGCAAACAAGGTTTTCTCAAGAGGTGTGCATTGCACTAGGTTCAGTTTTCTGTCCATGTCCTTCAGCCAGTCGTCAGCCTCCACTGGCTCGGCGGTCTGTGAGAACTCTGCCGGGTGGGACCTCAGGAAGTCGGCAAGCTTGGTGGAAAAGAGGCTGTAAGGCGGCCAAGTTCTGAGCAATGCCTTGCAAAATCTGGGTCTGGATGGCCATAAGCTGCTGTGGGTCTACCGGAAGCTGAGGAGGTTGAGGCAATCCTCCATGGTTAGTGGCTGCAGCGGCAGAGGTACCAGGGCCGACTGCGCGACCATTACTAGACATCTGATCATGAGTCTGCTCTACTTCTTGCTCATTTATTGTAGGAGGCACGTTGTTGCGGGCTGGAACTTGGTCTTCATAACCCAGGCGAGCTGGAGCACGAGCATTGCGACGCTGTCGTCCTGCCATCTGATTCCAGAAAAGGGCAACCAAGGAAGAAAGGCTTAGAAAGGTATTAGCAGTCAAGTAGATAGAACAGATAAGGGAAACGACTAGAACACCAGGATGGAATCGAGCAGCAAACCAGGAAACACACTCGGGAACTCAGAAATGCACACGGGAACTCACTCGGGAACTCAGCCTCAGCGAAGGGCGAAGGGTAGGGCGGGGCACTGAATCCTTAGGGCTGATGCCAGAGCTATGCGCAGGAGCCAAAGATATTTGGATAGCCAAGAGTTTAGAAATATTTTCAAGATATACAATGGCAGAAGGAGATGATTGCGCAGGCCCTAGCTTTTGCAAATAATATAGCTTTCAAAATAAGATCTCTAAGGGCATCTACACGTGTAGGGTTTCGTTCCTAGGGCCAACCTATACTCTGATACCACCTCTTGTGGTACCCCCACCTCGGTGGGAGCCCACCATGTGCATACAGTACCCGATCCCTAAATCAGTAGTCGGATACACACGTAGTCATTAGTGAAACAAACTCAGAGTACACTAAATACATAACATAGTACATATAATACATACTGGAAGGATACATAAAAAGGTTGCCATCCAGGACAGGCCCTAGATGGACAACGGCAAGAACAGGTTAAACTAGCGAGATACAGCACAGACAGGGCAGAAGCAGGGGAGGAAAAACTACTGGGCAATGGAACACGACGATACCACAAGCATGGTTGGGAACTAGGCCTGAAACCTCAGAAGTCCTCGTAGTCGGCTTGGTCCTGGAAGAACTCGGCAGCAGTCGGGTCTTCGTCTTCTTCTCCAAAACCTAATATAACATATATATATATATAGACACAAGGGTGAGTACTTTCGTACTCAGCAAGCCGAGGAAAGATACCATGTCGGTTAGACAAAGGGGGCTAAGAGTCTTATTTGCGAAAGCAGCCTTTAGAAACATTTTGCTTGTCAAAACTAGTGTGTCAAATTTTTAGTTGTCGGAAAGAGGCTCACGCCTCGATCCATTCCGCAAGTTGCTTTTCAACAACTCGCCATATATATAGCTACTGAATTATGTATTTCCATTTTCATCTTCCGGTAATTAACCGAGTGACCTCATAACTCGGCTATCACCCGAGTGGCTTCTACCACTCCTTAGGTCTGCTATTTTTCCGAGTGGCTCCGACCACCCGTTGACCCTGAGACTCGGCTACAATCGGTTCTCAACTATTTCCTTAGTAATTCTGGCTACAACCGGTTACCAGCTCATTCGCTTCACTGGCTACAACCAGTTAGCTCAAATTCGCTGCCCTGGCTACAACCAGATAGTCTGCTCTTTATCGTCTTCTGGCTACAACCTGAAGACTTTTCTCCTTTTAACTTTTCACACACTTGCTTATGGTGCTTCAACACCCCGGATCACACAGTCCCGTTTCTAGCCACATAGGCCTTCCGTTTGCCACTTGGCAAACTCTGGTCATGGTTCCTTTTCCATAAATCAATTTCACAAACCACTGGCAATCAAATCTACGCTATGGGAATCACCTTACACTGCCCTTAACCGTGGGCACGGCTGTTCAAACAGTTCAGCTAAACTCTGCAGAGGGTGCACGCTTTACCCATACAACACGAAACTTACACCGAGTACTGGCCGGTACCAGAAGTTCGTGACAAGGCCATTTTCAAAGCCAGTCTAGGGTTATCTAATGCCAGCAGAAGGATCCACACAGGATCAATGCTTCAGGTTGGCTCCAACCACCGTCGGCACCAGGGCTCACGAGCCACAACTCAGATGAGTCCACTCCAATCGGCACCAGACTTTCCTAAACCTACAATTTACTCGGCCAGGGGCATCCCATTCTACCCGTATGGTCGCACTGTAAAATACTCGATGTAATTCCCAAAGGAGGCGGTCCTTATCGATAACACATAGCCAGGCCACACAGGCACTGTCTCTGTACATCAAGGTTTTCACAACTTTCATTTATTTCTCAAACACGCCGATACACAGAGTACCGGGTTTTCAAACAGTTGAGCAAAAACCACTGTTTCCCAAATGGCAATACAAACGCTGCAGGGCTAAGCCATTCTACTCGGCAATCGTACCCAAAGGATATGATGCCAACGTGCCATTTGTGGGGCTATCAAGGGAGAAATACATCGATATCCTACCAAAATAAGTGCGACTACTAGGTAGGTCCGTCGGTTGCGCTTGCAAACCGAGGCCGATCAATTTAAAGTGTAACTAAGCATGCATATTTTGCAAACAACATAATTTTGCACATATAGGAGACAATATGGTCAAAGGGACCTGCCTTGTTCCTGCGGAAGATCTTCCTCGACGAAGATGGCTTCTAGATCGTCCGCCGGTTCAGGATCTAAACACGCAGAAAAGATAATTACCGATATGCTGAAAAGAGGTAAAAACACTAGGAAAAGAACATCGCAGTAGTCAGCTACAGAAAGGTAGCAGTCGGCTGAGGATGGATGGTAGCTCGATGAAGGTTTATCGTAGACGGCTGAGTTAAGCTTGCGGACTGGGCAACAAGGCTCACCGGTTAGGAACTCCGGATGGTAGACTAGCTCGGTCTTCTTTTCCTCTTTTACTTCCTTCACTCAGCTCTTCTTCTCCTTTGCGTTCCAACCGGAAGAACACCGGGGCGATGTGACGAGCGGCGGCAATGGAGCTCGGGGAGCAAAAACGGCTCTGGGGACTAGGGAGGAGGAAGATGATGGTCTAGCGGTGAAGCTGGTGATGGCGGTTTGGCAGAAGCGGCTAGGTTGCAAAACAGAGAAAAGAAAAGGCATGGATGGCCTTTTATAGCCGGCGTGCGAGGCAGGCGCACGGCGGTGTAGGGCGATAGATAGAGAAAAGGGGTCACGATCATCTGCAGGCTACAGCTAGCTGGCTGAGGCGACGTGACATCAAGGCATAGATTGACTTAGGGATTGGGCGTGGCCGGTGGAGTTGTTAGACACTGTAGCGACGATGAGACACTCAGGTCGTGGCAAGGAAGGGTTGGTGGGACTTTGCAGACAGAGCCTCTGGCTATCCATTGGTCCAAGCGGGTTCTTGCGGTGCGGCGAGTTATTGTCCGTTGGTCCGAGCGGGGCTGAGGGCAGGTGGAGGTCGGGTTACGTTACCACTTCGGTAGTCGACGCCCAACGGGAGGAGCGTGGAAATCATGGTTACAGTGCAACTTGGTGAGGCGATGAGACAGTATGTCCGTTGATAAGGCAAAGCGTCTTGAGCTTGACCGGATTGGGGCAGGTCGGGGAGAAGATGGCGGTAAGGCCGTCACCAGAGGTTAGACACCGGGAGGTTTTCCCGCTAGTCCGGCGTTGCTGCGCAACAGACCGGGTGGACAGGGCAGTCGGGATGGCAAGACAGAACGGGTTAACAAGATAGTCGGCGATTGCAAGGGCTTACTCGGCGGCAAAGATGGCCGAGCGGACAAAGAGTAAAAGGGCAAGATTCAGGAACTGAGTAGGAATCTACTCGGCACAAGGGGAAAAGGCAGTCAGCTGGCCAGGGAGAGAAAAACTGGGGCATAGCTGAACGGGACAGGAGAGGAGTTAGAATTCAGAAAAACGAATTCCAACAGGGGAAAAGAAAAAGGGTCGTTACGTATATCTAGTAACCGAGGAAAACAAGATTCAATGGCCTTTCAAATGTAAACAAGCAAGAAACATGGACTGAACAAAAAGAAAGCATACCATAACTTTGCACCTCATATTCTCTGTTGAAAAACAAGAATAAATGGAACAAGATGAAAGCTCTATGCTTGCTCTAATTAGTCACTTCCTCAACCTATGCTGTAATTCCTGCTTCAAATCAGTGACCATCAGGGTCCATGCCGCTCATACCACAACCTGGGTTCTTGGGTGAGGAGTTTGTGAGACCTAAAATTATTGAGTGATTTTGCAGTATGTTATACTACCTCCGTCCCAAAATATAAAAACTTCGGGCCATGAATCTAGACAAGTACTTGCCCATGTTGATAGACAAAAACGTTTATATTTTGGGATGAAGGGAGTATATATATTTGCAGGAGCGTAATTAGATAATTTGAATTTGAGTTAGAGCCCAGTTGTATACTATAAATGTATGGCAAAATGGCAAATGTACAGACTACAAAGCAATGCTCCACCCACCATTTTAGCTTATTCTTTTCAAATTTTCAAGACTTCTAAGAAAAGCATGGGGAAACTATACAGTTCAAGTCCTATATACTATTTGCTGAAAAGCAAGGTGAAAAGCAATGCTGAAATACATGAGGTAAGCTAATAAAACATAGGTAATAAGTTCGGTGAAGTTGACTGACAACCACCCCAAACTACTCAACACAACTACACTGTTTCACCAAATGATTCAATACAGATCAACTAAGCTGTATGCACTATGCAGTCCCACTACTCCATACATTTAAGAGTTGACTGTCATCAACACCAAACAGGGATCTGAAAGAGGAAGGAAATCAGCTCAAAAGATGGCAAGGACTACCTGGTTATGTACCGTAGCAAGCCTGCGATTATCGATGTGTTCAACATTTAGGCTGATGAACCAGGCTCCTAATGATACATCTCATTAAAATATTTGTGAAGAACATGCTCGAAATGTCACCATCATTCATAGTCAATGAAGGGTAAATGTTAGATAAAGAAAATTTATGGCCTAGATAAACAGAAACAATGTTTGAAAGAATTCCTTACTTGTTGATTTATTTGTAAGAAGCCAGATTCTTGGAGATTGCATACAATTGACAGGTTGCATGACGAACTACTTGCGCCCCCATTCACCAAATTGCTAGTACTCAGGCTCATGGTCTCTTATACCCCTGAGAATGAAAAACAAGCTGGCATTTGGTCAGTAGTTTAAAACATCAGAGAAGGCATGACAACAACAGGGGAACTTCTGAGCCACGACCGGACCAGATTTCATGCAGCCAATGTAAGCTCAAGGCTTCGACCGATGATTAGCCAATATGTTTCCAAGATTTGCTACAATATTATTCAATCTGATTAGTATAGTATCGCTGTAATTGAGAGAGAATTTTAAAGTGCAAGGATTTTGAGCTTTAGCTTTGGAGGCAACATTTCTGAATATTATTGCATATCTGAGATTTTGTCAACTTCGAGTGCACAATTTGTACGTCAAATATAGTTAGCAGAAATTTAATGCAAATAAAATGGCTGAACTGGTCAAATTTTAGCAGGAAAAAAAAAGACTTAAAGGAGGGGGATGATGTTAGATCAGAGGGCAGTAGTTCACACTCCTATATTTACATATTCATCATCATATACTTTAATGTAGTATTCTGTATCCCACATGGACAAGGCTATCACAAAAAAGGATTTCATCTTTGTAGCCAATTCCAGATATCCTTCAACATGATCCCGAGTGATTGACAAATATTCCAAGATATTTCACTTTTACAGACAAACAAACAGGACGTTAATACTGTATTTTGCCAGTTAAAGTAAAAATTTATATTGTACTACATCCTATGGTAATTACCAATCTCACGAAGTCACCATGTTTCCTATCTTCTGCATCTATAGCTCTATCGAGTATTCCACTATAGGTTGCACTATCAAATAAGATAAATAGTGAAAATTACAGATTCAGTGATTTATTGTCATGTGATATTGCTGAATCATTATGGTAAAATGGTAACTCTTTAGTCTAGTAAGAGAAACTCTCCCTTTACGATTGTTCAGAACAGATTGCCTAAAGTACACGTTTTCTTGCTCTAAGTGAAACACCCCAGGAAACATAACAATCCTATCTTCTGCATCTATAGCTCTATCGAGTATTCCACTATAGGTTTCAGTATCAAATAAGATAAAAAGTGAAAATTACAGATTCAGTGATTTATTGTCATGTGATATTGCTGAATCATTATGGTAAAATGGTAACTCTTTAGTCTAGTAAGAGAAACTCTCCCTTTACGATTGTTCAGAACAGATTGCTCAAAGTACACGTTTTCTTGCTCTAAGTGAAACACCCCAGAAAACATAACAATCCTGAGATGCCACTAGACAATGAAACCATGCTCAATATAGACACCTAAGGGCTAAAGAGATGTTCCAGCTGCTCATTAATATGTCAGACAAAACAACACACATAAACTTGTAACTTTAAATAGCTCACTCATCAGACACTCACCATTGAACGTGACTCATGAGCGTTGTGCCTGTAAGCACCTAAAGGATCCAAAAAAACATCTCAGCATGGATCCTAGGAACCCAAGAACCTGAAAAATTAAGGAGCTTACAGAGTAACAATGCAACAAAACGAGATATAAACATCGATATCTGCCGAACAGTTATGTACCCTCACAAATTATGCTGATGAAAATGAGATTGTTTTACTTAATATTTAGTTCACAATCCTACCATTTGTTGGCAGTTCGATGACATTTAGCCATAAACATGTTCTCGTGAACCAAGAGAGTATTAGAAATAATGATAACAAAACACCACAGCTAAGAAAATTCTTGATATTTATTAAGATCTCCATATAGTAGATAACTATAAATCACCACAAATTTAAATACAGTGTTGCCAGAAAATTAGATTTCTGTCATTTTAACTTAAAAGCAGCGAAGAAACGCAACTTACAAAGATAGAAACGATGCCAAGTCAATAAGCAAATAAGTACCATCCCCTGGGAGTAACTATATGATCGCATCTGCACGGACTTAAAATGAATGATGGGAAGTATATATTATCTATATTTGATAACCATGCAGAACATAGGTGTACAATCATCTACTTAAGAGAGTTTGTACATCATATCAGTTGGAATGATTAATATCCAAAATATAGCAGCCTCACACTACATATACGTTGACTTATTAATTTGACATAGCTAATTATTTATTAGCAACCACGATATGCTTTCTAATGCTACTATACCATTGAAGCTACTAGCTTTTGTGTACATCATTTATTTATTCTTCTAGTGACCTGCAACAGAAAATGATTAGAGACCTTTCTTCAAAATATTTATGACCGGAGGGAATATTTCTTCACGGAGAGATAATACACACCCAAAGCAGGTCCAAGGGTCAGCTAAAAAAGAAAATAAACATTTTTCACAATGAAATAACATATGTCGTAACACACAGTCCAGGGTAAGCTAGTAAAAATAGATATTTAGAAGGGCTAAGAACTGGATAACAAATTTAATAAGCATATTTTTTAAAAAATGAAAGTGTAATCCCTGAGAAAATTCATCAAGTAGAAGAGAAGGGCTGCACCATGCTCTAGTGAAGGACTCAATTGAGTATAACTGGGAATGATCTCTTAAAATAGTAAACGTTGTACACACGTAGGAAGGCAACAGTCTAATCATCATCCCATACCGCCCCCTGCAAGTGAGGCCATTTGCCATGTCCCAACTGGCCAAAGAGATTCAATGCATGGGATGGCATTCTTAGATGCTATCGCAGCAACCTCTTCTTTAGGCATGAGTTCAGCATCTTTTTTCTTCCCACAAGGTGCACCAGTTCTTAAAGGAATATGCTGGAAAATGCAATCCAATCCAATAGTTGGCGGTAGTAATTGCAGGTGCGACAACAGCAATGACCAGGCAATGAAGGAATCAACCTAGTGAGAGATCATAAGCCATCAGTTCACGAATTAGAAAACATACCTGCTGAAATTAAGGATACACAAGGTGCTCTGCTGAAGGAATCTCCATATAGACAGATCATAAGCCAACAGATCAGTCTAGAGAAGTTCAGAAGCAGGTATCTCAATTAAGGATAAGAGCTTCTTCTCTCAGATCTTGTGTCTTCTCTGAACCTGGCTTCAACTCAATACTTTGGCCCATGTCAGATTCCTGAGTCAGTAATCCCAGAGAACAGTCCTTTACTTGTGAAAAATAATAGGGGTTCAGAAAGAAGTAGAGTAAGCAGCAAACTGCAGATTATATATTGGCTGTGAACAGAAGAAAAATGAATAGAGCCCACTGACTGAGCCCTTTCCATTTCCAAGTGCAAAGAATCTCAGCAGCAGCCCATACGGTAGAGATTGAATGAAGTTGAAGTAGTATCAATTAATTGATTATGATGTGTTGTAGTAATACATATTTCCAGTAACACCTAAGATCACTTCACCAAAGCCAAGGTTAAGAACATGCTTGTCCATAAAGCAACAAAGAGGTGGTGTTTCAGTCCCTGCAACAAAGGATGTAACCACGCATTAAGTTCATTTACTTCACAAAATAGTACAATGACTAACAACTGCCACAAACTATATATCTCTTAGTGAGGCACAAGCTTTCACAAATTTCAGAACATGAACAGAATTCGACAGAATGGAAGTAAAAGACATGCCACACATGCGCACCCGCAGGTATGCCATCTTGAATTTAAACTGCAGCAAGTGTTTATTACACTATGTTGAAGAAAACAAACTAGTTTTAGTAACTTTTGTAGGGAAAACAGAGACACATTCTTCCAATTTCATCAGTAATAACTGGCTCAGATTGGATCTTCATTGGTACATTCTCATTTTGTAAAAATGTATTCATCCAGAGTGGCCAATATTCCCCCACAGATAAAATAAGATCAAAAAAACTTTGCAATTTGTGTGATCAAGACAGATGAGCTTCAACATGACCACCACACACTCTTGAGCATAAAACTGATGTGCTCTCTGTTGGTAACTCTACTGTCTGTAATAAAACATCTCTGACAGACTGAGTTAAAATATTTAACAAACTATTCAAGGTGCATGGATGAAGGTCACTCCAAAAGGATGGACTTAAGCTTTGGCAAAATGTATGTATACTCTCTGCAAGTTTAGCCTTCAAATGCATTTCCTCATCCAAATAACCATCTGAACTGTAGCACGCAGAAGACCCAATATCAATATCTTTTCAGAACCTTTCAAATCATGTTCTTCAACGAGTGTTAAGGCCATGATGCATTCCCATTCAATGATAAACAGAGCTGCTGGAATAGAAGGAAATAAAGAATCTTCCACTAGCATTGTCACGGAAAATAAACTACCCTCAAGAACTTTGAAAGCAAAATGAGCCATCTAAATGTTTTATGACAAGGATTGCGCTTTTATAACCTTCAAACACTCTGATTTATTAGGTAATAACATCGCATATGCAAATGGACTTAAGCTTTGGCAAAAGGTATGTATACTCTCTGCAAGTTTAGCCTTCAAATGCATTTCCTCATCCAAATAATCATCTGAACTGTAGCACGCAGAAGACCCAATATCAATATCTTTTCAGAACCTTTCAAATCATGTTCTTCAACAAGTGTTAAGGCCATGATGCATTCCCATTCAATGATAAACAGAGCTGCCGGAATAGAAGGAAATAAAGAATCTTCCACTAGCATTGTCACGGCAAATAAACTTACCTCAAGAACTTTGAAAGCAAAATGAGTCATCTCTGTTAGATGAGTATTTATTGCTGTGTATTTACCCTATTCTATAAGGGGTTTCTTGCATATATGTCATCTATACATGTATATAATTTTGCCACTTTGGCTGGAATGCAAACGGCGCTATTCACAACATGGTATCAGAGTAGGGTTTCGTTATACCTAGGGTTTGCCGCCGCCGGGCTCGTCGCCGGCCCCGTCCGCGCCGCCGCCGTCCAGATCCGGCCGCGCCTCCTCCTTGCCGCCGGCCGGTGCCGTTTGGCCCTCCTCCCCCCCCCCCCCTCTCTCTCTCTCTCTCCGTCTAGACCGAGCACTAGATCGACGGGGAAGCCGGCTCGGGAGGAGAAATCGGCGCCGGAGGGAAAGAAGGAGAAGGCGGGCTCGAGGGAGACGACGCCGCGCCTCCTTCCGCGCGAGGCCGCCGCCGTGGCCTTCCCTGTCGCCTTCCCCGCCGCCGGGCTCGTCGCCGCCGAGAGCAAGTGGCGGCTGAGGGAGGCTCGGCGCGGTCGCCTTCCCCGCCGCCCGTCGCCTTCCCTGCCGCCGTTTCCCGTCGCTGCCGAGAGCCAATGGTGGCTGAGGGAGGCTCGGTCGGTTTGTAAACCGACCGATAAAAAAAAAAAAAAAGAAAAGAAAAGAAAAACAATGTCTTCTTTCGTAGGCACCGTTTCTGTTCCTCGTTGCCCAGTGATCTTCGATGGTCTTAATTATCGGGATTGGTTTCAGCACATGCGTATCCACATGCGTGGTCAACGACTTTGGGAGTTTCTTACGGACGAGTTGCCTTGTCCATCTCGTCCTACTCCACCTATTGCGCCTGCCCTTCCGACGGATGTTTCCGAAGACACTCGTACAAAGGCTTCTGAGGCTTTTGAGGATGCTATGGCGACTTTTCAGACTCAGTATGCTGCTTACAAGACATGGGTTGATGAAGATGCTCGTGCCTCTGCTATTTTGATTGCTAGCATGGAGGTGCATCTCACTGGTGATGTTATTGGCCTGGCTTCCGCACATGCGATGTGGACGCATCTACACAACCGCTACGAGCCATCTGGTGATTCCTTATACCTTGCTGTTGTGCGACAGGAGCAGTCGCTACAGCAGGGAAATGCCACTGTGGATGAGTTCTATGCTCAGTTGTCTGCGATATGGCGTCAGATCGACTCTTTGGGGCCAGATGTTTGCCACACCTGTCAGTGTTGTCAGCGTCAGCAGTCTCACATGGAGCTTCGCCGCATCTATGACTTTGTGACATGCCTCCGGTCTGAGTTTGAGCAGACTCGTGCTCAGTTGCTGGCTCGTCATCCTCGTGTGATTTTGTTGGAGGCCCTTGCAGCTGTTCGTACTGAGGAGATTCGACTTCGTGAAGCGGGTCTACTATCATCATCATCATCACTTCCTTCGGTTCTGGTGGCTTCTCCAGCTTCTACACCTGCTGTGCCTTTGCCTCCACCAGCTGTGCCTCCACCAGTGACAGCTGTCCTTGGTAAGGGCCTTCACTGCAACTATTGCAACAAGGATAGCCATGTGGAACAGTTTTGCTACAAGAAGAAGAAGGATCTTCGTCGTGGTGCTCGTCCTCCAAGGAGCACTGGAGGTTCCTCCTTTCAGCCGAGTTCCGGTACCTCTGACGCTCAGCAGCTTCTCACTTTGCTAGGCTGCATGGTTGCTTCTGCATCGTCTGCACCGTCTGGTTCTGCTGCTTCTGCTGCTCAGTCTTCTGGTGAGAGACCACCTTCTACTTCTCTTTCCCCAGGTACATCACCTTGGATTCTTGATTCTGGAGCTTCTTTTCATATGACATCTGATTCCACCTGTCTTACTTCCATTAGTCCTTTAGCTACTCCTATCACTGTCCACACCGCAGATGGTACCTCTCTTTCTGTCACCGGACGAGGCACTCTTTCAAATTCCTCCTTTCATGTTCCTGCTGTTTCTCATGTTCCCAAACTAACCATGCAGCTCATATCTGCTGGCCAACTCACTGATCATGGTTGTCGTGTTATTTTTGATTCTGACTCTTGTTGTGTTCAGGATCGTTGCACGGGGACTCTGGTTGGTACTGGCCCTCGCCGCCGTGACTCCCAACGGCTTTGGGAGCTTGACTGGCTTCGTCTTCCTTCCGCTGCCCCAGTCAGTCTTCTCGCCTCCACCACCACCTCTGCAGCTGCTACAGCCTCCACCGCATCGTTTGCTCAGTGGCATCATCGCTTAGGACATCTTTGTGGTTCCCGTATGTCTTCGTTACTTCGTCGAGGTCTTTTAGGGTCTGTGTCTGGTGATACTTCTCTACATTGTCAGGGTTGCAAGCTTGGCAAACAGCTTCAACTCCCTTATCATTCCAGTGAGTCAGTGTCTCAGCGTCCTTTTGATCTTGTTCATTCTGATGTATGGGGACCAGCTCCTTTTGTTTCGAAAAAGGGTCATCGATATTATATCATTTTTATTGATGATTTTTCTCGACATACATGGCTATACTTTATGTCATCTCGTAGTGAGGTTTTATCTATCTACAAGACCTTTGCCACCATGATTCGCACTCAGTTTGACTCTCCTATTCGTGTTTTTCGCGCTGATTCCGCTGGAGAGTACTTGTCGGGAATCCTTCGTGGTTTTCTTGCTGAGCAGGGCACTCTCTCTCAATTTTCTTGTCCAGGTGCTCATGCTCAGAATGGTGTGGCTGAGCGTAAGCATCGTCATCTTCTTGAGACAGCTCGTGCTCTCATGATTGCTTCTGCTATTCCACCACATTTCTGGGCTGAGGCTGTTTCTACTGCCGCTTTCTTGATCAACATTCAGCCCTCCTCTGCTCTACAGGGTGGGATCCCAGTTGAGCGTCTCTGTGGCCAGACTCCTGATTATTCCAGACTTCGCCTCTTTGGGTGTGTGTGCTATGTTCTTCTTGCACCTCGTGAGCGCACCAAACTGACTGCTCAGTCAGTTGAGTGCGTTTTTCTGGGCTATAGTGCCGAGCACAAGGGGTATCGTTGTTGGGATCCTGTTGGCCGACGAATCAGGATTTCTCGAGATGTTACGTTTGACGAGTCTCGTCCCTTCTATCCTCGTCCTTCTCCTTCCTCTACTTCAGCATCTGTTCTTGAACCACTTTCATTTCTGACCTTTCCTTCCAGTCCTATAGTCACCACTCCACCACAGCCTTTGGTCTCTTCGGTGCCTCCTTCTCAGTCAGCCCCCTCTTCACCACTAGCATCTTCTCCTGAGCTTGCTCCTAATCTTATTCCTTCTTATCCTTTCTACTATACCCGTCGCCCGCGAGTTGAGGATCCTTCTGCTATGCCCTCCCCTTCTGATGGGTCATCCCCTTCGGCCACTCCTCGCTATGCTCTTCGTGATCGCCAGTCTATTCGGCCTCCTGAGCGTTTTGGCGTTGCTACTGTTGCTCTTGCCGAACCGACTTCTTATCGTGATGCTGTTGTTCATCAGGAGTGGCAGCATGCGATGGCGGAGGAGATTGCTGCCCTTGAGCGTACTGGCACGTGGGATCTTGTTCCTCTTCCTGCGCGTGTTACTCCTATCACGTGCAAGTGGGTCTATAAAGTTAAGACTCGCTCTGATGGTTCTCTTGAGCGTTACAAGGCTCGTCTTGTAGCGCGTGGTTTCCAGCAGGAGCATGGCCGTGACTATGATGAGACTTTTGCTCCTGTCGCTCACATGACCACCGTTCGCACTCTTCTTGCTGTGGCCTCTGTTCGGCAGTGGTCTATCTCTCAGTTGGATGTCAAGAATGCCTTTCTCAATGGCAAATTGTGTGAGGAGGTCTACATGCAGCCACCCCCTGGGTATTCTGTCCCTGAGGGTATGGTTTGTCGTCTTCGCCGATCTCTCTATGGCCTCAAGCAAGCTCCTCGTGCCTGGTTTGATCGTTTCTCCTCTGTTGTCACTGCCGCTGGTTTTTCAGCGAGTGCTCATGATCCTGCTCTTTTTATCCATACTTCATCTCGTGGTCGAACGCTTCTCCTTTTATATGTTGATGACATGATCATTACTGGAGATGATCCTCAGTATATCACTTTTGTTAAGGAGCGGCTTCATGAGCAGTTTCTTATGTCTGATCTAGGTCCTCTTCGCTACTTTCTTGGGATTGAGATTATTTCTACTCCTGAGGGTTTCTATTTGTCTCAAGAAAAGTATATCCAGGATCTTCTTGATCGTGCCTCTCTTACTGATCAGCGGACAGCTGAGACTCCCATGGAGCTTAATGTTCATCTTCGTCCCACGAATGGTGAGCCTCTTCCTGATCCTACTCGCTATCGTCATCTTGTTGGGAGCCTTGTTTATCTTGGTGTCACTCGCCCTGACATTTCATATCCTGTGCATATCTTGAGTCAGTTTGTTTCCGCTCCCACTCAGCTCCACTATAGTCATCTTCTTCGTGTTCTACGATATCTTCGTGGAACTATCTCTCGTCGTCTCTTTTTCTCTCGCTCCAGCTCTTTATAGCTCCAGGCATATTCTGATGCCACTTGGGCTAGTGATCCCTCTGATCGCCGGTCTCTCTCTGCTTATTGCGTTTTTCTTGGTGGTTCTCTCATTGCTTGGAAGACCAAGAAGCAGACAGCAGTTTCTCGTTCGAGTGCTGAGGCTGAGTTGCGAGCTATGGCTTTGTTGACTGCGGAGGTTACTTGGCTACGGTGGTTACTTGAGGACTTTGGTGTTTCTGTTTCTGCACCGACTCCTCTCTTGTCTGACAGTACAGGTGCTATTAGTATTGCTAAAGATCCAGTGAAGCATGAGCTTACAAAGCATATTGGTGTTGATGCTTCCTACATGCGGACACAAGTGCAAGACCAGATTATTGCTCTTCAGTATGTGCCTTCCGAGTTTCAGTTGGCTGATTTCTTCACAAAGGCACAAACCAGGGCTCAACACAGTTTTCATCTCTCCAAACTTCATGTTGTTGATCCACCATAAGTTTGAGGGGGAGTGTTAGATGAGTATTTATTGCTGTGTATTTACCCTATTCTATAAGGGGTTTCTTGTATATATGTCATCTATACATGTATATAATTTTGCCACTTTGGCTGGAATGCAAACGGCGCTATTCACAACAATCTCAATGTTTGATGACAATGATTGTGCTTTTATAACCTTCAAACGCTCTGGTTTAGCAGGTAATAACATCACATATGCAAACCTTGCCCATTCAAAAGTTTACACCATGAGTAATGATGTCAAACACTCCAAAATGGACCCGAGCATTTTGCGGACAGTGGCAGAATAAAAAAACACTTCAATGGATGATTTTTCATTTGTGCTTACTTTCTAACCACATGATCTGTTTTGCTTTGCTGCTGCACATGCAAATAGTAGCCATCCAGCAAACAAAATAAAGCAATAGAAGGCTGGGATCAGATTGTGTCAGTGAAGTAATGAAAATTAAGTTTTGACTCTTTCAGCAGCATATATACAAGTGGTATTGTAAAACAAACAGTACCTCAACAAGAGGTAAACCGAAGGAATTGAATTCAACACTTCATCTTACCATAGACTTGATAGCTGGCACAGATTGTTCAATCAGTGGTCTTGCTAAGCTTCCAGTAGCCTAGTTTTACCTTTCTGTACAACGAGTTGATCCAAAGAACTAGAAAAGGACACAACTTGTTCCACATGACCCTCAAAATTTGACCACCTCTCCCTTTGGTGGATTATATCCAAATAGTCCTTCAATAAAGTCTCACAAGCAATTTTTAGCAAATGCTTTTCCATAGCTGAAATCTCATCCAATATTTCAATGATACATTTCCCCAAATCCTGAAGATAATAAGTTGGGTACCGCGTATTTGATGCCAACAGTGACTCCTTATGACATAACTGACAATCGCCATTAGTTGCTTCATCAGACAACCAACGCAATCTAATATGCTGGTTTTTGGAATATGATACTAGAAGGTAATCGTTCCAAACAAATTTTGCAAGAATACTAGTTATAAGCTTGATGGGAATATAATCCGAAGAACCTCCTCCAGAATGTATGGGAAAAAGAACACGCAGAAATTTCAGAACTTACAAAGTAAATGAAAACAAATAGTGAAGAAAAGGGTACCTCAATAGGACTTTTAGAAGCCACAAGAAACTATTTTAAATGCAGTAATAAAGCCAAACTGTCAGTAGCTGATAATTGCCTCTGGTTTCATCCAGCCTAGAGATCATGCACGAAGTCAAAAACAAATTGTTCTGCAGTCACAGCTTTAGATGGTATAGACTCCAAAAACTGAACAGAAGCGGGTATGAGGCTTAGTTGGACCCATATCATCCATTTTGTAGAAAGTGCCAAAACCGGCTGAAAACAACCTTGTGAATATTGCAATATGACCAAGCCTCTGGAAACCTTCTAGAGAAAGCAATAAATGCATCCCACATAGAGGAGTTGACATGATGGATCCTTTTCATAAAAGGCACCAAGTAAAGCAGGAGATAGTACCTTCATGGTTTCTTCATTGAAGACATCAGAAGCATGTTTGATACGACTTGTAAGCAGCGAGTATGTGGCAGACCGCATAGTCGCACTTTTTGACTTGAGGAGAAATCAAGAAAATATTTATGCACAGAGAATGCAGATTCAGCAGAAGACAATGTGGCAGATAGAGCTTTTGAAAGACTCTTATTTTCAGAATTCGAACCGTCACGGCCACAATTTTGTAATTTTACTCATAGCAAAATGTCAATTAGAGTTGCCATTGCTAACAATGATGATGATATTACCCATAGAGGTAGGTCAGAAAAAAAAGGTACAGTTATTTGAAGTGAAGTAAGAATTACAAACAAAATGTGTGATATCCATAAATCAAATACTATCATTTATATGCATAAATTGAAGATATCTGAACATAACGAATACTCTTTAAAAAATATAACTATTTCATGAAGCATGTTTGCTTTTTCAAGAGAGTGTGAAGCACAGATGGTAATTGTTTGTGGAGGCAATAAATGTAGCATTAGTTGATGAAACATGGAGTAAAAAGAAAGAAACAAATCTATCTATCGATACGACTGTTCCTATACTAACGGAATAATCTAAGGGAGCTTGCACCTTAATTTGAAAGATCTAAATCTTGATCCGATATATCATATCATTATTACTGTAGACTGTATATCTAATCCATGTTTAATACTATGGGCTACTTTTAAAGCCCATCTGAAAGATCTAACCACTGTTCATCAGAATGGTCGTATTATCTTCTCCATAGATGGTAAATTTAATCTAGATTTAATATCGTGGGCTACTTGCAAGGACCCCAAGAAGCAAAGCCCTCCAGAACCTGCAAAAGGAGCAATCTGATTAGCTACAGATAAACCTTCTCATCTATCCACATAGATCGATTTATGTTTAACCCTGTTTTTTATTCAAACTAGCTGGTTGAAAAATGATAAAAAATCAGACTTGATTGTTATCTAAAAACAATTAAATTGGGTGCTCATTATCTAATAAAAATTATTAAATTATTAATACCAAAATTAGGAGGTCCAATGCTACCTAGAAGTCTCAAAGATGATTTATTTCATAGTACTATACTTGCAGTGAATAATGCCATAAATATCATGTGTAAGCCATCATAGGGTTAAGGATTAATTCTTTTCACATTGGAAAGATAACAGTGGTTAATCATTATATTTGAAGATCCATGCGATGAAGGTATAAGTTAAAAAAACAAATATTATTTATTTGGATAAGCACGCAGTTGCTTATCAAGTAAATTCCCGCTATCTACTAATGTCATTAACAATTTATCAAGTAAATTCCTATTATCTTCCTTAAGAGTCCCACTGCGAAGATTCTGTAAACCCTGAGAACTTCCATGTCTTGGAATCAGCAAGTTAAAACATACCGGCTATACACTGCCAGCAATCGGAGCATAAAGGTTCAAAGCACTATTGAGACCTCAAAAGAACTAGAAAGAGAGGCTTTTACTAACTATAAGCCCTTCAACAGTGATACTGACTACATTGACACAGGGATAATGTGGGCACCCCGGAAGTGCATTATGGAGAGTAATTATTATGCCAACGTGAAATATCTAGATAGATGGGATCTCGAATAAAACCCAATTAAGTACGGTAACCATCCATCCTTATCGCAGCCTTGCCGTAATATTTACCCATTCATAATACAAATCCAAAATGCCGAGAAGTGTACAAAAGAGATAATCATAAGGATAGCTTGCCAGTCCTCCCCGTCATACGCCCGTCAAACCACTCGATGGTGGCGACCAAACACGATACGTACCCCAGAGGACTCGAACCACAATAGCTATCCCCCAACCATCTCAATTCTACACAACTCATACTCATGTTTAGCTAGTCCCCGGGAAAGCGACTAGCCTCCCACTTTCATCGCAAGCAATTAATAAACATCACAAGTACTTTAAATATAGATAAACGAGCAGCAGGGTTATATATATATTACATAGAGGGTTCACACCCTAATTCATCACAAAGTGACACAAAAGATAGCAGCGGAAAAATATAAACATCAAGGGTAAAACCAGTGGCGCCATACCTATCCCACAGGGCAACCGACTGGGGCAGAACTTAACTTCAACTACACATTATCCTCGCCACCCTCGGCGGGATAATAGTAGATCACATCAGCGTCGTCGATATCCTCACCTGAAAGATGCAGCGTGAGTACAACAAGTACTTAGCTAGACTTATACAATAATAATAGTACAAAGGAGTAATGCTAGTCTCTACATCAAGGAGTATGGCTAGGTTGATCGATTTTGCATAAAGCTAATTTTATTGAGCAAGTAATACATTTAAAACATAAGCATTTGCGAAATAGTTCAATCTGAAAATTTAGGACAGCAAGCTTATAATTCTGAAATGTAAATAAGAATGAGCACAAACCATGCTCTAATCATCATCCATGGGCCACCATTGCCCAAACAATTATGCTACACAAGCATATCATTATCCATGACTAAAACCAAGTCATATTTATCATTAAAACCTTTTATATAAACCCATCCATTCATGACTATCCTAATTCATGATATAATAACATATCCCAAGTTGGATGCTAACATGAGTGACTAACACATCAAGCGGTCGTCCTGTAACCGTGGACACGGCTATTCGAATAGTTCTTACTCTGATCAGAGGTGTACATCTTTACCCACACGATGTGATAGAAGCCAAATGGCTACACTCTAGTTTGATCCGTACCTGTCGGTACCCACACTCTACACATTGAGTACGGACTAGAGGTCACAACAAAACCTTTTGCACGCTCAGCCCCAACCACCTAAACCACGTCTGGGCCCCCGACGACTTAGTCGTGCGTGTGTGATGACTAAGGTGGGCTCACCGTCGCGGGAGGCACCTCCGGCTAAAACCAAGCACGCATGAGGCCCTCCAAAGGAAATCCCTCCTCACGACTGACGGACGGGTGTAGATGGCCACAGCCTCCCGTGCTACTGAGTTAAGCCGTCCCATTCCCGGCGTGTGGAAGTATGTAGGGTGCTTGAATAGATGTCAACATGTTCGGTCCTTAACGACCCAGACAGAGCTACGTGCATCGAGGAAACACCATCCCTTCATCGCCCTATCATCCGTCCAAGTCAAATATATTTTTAATTATAAATCAGAAGTTATTCTTTTCAGATTTTAACTCATCCATTCGCATTAACTAGTTTTGAACCGATAGCTCCATCTATCGGATTTTTCTAAGTCTAGAAATAAGTATGGCTAAGCATTCGATAAAATAAAAGTATCCCAAAGTCCTTAACCAGGGGTGACAAGGTATAAATATGGAATCAATAGTCAAGGATTGGAAATCCATACAATTAGGTAATATTGACTCTATCCGTTTTCCTATTTTAAAAAGACCGAAACATGCATATAGATATTGCTTTCGCAAACAAAACAATTTATTGAAAATATAGGTTCAATATGCTTAGATACTTGATTTAGATGCTTGCCTTGCTGCTGCGATGGTTCACACTCAAATCCTGGTTCTTGCTCCACGTACTCCGAATTGTCTGAATCTACCAATAAACAGCGAATATGCAAATAAGAATCCAATAAACATGCCTATGCAAAAATGATCAATTAATTATGAAATAAATACAGTAGGTAGGGCATGTCCTAACAAGATTTTAGGAGGAAGAACCAAGTCATTTGCATCCCTGGATTGGGAGATACAAAAATAACAAGTGGGAAAGGCTGAAAATGGTAGTTTTGTAATTATTTAGATTGTAGCCTTAAGTTATTATATTTGACTGATATTTTCTATTAAGATTTCAAGAAGGCATGACTGAAATTTGATTTAAAATAATTTAGTTGTGAATTTTTATAATTTTATCGAAAAGAAAGGTTAGAAAATACTTAGTCCTATTTTGGGAAGGTAGTTTTGTCAAATACAAATTGTCCACAGTAAGGTTACAATTTTCTGAGTTAACCAAAAGTGGTTTCACATTTTGAGCAATTAGGATGAATTTTCTAGAAATTTATAAACTTCTAGGTTATAAAAATGTATATAATAGATATTTCCATTTTTAGAGAAAAATCCCACACAGAAGTTCTCACTTTTTAGTTTACAAAATTAAAGAGCACATTCTTATGAATCCATAGAAATTTGGTTCACCTCAAAAGGAGTTATAATGGATTTTATAGGAATATTCCAAGTTCTTAAGCACAAAATAAGTTATTTTTGCTTCATATTATTTTATGGATATTTTCCGTACCGAAGTGGTATTACTTTATTTCACAGTATTAAAGTTCACAAAATTACAGAACTAACAAAATTGGTTTCACTCAAAAAGGAGTTAAGATGAAAAAGATATGGATTTACAAAGTTTAACCATTTTTCTGTTGGAAAATAAATTGAGTTCCTCTTTTCCTTTTCTTTTCTTATTTCTCTCCAGCCTGGCCCACACGCCAGCGAGCCAGAACAGAGGAGGCCGAGGACTGGCTTGCCGCCGGCTCTATTTGCCGGTGCCGGCGGCGAACGGTGGCTCGGATGCCGGTGTGGCCAAAAGAGAAAACGTAGCCGAGGTCCCTGCGATCCTATAGGTGCTCGTATCTTCGCCGGTGATGGACCGTAGCTCACTGGCGGCGAGCTCGAGCGGCGGCTGTGTTCGGGTCGACGAGGAAATCGCCCTACGGGCTTATTTCGGTCTAGCCAGTGCATGCAGGTGTGCCTAAGAGGTACTAAGAACCTCACCGAGGGGTCGCACGAGGCTTGGCGAAGCTGGGACGGCGACGACGGCTTCTGGAACGCGTCAACAGCGGCGGAGACGGCAGGACTGGGAAACGATGTCAACCCATTTAGCAAAGCTCCAGGGAAGGTACCGAAGCAAGGAATCGAGCGGAGGCTCACCAGAGAGGACGAATCGGTGGCGGCGGCAGATTGACCGGAGGGGAAGAAGACGACGTCGATCTCCCGGTACACTGCGCTATATCCCGATTCCTTTGGCCAGTTATCTTCTGGAAGTGAGGCGACATTCTTAGCGCCATGGCTCGGGTGGCGACCTACTGTGCTGGCCAGAACAGCGAGGCGATGCCGACGGCGGCGCTGGAGCGCAAAGACAGAACACGGCAGCGACGCGGCTGCTTCGACCAGTGATCCTAGGGTTTTTCAATACAAAAATGGAATGGTTAGGATGTGCTTGTCGTGTTCCTGTGGTCGGGAAAGGGTGGAGCTCACCGAATCTAACTCGGGCTCAACCGAACACCTTCGGTAGAGGATAAGAGGGCTCTGTCTCCGGTGATCCTTGGAGGTTTTCTTGGCTTTCTCAGTGGGAATGTGGAGAGGATGAGAAGGAGTTTCTACTAGTGTGGTTTGGGGCGAAATGGCCGATGCTCCCCAAGCTAAGCTGTCCAGGGAGCTCTGTAAATTGAGAGAGGAAGAAGAAGGAGGAGCTGACACGTCTGGCATGCAGCTGCTGAGGTGTATTAGCTCCACAGTATCCTTGGTGGGTCCCACATGTAGGAGAATATTGTTTCACACATTTGTGGTTAGGCTAAGGCTATGACTTGTGGGCCCTAGAAGTGAATTCCTAGGAAGAGGAGAGGGGTGTGGGTGAATTTCTTGGTGCAACACACTGTCCCATGCTGTAGTAAGGCTGACAAGTGGGCTAGGGTCTTGTGGGTCCCACTGGTCAGTGACTTGAGAGAGGAGAAAACTCTAGAGACTAAGTGTTGTGATCTGTATGGACAACTGTCTTGCATCTGTGATTTTAGTAGGTTAATAAGGGAAATAATTTATGGGAAAATTATTGGAGATAGAGAAAGATGTGTTTAACCTGCTGGCCAAATTTCGTGGTTAGAAGAGGTCTGGTTAATCTGTGGTGAAATTGCAAAGTAGGCATGCTGGTCCAGTTTTTCTGCAGTACATTTTATATCCCTAGGGCTTTGCTCTTATTATTTTATGTGGTTTATTTGGGAATTAAATTGTGCCAAAATTACTGGTGCTAGGGTTCATGTTGGCACACACTTTGGCAAAAGGGCTCTGTCTAATTAATCTTCATTTCCATTTGGTGAATTTTAGAAGTATACCCATTCATTTCAGCTAGCTTCCTAGTTTTGCTGATTTGAGGGATTTTATTGAAGTATTTGTTGAAGTGATAAAATCATGTAAAATTTACAGTGGGTTAAGTAGGTGGGATAGTGTTTACAGGAAGTTTTCCATGATTTTATGTGCAACCAAACATCTTTAGAAAATCCTTAGACTATACAAATGCATAGGTCAAGGAAAAGGATCCAGGCTAAAACTCGTTTGAATTTTTAAGAGGTCTAAACTAATAAAATAAATTCTGAAAAAATTATATTGGTTCATGATAAATAAACTAGTATTTGAATAAATTATTTCCCATATATGCTTCTGTTCAACTTGATGCACTTTTTTTGGTGATGTTTGGTTTTTGCCGATTAGGGTTTTATTATTGAGAGTTTGAAAATATTTGCAAACTTTAATTGCGCATGAAGTGACAATGCAATAATTTAATTTATGCACTTTAATGACAGTAGGGCATAACACTAATTACCTGAAATTAGATTTAGGGCTGTGACAGATAATACCATCATGTGGGAAGAGTTCGGTCGCGCCAACGAACATCTCATGACGACAAAACACTACCACGCCATTGACCATGGCTCTCTTGCCCAAGCTTGTCCAGAAAGTGGTGCATCGGATGCACTCATGAATATGTACGTCGAACATATGCAAGCAATGACTAAGGTACTCTCAATCTGTTGAATACTTTAATTCATTTTGAACTTAATCATATGACTATTCATGTACCTTTACTAAATTTTATTAGGCACTTTTTGGACGCAATCTAAAAACTTGTTATTTCTATTGTACCAGTTTCTTATGCACTAAATAATTTAGTTCTTACAGTGCAATATATATACAAAACAAGACGTACGAAAGAAAAAACAAATAAAACCTTCTACTTTAGAGGTAAACAGAAGGACATATTTCTCTCTTCCTGTGCACTGAAAAGCCCAAAGGACTGGCTTTGGAACTGTGGAAAAACAAACGACATGAGCAAACTATCAGCATCTTATATGGAAGACATGATGAACTCAGTGGATATAAAATATTACAGAAATGTAGAGAGAATAAGAGGCATATTTCAGATGGCCCTTAACAATTGTAAAGGAAAAAAAATGCAGATTCCTTTTTAAAGATAGCATCTCCAAGGTCTGACCTGTGTTGTTTTGACAACCAAGAAATTTGTTAGCACTGTACTGCAAAATCACAACTGAATAAAAGAGAGGAAAAACACAGATCTGGGAGGATGAGGTGGCAGGGTCCTGTCAAGGATGAGGCTGCGACGTCTTGTACTATGGCAGCACATCAAAATCAATGGTGCTATCCTATGGGGCACCGGTGGCACAGGTCTTAGGACTCTTGGTGACACAGCGGGGGCAGTCTGGGCGTGGATTAGGCGGCATGGGTGCTATGGTAACAAGTAAAAGTAAAATGTTTCATTCAGTTCTAGACTACGGGGAAAAAAGAGAAAACTGAACAAGCTTATTAAGTTATCTTAGAATGTGAAGGAGAATATTAGAACACGAGTAAAGTTGAAGAAGGAGTGCTAAATCAAGGATATATTGATCCACTTTGCTACATTTGCATGACCCTACAGAAATGATTAAGAGACTGGCAGTTACGGCAAAGTTTTTCATTCATGCAGGTATATCCTTGGAGCTTCTGAACTACTACATGCAATTGGATAATTTTAATCTATCTTCTGATGAAAAAAATAAAGCTGAGGATAGCACATTTGGTCTAAACTCTAAAGCAAAATGTAAAAGATATAGCATGTAATCTCTATATTTGGTGCCTAGGACATGTATAGTAAGTCCCCTAATCACCTCTCATTCTTTATAATCTTCCATAGCTTAGGCTATTTAATTGAAATTCGGCCCGTACCGTTGGTGTGTGAGCTGAGCCATTATCCTCTCTTTCTCGTTACGCTTGCACAAAATGCAAAATCTGTCTAAAAAAAGCTCGAGTATGAAGCCACTCAATGCATTAACCAGAAAGCCTTTTTTTTTACAACACTCATTCACTGGAAAGCTTTTATTCACCAGAGCGATAAATATGAGGTCACTCATTTGTTGCATATTTGTTGTTCAGAGATCAGAACACACAGATAGAAATCAAGTACATGTAAAGTGCACCTTATATCTGGCACTTGCCATGATCTCTCCCCGTCATCCCACCAGACTTCTTTCTCCTTCATTTGTCCACTTGAATTCATATAAGCTAAATCAATAAATGACTGCACATAGATATGACAAATTAATAGAGCTGATGGAGCCAGTTCAATTCAGCATAGGTTTCAACCTAATAGATTTGACAGATTAGTAGATAACCCAGAATTTACAAATCCATATTTGAACACTTCCTTTAAAAATTGTAACATATCCAATATTACTAAACACATACAACTATCTTAGCATCAGAAATGCATAAAAATATCCAAGCAAGAGAGAGTCTCCTCACACATCATCAGGCTACCAATTCTCTATTTTCAGGCCTTCCCATAGTAAAAGTACACTAACATGAATTAACCTTCATGGTGGCTGAACTGGCATTGTTCTCTGGGAAAATAAAGGACTTGAATGAATGGCTATGTTGGCTTAGAAATTTAAGCGGAAAGCTAATTGTACTGGACAGAGACATGATAAATACCAAACAAAATAGTATTTGGTTAGTCTACCTGTTAGAGTATTTTGTTGCACATTATCTCTTCACGGCTTCACTTCCTTATCCTCCCGATTCTGTTGCTATAAGTCGGTTGAGTGATTATGGAAGAAGGCCTATATATGTACATGCTCCGTGATCAATACATTATTGTGTTGAGTCAATCTTTGTTTAGTCTTTCTACATGATTAGATGATCGTTTCCACTCTCCCTCTCGCAATCTAATCTGACCGCGGCACTCGCCGCCGTCATGTCCACCGAGGAGTCCTCCCCTTCCTCCCCGCGGACACTCGCCCTCAACAACGCGTCGTCCACCCTCGCCGATGTAGTCCGGGCTGTCTTTACTCCCACAAGCGCCCCGTTCGCAGAGCTTGACACGTCGACGGTCTCCTCTCTCGCCGCGTCTGCAACGGCCTCTGCGTTGGCCGTGGCTCGTGACGCCATCTTGGCTTTCTTCGCACAGCTTCCTCCCCCCGCCAGTGCGTCCCTAGCGGTGGCCGCCTCGACGTCACCCGCGCCCCTGCCCGTCATTCCCACGCCGGTGGCGACCGCGCCAGTACCAGCGGCGATCGCGCCCCTGCCGATGGCGCATGTGCCATCAGCACCCGTCCCTCTTGGCCTCGGCGAGTTCTCGCCGGACCTCCAAGCCCTCTTCAACATCGCCCATCTCTATGGCGGCCCCCCTGCCGGCACCCCTCTGACGACGCTCCCAGATGCCTTCCCAGGCGCACATCCTCCTACTCTTCTCCAGGTTGACCTTGATGAAGAAGCCACGGCCGCTCTCCACGCTCAGGCCGTCAGCGTCCTCAACGTTAAGGCACTTGTGCTAGTCACTCTTGACCTCGGTGCCAGCAACTACACGCGATGGAGAGGCCTCTTCCTCATTATGCTCGGCAAATATGCCCTTGCCGACCACGTTCTCTCCGATGTCTATTGCTCAAACCATGCGGATTGGGTCCGAATGGATTGTATCGTCCTCGTGTGGCTGTATGGCACGATCTCGGCTGATCTCCTTATCGACGTCATGGCGACCAACACCACAGCCCGCCTCGTTTGGCGCGGGCTTGAGCACCAATTTCTCGGCAACAGCGAGTATCGGGCAATCACCTCTCAGCGGAGTTTCATGGCTTCTCCCAAGGCGATCTTCCCGTTGCCAATTACTGTCGTCACTTGAAGTCGTTGTCCGATCGGCTGGCTGACCTCAGGGATCCTATCACTGATCGTACCCTCATCCTCACCACACTCAAACGTTTGAGCGAAAAATACGACCATTTACAAACGCTAATTCCCATGTAGCGCCCATTCCCGACATTCGTCGAGGTCCGCTTCCAGCTTCTCCTCGAGGAGATCACCAAAGGTCACCGCTCCACTAGCTCCCCCACCGTCCTCCTCGCCGGCTCCACTGGCAAGACCACTGGCTTCGTCAACCCGGCGCACGCCACCGGTTTCGGTGCTAGTAACCAAGCCACCGGCGGCAACCAAGGTGGCGGTAGCAGAAACTCCAAGAATCTTCAGCGTCGCAGCAACCAGGGCAGCGGCGGTGGCCGCACCTAGGCCGGCTCCAGCCGCAGCGGCCCTCTCACCGTTTGGTCCTCTCCGCTGCGGCCGTGGGCCGGAACCATCAACATGTGGCCCGGCCGTGCCCCTGGTCTGCTCAGCCCTTGTCCCCCTAGTGGGCCGACCTTCGCTAGCGTTGTCCTCACCGGCCCATCTCCTCCAGCTGGTGGCCCGGGCGGCCTCCTGGCATAGCCGCAGTAGGCCGGCTCCTTTATGGGACTCCCTGTCGGCCTAGGCGGCTATGGCAGCCTCCCTCCCATACAGATGCAGCCGCTGCCTACACCAACTCCAACCGGCTGGTTCCAAGGGGCTCCGATGCAGTGGGATCAACAGTCACTCGCCAGCGCCTACACCACCGCTACTCTACCTCAACAAGCCTCCAACGACTGGTATATGGACACAGGTGCTACTTCCCACATGACCTCTGACGCCGGTACTCTTTCTACATCCCATAAACCCACTCCCTCCACTCCCTCTCATATCGTCATAGGTGATGGTTCTCTTTTACCCATTTCCTCCATTGGTCGCCTCGCACTTAATCATCCCAGTTATTCCTTTTACCTCAATGGTGTACTAGTTTCCCCTTATATTATCAAGAACCTCATATCTGTCTGCCGTTTTTGTACCAATAACTGGGTTCCTGTCGAGTTTGACCCTTTTGGCCTTTCTGTGAAGGACCTTCTTACCAGGACCGTGATCGTCAGGTGCAATAGCACCGGTGACCTCTACCCCTTCTTTCAGGCGTCCCTATCACCCACCACTGCTGCTGCCCTCCACGCCACTACACCGTCGTCTTGGTCACCTTGGCCACGAGGCCCTTCTCTAGCTGACTCGCTCCTCCGCCATCCCACCTCTTCGCTGCGGGCCTTCCCTCTGCCACACGTGTCAGCTCGGCCGTCATGTTTGCCTTCCCTTTACTAGCTTATTTACTAGGGCCATGGCCAATTTTGATTTGATTCATTGTGATCTTTGGACATCGCCAATTGCTAGTGTCTTTGGCTATAAATATTATTTAGTTATCCTTGATGACTGCTCCCATTTTGTGTGGGCCTTTCCTCTTCACTTTAAATCAGATACTTTTACCACCCTTCTCCTATGTCAGGACATAGTTCTCTACTACAATCCGTCATATCCAATGCGACAACAGCCGAGAGTTCGATAACTCCGCTGCCCGCACCTTCTTTCTCACTAACGGTGTCACCATGCAGATGTCCTATCCTCACACCTCGCCGCAAAACGGTAAAGCCGAGCGCATGCTTCGTTCCATTAATAACATTGTCCTCTCCTTATTGTTCCAGGCCTCCCTCCCCGCTTCCTTTTGGGTCGAAGCTCTTCATACAGCTACACACCTCATCAATCGCCACCCGACCAAAACCTTACACCACCACACCTTGTTCTTTGCTCTCCATGGCACACACCCATCCTACGACCACCTTCGTGTTTTCGGCTGCAAGTGCTATCCCAACCTTTTCGCCACAACCGCCAATAAGCTTTCCCCACGATCCATCATGTGTGTCTTCCTTGGCTATCCCCTAGAGCATAAAGGGTATCGGTGCCTTGACCTTGTCTCCAACAGGGTCTATATTCACGTCATGTGGTGTTTGATGAGCATTCGTTTCCATTTGCCGAGAGGCCTTTATCTACCATTGGTGCCACTGATCTCAGTTTCTTGGAGGATTTTTTTGCTCCTATACAAGCACCAAGTGGATCTGCGTGCCACGCTCTGCCGGCCCCCTCGGTGGTTCCTCTGTCGGCCCATGCTACGGCGCTAGCCTTTGGCCCAGACCGGCCGGCCTCGCCCGGCACCATCACCAATGGGCCGCCAGCACCCGCCGGCCCATCCTCGCCCCCTCCCAGTGGGGCACCGCCTTGGGCTGGGCTTGCGACACCTGGCTCGGCCGCCTCCACCGCGCCGGCCCTCGACGCTGTACCAGC
Organism: Oryza meyeriana var. granulata; assembly: GCA_003991445.1. Classification (NCBI taxonomy): domain Eukaryota; kingdom Viridiplantae; phylum Streptophyta; class Magnoliopsida; order Poales; family Poaceae; genus Oryza; species Oryza meyeriana. The sequence continues at coordinate 143,904 of RYFJ01000976.1, forward strand.
CTCTCTGACTGGGCCACAGGCGCCTCCATCGGACTGGGCGACCACGTGGACGCGGGCTGCCGCCATGGTCTCCCCCTACCAGCATGTGTATGAGCGGCGGCCTTGACCCGTTCACCTCCATGCACCTATCAGGATGTCGCCTCGGGTTGTTCTGCAGGCCCATTCGGCTCCGAGCTTGCCGCCTCTTCTCCCCTTGGCGCCAACTCAGCCTCGCTCTGTGTGCCTTCCTGACGCACCCCCATTGCTATCCCAGTTGGGCCAAGCGCCGGTGATCAATCATCACCCCATGACTACACGCAGCAAAGCCAGTGTACGCACGCCGGCTCATCGCATGAATCTCCATGCCGCCGCTCTGTCCCCGGTGCCACGGACATATCGAGCTGCTCTGGCAGATCCCAACTGGCGAGCCGCCATGGAGGAAGAGTTCACCACCCTCCTCACCAACCATACCTAGGATCTTGTTCCTTGTCCATCCGGTGCCAACGTGGTCACAGGCAAGTGGATCTTCAAGCACAAATTTCAATCTGACGGCTCTCTCGATAGGTACAAGGCTCGCTAGGTACTGCGTGGGTTCACTCTGCGTCCTGGCATCGATTTTGACGAGACTTTCAACCCAATCGTCAAGCCAGCCATAGTATGCACTGTTCTGAGTATTGCTGTCTCCCGTGACTGGCCTATTCACCAGCTGGACGTTAAGAATGCCTTCTTGCATGGCACTCTACAGGAGACAGTTTACTGCATCCAACCTCCGGGTTTCATTGACTCCACTTGTCCAGACATGGTGTGTCGCCTCAACAAGTCTCTCTATGGACTTAAACAGATTTGCATCCTTTCTGTTGTCCATTGGCTTCTCCGAGGCCAAGTCAGACACACCTCACTATTTGTTTTTCGCTGCGGCACTGACACAGTGTATCTCTTGCTATATGTGGATGATATAGTTCTGACAGTTTCTTCAGCTCGTCTTCTCCAGTGGACAATTTCTGCCCTGCAGTCTGAGTTCTCGATGAAGGATCTAGGTGCCCTTCACCACTTTCTTGGGATCACCGTCACCAGGCAACCCACTGGACTTCTTCTCTCTCAGCGGCAGTACATCATCGACATTCTTGAGCGTGTAGGCATGGCCGATTGCAAGCCGTGCAGCACCCCAGTCGAACTTCCGCCAAGCTGTCTTCTGTTGATGGTGCACCTGTTACTAATCCCACAGATTTTCGCAGTCTCGCTGGAGCCCTACAGTACCTCACCTTTCCTCGGCTAGATATCTCCTATGCCATGCAGCAGATCTGTCTTCACATGCACAATCCTCGCGAGCCCCGTCTCAGTGTGCTTAAGAGGATTCTGCGCTATGTCTGTGGCACACTGGACTTCGGGCTACATATTCACCGCTCCTCTACGTCAGACCTAGTTGTCTACTCCGATGCAGATTGGGTTGGGTGTCCTGACACTTGGAAATCCACCTCCGGGTATGCTGTCTTCCTTGGTGACAACCTTGTGTCCTGGTCTTCCAAACACCAGAACACGGTTTCCCACTCTAGCGCCAAAGCCGAATATCGTGCTGTCGCTAACGCCGTTGCCGAGTCTAGCTGGCTTCGACAACTTCTTCATGAGCTTCACACTCCACTCCACAAGGAAACCTTGGTTTACTGCATGTGGAGGCCATGGGCCCCGGGTACCTCATGACAAGTATATGGGCCACTCGGATAGAGGATGGGCCTAGCCTTGTAATTAGAGATATGATATAACCCGGCCGACTTTGCCTTGTATAGTAAGGAATATACAGTCCTAGTTAGGCACGTTATATCTCTAGAAGAAAACCCCTGGGCCGTAATCTGGTTGGGACTCCTACCTTGTAACCCTGTCCCCCAGTATATAAGGGGAGGCATGGTACTCCATGAGGGCATAGCGATACAAGTTCACCGGAACTACCACTATAATTCCTCAAAGGAATACATTCCAACTGGACGTAGGGTATTACCTCACCTTGAGGGCCTGAACCAGTATAAAATCTCCCTGTATTCCTTTGCAATCCACCAAGTTTCCATCCGCCGAGTAGTCCCATATATTTATTGCTGGTGTAAAACATCGACACTGCGATAACGTCAGCACCGTCTACCTCTCCTCAAACCCGGTGCAGCATCAGCGCACCAAACATGTGGAGATCGACCTCCACTTTGTGTGCGAGAAGGTGGCAGTCGACGCCATTCAAGTTCTACATGTCCCTACTTCCTCACAGTACGCGGATATCTTCACCAAGGGTCTTCCTACTTCGGTTTTCACCGAGTTTTGCTCCAGTCTCAACGTCCGTAAATCTATCGACGTTCTGACAGCCGGGGGGTGTTAGAGTATTTTGTTGCACATTATCTCTTCACGGCTTCACTTCCTTATCCTCCCGATTCTGTTGCTATAAGTCGGTTGAGTGGTTATAGAAGGAGGCCTATATATGTACATGCTCCGTGATCAATACATTATCGCGTTAAGTCAATCTCTGTTTAGTCTTTGTACACTACCTATCAAATTATTTTGTTTCAGCATACATGACTTGAATTGCATTGTTTCAGAAATTTAAGTTAAGTCTCGTTAGAATGTGAGACATGATAAATGCCTAAGAAATCAATATTTGGTTTAATCCACTACTCATTTTGGTTTTGTACAGTAATACAACCTGGATATTGCAGGAAGTGAAACACGACAGTCTTAGTTTTGTAATTCACAAAATCTCTATAGTCTATTATCACCATAAAGAATGGAAAAAAGGAGATACTACCACAATAATTAATCACAAAGAACCACAATAATTGATCACAAAGGACCAACCAGTGTAAATAGTTTGTAGTATCTGGATAACAGGACAAGCATGGATGCAGAAAAGGAAGAAAAGAAATATCAATTATTTATCTATCAGCTTGATACGGTTCTAAGCGTTAAAATTTCGACAAGGCCATGTAGACATCTCATAGAACAGCTTGACTATGCACTCTTTAAACCATCATCAGTCATCTAGATCATAACTTGTCTACTGCCGGCTGCTTTATCAGATTACATTATCACCAGAGACACAAAAAATTAGTTCACTGAAACAAAAATACATTCGCCATAAGGATAATAAAAAAACTAAACCAATCTGTTGGTGGCCAAAATTAGCACAAGGCCAATCTGGCTGTCAGGTTTCTTAAACCGGCCTAGTCGGTTTTAGCACTGTAGCTGATCCGGCAGTACAAACCGGCCTGACCTGTTTTGACCCAGTCCAAGTAGAATCAAGAAATCCATGTAGATCATGACTTATAATTGGAATTCCTTGCAGGGGCAAGACCTCCCCACCCTATAAATATAAAGGGCCACGACCGATTGAGAATCTATCCAATCGATCAATCAAAATACCTTTACTTTTTATTTCCTCCAAACCCTAGCCTTTCCAACCCCTTTGCTTCTCCTTCTTCGTCTCCACGGCGATTTGGAACGTTCTGAGTGGTCTGCCGTTCTTAGAACAACCCTAGGCACATCATCCCTGACGGGGTCTCTTCCGGGGTGGTGGTTCTAGGTTTTCACGGCCAGCTTCAGGAAACCGGCCTGATCGGTTTCCCAAACCGGCCTGGCTGGTTTGCATAGGGGCTTCCCGCGAGATGATTTCGACGACCGCACGTTCTAGTACAACTCGGTGTGTTGGCCCTAAACTGCGTCAACACAATCCGCTGCTCAAATCGGGCCCATCTCCGTAAACACATCATCATGAAGGAATCAACGTCACCACTAAGCACAAGCACACATGCATGAGGAGCACACGACCAAATCGACACTGCAAACCAGGAGAAGGGAACGCCTAAAATCTCCTAAAATCTCACAAGCGCACATGCATGCAACACACGACCAAATCGACACTACGAACCAGGAAAAGGGAACACCTAAAATCGCCCTGTGTTCACGCGCAAGACACAACGGCACAAGGGAATGGGCAAATCAACGCAGAGAAGCAAAAGAAACCCAAACACATGCTCGCCCCTTAGCATAATCAAACACCAAGTAGGACCGGCACGAAATCGAAATGCAGCATGAGGACCAAACAAACTGACCGGAGCAAATTGGAAAGGGCAAGACGGAGCGGCCTCGCAGAATACGGCAGGGGACCGAGACGAACTGACCTCTGACCAGGGCAAATTGGACCGGCGACACGGTGCAGCAGGTTATCGTGGTGGCGAGGCCCCTCGTCTGTTGAATGCTATTTATGGCAGTGGTCCCAAACTAATCAATGCAAGCAATGGTTGGAAACGTTTCAACTTTTGCATGCACTTATTCTCAGGAGTTATCAACCAGGTGAATACGTCAGTTTCTGCATGTATAGATGCATGAGTTTTCTGCTTGAGAATGTAAAAGGTCATGGGACGGCATGATCTTTAAGCTTTTATGTGTTCTATAAATAGCAGTAGCTAGAAACATTATAATTAGGAAGTAATAGTTTTGCTTCAAAGAATAGAACCAGAAAATTGCCCCAAGTCTTTGTTCTTGAGCTCTCGTTCCCTGTTTTGTTTCTTTCCTGCTGGTATGCAATCTTGATCCTATTGCCAATAGTTGGTACCAGAGCACCAGGTTCATGCCCAAATTTTTTTCCGCTGAATCCAATGTCGATCGTCCTAGCAAAGACATCGCGGGTACAGTAGAGCACTGGTACATACCAGTACCCACAGCTGACGAACAAGAATTACACCAGTTGGGTGATTCGTGTTCAGGCCATGACGGAGGATCAAGGCGTATGGGAGGCCGTCATGCCGGCGGACGGGGCAGTAGTCGATGACCGGCTTGACAAGAAGGCGAGATCACACCTCCTCCAAGCGCTTCCTGAGGACCTCCTCGTGCAAGTGGCCAAGAAGACAATGGCAAAGCAGGTATGGCCTCAAGACGAGGTTCATCGGCGTGGACCGAGTTAGAGATGCACAGTTGCAGACATTGAAAAGTGAGTTTGACGTCATGCACATGAGCGACAATGAGTCCCTCGACCAGTAGTTGGTCGGCTTACTGCCATGTCTGTCAGGTATTCAAACCTTGGCGAAACACTCAACGACGCCACGCTCGTGAAGAAGCTTGTAACGCCCCGGTTTCCGGGCCGTTAAAAACTATTTTCGTAAAAACTATTTCAAATTTTTTTGGCTTTTTTTGTGTGCTTAAGAACTAAGTGCCGTAGATCTCAGATCAAAGCCTCCTTGAAACCCTAAATACCTCAGTCCCAAATTCCCTCCAAATTCCGAGAATTAAATTTTGCAATTCAATTGTCTCTCTCTAAATTTCCTCGGAAGATTCAAAATCAAACACCTCCCAAAAATTCTCTATACTCGGGTTCGAATTTTGCAATTCGAAGCCCTCCAATAAAAACCCTACGAAAGTCGCCTTTGAAGCATTTCATTAAAATCTCCTTATTTTTGCCCTTTCAAAATTCAAGTTCTATCGAGAACTCCCTTCTCGAAATTGCTAAATTTTTTATTTCTAAAAACCCTCAAATCCCAAGAATTAAATTCAAGTTTACATACCCTTTCAAACCCTCCAAAAATAATCTCCCAAAATAAAGCTTCAGATTGAGTTCCAGATAATTGAAATCTCCTTTAAAAGCCCTTCCCTGACCTCCTATTAATTCTCACCAAAAGTCCTCCTCAGAGAAATCCCAAGGATTAAACTCTAATTCTAAAATCCCCTCGAGACCTTCCTTCCTATATTCCTCTCCCAAAAAGTCCCCAAAAATTTCCCGACTCACAGTCTCAAATTAAAATTTTAATTTGAACCAAAGCCTCTTTGAAACCCTCCCTAAGAATCTCTCTTAAAAATATATATATACATATCTGTATATATGTATATGTATATCAGAGTCCCCCTTGATTTCCAAAAGAATTCTACATCTCCAAAACAGTATCCAACCCACAAGAAAACCCCTCCCAAAATCCCCATCCATTTCTTCCATATATCTGCATCTATATCTAGACAAAATATTCGAACCTTGGTAGTACAAATCCTCCCCATAAAGTCTCATGAATTTTTGTGGGCCCAAGGATAAATTTTGAAATAAATCCCTCTCAAAAAAATTCCCAAAAAGTCCCAGGAGTTCAAATCTCAAAATTTGAGTCAAATCCAAATTTAAACCTCCAAATCATCCTTTCAAAAACTCTCTCTAAATCTCTCCCTCAAATATATATATATATATATATATATATATATATATATATATATATATATATATATATATATATATATATATATATATATATATCGGAATCCCTCTTGAAATCCCCTTAATTAATTCCTGAGAATATTATAGAAATCAAATATCAAATATCAAACTAAATGCCCTTTTCAAACTCTCCAAAAACCCCTCAAATAAATCCTTAGAAAAAAATGAAGGACTCCTATTCCTCTGGGCCGTCCCCTGTTCATCTCGGCCTAGCTCCTACACGTGCCTCGGCCTCTGACGCAGCCTAGCCGAAGCCATCCCCGCTGGCGTCCGGGCCCCACTGGCCAGGCGGCACACCCCCGCGCGCGTGACGCCGATGCGCGGGCCCTCTCTGTCAGTCCCCGGCCGAGTGAACCGCAGACGACACACGCGCTCGCCACCTCAGCCGCTCCCGGGCCCTACTCGTCAGCGCTTCCTCCGGACACCGTCTCCTCGATGCGCGGGCCCCACGCGTCATATCCGTTTCCCTCCTCGCACCTCTCTCTTTTCTCTGTCTTTCTCGCCCAGCTCCTGCTCGGCGAAATGGGCACAAGGAACACGTGTCGCCGCTGAGCAAAATATCTCCCCTCCTGTGCGCCTACAAGGACAACCTCGCCTTCCCGTCCCATTACATCAACCTGCCGCACCATACTCCTCTTTTTCCCCCTGGCAACAGCACAGCAATACACATGACGTCGGCCACAACGCGCGACATGGCCCCAAGCTCCTGTCGTGTCGCGCCCTCTCTGCCATCGCCATGCCTTGATGCCGCACCGACCTTCTTCCTCGTCACGACGCGCCTTCCCCCGCCTATAAATAGGCCTGAGGACATGGCCATCATCTTCCTCAGAGCCACTCCCTCGCCGCAAGCTCATCCTCCACCGCCGCCATTGACGCCGCCCGGACCCGCCCCTTTCTTCGCCACCCCGAGGCCCAGTCAACCCAGCCGCCACCGCCACTGAACTCCTCTTCACTACACGACCCCCCTTTGGCTCCTCCCCAATGACAATCCCCATCGGGGCGAGAAAGCCCCAAATCCGCCGCCGCCGCGCACCATTGCCGATTGCTTCGGAGCTTGCCATCGCACGAGGTAGGAGCTCGATTTCTCCCTCCTATCTCCTCCCCACAGGACACCGCATCCATCCTAGCCCATCCCGACCTCCCTCCGCCGCTCCTTGGTCACCGGCGACCGCCATTCCACCGGGCCGCCTTACCGTCGCCTCTGGCCTTCGCCACTAGCCACAGTCGGTCCATCGTCTTCACCATCTTCCTCTTGTGCCATTCCCGTTGGTCGCTCCTCCTCCCTCGCCGCCGTTCGCCGGCGCCTCCTCAGCCATCGCCGGCCGTCGATTGCTGTGAGCAAGCCGGCCGCCTCCCATTTCTTTCTTTCCCTCCCTGCACTGACATGCAGGCCCAACGATTAAACCACCTCCCCGATGACACGTGGGCCCAGCCTCATCAACCCAATACCTCTGTGTCAATGACCCATGGGCCCGGCCCCATTAAAAATCCTAATTAAACTTTATTCTAAATAAAGAGGGAATGACATGAGGGCCTATGCACAGTGAACACTCAATAACTCCCTCTTTCTCTCACTGCATGTGGGCCTCCCTATCATCCATCTCTCCCATCCTCAATGATAGTGGGCCACCACCCTCGGTCCAATCACTAACCAAGGGCCCACCTGTCAGTCCCTATTTCCAAAAATAATTCATTCAATTAATCTTTTTCTTTTCCAGAAAAATCCCTAGAACTTCCAAAATTCATATCTTTTAATTTGTAACTCCGATTAACCCCGTTCAAGTCTCCAATTTTTTTTAAAATGAGATATACCTCATGGCACTATTAGTTGTTAATAATAGTATATTATTTCTAGGGTTTTATGTATTTTTCTCTTGTTTCGCGTGCAGTCGACGCTTTTGAAATTCGTCGGACGTCGGATTTTCGCGAGGATTCGAAGACGAAGTCGGAGGCAAGTCACTCCTTGACCATATTGCTCCTAAATTTAAAATGTTTTGTTTGCAAAATTTCATTGCTAGTGTGCACGATAAATTGATCAGCCTTGGTTTGCGTGTCAAACTGACGGACCTGCCCGGTAGTTGCATAAACCCTATAGGTCTTTGGTATCCTATTCCTTGTCGCTCCACCTCGTGGTACCTCGGTTACCGTGCTCTCTGAGCATGGATTCCGATGGTTCTACCCACAACACAATTGTTTGTCGATTTGGAAAAATTTTGGGTTTTCCAAAGAATTTAAAAACTCGACATACGATGTCGGCGGATTTGCGAAATAAAATTAATTGCGAAAATCCGCGGTGCAAAGTGATCGCCTGTGTGGTGGCACTTCGTATTCGCATATAAGGACCGTTTCCTTGGAGAATTTCATCCGAGCATCTTACAGTGTGAGCACACGGGTGAAATGGGACACCCCTAGCTGAGTAACTAGTGTTCCCAGGATGATTTTCGGTTGCTAATAAATGTGAGAGCGGCTAGGTGCCAAGAGGGTGAAATACCCCAGTCCCTGAGTACAGGAAATGAGTTCCTGGTACTTGGTTGAGAAGTCCCATTTATAGGGGAACGTGCTATCCTGGGAAGGCTTTGGAAAGGCCCTGTCGTGAACCTTCCCCACTGACGAGTGCGGGAAGTAAGCTCGCGTTGTGTGGGTAAAGCGTACACCCTTTGCAAAGGTTCATGAACTGTTCGAACAGCCGTGCCCACTGTTACGGGCGAATGTGAGGTGATTCCTCTAGCATAGATTTGTTTGCCAGTGTTTTGCGAAAATGATTTGTGGAATGGGAATCGTTACCAGAATCGGCCTTAGTGGCTGATGGATGACCCAAGTGGTCTGAAACGGGGCTATGTGACCCGGATATCATATGGCATCATAGATTAGGCTTTCCGAGTGGAAGCAGTTTGAGTTAAGTTTAAGGATGGCTCAAGGAGCCACTGAGATGAATTATGAGATGAGTTGATGTCCTGGATAGGACAAAAGTGAAAGGAAAATAATAGAGCAAAGATGAGGTTACGTCCTGGTGTGGACGAAATTGAAAATAAAGTAATAGATGTTGATACAATGGAAAGCTGCTTGAGGGCAGATCCACTGAACCACGGTCGTGAATCGACAGGTGGTATAAGAATACCTAAGATCAATTAAAATTTGATTTGTCTGCTCGAGTTGTTGAAAAGCAATTCATGGACAAGATCGAGGCAAGAACCTCCTTCCAGTCACTTTGAGACAACCCACACTTAGGTTTTTCGAAAATGTTTTCAAATGAAAAGGTTTGCGAAATAAACCCCAGCCTATCTTTTATAGCCTGCATATCTCACGTTTTCCGTGACTTGCTGAGTACGTAAGTACTCAATCTATCTCTTTTCTCCCCTTATTTAGGAAAAGTGAAGTGGAAGTGAAGATTAGGATTTCTTTCCTATCCCAAGCCGTTGCTTGTGGATTGGGTTCTCGCTGCGCTATCGTTCCGCTGCTGTTGTTCTGTTTGCTGGTTGCTGCTCAGGGCTTGCCCGAAGTCGCAACTTATAAAGGTATAGTATATATATATGTTTATATAGCTAGTTACTGTGGTACATCTCCGTTGACCGCGGGTACCAACAAGGTTTCCTGGGACTGGTACCGGCATCGCGGTTCCATGGGAGTTGGTTCACGCCAATCTCCTGCGGTGCTTTCTCTCTGATATCACTGTAGGTAGTGCCAGGGCAGGGGCGTTACACACAGTCTGAGGCGCCTATAGAAATTGCAAAGGCGCGTCCCCAGGAAGAAGAAGCCGCCTCCGTCCCACTTAAGATTCGAGCCCACGGGCACAAATCAAAGGATTTCCATAAACAGAGATGGATGGTGCAATCTTTCAAGGGGAGTGGGACGGAGAACAAGGGAAAAGTAAAGTCGATGAAGACCAACAAAATGCAGAGGGCCTGAAAATAAGCTTGTCCAAAGGCATGGATTTTTTCCCATCGGATAATGTGTTGCAAAATTATGAACATGGCAAGCCATTCCAACCACAGTGGAAATTAGCCCCAAGAACCTTGGCAGCTAAAAAGGTGGCATGAATGGTACATGCTTGCATGCATGTTTGGTATCAGAGAGATAAGCGTTGACGTGCTGGCAGATGTTTTCATGAGCGGGCCATGCCAATTTTACATGGATTTTAGGGATATACATGCCCTCTACCACTGGGATAAGCTAGACGCAAATTTGATCGCCGTGTGGTGCCTGTAGGTATACAACCACTGCATTGTACTTGTCCAGACTACCTATACGTTACCCACAACCTGATCTGATCATCATTTTTTGCTGGATGAATTACGACATAGCAGAAAAGATGCATATACCCGTCGGCTTCCTAAACCCATGTCGAATAAGCGAGCCAAACCACTCCTTCAAACTAGACAAGAAATACATGTTTTCGGAGCTACAGGCCATGACTCCCGCAGAGAGGGATGCCTACGTAGCCAAAAGGCTTCCTCTCTGGTATCACTATAGGTGGTGCCAGGGCGGGGGGCGCTACAAAGCTATTCAACACGGTGCTAGAACGGTTTATCAGTGTGATAGCCGGCATTGAGCAGTTCTATGACCTCGAGACCTTGGCATTCGAGGAGGTTGTGGGATGCCTCAAGACTTTTGAGGAACGCATGCGCAAGAAGGGCACCAACGTTGGCGGGAATGCCAACAGACAAGTGCTCCTCACTCAGGCTGAGTGGGAGGCGCGGTATAAGAAGGATGGCGGAGACTCGTCATCAGGCAAGAAGAATAAGGCTTCCGCAGATGGTGGAAACCGCGATCAGGCTGGCCGTGGTCATGGAAGAGGCCGTGGGAAAGGTAGTCGTGGTGCACCACCACGCAAAGTTGGGACAAGTGACTCTAGCGGTGGTGGCCGTGATAAGAGTCACATTCGTTGCTATGACTGTGACGAGATGGGGCACTACTCGACACAGTGTCGAGCTCCAAAGAAGAAGGACGAGGCTCATCTTGCACGCACTGATGACATTGAGTCGGCGCTGCTGTTGGCGGTCTCAGAAGAGATACCGCTAGTCGGGCAATAGCAACAAGAAGTCGTCATGTTGAATGAAGAGAAGGTGTGGCCAGAACTGCACGCAGCCGAGTACATTGAGGCACCAACTGATGTCTGGTACCTTGACAACGGCGCCAGTAACCATATGACTGGCGACAAGGAGAAATTCCATGAGTTGGATGAAGGAGTCACCGGGAGGGTGAGATTCGGTGACGGTCAACGTGCAGATCAAGGGTAAGGGCTCAATTCTTTTCACGTGTAAGAATGGTGATCAATGGTTGCTCCAGGAGGTGTATTACATTCCCAGACTTCGCAGCAATATGGTGAGCCTTGGTCAGCTCACTGAGACTGGTCATCGAGTACTCATGGATGAAGATATACTCAAGGTGTTCATCAAAGATCCTCTGCGATTGATCATGAAGGTGAGGAGAACTCGGAATCGTCTCTATAGTATCGAACTGCAGTTGGCAAGGCTAGTTTGTTTGTTGACAAGTCTCGATAATCCAGCATGGTTGTGGCATGCCCGCCTCGGCCATGTCAATTTTCAAGCCTTGAAGATGCTCGCCAACAAAGGAATAGTGGCAGGTGTGCCGCAGATTACACATCTTGACCAGTTGTGTCAGACATGTTTGGTGGCAAAGCAGACAAGACTGCCGTTCTCGGCAGTAGCAAAATATCGAGCGGAGGTGCCGCCCGAACTCCTGCACATCAATTTGTGTGGGCCGATCACACCAACAACACCAGCTGTTAATCATTATTTTATGCTAATTGTTGATGATTACTCACGGTGGATGTGGCTTCATGTAATCAAGACAAAGCACCAGGCGTACTTGGCATTCATAAAGACCAAGATGTTGACCGAGAACACGAGTGGACGCCGCATCAAGGTTCTTCGATCCAATCGCAGCGGTGAGTTCCTGTTAGCCGAGCTCACAAAGGTGTGTGAGCAGGCAGGAATTGAACGCCACTTCACCGCACCATATTCACCACAGCAGAATGGTATGATGGAAAGGCGCAACAAGACGGTGATGGCTATGGCACGCTCACTACTCAAGAGCATGAGTGTGCCTGGCAGATTTTGGGGGGAGGCGATACGTCATGCCGTCTATCTCCTCAACCGGCTCCTAACCAAAGCGATGGGTGTTAACACTCCTTTCGAGGCCTGGTCGGGAAGGAAGCCGCACCTGGCACACGTCCGTGTGTTTGGATGCACGGCGCACGCCAAAGTGACCACGCCACACCTCAAGAAGCTCAATGATCGCAGCTAGGCAATGGTGTATTTGGGCATCGAGGAAGGTTGCAAAGCTCACCGACTGCTGGACCCACATCGCGGAAAAATTCATGTAAGTCGTGATGTTATATTTGAAGAGAGTGTAGAGTGGAAGTGGTCTGAAGATGCAGGAAATGACTGGTCTCCTGACTTCATAGTCGGAGAGGAGGCCAATCCCGAGCAGTCAGGAGTCAGCACGGCTCTGCTCATGGGTAGTGATGAGGACATCACTCCTTCGGATGCACCCGCTGATCCTCCAACCGTCATGCAAGGTCCAATGACCCGAGCTCGAATGCAACAATTAAATCTAGAGGTGAGCTCGTTCTTAAGCGATCCTTTTCATAGTTTTGAGAATAGATTGCTACCTAATGATGTTATCTTGCTTAGAAACATTGGAGAGGATCATGAAGCACTTGGAGAGAGGTGTGGAGGCGGAGAAAACCAGCAAGGACACCCAAGACAAGCCGGAGGCCCAGTCCAACTCGAGTTCGAGTCTGCCTTGGACTTCAGGAACAGCCTGCAGTAAAATGGACGCCCAGGACGCATACGGACTCCGTTTTCGATGAGCCACATATGCATGGAAAGATAATTTTATAAGCTAACCAGTGGCTTTGGTTTGACGTCCAAATTCCACCGGAGTCAACGGGAATCGTTGAAACAAGTCAGCATCCAGAATCTGCCAGGGTACCATCTTTTGGCCCGTTGGGCCGTGTATCGTCTTAGAGCCTGTTAGAGGGCGCGTCCAGGGGGTGTGACGACCCTTCGACTATATATTCAGTAGCCGCCGCCCACGTTAGGTTTTGGGTTTTGCTTTAGATCAATCTGTATTAGAACAGTCGCCGTCATCGGTTGTGAAACCCCAACTTCGAGTGCTTAATCATTCATCCGCAATTGTCACTTTAATTGAGTTGCGTACTTTTGGGTTCTTACTTGTGTTCTTCGTTTCGCAGGCAGGGATTAGCCTTCTTGGCGAGGTCAACCGGATTGTGACACGGTTGATAACCAGAGGAGTCGTGGTGCTAAGGTTGCAGGAATCGGATCTTCTGATCTGAAGCCGGATTGGTGTGTCGCGTTCCACCAAAACGATAGATATCTCTACCTGATGAAAGATCGGGAACCCGTCCCCCCCCCCCCATCAGGTAGCTTGGCAGGCGTGCCAATGCCTATGGCAGTACTCGGATCAACTACCCCAACCACTCGGCAGGATGTGCCGACTATACTAGCTCCAGCAGGTGGTACTCAAAACTCGTCATTGACAACTCAGCAAGTTATGCCAACTACTTGGCAAGATGAGCCAACTACTCGGGAAAATCTATTGCCGACAACAGCAGAAGGTACAGACCAGGGCAGGAGTTTGCCCACACCATGGTCTGGCGGGCATATCGGCAGTGATGATGGACATGTTCGGTACAGGAACATGACTGACATCATGAAAGATGCACCTCATATGGAGCTGGTATATGATGAAGCTGATGAGGAGGCAATGCTTGTAGAGACGGAAGAACCATCTTGCTATCATGAGGCTGCTGGTCAGCCAACATGGGAGGAAGCCATGGACAAGGAGATTGAAGCCATCGAGAAGAACGCGACGTGGATGCTCACCACGTTGCCAGTTGGAGAAGGCATTGATTTTGAAGAAGTTTTTGCACCAGTCGCTTGCCTCGATACTGTACGTGTCATTCTTGCTATTGCGGTCAACCGTGGGTGGCAAGTACATCACCTCGACGTCAAGTTAGCGTTCTTGAATGGCGAACTCAAGGAGGAGGTTTATGTGACCCAACCGGAGGGGTTCACAGTAAAAGACAAGAAGCACTTAGTGCTCAAATTGAGCAGAGCGCTCTATGGACTTCGACAGGCACCACGCACGTGGAACACGTGGCTTGATAAAAGTCTAAAGCAGCTCGGCTGAGCAAGCTGTGTACACAAGGGGCAAGGCCAACGCCAACATCATTGTCGGTGTTTATGTGGATGATCTGATCGTGACTGGGGAGGATCTAAAAGCAATTGTAGACTTCAAGCAGTAGATGATGGGTGAGTTCGAGATGAGAGATCTCGGCTTACTCACGTACTACCTCGGCATTGAGGTGGCATAAGGAGATGGTGGCATCTCGATTAAGCAGACTGCATATGCCAAGAAAGTATTGACTCAATTTGGCATGTTTGATTGTAATTCCACCAAGATTCCTATGGAGCCGAGAGCCCAACTGCACAAGGATTTAGAAGGGCACCTGGTTGACGCCACCGAGTACCAGCATGTCATCGGATGTCTACGCTATCTTCTTCACACCAAGCCGGATATCTCCTACGCAGTTGGCGTGGCAAGTAGATTCATGGAGAAGCCCATGATGATGCATCACAAGGCTGTGAAGCAAATCCTCCGATATCTTAAAGGTACAATTGAGTTCGGACTGGTGTATGGGAGAAGTGGCAGAGAAGAAGAGATCACCGGCTTCACAGACAGTGATTTGGCCGGTGATATTGATGACCGGAAGAGCACAAGTGGCATGGCATTCTACGTCAACGACTGCCTGGTTTCTTGGAACTCGCAGAAGCAGAGGACAGTGGCTCTTTCATCCTGCGAGGCTGAGTTCATGGCGGTGACTGCGGCAGCGTGCCAGGCACTCTGGCTCAGGGCGTTAATGGCCGAACTAGTTGGGACAGAACCGAGGTTGGTGAAGCTGTTTGTCGACAACAAGTCCGCGATTGCTCTCATGAAGAATCCGGTCTTTCATGGCCAGAGTAAATACATCGACACAAGATATCATTTCATTCGTGAGTGTGTCGAAGGTGGTCAGATCTGCGTCAAGTTCGTCCGCACTGATGAACAGCAGGCCGATGCACTGACGAAGGCGTTGCCGGCAGCAAGGCTGGCAACTATGCGGCACCTACTCGGTGTCCGTGAACTTGGACCATGCTAAGACTATGGGGGAGAATGTTGAATGTTATTCATGGCAGTGGTCCCAAACTAATCAATGCAAGCAATGGTTGGAGACGTTTCAACTTTTGCATGCACTTGTTCTCAAGAGTTATCAACCAGTTTAATGGTTTGCATCTGTGAATACGTCAATTTCTGTATGTATGGATGCGTGAGTTTTCTGCATGAGAATGTAAAAGGTCATGGGACGGCATGATCTTTAAGCTTTCATGTGTTCTATAAATAGCAGTAGCTAGAAACATTATAATTAGGAAGTAATAGTTTTGCTTCAAAGAATAGAACCAGAAAATTGCCCCAAGTCTTTGTTCTTGAGCTCTGGTTCCCTGTTTTGTTTCTTTCCTGCTGGTATGCAATCTTGAGCCTATTGCCAATATCGTCGAGCAACGCAGCGGCGCCCCGATTCCAGCGAGCGGGTGAAGCCGATCTTAACCAGTAGATGGGGCGAGGGTTTGGGGCTTGAGCACGAAACGGGATTTGTGCGGGGATGTTACCGTTGTGTTGGGCGTTCACAAATCACTCGCGTCCTAAATCGGATTTCTGTGGAAATCTTACCGTTGCCGCATCCTACTAGGAGGCTACTAGCCTACCACCCTCTGCTTCCGTTTGCCCAAGTGGCAGTGTCTTTCACTCTCTATGACAAGTGGGGCCATTGCTGGATTTTATTTTTTGCTTAATTGCATTTTTTTTTTGCGAGGTGAGTGTTAAAATCGTTTTAAAAGCATGCTCGGTTTGAATTCAGAGAGACGTTGCATTTACGTTGCATTTTTGCTGTTTTAAGCATACTTCCTCACCGATGGGTAATGCAAATATTTTCCATGTCAACTTTCCTATACTGTCTTTCAAACTTGAAACAGATCCCAGCTTTATCTGGCCTCGTATTATCACTATGCATGATAGTAATATTGAATTTCGAATAGTTAATGGGAATATACGCATAGATTCATATAATTGGTTTTGTCCATCCTAAGACACAACTGCAATTAAGCGTGTACAGACAAGAGTATCTGTTAAACTACTAATACAGCATGTCTAGCAAAGCGCTGAAGTTATTACTGCAAGAACCAGGAGAAAATTTTGGTCCAGAATTTCAAGTTCGGCCTTTGTCCGTATTGTATTGCTTGCCATAGCTGGTACGCCTGAACGAGTCTAGCAAGTTTCAGTTTCCGGTTTTCTTCCAAACTGAAATGTGAATTTTCAATGTTAGAAACTTTTGGATGCGACTAAATGTCGGACACCTAATGTTTTGCAAAAACGCCAAACAGTGTTACACTGTATTGCTGATAAATGTTTCATATATTTCACCATTCAATGAAAAATATTTTAACAAAAATGTTTCAGATGTTTCATCGATCGAAGAAAAATATTTCATCGTTTGAACAAAAATGGTTCAACCAAATACAACACCAAAAAATCAATATATACAACATTGAATAAAAACAAAATAAAACAATAAATTGCAACAAAAAAATAGGTTACAATATTGTTAAACTACCATAAGATGAATCCACCTCCGTCTTCTTTTTTCTACTCGGTCACTGGATCCGTCTTCCTTCACACCAGTGACTAGATCTATTTTCTTTCTCTACACCAATGATCGGATATGCTCTCTTTCATGCTCTTCTGGTCACAGATGATAGCATGCCAGGAGCAGAAGAAGCTCAACTACGTTTTCGCCGGGAGCAGTGGGAGAGCCAAATTCGTCAGCATCAGTGGCGACGAAGACGCGTGCACGGCATCTAGCTCATTGGGCAGCTGCTCCCTCTCTGCGTTGTTGTTTGAGCGCCCTAGCTTGCTCGCCAGGAGTGTGGACGAGCTCAGTTGCTGCCTCGGCGTCGGCAAGATCAGCTGCTGCTCGATGGCAACGGCGGCGAGAGTGCGTAGTAGGGCGGCGGCAACAATACTTGGTGGCGGTCATCATGGCGGATTGCTTGGAGAGAGAGAGAGAGAGATGGGGAGGTGGGGATGGGATGGTTCGTCTGGAGTGAAGTGGGCTCGGTGGACGTAGCGTCCGATGAATCCTGCCCCATCGAACGCCCGGATGGAAGGCTTTTTGAAACTTATGCTTACATATCGTGCGAGATCGAATAATTGGGCAGTCCTCTTCCTGCTTATGATCTTGAGAAGCAAGACGCCAAAGCTGAGCACGTCGGATCCTCGAAATCATACTCCGGAGGGATGTCAACTGAAAATAAGAGCAAAATTCAGTCAGAAGATTACCCATGTAGACTAGTACCTACTAAGTTGTACTGTTATTTAGCCATTAGTAGTACGCGGATACATTTTCGATATAATTTTTAACGATGTTAGGGATTTGAGACTAGTTTCCTTTTTTTAAGCATGTGTTAGGATATGTTCTTGCAGATATGTGACTGACTACACCATGTTCTTTCCCACTTATTTAAGCCACTTATTTTCTTATTTTCCATGAGCACGTTTCTTAAAATGATAAACGGTACGTTTTTTACAAAAATTTTCTATATAAAAGTATCTTTAAAAAGTAAATAAATCTATTTTTCAAGTTTTTAATAGTAAATACTTAATTAATCACATGCTAATGACGTTTCTTGTTTTGCGTGCGGCTTATAAGCCAGAAAAATAAGCTCCTGAGAACACCACCTTAATTGTTCGGCGCAGTTTCTTTCTAGCTTAAATAAGCTGCTTATTCTGTGTGCACGCTTCCCAAAATGATAAACGGTGCGTTTTTTATAAAAAAATTTTATATGAAAGTATCTCTAAAAACAAATAGATCTATTTTTTAAGTTTTTAATAGTAAATACTTAATTAATTATGTGGTAATAATATTTCTTGTTTTGCGTGCGACTTATAAGTCAGGACAAATAAGCACTTAACAACACCATGTGAGTATGGTACGTGCCTTTTGCCTTCTTCCATGTAATCGTGGAAAAAGATTCAAAAGATCCGATTTGTTTCATCTCCGAAAAATCTAGTCGACCGTAATGGGCCAACTGGGCCATGATCTCACTTGACCATACGGATGGCTGTCAAGATTTTTTTTAGTGTTTGGTTTGCGAACGAGAAATGGATGGGACAGCCACTCTGGAAATATTTTTTAAAGATGTTGGATGAATGGATTGACTAAATTGGCCGGATGATCTCATCCACCTTCGTTAACATTGATCATTAGTCACTAATTAGTTACAGTTAGCATGTATTTTTATTAATTAGTGATTAACATTTTAAGATTAGTGCTAATTAAGGATGATTAGTATATTTTGTTGTTAATTAGTATTAGTTATGATAAAATTAGTAATAATTAACCTATTTTATTGTTGATTAATAATTTACTAATCTCATTTCATCTATCCTTATCCATCTAACCAAACAAAAAGTTAGCATATCTCATCATCCACCCAAATAAATAAATAGCATGGACCATCCCATTTAATAAAACATAGATAGTTATATTCCAGCCAACCTTATCCTTCCGTATATGTGATCATGGCATTGGAGCCATACACGAGCAGTGTTTGTTACTCCAAAGAACACGGCTGCAATGTACAGTGTATAACATACACAATTAATAAAGTTAGTGCTATAAATAATGTAAAGAAGGGGATAAATGTTTATTGATTAAGCATGAAGACGCAGAGTACCGAGACCTGTTTGTGCGAGACGCAGTGACTGATTATTGTGTAGATCATGTGTATGGGGGATTATATAGGACAAGACTAAGGACGGACAAAATATTTCAATCGACCGTCAATGAAACATATAAAGTTATATATTGTAAAACAAAAGATTTAGTTATTAAAATATTATAGCTGACATGCTCACCACCTTAATTAATAGGGCCAAAGACCAAGGGCAGATTACTAGAGTAGTACCCATCTCATTGATGGGGGTCTGTCTATTCTACAATATGTCAATGATACAGTTCTTTTTATAGAACACGATTTAGTTAAGGCTCAAAATATGAAGTTGGCACTCATTGCTTTTGAATAATCATCGGGTCTTAAGATCAATTTTTATAAAATTGAATTGTATTGCTTTCGCGAAACACATATTTCTAATGTTCAGTACACCGATCTTTTTGGATGTAAGGTGGGTGAATTCCCATTTCGTTATCTTGGTGTCCCTATACATTATAGAAAATTAAGAAACGTGGAATGAAAAGAGGTGGTAGAACGGTAGAGAAGAGACTAAGCAGCTAGAAGGGCAAACTTCTTTCTTTGGGAAGACGACTTACTTTGATTAACTCAATGCTTAGCAATCTTCCAATGTATATGATGTCATTCTTTATAATTCCTAGTGAGGTTTTCAAGAAACTTGATTACTTTTGGTCTAGATTTTACTGGTAAGGGGATGGTCATAAAAAGAAATACCGGCTTGCTAAGTGGGACATTATGTGCCACCCTAAAGAATAAGGGGAACTGGGAATTCATGATTTAGAGGTTAAAAACAAAGCGATGCTTAGTAAGTGGTTATATAAGTTACTTAGCACTAATGGAATGTGGCAACAGATACTGTGGAATAAGTATTTGGGCTCACAGCTTCTGTCCCAAGCTCTTTGGAAAGCTAGGGATTCGTATTTTTGAGCTAGTCTTATGAAGGTTAAACATGATTTTCTCCATTTTGGGTCCTTCACAATTAAGGATGGCTCTCAAATTAGATTCTAGGAAGATAAATAGTTGGGTAATGCTGCCTTGCAGGATCAGTATCCTTGTCTCTATAATATAGTAAGGCACAAACAATCGACCATCACACAAATATTTTAAACTAGATCCCCAACCTTTTCATGGGGAAGGGATTTAACTGGAACTAAATTAGTGGCGTGGAATAATTTATTGCCTCGCATCGCTAATTTGGTGTTGACTCAGGAGCAAGATGAGTTCCGCTAGAATCTTACCCCAAAGGGATTTTCTCGGTTAAGTCTCATTATTTAGCCCTGATTCATACTAGGTCCCAAATATAAATAAGCGTATTTGAAAACTAAAGGCTTCTTTAAAAGTTAAGATTTTCCTTTGGTATTTACGTCGCGGGGTAATTCTTACAAAGGATAATCTAGCTAAGCGAAAATGGAAAGGTAGCAAGTCTTGTTGTTTTTGTCATAAAGAAGAAATAATCAAACATTTATTCTTTTAGTGTCGTCTAGCTCGTTTGGTGTGGTCTATTACTCACATAGCTTCAAATTTACAACCAACTCATAGTGTCTCTAACATGTTTGAGAGTTGGCTTATACACGTTTCCAAAGATACAAGGAATCTTGTACTGTTGGGTGCAACAACTCTTTGTTTGTCCCTATGGCGCTACAAGAATGATGTTATTTTTGATAACTAAAGTGTGTCTTCTCCTATGTAGGTTATTTCATTATTTACTCGATGGCTCCGTTCATGGGTTATCCTAAATAAATCGGGAGTACGGGATTTTATTGCGGTGGCTTCGCAACAGTTGGACCGCGTGGCAATTGAGTGCTTTACCTCAAAGCATGGGTGGCGAGCTAGTCTACGGATTGATAGCCATTAAATATTTGTTTCTTTATTTTCTTTTAGCAATTTGGTTTTGGGTGTGTTTTTGGTTGTATGTATCATAGTTATGCAGAAGCCGGAAGTAGTCTTAGTTCGGTTATATTGTCTTGTTGTAATTGACTGAGATCAATAAAGCTTTTATTATTAAAAAAGTTATTAAATATTTGAAACGTGTAAATGTGATCGTCTTTGTTTAGTCGAGGTGCTCTACATGGTGTAGCAGAAAACAATTGAATGGGGTCCTTCCCACTGGCGAGAAATCGGAGAAGATGGTGAATTGGATGTTTTCACCTAGCCTTGAAAGGAAGCGTGGGATGGGGAAAAACTAAACCAGCGTTGAATCATGAGAATATTGAGCAATGTTTTGTTGTTATTTTTTTTTAACTTTTTCTCCCTTAAATATGTAGCATGTATTTAAATCTAGATTATTTTAAATAAAAAGATTATCAATTATAAAGTTGTAGATTTCATCGAGCTCTATAACTTAATATAAGTCATGTCTCCATCTGAAGTCGTTTTGGAAAATTAAAAAAATATTTTTCAAAATAGATTTCGTATTATAAACACATGTTCGGGCATGTAAACGATTTCAAATAAAAGTATTGTCCATTATGAAGTTTTAGACCTCGTCTAGCTCTACATGATATAGGATATGTCTCCATCTAAGGATAATTTGAAAATTCAAAATTTTGTTTTTCAAATAGATCCCATCACTTATAACGCATTTTTGGGCATATAAACAATTTCAAATGAAAATATTGTCAATGAATATTATTAATGGTAAAGTCGTATATCTCTTCGAGTTCTAGAACTTTTATATAAAATATATCTTTATCCGACTTTATATTAAAATGTTATTAGTTTTATAAGAAAACTGTGAATTAAATATATTCTCATATTTGTGACGGTTCATCTTACTAGCCCACTACACCCGTTAATAGACGACTTACCATCACTGATGAATCGTTGTGAGGAGAGACTAAGATAATCTCTGACGTGTCGTCCCACAAAAGATCTACTTTCGACCCATCAAAGATAAATCATCTATGACGTTATGACCCATCACAGATCTGTAGTAGTGATATTCATGAAGAAATTTGTAATTCATATACACAGATACGCCAAACGTGATGCCGCCAAGCAAATTGCACAGTAGTGCAATCCAGCTGCTATCTTATTGTATCAAAATGCACACGTTCGTAAACATTAAGCACGCCACAGAAAGATTCTGGATCATCATCCACAAGAACAATCCCATCGCTCATCCAGCGAATTTCAGCTCCTCCTCACGCCTTCTGAGGAGCCATGGCCGCGGCGAGCTTTTTGATGGACGGCCTCGCCATGAGTCTCTCCCACCACGCCTTCACGTGAGGGTACGAGTCGAACAGCGACGCGTACGGCGTCGCCATGAAGTAGAACGTGTAAGGGAAGTGGTTGAGGTCGGCGAAGCTGACGAAGTCCCCGGCGAGGTACGTGCTCTGCGACAGCCGCGCCTCGTACACCTCCAGCACCTTCTTGACCTTCTCCACGCTCTCGTCCACGACCTTCTGGTTTGTTGGGATCCCACGCATGGCCGGATTGATGAGGCACTCGTACACGATCGGCGAGATCGCCGGGTTGTACTGGTGCGCCTCCACCTCGGTCCAGACGTCCACCATGGCAGCCTCTCTCAAGTTGCCTTCCCGGAGTAGGTCGACCTTGCTCGTCTTGTACTTGCGGAGGATATACTTTCCAATTGCGCGGGACTCTGAAATGAATACGACGCAGTGAGATTTCTTTCTTTCTAACTGTGCATAAATGTGAAATTAAGTTTATCGTTCAGGAAAAATGCATGTTTAGTTCAAGGGAGTGTTTTCACACCTCAAAGGGACACATCTCTCCTCTCCTCAAAATACATACAGACAGTTATCGAAAATTTTGATTAAGCTGAAGAAATCTTTTTCTGGCAGTTGGATCTGCCAGTGGTTTGGTTAGTTCTGTCTTAGCATCATGAAGACAGAAACATTTCACCAGGGTACAGGAAGTAATCCTGACTTATCAGTTACTCCCTCCGTCCAAACATACAGATATTTCTAAGATATTTTAAAGAAATTAAGAAATGAGATAAAAAGACCATATTATCCTTCATTAGTGTGAGGAATACAGAGAGTAGGATGATTATTGAACATGAGATGGTTGACAGACCATTACAAGTATAATAGCATCAAATAAGCTAAATATAACTATATATTTTGAGACAAAACATGAGTTCTAGAAATATTCCTTCTGTTTTAATTTACTTGTCATTCTAGTATTTAAATTGTTTTATTAAAATAGTTATCATTCACATAATTTAAAGTATTTTTAGAAGTGTCTTTTTTTTCTATTCTTAATCAATATAGCTGTACGGGTACTTCTCACAAAAAAATTTATTATTTACTTTAAAAAATAATTAAAATATAATTAATAAATGTAATAATATAATTTATCACACTTTTAGTTTAGTATAACAACAACTAAATTGAAAGGGACGGAGTAGACGGACGGAGACAGTATGACCAAGAGTAACCACCGACAGTCCATCTCATCAGATTTCATCAGATTTAGAGGTACAAGACACACTAACCAAAAAGTATTAAAAAAAGAGGACTAGTACAGAACACTGCGCGTGCTAGGTCCTCTGCAACAAAGTTGATACGTTTGGGCATATTTTCGGTTGTGTGAAATGTGATGTGGTGTGTGTTCCTATTCGTATGCTAGTACGATGTAATGAAAAAGGAAGATGATAAGTTTCTACTATTTCTGGTACGGCTCTTGATGATAATTGAGGCGAGGGATAAAATCAGGCCTACTTACCAAAGAGAAGCAGATCCCCGTCCTGGAAAGCTGGGATTTGCCCGAACGGCTGCAAGAAGAAAGAAACCACCATTCATGTCATCATCAAATCTGGAGCAGAGGAAGCAGAGGCGTCGCGTGGGTGCGTACGTTGCGCTTGAGGTGCTCGGGGCTCTTGTGCTCCATGGCCTGGAAGTCGATGTCGACGACCTCGTACTCGGCGCCGACCTCCTCCAGGCACAACAGCACCCGCGCCACGTTCGTCGACATGGCCGGCCCGAAAACCTTCACTGCCGCCATCTTCGGCGAGTTCACGGCCTGGCTGCGCGTGCGCAAACAGAGCGAGTCTTGGAGCTAGCTGGTGGTAGGTTTAGCGTGCAGTGCGCGAGCCCGAACGAGCGACTTTATAAGCGGCGATTTCTTGATCGAGAGAGTAGCCTGGTTGGTTCGACTAGTTGGTGTGACTTGGTGGTTGCCGTGTTGGACACAATGCTGCACTGTGCCTGTGGCATAAAGAAGCAGACAGCAAAACGAGAGAGCAATAATGTTACCACCGCTGGATAGATCGGATTCTCGACGGCTCGTCTAGCCGAGAGCCGGTAATGTGTAGCGCCTTCTACCAGCAACTTTAACCTTCTGGATGATTCTGAAGGTGACGGTTCTGGTTGTTGGTTGCAGACGTCAGCTCCATCCGAATGTGATCCATTTCATTACCGTGAGTCTGTAACTGGGACGTGGAGAGAATAATCTTTGTTAATCTTCTTAGTTCGGGAGGAACATGTTTCTTTTTAATAGTTACTTTACATGGATAATTAGATCACATATAAATTGAGTTGTAATACTCTCTCTTGATCAATCGCCAGTAATCATCCTTGAGTCATCACTTGAAAAAACTCCTCGAAAAACCCTATGGAAAAATTTGAGGAGAAACAATTCTATAGATATTCTATTAAAACTTCTTTAAAACCCAGTGGAAAATGTAAGGAGAAAATAATAAGACATATATGTGAAATCTCCTTGAGAAAATATTGTAGAAGAAAAAACTCATAGAGAATTTTGGATTATTATAACTATTAGGTTATAATCTAGCATAACTTCCCCTAAAATCTTATAGAAAAATATGAGAAGTTATTATATATTATTAATATCTCCTCAAAAACCCTTGTGGGAAAAATAGAGATATAATATATTTATTTATTTATTTACGCTGTTATATTCCTCATAAAAAAACCTCTATTTAAAGAGAAAAAAAGAGTACAATATTTGCTTTGAAGTTTAGTTTAGGAGATTTACTCCCTTGACTCTTATAAATCACGGAGTCGTCACATACCAATTCTTTTAATCCATTTCTGAATACAAATTACGGAGTCGTTGCATACCAATTCTTTTAATACATTTCTGAAAAATGAAAGTTGGTAAGGACTTAGTAAGAGATTATCGCAGGATTTAGTTTGCAAGATACTAATTTCCCCCATTTTCTTGTAATTGATGTGGGAAAAATAGTTTTGGGGCAATATGCTTAGTGATATTGCTCTTTATGTAACCTGTCTCCATTTGAACAATGCAAGCAGCATTATCTTCATAAATAATGGTAGGTGATTTAATAGAACCAATACCACATGATTGTTGGATGTGGTTAATCACTCTGCGAAGCCATACACATTCACGTGATGCTTCGTATAAGGCAATTATCTCAGAATGATTAGTGGATGTAGCCACTAGAGTCTGTTTAGAAGACTTCCATGAGATGGCTGTTCCACCATGTAAGAATACAAAGTCGGTTTGTGATCTGGCATTGTGGGAATTTGATAGGTAGCCAGCATCAGTATATTATATGAGATTCCATGTTTTTGCTTTTATTAAAAAACAAACCAAGATCTCAGGTGCCTTAGAGATATTGTAGGATATTCTTCACTCCCGTTCAATGGCATTTAGTTAGAGCTGCGCTATGTTTAGCTAGTAGATTTACCGCAAATATAATATCCGGCCGGGTGCAATTTGCAAGGTATATTAGCGCTCCAATAGCACTGAGATACAGAACCTTGGGTCCTAGTATCTCTTCACCTTCATCTCGAGGTCTAAAAGAATTTTTCTCCCCGTCAAGAGATCAAACAAGTATTGGGGTTTTCGATGAATAGGCTTATCCATATTGAATTTCTCCAATATTTTCTGGATATAGGCGGCTTGATGTATAAGTATGCCTTTTGGAAGGTGCTCAAGCTAAATACCTAAGCAAAATTTGGTTTTACCCAAATCCTTCATTTCAAACTCCGTCATTAGATGATTTCATGCCTCATCTATATCTTGTGCGTTGCCAATGATATTTAGGTCATCGACATACGCTGAGATTATACAGAATCCTATTGAGGACTTCTTGATGAATACACATGGGCAATTATCATTGTTGGAGTACCCTTTTTTCAAAAGGAACTCACTTAGTCGGTTGTACCACATTCTTCCCGATTGCTTCAAGTCATATAATGACTTGTTAAGCTTCACAAAATACATATTGCGATTTACGTTTGGATTCAGAATTTGGATTCCATCGGAAACCTTCATGTATATGTCTGAATCAAGTAACCCATAAAGATATGCTGTCACTACATCATCAACTGTAAAGATAGATGATTTTATACTGCTAGAGATATTAGATATCGAAAAGTAATTCCACTCATTACTAGAGAATATATTTCATTGAAATTAATGCCGGGTCTTTGCGTGAACCCTTGTGCTATAAGTCTTGCTTTATATCTCACCACCTCATTGTTTTCGTTCCGTTTTCTAACGAAAACCCATTTGAATTCGATAGGGAATGTTTTGGAAGGTGTTAGTATCACTTTCGTGAATACCTCTCTTTTCATAAGCGAATCAATTTCTGCTTGGATTGCTTCCTTCCATTGATTCTAGTCCGAGCGCTTTTTTGCACTCTGCCATGGTCTTGGGATCTGGATCGTTTTAAAGGTTACTTGCAATTATTGCAGAAAAATAGTTGTCGATAATTGTAGTCTTTCTATTATATGATTCTCCAGAATCAGTATAATTTGTGAAAATTTCATGGACCCTTATTGACTCATTGTTATTTTCCAAAACATTTGAGTTAGGGTTTTCCGATGTCCCAGCATCAGTAATAGAATGCACTGTTGATCTGGGTTCGTGGATCCTGAGGCTTTCATCAACTTGACGTTGATCTGCATTTACTGTGTTAGAAGATTTATTCTTCTGTTTTCTTTGTCACTTGCAAGAAGCTGTATCCGCTTTGGGTGCCATACTTCTCCCCCTCTTATTTTGAACTAAGAATTGAGTAGTTCTCGATGGTATCTCCACTCTTTCTGGCACATTTATAACAGGATTATAGGATCTTGTGATATGTCTATAATCAGTAAATGCATCTGATAGGTTATTTGCAATGTTTTGCAAATGAATAATCTTCTGAACTTGAAGTTCAGTTTCTTAAGTACATGGATCCAATGCTGAAATGTCTTGAGCATTCCAATCAATTTCTGGGCATTCTTTTTGGTACTTAAAATCTCCCTCTAATGCCAGGAAATATTCTTCATTCAAGATACAGTCAGTGTTTCGGGCTATAAACAGGTCCCCTGTAAGGGGCTCAAGGTATTTTATGATTGACGGAGATTTATATCCCCCATGGATACCGAGTTTCCTATGTGGGCCCATAGCAGCACGCTGCGGTGGTGATGTCGGTACGTATGTAGCGCAACCGAACTTCCGCAGATAGAAAATATCTAGTGGATTTCCACGTACTAGTTGTAGGGGGGAGTTGCTATAGTAAGCAGTTGGACGCAATTATATTAAGTCAGCAGCCTATAAAACTATATGACCCCAACAAGATATTGGTAAGTTGCAATTTTGCAACAATGGTCTTGCTATGAACTTTATTCTCTTAATAAGAAATTTAGCTAAACCATTTTGCATATGAACATATGGAACAGAGTGTTAAACTTAAATTCCGAGGGCTATACAATAATTATTGAAGGCACGAGATGAGAATTCAGCAGCGTTGTCCATTCGAATTGATTGAATTCGATGTTCAGGATGATGTGCTCGTAATTTAATAATATGAGCAATCAATTTGACAAATGCATGGTTTCATGTGGATAAAAGACACACGTGTAACTATCGTATAGATGCGTCAATTAAAACCATGAAGTATCTAAACGGTCCACTTAGTGGTTGTATAGGACCACATATATCACCTTGAATCCGTTTAAGGAATTTTAATGGCTCAGCTCTGATTTTAAGGTAAGAGTGCCTTAAAATGAATTTCCCAGCGGCACATGAGGTGCACACAAAATCCGAAGATTGTAGGAATTTGTTACTCTTAAAAGCATAACCAATTGAATTGCTGATAATTTTCCACATCATCCCTATACCAGGATGGCCAAGGCGATTATGCCAAATTTGGAATGTGTCAACATTCTGAAAAATTACCTTATATGTAATATGTTGTACAGGATTGATGTACGTATAGTACAATCCAGAGGATAAAGATAGAATTTTTTCAAGCACTTGTTTGCCATATCTATTGTTTTTGGTTAAGAGGAGATATTCCTCTTTGTTGTCATCTTAGGTTTTTACATGGAAACCATTCTGACGGATATCTCTATAACTCAATAGGGTACAAGTAGAATCGGGATACAATAAAGCATCCTCAATTATCAATTGAGTACCTATTGGGAGCGTGATAGAGGCACGATCAGAGCCAACTATAGTTGCATCGCGTCCAGCGATTGTTAAAACTGTCTCTTTGTAAGAGTCAAGAAATATTTTATGTCCCGAAGTATAGAGTTTGTGGTTCTACTGTCCACAAGGCATAATTCCTCCTCTATTGGATTGAATCCCGTAAAATCTATATATAGAAAGAAGAATTTGATATGAAATTCTTGTCAGATATATAGACTATGTACAAATATTTATTCAACATTGAATATGTTTAGTACATTATTATAGCATACTAGCTTACAATATAGTTGACAACTTAGTATTATTACAACATAAACTAGGACATAATTAACATAGTATCTATGTTATTGGGAGACTATATAAGGTCTCCAAACAGATCTTGTGAAGCAAACTCCACACTCATGTCGTCAGTGGTCATGGGTTCACCCTTCTGAGAAGGGGCCATAGTGTTCTTGAGTTCCTCTAGAAACTTCTGAGAACAGCTTGCTCCACCGGTGTTGTCGGTTTGGAGGTTGAAGTGTGATTCAATTCTCTCATCTTAAGTAGGCTTGCCTTTGGCCACAGACTAAAGGCATAAGTTGATAAGATGTCTGGGAGTACGGCATTTTTTAGTTGTATGGCTGTGACAGCCACACTTCTGACAAATGTCAGATTTATTTTTGTTCTTGAATTGCCTTTCCACTTTTGGAATCCACGAGATCTTTGCTTCCTGTTGCATTTGCGTTTACCCCTGAAGTTCTTTGGATGGTTTCTATTACCATCGAACTTCGGTTTATTCTGATCATGTATATTCGCATGTACTTCAAACAAGGTGCCGTCTCAACAGGGCGTTGCTGATTATTCCTTAAAAGGAGTTCATCATACTTTTCAGCCTGAGTTATTACGTGTATCAGATCAGAATAAGTTTGGTAATTTGCAGTACGCCATTGGTGCTGTAAGACCCGGTCTGCGGGGAGCATGGTAGAGAGTGTCTTCTCTATTTTCTCCGCATCAGTGGGTTCTTTTTCACAAAATCGCAATTTTGAGCAAATATTATGAAGGGCATGATTGTATGTTCCGACTATTTTGAAATCTTGTAGTCGGAGATGTGCCTATTCATAGTCAGCCTCTGGAAGTATCACAGCTTTCTGCTGTTCATACATATTCTTGAGGGCAAACCATAGATTGCATGGATTCTCCTCATAGAGATACTCCGCCTTTAAATCTGGATGTATATGGTTTCTTATAATATATAAGACAGTATACATCACATTATGAGCAAAATTAGGCAGAGCGTCTCCTTCAGGAGGATCAAGTATCACTATCAACATACTCTGAGTGGATAGGCTGACTTTGACATCCATAGCCCATGTAGGGTAGTTGTGACTATCAAGAGCGAGAATCTCAAACTCTTTGGCAGCCATCTTAGTCCTATATAAGAAATATCATGAATTGATTAATTTACAAGGAGTAAATTAATTTTGTATGTTAATGGTTGTAATAATATGCAAATATCTGAATACAAGATGTGTCTTGCATCTATAATAGCGTAGACCTCAAGTATGGAATATAACCCTACGGACGAGGTGTCTCGTTGCTAATGGCATAGTCTACAAAATTTGTAGTAGATGCCTTAGTCTCCATAGTTTTGAGTTATATTCATATATGTCGAAAATCATGTCTTGGTGGTAAACACCAAAATTTTAAATGAGTTGCCTCGTTAATTTGGGCATAATCTACAAAAATTGTAGTAGATGCCAAAGGCATAAGACAAAAGATAGTGGCCCTGGTGGATTCGAGGATCTTATGCGGCAGAGCGAACTCTTCTATCGTCTTTAATTTCCTTTGGCGGCCGGGTAGCACCCCTTCGATCCATTGTACTAGAGCGATCCTGTTTGAAAGGGTCGACAAAGCCTATCTTTGACTTGCTACCTCATATGAGATTGAATCGGCTGGATCAGAAAGAGTTGGAGCAGAAGCTCTAATAAGATCTTATCATGCTAGGGCTTCTATTACTGGTTCAGATGCGGGAAGATGTCTGGCTTAAAAGGGTACAGGTACTACTGGAAAAATGACGCCTATCAGTTGGCTTTAAGCAACCTTAACATTTCCTGCTGAGATCTCAAGTCTCCAAGTGGGCCCTCTTGGCCACCCACGACCTTGGCCTTTTAGAGAATCCTGTTCCTGTGTCGTTCTACAAAATATTGTAGTTGTCGGAGGATTAAACCTCGACGGCGGGAAATCAGGAGACCCCCCTTTTGAGATTCGGCCAGGGGAGTAGTTCTCAGGCGAAGCCGACTTCGGGTGGAAGAAGATGAATCAGCGCTCGGGACAGAAACAGAGGGGCCCGAGCTGGAGACAGAAAGGTCCGGACCGTCCGATCTGTTGTGACCACGCGGGAGAGACGGGGGGATTTATACAGGTTCGGGCCACCGGAGCGTAATACCCTACTCCTGTGTTTTGGACTATGAGAGAGAGAGATGAATGTGGAGCGGAGTTTACAAGGAGGACCCTGGGAGCTCGGAAGCTCACCGGGAACCCGGATGTGGCGTCGGTCGTTCTACCAGCGACCGGACTCGAGGAAGGAGGAGGAGATCTCTGTTGTCTAAGACCGGAGCCTGAGCTGCCTGCGTTCGTCTACGGCATGGATCCTCCTTTATAGGCGAGGGGAGTCCACAGTGCCGGTACGCGGAAGGAGATATTTTCCGATGAGGTCTCCTGTGCGCCCCTCCGCCTGCGACACCCACGCCGGAGTTGGAGGAGCGTCCCGTCGCCCCTGTCCGCCTGCAACGCCCACGCCGGAGTTGGAGGAATGTCCCGTCGCTCACCTCCCCGCCAGCCGTGCCTACGCCGGAGCAGGTATGCAGCGGGCGGTAGAGTCGTGAGGATGTGATGGGGCGTCTGGTCGTCTGGTCGACGGAGCGGGGAGACGTGACGGCGCACGCCTCAAGTCAAAAGGCTCTGACTGTGAACGGCGATTGCACAGTGAAAGGAGCCTCCGTAGTCAAAAAGGTTCTGACTGTACAGGAGCGGGCGACAGGCGTGTCTTGTCGCCTCATCGTTAATGTGGGTAGTTGGTCAACCGGTGCCGTCTACTGAAGAAGCCGATCCAGGAGAGGCACTTGGGAGAAGCCGTAGCCGATCAACTCGGGAGGTGCCGATCCCGCCGGGGGAAGCCGATGCCGATCGCCTCAGTCGGGAGAAGCCGAGTCCCCCGTCGGCACCCGGGACTCGGGACCGAGGCAGTCGGCACCCGGGGCCCGGGGCCGGGGCAGTCGGCTCCCGGGACCGGGGGCCAGTCGGGGGAGAACCACTCGGGAGCGGGTGGTTCCCGGGCTCTAGGTTCTTAGCTGGAGAATAACCGTAGTCGGCTATCACTGGTGTAGATTGTGGACCCTGGTGGAGCTGACGTGGCTGAAGACCCACGCGTCCCCAGGGCATGTGGGACCCCCTGTCCTATCTTGCCGACAGTGGCCCCTGGCCCTGTTGCTCGGCCGGAACCGCTCCGGGCAGGAACGGGGCTATGTCTTGAAGAAATGAGGGGACGCTGGGTCCGCCTGGTTTGCCATGGACCTCCCGAGAAGGAAGCGTCTGGTCCCAAGAGGCCGGGCTCGCGTCTCGGGGGTGTGCGTTCGCTGCGCGCAAGGAGGTCGCGGTAGTTCGCGAGGAGGTTGCCGAGGAGGCTGCGGTATTTTGCGAGGTGGTCGCGGTGGTTTGCGAGGAGGTCGCGGCCGAGTCCGCTGCCCCGGAAGCAGGGTTCCTCAACCGCGGCGAGCGCCTTGAAGAGCCGATGCTTGACGAAGGGGTCGAGGAAGAGGCCGGTTTTCTTCTGACGCCGTCCTGGGCTGCCTCCCGGGCCCGGGGGCCCTTCGTGCCCCCGAGTACTCCCCTTCCGTCGTCACCCGGGGTCCGGTCAAAAGTACTCCGGTGACGCCCCCCGTACGATCAGGGCCTCGCTCGTGCTTACGCTTGGCCTTTTGCCTGTCTGGTACAAAGAGAGACATTTGTATATGTATGTGATTATGTTTATATTTTCGTACCTTGGCCTATTGTGTTTTTTGGAGGTTGCTGTCTTCTGGGGTTCGGGGGCTCGTGTCCGGGAACGTCGTGCACCGGCAGCGAGAGCCGAGAGCCCAGAACAACCGTAGAGTCTGAGGTCCCCCTCGGGCCCTGGTGCGGCAACCTGCCCCGGGAACTCGGTCTCCGGGAGCAGCAAATTGTGATGGTGGCCCGTCCCGGGAACCCGGTTCCTGGGGCCGCGAACAACCGGGCGCGAGGCTTGCGGAGCGGCGAAATCTGTAGATTTGACTCCTTTAGTCTTCAGCATCCGGGGGCCCCCCGTATCGCGGGGATGGGCCGCTCGACGGTGCCCGGGGTCGCCGGCCAGCGTAGTACCCGGCGCCTCGGACTGATGGTCGGGGAGGAACTGGCCAGACCAGGCACCGCAGCCCGCCCCAGGAATCTAGGCTGGCCCGACGGGGGGCTGCGCCCGAGACCCCGGGGAATCGTCGGTACCCGAGGCATGGTCCATGACCCGGCCACCAGGCCTTGGCGACAGGGGCTCCGCTAGTCGGCGGCCCCCGGCCCCCGTCGAGACTTGGAGAGCCCCTCCCATGATCCTGCCGGGGACAGGTCTATCCTGCACACGATGCACTGTGAGAGTATTCGGTCCGTTCCCTTGTCCCTTCCATGCTACGAAGCGTGACATCGACCGCTTCCCGAAGGCATCCCCCCAGGGGGTGGGACTATCACGAACGCAACACCCGGAAAGGAAAAAAGGGACGAGCCCGAAAATAATGATAAAAGTGTTGATTATGGAAACGAATGTACATGGGGGGCCCCGGCCAGCATAGCACCCGGCGCCTCGGGCTGGTGGTTGGGAATGAACTGGCCAGACCAGGCACCGCAGCTTGTCCCGAGGATCTAGACCGGCCCGACGGGGGGCTAGGCCCGAGACCCCGGGGGACCGACGGCGCCCGAGGCGCAGTCCACGGCCCGGCCACCAAGCCCCAGCAACAGGGGCTGCGCTAGTCGGGCGGGCCCCCGGCCCGGGAGGCATGCAACTTACCGGATATGGCTACCGATAAATTGGCCCGGAGACCCCGACTGGGGTGCGACTTGGTGTACGACATGGTTTGGTATACGCCGGGGTCCGGGGCCCGGGCTTACATATGGTACCGGAATCCGGGGTTCCGGGCTTGGAACGTACGGGGACGATTTCCCGGGAGTTGCCCTCGCCTGGTTGTGGGTGTCCGGTTTATCGCTCCCTGTTGAGGTTGTCCCGGGCGCCACGTTCCTAGGCTCGCACTCGCCTTGGCGAGGCCGCCCTGGTTCGGGCTCCACGGTGTCGGGCCCCGAAGGCGGATCTCGGGCCACGCGCTTATGGTTCGGGGGGCCCCGGGGACCCGGGGGCCTGACTGGAATATGGTACCGGGATCCGGAGTCCCGGGCTTGGAATGTACGGAGACGATTTCCCGGGAGTTATTCTCGCCTAGGCGAGGCTGTCCGGGTATCACGCTCTGTTGAGGTTGTCCCGGGCGCCACGCTCCTAGGCTCGCACTCGCCTTGGTGAGGCCGCCCTGGTTCGGGCTCCGCGGTGTCGGGCCCCGATGGCGGGTCCCGGGCCACGCGCTTATGGTGCGAGGGGCCCAGGGACCCAGGGGCCTGACTTGAATATGGTGTGATATGTGCCGGGATCCGGGGTCCTGGGCTCGGATATGGAACCGGGACCCGGGGTCCCGGACTTGGAATGCTCTGGGTGTCGCGCCCCAAGACGCGCAACTGCCCCGGCGATGTTGCCCGAACACTGCTCTGGTTCAGGCCCCCCAGAGTTGGTCTCGGGAGATTGCCCCGGAGTGGGTGTCGAGTTCGGACCGTCCGTTCCGGAATCGGACCGTCCTAACCCCGACGATCGGACCGTCCCCTTAGGGGTCGGACCGTCCGACCCGCAGCAATCGGGCTCAGTCTGCTACCGCTCCGGACGGAACTTCTCGAGATGCTTGGTGAAGGATTTTGGAGTCAAAAATTATGCTTGAAATATTCATGGTGACACCATGGTGGCGGCCCCCGGCCAGCGCTGAGACTAAGAAGAGTCCGGCGCTGGCCCGAGCACCCCGCAACTTACAGAATGCGCCTATGGATAAAACTTGCGAAGATGCTCGATGTTCCAGGGGTTGGGAAGCGGGGTCCCATCCTCCTGGACCAGTCTTACCGAGCCTGGCCGGGGAACACCGATCACCAGGAAGGGGCCTTCCCACATGGGGGAAAGTTTATTCCTTCCGGCACGCATGAGAACACGGCGGAGGACTAGGTCCCCGACCTGGAGTGACCGGGCCCGGACCTTACGCTGGTGATAGCGTTTAAGGCATTGCTGGTAACGAGCGACGCGAAGCGAGGCGCGCCGCCTTCGCTCCTCGAGGAAGTCGAGGTTGTCGAGGTACATGCTGTTGTGGCCGGGGTCGTCGTTGTAGCGCTCTACCCGGGGAGAGCCGAAGGTCAGCTCCGACGGCAGCACAGCTTCGGCCCCGTACACCAGGAAGAAAGGGGTCTCCCCAGTGGCCCGGCTTGGCGTGGTACGGTTCGCCCAGAGCGCGGCCGGAAGTTCGTCGATCCACTTGACGCCATGCTTTTTGAGCTCGTTGTAGGATCTAGTCTTGAGGCCCCGCAGGATCTCGGCATTTGCCCGCTCGGCCTGCCCATTGCTAGCCGGATGGGCAGGGGAGGCGAAGCAGAGCTTGATACCGACGTCGGAGCAGTACTCGCCGAAGAGCTCGCTCGTGAACTGCGTGCCGTTGTCGGTGATGATGCGGTAAGGGATTCCGAAGCGGCTGGTGATCCCCCGGATGAACTTGAGCGCCGAATGCTTGTCGATATTGATCACGGGGAATGCCTCCGGCCACTTGGTGAACTTGTCGATGGCGACATATAGATGTTGATAACCCCCGGCTGCACGGGGAAAGGGGCCGAGGATATCGAGTCCCCAGACCGCGAAGGGCCAGGACAGGGGGATCACCTGGAGGGCTTGTGCCGGCTGGTGACTCTGTTTAGCATGAAATTGGCAGGCGCGGCAGCGCCGGACAAGGTCGAAGGCGTCCTGCAAAGCCGTGGGCCAATAAAATCCTTGCCGGAAAGCCTTACCGACCAGGGATCGAAATGCGGCGTGATTGCCACATTCTCCTTCGTGGATGTCGGTGAGGATCTTGGCACCGGTTTCACGCGGAATGCACTTGAGCAGGACACCGTTGGCGCCGCGTCGGTAGAGGTCCCCTTCTACCATGACGTAGCGTTTAGACAAGCGGGCGATCCTTTCTGCTTCAGCGTCGTCTTTTGGGAGATGCGCTCGAAGGAGATATGCCCGGATTTCATCCATCTAGGAAGGCGCGCAGGGTACGGCCGCGAGGATCAAATCCTGGGACCGGGAGCGCGTGTCTGGTTCGGCTCCGGGCTCGGGGGCGGCCCCCGAGATCCCGGGGGAGCGTGCCGAGGGAGCCTCGAGGGCTTCCTGGAAGACCCCCGAGGGGACCGGCGCCCGCGAGGAAGCCAGTCTTGAGAGCTCGTCAGCGGCGAGGTTGCGACAGCGAGGGACGTGGCGAAGCCTGAGGTCGTCGAAATGGCGCTCGAGCTTCCGCACTTCGTCCACATACGCGGCCAATTGGGGATCCAATGTCTGGTACTCCCCGGACACCTGGTTGATGACGAGCTCGGAGTCGCCTTGCGCGCACAACCGGCGCACCCCGAGGGCGATCGCGGCCCGGAGGCCGGCGAGAAGGCCCTCATACTCGGCCATGTTGTTGGTGGCTCCGAAATTGAGGTGGACGACGAAGCGGAACTCATCCCCGGCGGGCGATACGAGGGCGACTCCGGCCCCGGCGCTGGGGCGAGAGGCCTGCCGGGCGCAGGAGCCGTCGAAGTTCATTGTCCAGCAGAGGTGCAGCTCGGGGGCCGGCTCGGGGACCGGGGATGCGTCGTCGAAGACGGGATCCGGCTCGGGCCCCGGCGTCCATTCCGCGAGGAAGTCCGCCAGGACTTGGCTCTTGATGGCATGGCGCGCCTGGAAGTGGAGGTCGAACTCAGCGAGCTCGACCGCCCACTTGGCTACGCGGCCTGTCCCCTCTCGGTTATGCAATATTTGCCCGAGGGGGAAGGAGGTGACGACCGATACCTTGTGCGCCTGGAAGTAGTGGCGGAGCTTCCTGGACGCGACGAGAACGGCGTAGAGCATTTTTTGCGCCTGAGGATAGCGTGATTTGGCATCGCGGAGTACTTCGCTGACGAAGTACACCGGCCTCTGCTGCGTGCTCCCGGATCCCGGCCTGTCAGGGACCGGGAGCTCGGGCTCGGCTCCTTCGGGAGGGGGCGAATTCTTGCCACTAGGAGCACACGTGGGCCCGGGACCCGGATGCCCCGGGTGCGCCTTGGTAGGTAAGGGGCGCTCGACGACGAGCGCCGCGCTCACCACTTGCGGGGTTGCCACGATGTAGAGCAACAAGGGCTCGTCTGGCGCCGGCGCCACAAGGACAGGGGGCGTAGTTAAATACCTCTTGAGCTCGTCGAGGGCTTGATTGGCCTCCTCCGTCCACGCGAACCGCCCGGTGCTCTTGAGAAGCTTGAATAGAGGGAGGGCGCGCTCCCCTAGCCTGGATATGAAGCGACCGAGTGCGGCCACGCACCCGGTCAACCTTTGGGCCTCCCGGAGCCTGGTCGGGAGACGCATACGGTCGATGGCCGCTATCTTCTCTGGGTTCGCTTCAATGCCGCGGCTGGACACAAGGAACCCGAGGAGCTTGCCGGCCGGGACCCCGAAGACGCACTTGTCCGGGTTTAGCTTCATCCTCGTGCATCGAAGGTTGCTGAACGTCTCGGCCAGGTCGTGGAGCAGAGTGGCGCGGTCGCACGACTTCAGCACCAAATCGTCGACGTAGGCCTCCATGTTGCGGCCTAGCTGTGGTTCAAAGGTTACCCGGACGGCACGTTGGAAAGTAGAACAAGCATTCTTCAACTGTTCGCACCAAAAACCGCCGGGTGTGCCAAGAAGCTTGTTGATGATCTGGTTTGATGCGATTGAACATACGAAGGCCTGGGAGATCTGCTTAGCTCCAGTGCAGGTCCTAAAATCTTGAGGTTCGCAGGCGTGCCAGTCAATTTGACCTCGCAATTGATAAGGAGATGAAGAAATTTGATTACTGATCCAATCGGCCAGTAAGCCGATACGGATTCCTTCCAGCCGATCGCCGCTATGCTCGTGCCCGGGCCCTCGCCTGTACTTGCGCTCCCGGGTCCTCGCTTGTGCTCGCGCCCGGGTCAACAGCAACTGCACATCGGCTATCGGCCGATACGGGCTGATGTAGGCTCCTTGTAGCCGATGGCCGATGGCACCTGTGTATCGGCTAGGAAACCGATAGCGCTATGAGCAAATAGACAAGATGTCAGTATAACATGTGCATCGGCTAGGAGCCGATGATAAAATAGATAGGCAAGATAGTAAGCCAGCCGACTGCCAAGGAAACACATGTGCATCGGCTAGAAAACCGATGATAATGTAGATGACAAACAGTAAGGATAATACAGTCGGCTTTATAAAAAGATAACCTATCGGCTAAGCACTCCGATAGAACGTCGCATATACACCGATCGGCTCGACAAGGATAAATCTATTATTATCGATCTAGTAGTTCAAACCTAACTGATGCAGCACAGATCGATAATAGTAAAGGAACCTCAACAAACCGATAGATCTAATGCAACTGTGATGAAAATAACTTACCGGCTATACATTCCGATAAGACGCTTGCACAAAGGCTATCAGCCTAACAGGAATAATTTATCGCTAGCAGTTTAGTAGGTCGGACCCAACCGATGCAGCACAAACTGATGATAAACTACCCCCGATAAACTGATAAAAACTATGCACGCGTGATGTGATATACCTGACCAGCCTAAGAGGTCGGACCGAACCGATGCAGCCGTAGACAGATCCGATACACCGTGGTAAGCCGACTACCATAGACCGACTAGAATATCGGACCTAACCGAGAAAGTCCTAGCCGATTGGTAGTCGGGGTAACGAGACTTACCCTCTCGCAGGAGTTCGGACCTAACCGATGCAGCCCCGCTCGAGAAGCAAGAACCCGTTGGTAAAGGGTGGCGATGCGCCGAAGTTGTATTGATCGATTAGATTCTTTACAAGGTCCCCGGGCATACGTATATATACCCCGAGTTACAAGAGTCCTTATAGGACACGTAACAAGACTTTCCTAACTAGAAAAGGAAAACTAACAGACCTGATCGGACAAGAGATCAGGTTTCCTAAAAGATAAAACTATCTAATAGATAAGATAATTAACTGCCATAGCGTGGTCTTCACGATTCCTTCCCGAATCCGGCTTCTTCTGGATTAGCTCCCAACGGCTGATATCACTTCTTTCCTTAACCAAGTCCGACGCGAATCGTACCAAATTTTGGCGTTAACACATGCCCCCCAATTTCGGAGTTTGTTATCAAACTTCGAAATTCTTCTTCTGTTTGGGCCTTATCATTCCTTCCTGGCCTCCTGAAATCGGCTTTCATGAACCGATACCTTTTGTACTAGGTGTGCTAGGCTCTTGAAGTCTTCTGATGAAAATTTTTCCTTGATCGGAGCCACCAAACCTTGGAATGCTAACTCGGCCAGCTGTGCATCATCCAGACTTAAACTATAACATCGGCTTCTAACATCACGAAACCGCTGGATATATTCTGCGACTGATTCCTCCGGCTTCTGTATTACCGATGTTAAGTCTATCAAGCTCATCTCCTGACTCCCTATAAAGAAATACTTGTGGAATCGCTTTTCCAGATCGGCCCAACCTCGAACTGAGTTAGATGACAATGAAGAAAACCATGTAAAGGCCGATCCGGATAATGATAACGGGAAGAGTCTAACTCTCAAAGCTTCTACAGCCGATGCTTCTCCGCACTGCGCCAAGAATCGGCTGACATGCTCCACTGTAGACACATCATCTTGCCCTGAGAATTTGGAGAAGTCTGGCACTTTGTATCGGCGCGGCAACGGAACTCTATCAAACCAATCTGGATATGGATGCCGATACATAAACATTTCCTCCTTCGGTCTTAGACCGAATTGTTCTTTCATCACCTCTGTGATTCTTGCCGATAAATTGTCTTCTCTTGGATCTTCACCGTAATGACGCAGAGGTGGAGTTGGTAGCCGATTCTGATTCTGATATTCCCTCGGATAGTTGTACTCAGGAACAGCTTCTGGATAACTCTGTTGATGCCCCCCATAGTACGCAGTTTGATATCCTTGAGGAATCCCATCTTGTTGCCCCCCGGGTATTTGAATCGGCTCTACTGCCTTCTTGATCAAGCTCTGTAATGTGTTCACCAATACCCCAGATTGATCAGTCAACGCATGATGAACTGCTTCATTAAACATGTCTTGGATCGGCTTCTGTGAACTTGTAGGCGATACATGGCTCGATTCGTCAATAAGAACAGGCTTTGGAAACTGTAATTTTTGAATCGGCCCTTGATTTGTCATACCGAAGGATTGTAGACAAAGCTTCTGAAACTCCACGATGTTCTGCTCCACTTGTTGTCTTTGTTCTTCGGTCAAATCTTCCATTGTGACTGGAATCATATTGTCTGTGCTGACCTCTTTTCCAGCCATGTTGAAGTTCTATGTCCCACCGGGTCAAAAACGTGTTGATTCAGCCGATAGGATATACTGTGATGATATGAAGATCGTGTCCCACTGGGCGTGCCAAAAACGTGTTCGCACCAAAAACCGCCGGGTGTGCCAAGAAGCTTGTTGATGATCTGGTTTGATGCGATTGAACATACGAAGGCCTGGGAGATCTGCTTAGCTCCAGTGCAGGTCCTAAAATCTTGAGGTTCGCAGGCGTGCCAGTCAATTTGACCTCGCAATTGACAAGGAGATGAAGAAATTTGATTACTGATCCAATCGGCCAGTAAGCCGATACGGATTCCTTCCAGCCGATCGCCGCTATGCTCGTGCCCGGGCCCTCGCCTGTACTTGCGCTCCCGGGTCCTCGCTTGTGCTCGCGCCCGGGTCAACAGCAACTGCACATCGGCTATCGGCCGATACGGGCTGATGTAGGCTCCTTGTAGCCGATGGCCGATGGCACCTGTGTATCGGCTAGGAAACCGATAGCGCTATGAGCAAATAGACAAGATGTCAGTATAACATGTGCATCGGCTAGGCACACATAACAATAAGCCCCCTGGGGGGTAATGAAAGAAGTTTTTTCCTCATCCTCCTCTGCCATGCGGATTTGATGATATCCTGCATAAGCATCAAGGAAACACAAAAGGTCGCACCCCGTGGTGGAGTCGACCATCTGATCTATGCGTGGCAGAGGGAATGGATCCTTTGGGCAAGCCTTGTTGAGGTCGGTGTAGTCTACGCACATACGCAGCTTCCCGTTAGACTTGGGGACGACGACTGGGTTAGCCAGCCACTCCGGGTGGATGACCTCGCGGACGAAGCCGGCCGCAAGAAGCTTATCGATCTCCTCGCGGATGAAGGCTTGGCGCTCGGGGGCCTGTCGTCGTGCCTTCTGCCGCACCGGGCGTGAGTCCGCGCGGACGGCCAAGCGGTGCTCTATCACCTCCCTGGGGACCCCGGGCATGTCCGACGGTTGCCAGGCGAAGACGTCGGAATTTGCCCGAAGGAAGGCGACGAGCGCGCTTTCCTATTTCTCGTCCAGCGATCCGCCAATCCTGACGGTCCGGGACGGGTCGTCGCCGAGGGCGACTTCCTTGATCGGCTCCACGTCGCTGGCGACGGTGCGCGCCTTGGGGGCACGGGATAGCGAGGGTCCCGCGCCGCCCGCCGCGTCGGGAGCTGTGGGGGTGATGTCGGCCGCGCGCTGCTCCGCGCACGAGAGGGCGGCCTTCACGTCCCCGAGGACAGTTATCGGGCCCGAGGGGCCCGGGAGCTTCATCGCTAGGTACGCGTAGTGCGTAACCGCCATGAACCTTACCAACGCGGGGCGCCCAAGCACCGCGTTGTACGGGAGATTGCACTCGGCGACGTCGAAGATGACGCGCTCGGTGCGGAAGTTGTCGCGGTCACCGAAGGTGACGGGCAATGAGACCTGGCCAAGAGGCCAAGTCAGGCCCTTCGTAATCCCAATAATGGGCAACGAGGACACGAGCTTCGTCCCCGGGGCCTTGAGCTTCTCGAAGACTCCGGGGGAAAGGATGTTGAGGGCGGCACCCCCGTCGACGAGGACGCGACCCACCTTAACGTTACATATGGTGGGGGAGACAGTCAGGGCGAGCTGCCCTTCCCCGGGTACCCGGGCCGGGTGGTCGGCAGGGCCGAAGGTGATCGGGGTGCCCGACCACTTCAGCTTGCGGGACGTCCCTGGGCCCGGGGTGGCGGCCAACAGCTCGCGCCTCATGGCCTTGAAGCCACGGCGAGAGGAATGAGAGTGCGCCCCGCCGTCGAGGGTGGCGACGATATGCTCGGGTTCTTGGAACTCGAGAGGTTGTTCCGCATCGGGAGCGGGTTTGGCCTGCCGCCGCTCCTGCTGGATTTTCTTGGTGCGCTCCGCCAGGTTCTGGACGGCGCGGT
Organism: Oryza meyeriana var. granulata; assembly: GCA_003991445.1. Lineage (NCBI taxonomy): Eukaryota > Viridiplantae > Streptophyta > Magnoliopsida > Poales > Poaceae > Oryza > Oryza meyeriana. Next base: position 185,893 of record RYFJ01000976.1, read on the forward strand.
ACTCCGTGAGGTCGTGATGGTCCGTCTCGTGGACGGAGCACCACTTCCAGGCCGCCGCCGGTGGGGGCGGCGCTCGCGCGGCCTTTGGCCGCTTGCCGCTGTTGTCGTCCCCGCGGGTCATGTCGCGCTGGGGGCCGCCCGTCGCCGCCAAGGCGAAGTTCCCGTCCGCCTCCTTCTAGCGCTTCCTCCTGTCCCGGCGTGACGCGGAACGTGAGGACTCGGGGCCCTCACTGGGACCCTGGCTGGGAGTCTCGGGGCGCGGTTTGTTCCACGTCCGGGCCTCCTCCTTGCGGGCGCAACGATCGGCGAGGCCGAACAGCTCGGCCGTGGTTTGGACGTCGTGGGTGCCCAACTTCTCGAGCATGTGCTGGTCGCGTACGCCCGAGCGGAACGCGTGGATGACCGCGTGCGGGGCAATGTGAGGAATGGTATTACGGACCTGGCTGAAGCGTTGCAGAAAACGCCTCAGCGTCTCGTCCCTGCTTTGACGCAGGGCATGGAGGTCCGCCTCGGTGCCAGGGCGCGGGAAGGTGCCCTGGAAGTTTGCCACGAACTGGTGGCAAAGACCCTCCCACGAGCGGATGGATCCCTCAGGGAGGTTCATCATCCAGGATCGAGCTTGGGCCTTGAGGGCGACGGGAAAGTAATTCGCCATTACCCTCTCGTCACCGCCCGCCGCCCGGATGGTGGTGGTATAGATCTGCAAGAACTCCGCAGGGTCGACGGAGCCGTCGTATTTCTCCGGCAAGTTGGGCCGGAACCTGGCCGGCCAAAGGACCTGTCAGAGACTCGGGGAGAGCGCTAAACAGCCCGAGCCGCCATACTGCGCAGGCTCGGGCGATGAATAACGGGTCTCCGTCGGCAAGTTGGAGCTGGAGGCCTAGGCCTCGGAGTGCTTGGCGGCGTCAGTGCGCCGTTCGCGCTGTCGCTCCAATGTGACCCGGGCGTCCTCTTGGTCCCGCATCCGGTTTAACCGGGTACGGAGATCGCCAGGGCTTCTGTTGGCTCCGGGCGCGAAGCGAGGTGGAGTGCCCCGGGCTTGGTTCCGGTTCGGGGCAGTAGGCCGGCTCGCACTAGAAGCCGTGCGGCCGGTGCTCCCGGCCCCTGCCTGGCTGTCTGTGGCGACCCCGCGATGGGCCGCGCTTATCAGGTTGGCGACCTCATCCAGCCACTGCCGCTCCCGGCCTCCGCCCCCGGTAAAAACCGGGGGTGGCGCAGGAGGGCTCCTGCTGCGAGGAGGGCTCCTTGCGGCGTCGCCGTCTGGAAGTCGAGTTCACGGCGCGCCGTGGTGCGGCGCGCCTGTTCGCGCCTCATGGACGAAGCCGCGGCAGACCCGGCGGGGCACCTGCCGGCCCCCTCTGCGAGGGAAGGGGCCGAGGCTGCGGGACCTGGCCGCTGCGGGGCACGCCTGGTCTGTCGGGTACGGGCCGCGTGCCCTCGGGAAGATGAAGGGGGACGCGGCGGACTTGTCACAGGGTAACATTGTCCGCGCGGGGTGAAACCGCCGGACTCCTCGTCCGAGTCCCGCGGTCGGTGCCCCCCTGCCATGGAGGGTGTCGGTGCCGAAGGCGCCGGCGTATCACCTGAAAAGGAAACTCCCCCTACCTGGCGCGCCAGCTGTCGGAGGATTAAACCTCGACGGCGGGAAATCGGGAGACCCCCCTTTTGAGATTCGGCCAGGGGAGCAGTTCTCAGGCGAAGCCGACTTCGGGTGGAAGAAGATGAATCAGCGCTCGGGACAGAAACAGAGGGGCCCGAGCTGGAGACAGAAAGGTCCGGACCGTCCGAATCGGGTCCGGACCGTCCGATCTGTTGTGACCACGCGGGAGAGACGGGGGGATTTATACAGGTTCAGACCGCCGGAGCGTAATACCCTACTCCTGTGTTTTGGACTGTGAGAGAGAGAGATGAATGTGGAGCAGAGTTTACAAGGAGGACCCTGGGAGCTCGGAAGCTCACCGGGAACCCGGAGGTGGCGTCGGTCGTTCTACCAGCGACCGGACTCGAGGAAGGAGGAGGAGATCTCTGTTGTCTAAGACCGGAGCCTGAGCTGCCTGCGTTCGTCTATGGCATGGATCCTCCTTTATAGGCGAGGGGAGTCCACAGTGCCGGTACGCGGAAGGAGATATTTTCCGGTGAGGTCTCCTGTGCGCCCCTCCGCCTGCGACACCCACGCCGGAGTTGGAGGAGCGTCCCGTCGCCCCTGTCCGCCTGCAATGCCCACGCCGGAGTTGGAGGAATGTCCTGTCGCTCACCTCCCCGCCAGCCGTGCCCACGCCGGAGCAGGTATGCAGCGGGCGGTAGAGTCGTGAGGATGTGATGGGGCGTCTGGTCGTCTGGTCGACGGAGCGGGGAGACGTGACGGCGCACGCCTCAAGTCAAAAGGCTCTGACTGTGAACGGCGATTGCACAGTGAAAGGAGCCTCCATAGTCAAAAAGGTTCTGACTGTACAGGAGCGGGCGACAGGCGTGTCTTGTCGCCTCATCGTTAATGTGGGTAGTTGGTCAACCGGTGCCGTCTACTGAAGAAGCCGATCCAGGAGAGGCACTCGGGAGAAGCCGTAGCCGATCAACTCAGGAGGTGCCGATCCCGCCGGGGGAAGCCGATGCCGATCGTCTCAGTCGGGAGAAGCCGAGTCCCCCGTCGGCACCCGGGACTCGGGACCGAGGCAGTCGGCACCCGGGGCCCGAGGCCGGGGCAGTCGGCTCCCGGGACCGGGGGCCAGTCGGGGGAGAACCACTCGGGAGCAGGTGGTTCCCGGGCTCTAGGTTCTTAGCTGGAGAATAACCGTAGTCGGCTATCACTGGTGTAGATTGTGGACCCTGGTGGAGCTGACGTGGCTGAAGACCCACGCGTCCCCAGGGCATGTGGGACCCCCTGTCCTATCTTGCCGACAGTAGTAGATGGCAAAAAGGCATAGTCTATAAGTGTGTTGTAGTAGATACCGTTAACATAGTCTACAAAGTATTGTAGTAGATGTCGGTGATATAATTTACAAATATTTTTTAGTAGTTGCCATTGTCATGATTTTCAATAATTAATAGAGGAATTTCTAGTGATATTATGCATATGAATTCCAATGGAATTAAGTACAATGACTTAATTAATGGAAATTCAAAATTTAAATTTGCAAAAGTTAATAATTTGCAAAATTTAAATATGGTCGATAATTAAATTGTGAGGAAATAAATCAACTGCAATAAAATAATAGCCCCCAAAATATGTAATATGTTATTGGGAATGCACATGGACATTCACTTTGAATATTTACATAAAATTCAGTACTCGTAGGGTCTGAATTGTAATTATAACAAAACTGTTACAATTAGTAACGAGTACAGGGACTTAAACATAAAAACACAGGATATTTTTGTAATTTTTATTTAAGTATAGGGCCAAACTGCAAAAATCACACAACCTGGGCCGCGGCCTTTCGGCCTCGCGCACGGGGGGTGGGGAGAATGGGCCGCGGTCGGCCGGGCCATGAGGGGGGCCAAAAAGGGGTCAGGGGAGGGGGCCAAACCCTAGCCACCGCCTCCCCCCTGGTACAGCCGCCGCCGCCACCGTTTGAGGGGCACGGCCCCTCCAGTCGGCGCGGCCGACCAACGCCTCGCCGGCGAGGAGCCGCCCCCCTCCCCGCGCCATCCCGACTCCCTCAGGCCGATGAGGATGACTCCCCCGATGAGCTCTTATCTTCTTCCTCAATGAAGTCATTGGAGAAGTTCTTGGGCGCCGGCGTCGGATGGAAGAGGCTGGGGCGGCGGTTCGCGGCCGTGCTGGCGTGGACTCGCCGGCGGTAGAGGTGGCGAGCGCCACGCCGAGCCGCCATCGTCCGTCATGGTTCGGCGAGCCGGGTCACCGTCGCTCCGCGCGAGGTGCCGCCGGCGACGCGCACAACGGCCGGCGCAGAGGAGTTGGCGACGGGCGGCGCGAGAGAGGAGACCGTGTGCGGGGTCACCGTGCGCCCCTGCTGCCGCACCCGTGCGCGGGCCATAGGGGTTGGAGGGCGAACACCGTGCTCCATCCACGGCCGTCGGCATGCCGGCGTCGATCTGTGGCTGGTGGAGATGTAGTTGCCCTGTAGGGGTGGTGGTGGTGCCGCAACGGGGGCTTCGTCATGGGCGTGAACGGCGTCCACAGCATCCACGGCAGCCTGCACGATGGCCGTTTCCACGGTTGGCTGCACCACCACCCATGCCGCACTAGATCGGTGGCATCTCAGCGTGGCTTCAACCCGTTGGCGAGCCTGGTGGTTTCTCCTTTCTCCGGACTTCCCTCTAGGGCGTCTATGGAGGAGACGGCGCAGATTCTCGCCAAGGGCTTCAACGGAAGAGAGAACACCGTGCATTGCTACACAGTAGTGCAGACAAAAGGTGAAGTTCGTTAAACTTCTTTATGGCGTACCTTTCTTTCTCCTCCTTTCTACCTTTCGCTTTCTGGAGATTCAATGTGCTGATAACAAGTTGAGAGAATGAGTCTTAGTGAACGATCTCTATCTCTGATAATTCTCTTATGATTACACTGTTTATAGTACACATATATATACTGTGAGAAGGGGTGTCAGTGGTATCCATTGGTAATGGTTGTGTTCGCTCCGGAGAGACATGCCCTTTCCGAACAGTCACATGCATGGACAATTAGATCACATGTAAATTGAGTTGTAACAGAATAATCCAGTCCGGGACCTGCTTGCGCATGTAAGACTACTTGGAAAAGGGATGCTGATACCGGTTGTACGCTGTTGATCCTGCGGTGCGTCTTACATGGGCTGTGTCGTGGGCCTAATGCGAATAGGCTGCTAGCTACGTGGCTCAATCAAATACAACAAGCTCATCGTTAGGCCTATCACTTTCTCTTTGTTACTACGGGCTTTTTAGCTTGGAGCCAATATTTCTCATACCAATATTTTTGATAGCGCCAAAATCTTAGTAAGTTTTAGTACTATCAAATTTGGTACTATAGAATTTGTATTATTGTAGACAAAAATGTTGGCAAACTAAATATCCATGTGATACTATTAGAGTTACTAAAATTTTGGTAGGATAAAAGATTGACTTTAATTCAAATAAGCCCTGCGTCTGGTCTCCAGTTAAAGTTGGATCAGGCAAGCGATTTGTGAGCGGGTTCATTGGATTGTTAGGCAAAGTATACACTTTGTCTTCATTTGTTTCGTAGCATGAGATCTTTGCCAGCAGTACTACTTCAATTAACTATTGTTAAGTCAGACAAATTACATTTTCCGTAAGATGTTTCATCGCCATTCTGTCTTTTTTGAGCTACCGGATTATATTTAAGACAGGAAACCGTTGGAAAGTCTTTTCACAACTGAGAGTGTCATCTAAATAGTCATAACAAAAGTTAACAAAATCGACAACATAAATTATTGTGTCATACCGCTCTCCAAATATGAAGGCTTAAAATTTGATCTTCCAAAGTTCAAAGATAACATTTCTAAATATCTCTCGTACTATTTAGAGTATAATTTGTTGTTTTTCTCTCGATATATAGATCGAGTTAGCAACTAAAATTTTGTGAGATGATATATCCCTATGGTTTCAAAGTAAACAAGCAAGCATGCCCTCAAGGCGTAAAAAATCCAGCTCCTCTAAACCTTTTTATGCAAATCATCTCAGAAACGTACTTGAAGATCCAAAGAAACATTTCGAGGTACTTGAAGATCCAAAGAAACATTATTTTTTTCGTTCTTTTCAGGTTATTTATTAGATTATTACTGCTGCACACTTCTAAAAATATAGTTTCTTAAAAAACTTTTTTTATGTATTATTTAGACCACTTGTTCTAAATTATTCATTAAGTTTATTTCTCAAATTTCTAATTTATTTCTATAATTAAGTGGATAATTTACAGCAATAATTAGGTGAATAATCGGTTCCAAATAATATGCAATGAACGTTGGTCAACAACGAATGTACTGCCTGCCTACTGGCGAGAAAGCTTATTCACCGAATTATTAAAATAGATTATATGTTTCATGCTTTGAAAAAATATATTTTTCAAAAAAATCTATTGCATTATTTAGACCACTTGTTTTAAACTATTTATTAAGCTTATTTATTAACATATTTAATTTATCTTTATAATTAAGTAAATAATACTGGGTAATTTGTCCCGTTTGACTCTTGCTTCGTGCTTTCATCTTGTTCAGGATCCAACTGCTAATAAGGAGATCGATCATATCGATGGCGCCAGTGAAGGTGTTTGCGCCAGTGAAGTAACGTCAGCAAGTGATTGAGTTCGTACGGCTTGATTTCGCCAGCGCGCGACTCCGTAAGGGCCCGGCACATCTCTCCCGCAACGTATGTCACCTCACCTAAATCCGAAGTACTGTACAGCTGAAGAGTCTGAGTCGGAACCAATTTCAGAAGTAATTCATAGCGAGATCCTAGCTTTGCTCGTTAATTTTGATCATCATTTGGGCTGGCCGGTATGATTTGTTTTTTGCACTCGATTTTGATTTGTTTTCTCTGTAACTGTTTTCAGCCATTTGGTCTGGTCCCACCTTTCAAAGACGGTGACCTGATTCTTTTCGGTGAGATAATTTTAGGGGAAAACTTATAAAAGATATTTTGATGAACATTCGGTCCATACGGCCTATTTGGTAGGGCTCCATATCTCAAATTCATCTTTCCTGGAGCTAGAGCCCAACCAAACAACCAAACAGTCCAAATCTACTTAAAATTGGAATGGAGCGGCCGAATCGATCTAAAAAAGAACTAGCAGAACGGAGCGGGGCTGGGGTCGCTCCACCGCTCTGCTCCCGATCGAATGGCATCATCGTCCATCAGATTTGCCAAAAATTACCCGCATTTGCCATCGCGGTAACCCCCCCAGCAGCCCAGGCGTGTCATCCTTCTCTCTCCATCTCCCGTCTCTCCCGAACCCCTTCCTCCCGACCCCGTCTCGCGAGCGAAAGAGAGCAGGCGGCGTACCGGCGGGAATCGGCCCCTCTCTGCATCCCCTCTCTACATCCGGTGGCGCATGGGCAGCTGAGGGCAGCGCATGGGCGGCGTAGGGTGGCACACGGTGGTGGGCGGCACAAGGTGTCAGCGGTGGAAGGTAATTTTTTGTTGAAACCCGAGAAGGTTGTTTTTTTATTGGTTCTGACATGTCTTCCAAACAGTATAGTGATTAGTACATACAAATCAGGGTATGTTTCTTTATAATCCTTCTCTATTTGTACAAGAGATTTGATAGTCTTTTTGAAATTAAAGAGATCTTTGGTAGGCTCACTCAACTGAAGAGTTATCCATTCTGTCTCGTATGTTTATTAATGAAACACTCATTTTCAGTTCATCATTATTCTGTTGGTCACAATGATATTAGGGCTAGCTTCAATGCTTCATCTTACAGAGCCTAATCAAATAGCTAGTTGATGCAAGATGTGATTAGTTATGAAAACAAAACAGGGATCCAATCGGTTTGTCAAATGAACAGAAACTCAAGAGCTTTATTCTTCAAACAGCTGCACAGGTTTAATTTACTGAATGAATGATGATCCTATATGAATTAACATATATACAAGGACAAGATTAATTTATTGAAACAAGCAAAATAGCATCTTGCAGGATATTAGTACCATTCTGTCCAGCATTCGGTTATGATTTAAATCAGTATCTGAAGACTTTGGTAATGTGCCATCCTACTTCATCTGTCCAATACAACAGGTTAGTCCTATATTTGTAATGCCTACATCCTGGCACCACCTACAGTGACACCAGAGAGAAAGTGTCGTAGAAGATTGGCGTGAATAAACTTTCACGGAATCGCGTTGCCGGTACCAGTCTCAGGAAACCTTGTTAGTACCCGCGGTCAACGGAGATGTACCATAGCAATTAACTAAATAAATAAATACATTATTATATCTTATAGGAGGTCATACCTACGGAACGGCTCCGAGAATATAACCGGCAAACAGAGAAATAGCAGCGGAATGGCAGCGTAGCAAAAATCCAATTCACAAGCAATGGCTTAGAATTAGGAACGAAACCATAATCTTTACTTCACCTTCACTCTTCCTGAAGGAGGGGAAAAGGAATGGGCTGAGTACAGACGTACTCAACAAGTCACGGGAAAAGTGAGTTATGTAGGATACTAAGGAAGGCTGGGGTTTATTTCACAAACCTTTTTATTTGAAAACATTTTTAAAACTCTAAGTGTGGGTTATCTTAGGTGTAACTGGAAGAAGGCTCTTGCCTCGATCCTGTCTGTAAATTGCTTTGCAACAATTTAAGTGGACGAAACAATTTTTAATTAATTTAAGTTTTTTAGTCACATTTATACCGGTAGTATGAACACAACACCGGCACAAAGGAGTTTGTTCTCAGGTAGCTTTCCACCTTGTTCTCATCTATTGGTTTATTTTCACTTTCGTCCCTTCCAGGACATCATCTTATTTTTTTTCTCTATTATTTTTCTTTCACTTTCATCCTATTTAGGACATTATCTCATCTCATGTGGCTCCTCGAGCCATCTATAATCTCAATCTCGACATACACTGCTTCCACTCGAAAAGCCTAATCTATGATACCATTCGATATCCCAGATCACACAGCCCCATTCCAGACCACCTAGGTTATCCATCAGCCATTAAGGCCATTCTAGTAACAACTCCCATACCACAAATCATTTTTTGCAAAGCATTGGCAAATAAATCTACGCTAGATGAATCACCTCACATTCGCCCGTAACCATGGGCATGACTGTTCGAACAGTTTATAAACCTATGCAAAGGTTGCACGCTTTACCCACACGATGCGAGCTTACTTCCCGTACTCGTCAGCGGGGAAGGTTCGCGACAAGGCCTTTCCAAAACCCACCCAGAATAGCACATTGCCCTATAAATGTGTTCTCAAACCAAGTACCAAAAATTCATTTCCTGTACTTAGGGATAGAGGTATATCGCCCTCTTGGCATCCAGCCGATCCGATATTTATTAGCAACTGAACGATCCTGGAAACACTAGTTACTCGGCCAGGGGCATCCCATTCCACCCATGTGGTCACACTATGAGATGCTCAGATGAAATTTCCTAAAAAATCAGTCCTTATATACAAATACGAAGTGCCACCACACAGGCGGTCACCTTGCATCGCGGATTTTCACAAATCAGTTTTGTTTCGCAATCCCGCCGATATCACGTGTTAGGTTTTTAAAACTTTCGAAAACCCTATTTTACCCATATCGACAAACAATTGTACTGGAGGTGGGACTATCGGAATCCATGCTTAGAGAGCACAGTCACCGAGATACCACGAGGTGGAGTGACAAGAGATAGGGTACCAACATCTTACAAGATCTATGCAACTACTAGGTTGGTCCATCGGTTCGTCACGTGAACCGAGGCCGGTCAAATTATCGTGCTCACTAATAATGCAATTTTGCAAACAAATCATTTTTTTCAATCTAGGAGCAATATGGTCAAGGAGTGACTTGCCTCTGTCTTCGTCTTCAAATTCTTGCGAAAATCTAATGTCCGACGACTTCCAAAACGTCAACTACACGTAAAACAGAGAAAAAACACAGAAAACCCTAAAATAAAGTACTATTATTAATAAATAATAGTGCCATAAGGTAGATATCAATTTTAGAAAAAACTGGATACTTGAACGGGGTCGATCAAAGTTACGGATAAAAAGATATAGATTTTTAAAGTTTTAATGATTTTTTGGAATATAGAAGTGGATTTAATTGAATTTTGGAAAGGAATATTCTAGGAATATTTCTAGGTCTGACAGGTAGGGTCCAATGTCAGTGTGAGAGAGAGGGGCTGGGGTGGTCCACCTATAAGTGACAGAGGGATAGGGGCCACCTGTCATTGGGAATGGATAGGAGGGATTTTAAATAAATGGGCCCAAATGTTAGTGGAAGGGAAAAGGAGACCAGGGCCCCCATGTCAGTGGATGGAGAGAGAAAGAGGGAATGACAAGGAGGACCCACATGTCATCCATACAGGAGAATAAAAGGGAGGAGGCCCACATATAAGTCACAATATAAATATTAATTAGGGTTTATATATGTCTTGGGCCCATATGTAAGTGAAGAGGGAGAGAGATTAAGCAGTCGTGCCCACCTGTCATGGACTCGGGAGAGGGATTAAGTGTGTGGGGTCCACATGTAAGCTAAACATTACTTTAACCTAGGGTTACACAGTGACATGGGCCCAGGTGTTAGTAGGGGTTGGCTTGGGAAGGGGGCGGCCCACATGTCAGGCAGTGAGGGAAGGCGGGGCCACCAGACAGAGAGAAAGGGAGAGGGATTAGGGAAGGACAAGGCATGGCGGCATGGTGGAGGATCGACGGCTCACAGCGGCCGAGGGGCTTCGGCAGACGGCGGCGGCGAGCCAGCGGTGGCGGAGCAGGGCGGCTAGGAGCAGAGGAGAAGGGGAGGGAGATGGACAGATCGGATGTGGGGATTAGGGTGCAATGGTGGCCAACGGCATGGACCAAGGGCGGCGGAGAAAGGATGGCATCGTGCGGCGGCGGGGCGGCGTCGCGCGGTGGAAGGGCTTGGACCCATGCGGCAAATAAGCGCCGGCGGCCAAGTGCGGCAATGGTCGGATGCCAGGGAGAAAGAATGAGAGAAGGAGAGGCTCACCAAAGAAAGAGAACAAATGGCGGCGGTGGCGGCTTGTGAGTCTGAGCTCGGTTCGGTGCGACGCGGTCTCGGTGAGGGGCAGGGGAGATCGCGGCGTCCCAAGGAACTTAACGGTGGCAGTGGCTTGGTCAATTAGGGATTGGAGGCGAGGGATTGACGAGGAATAGAGTGGCTATAGTGGTAGCGGAGAGAGAGAAGCTCGAGCTCGGCATTGGGGGCAATAGCGTGATGGCGTAGTGAATTTATAGGCACGGGGGGTCACAAAGAGACAACGGAGAGAGGCGGTGGAGCTCGGCGGATATTTTTGGGGGCGGAGGCGAGATTTTTCTCTGGTTCTTGGCGCTCGCGGCATAGCTAGCTCATTTTACAGGACTTGGCGCCGGGAAACGAGGTGGCCATGTCGGCCAGAGAGGAGGAAGAGGAGGATGGCGTGGCAGAGGCGATGTGACGGGACGGGAGAGACGGGTTTGACTTTGGTGCTTGGCCGCATAGATTTTTTTTGGCTTGGGAGTTTCATTGAGCACGTGGTGCTCGTGCGGGAGAGGGACGAGTGGGAAAGACGACCGCGCACGAGGCGTGGCGTGGGCACGTGCCAGGGCGTCGCCGGCTGACACGCGGGCCCAGGGTGCTAGGGCTAGGCAACACGCGCGCGGGTGCAAAGCGGCGTGCAAGCGGCGGTGTGTGCGGCCAAGGCGGCGTGCAAGGCAGGCCGAGAGCGGGGTAGGCCGAGTGTGTGCAAGGAGGGAAGGCAGGCTGAAAGCGGGTGGCTAGGCCAGAAAGGAGGAGAGAGGGGAGGGAGGGGCCGAGCAAGACCGACCTAAGAAGAGAAAAAGGAATAGGGTGGCCCACGGTGAATAGTGGTTTTTGGTGTTTTCTAAATAATGTATTTTGAGAGATCTATGAATTTTTGAAGGGGTTTTCGAATCCAAATATGATCCTAAGTTCATAAAATTCTCAGAAGTCCAAATAAGGGACTTTTGATATACATATTCACACACACACACACACACACACACACACACACACACACACACACACACACACACACATATATATATATGTTTTTGGAAATGATCCTGGATTTTTGGAAGAATTTTGGGTGATAGGGAGGGAAGAGAGAGAGAGAATTCAGGGAGGTTTTTGAATTTGAACTCAATTCTTGGGATTTGGGATTAGAGAAATATGGGGACTTTTGGAAAGGGAGTGCTCGATGGGGATCTAAATTTTTGGGATAGAGGTTTTAGAGGGATTCGAATTTTCAAAATTTGAACTCCGGGATTTGGATTTAGATATGAATTTTGAGAAGGACCTTGAAATTGGATTATTCAAGGAATTTTGGATAGGTTGGAGAGGGACATTCAAATCTCAAAATTCATGTCTCGGAATTTTCGGAGGGAATCGAAAAGGAAGAATTTGATTGAGATCTACGGCACTTAGTCCTTAATCACACACAAAGAGCCAAAATTTTTGAAATTAGGGTTTTTATTAAAATAGTTTTTAACGGCCCATAAACCGGGGCGTTACAATATTTTACTTGGTGATATTACTCCCCTTCTCTCAAAAGCATTTTCCTCACCATGATTTCCTTCTGACTCATGTTTGGTAATTGGTCCAAATATGCAATGATATTCATTTTTAGTTATCATCTTTTTTATACAATAAGAAAAATCAAAGACAATTGCCCCTTTTTTTAATACGACAATTGGCCCTTTTTAATCCAAACAAAAATCCACACAATGACTAATACGACAAACCCTAGTGGCATTTGTGCAATTGGCCCCTTTTTTTTAATGAAGTGGCCATTGTAAACTTCTCTTTGTTTTTGTGTTTCTCAACCCTGATGCAATGACACACCAAAATTTTTGTGTGCTACCTAAGACAAGATAATCAGTTTTGTTCTCCCATGTTTCACCTGTGCATTTTATGCATTGCAGGATGTCATGAGGGACCCTTTAATTGCTGCAGATGGTTTCACCTACGAAGCTAAGGCTATAAGAGAGTGGTTTGATAGTGGTCACTATACATCACCCATGACAAACCTCGATCTACCCCACCGTGATCTTTTGTCGAACCATGCCCTCTGTTCTGCAATTCAAGAATGGCTGCAGACAAATGCAGATTAATATGTTGGAAAGTAGAAAGGAAATCATGTCATATATCTTCTTAAGATACATGTCAGACCAGGGTTAATAAGCAGAAACCACAGGAAACCAGATGTTTTTTTTGGGAAAGAATGACTAATTAAAGGTATACACACTGTTGTTTGTTTTTGAGCAAAACTTGTATGTAAAATATAATAAATTCGGAGCTATCTCTGCTCCATCAGTAGCATGGTAGAGATTGTACAGGTATTTTCTAATGTTGTCAGTTAGTGTAGTAGAGTTTTGTGTTGTGATATATGAGCAGTAGCGCTAAATGGAAGTACAAATGCATGTATGACTAGAACTATCGGATCACCATTTATAATATTATCTTTCGGCCAGGCCGATTTATAATGTTATCATGTTAATGTGTTGTAACCATTTTGATTATATACTGTTTGCTGTGCCGTAATGTCTAACCTGAAAGTTTGAAACAACCATAATTGAATTGTGCAAAAGCTAGCCGAGGTTATGATGAAATCATGGTGATATGCGATTCGGTGGGCTGATGACACAAAGTCATCGAGTCGGACGAAACCTTCTTTTTGAAATATGCGGCCGTTGCTCAAGTTTGTCAAAATTTCTTGCCTATGCAATTCGCTGAAAAATTGCAATATACACCCTCCTCGCTGAAAAATTGTCAAAATTTCAATTCGCTGAAAAACCTAAGGGTAATATGGTCCATCTTCTCCCTCCTCTCTTTTAGGATTTGTAGAGCTAATCAAGCTAGCCAAACACTTTTCTGATCACTTCTAGATCCTATAGGAGCTAGCTCTGGCTAGAGTTAGAGTTAGGAGTTAGAGCCATGACAAACAGACCTATAATGTGACCTAAAGTCAATACAAAAATTTCATGCCTGATCACAATGTGCATGAAAGTCAACATAGAAATTTCATTCGTTATTACACTGTTGCCTTATCCTAGCCATTGTTTTGTATGCAGACTTATATATATAGGACCCGTTTGATACAGCTTCTATTCTGAGAATGGAGCGGAGCTAAGGAGCCGTGGGAATACCGCTTTACCCTCGTAGTGTAATTTTTAGAAATAGAACGGCAGCTCCAATCTGTACTATCTAAGATCTCGAAAATGTTTTGCATAGCTCCAACTCCATAGAATAAGATCTCGGAGTTAGAACTGTGCCAAACAGGCCCATAACAAACTGTCACTCTCTTCTGCCTATTGACAGTCTCATGCAATTGCAAAGTATGCACTTAGCAAAAGCGCATCTGAAATGCTGAGGGAAAGCAACCTTTTGGAGTCAGCAATGGTGGATGTGTGGCTCGAAGTTGAATCCCACACATTCGATACCGCCATGTCAGCGATCACTTTTCAATGCTTAACTTTGCCCATTTTCATGAGCGGAGTGACTGACAATAATATTGCGGATGAGAATTTGGAGAAACCGAAGAAAGCCCTCGAGATCTATGAGACACGCTTGAGCAGGTTCAGGTACTTGGCCGGTGATTTCATCAGCCTGGCAGATCTCAGCAATTTTCCTATACGCGCTACCTGTTAGCTACTCCTCACGCATCAGTGACCGATGCATACCCACATGTGAAGTCTTGAGTCAATGATTTAATGCAGAGGCCAGCTGTGAAGAGGGGTGAGAGAGCTTATGGAGGCACCATGAAAATGAGGTATTCATCAATCATCAGACTGTATGTCTGAAATGTCTGTCATTTTTGTTGGGGCCATAGTTAGTGCAGAGACATGAAGAAACACTCATTATCTTAAAAAATATAGAGAAAATTCCTCAAAAGACCCACAAATTTAAGCCGGTCCCTTCTACGCCCCTGAGTTTTCTTTACTCCCTTGTATACCTCTTAATTTTAATTTTAATCCCTTTTATGCTCATTCCGTTAGTTAACTGATTAGTATCTATTAAAAAGTCTATTTTGCCCTTGAAAGAAAAATGGAGTAGTGAAGTATATTGTTGGAAGTGTAGGCATTTATGTATGAAAATCTATATTCATGAGTTTATTGTGTTAGATATTATTCTTGACAGAGTTTACTTTTTAGATAAATGATAAAAAATTCAATATTTATTTATGTATTTATTAAAAAGAGTATACATAGCATATATTCTTTTGGATGCTATATATATCAGATTAATTTGTGTGTCAATTGCATATTTATCTAAAAGAAATGCTATACAACTATAACTATTAAGGTTAGCATCTTTAAAAAATGCTATATATACTTTTTAAATATATATTAAATTTTCTCCGTATAATACGGCTGACTATAGACTCCACAAATTCTCGCATTTGTTTTATGTCTAAGTGTAAAATAGACTTTTTCATACCTATTTAACGGTCAATTGATAGAATGTGTATGGAAGGGATTAAAACCAGAATTCAGGGGTATATAGAGGAATGAGTAAAACTCAGTGGTGTAGAGGGGATCGAACAAATTTAAGGGGCATGGAAGGAATTTTCTCAAAAATATAACATGTCCATGGGTTGAATTGATGTAAGTAGCTTTGGTTTGAATTCTAAGTTACTTCCTTTGCATAAAAATATAAGACGTCATTTTTCATTAAAGGGGGTTGCTAGTGCACCAGATCCCGTTTTGGAACGGGATGATACCAGTGAGATACCAGATTTAATACCCCATTTGTACGAGTTGATACCTATTGGTACCAGATCTAATACCCCCTCAGTACCAACTTATACCCGTTGATATCGGCTGATACTTGTCGGTATCAGGCTGTTGATGTTTTGTATCGACAATAATTATATGGGGGTACTCGTAAGACCTAAACTTGATGGATTGCAAATGAACACAAAATAATTTATCCGGATTCAGGCCCTCAAGGTGACGTAATACCCTACTTTCAGCTGTTGTGTATTGTCTTTGAGGTTTCTTTGGTGAGATTGTCATATGGCCCAGAAGGCTCCCTACCTCTCCTTATATACCGGAGGGATGAGTATTATAGGATAGGAAACCCAGTCGGATACGACTAAGGGCTTTCCTTATCAGTTTATAGAGTATCCGGTTACGACTACATCCCTTTCCTTGTCATACAAGGTAATATGAAGCCGAGTCTACCTACTCTTCAATTGTAGGGACCAGCCTACTCTCTGTTCGAGTGGCCTTAATTGCCTCCTTGAGGTACCCAGGGCCTATGGCCTCCACAGTAGCCCTTGAGACCTTCATAGTTGAGTCACAGCTGATGCCGAGTGCTCATTCTCCACGGTGAAGAGATTCCCGAGTATTTTGCTCCCGAGTACTCACTGTCCACGTGCTTCTTCTTCCAAGTCCTGCTTCATGTCAGCTGGCAACGAGACTATAAAGGGCTTCATAGATAAATAGTGTGCACCGAATAGGCGCACCTATTAGGTGTAGCCCTGGACTTTGTGCTTAATTGGAAAACAATTAAACATAAAGTCAAAGATCTTTAACATTTAAGTCTTTCCCGAATAATATGTTTATCAGAAATTGGACTCTTCAGCTATATATTAGCTGGAAATTTTGCTCAAGGTAATTTGGCTAAGCATGTAAGCGGAGTATTACTATGGAGTAAATCCAATGTATGATGAGGTGTACCTGAGAGATACCTGCATCCCCGATTTTGATAGAGATCAGCTATTGATCCTTATAATTATATATCCTCAATACCTTAAAATAATCAAGATACCCGAATTTATACACCTGGCTGTAGGCTTAGCATGAAGCTTATCTGATTATTTAATCGGTTATTGTAAAATAGTACCTGCATCACGATTTTAACGCGACCAGCGAGCGACCCAATAAGGCATGCTATTTAAGAACTTATATCTTCGGTCTACTACTGAATAAGCTGGCCCAAACCGACCTACCCAGCGCAACCCTATAAAATCTGAAGATTTTGATCATTGCTCAACCTGCCCATTTGTGGAGGCCATGAGCCCCGGGTACCTCATGACAAGCATATGGGCCACTCGGACAGAGGATGGGCCTAGCCTTGTAATTAGAGATATGATAGAGCTCGGCAGACTTAGCCTTGTACGTTAAGGAATATATAGTCCTAGTCAGATAAGTTATATCTCTAAAAGGAGATCTCTTGGTTGTATCCCAACTGGGACTCCTACTTTGTAATTCTATCTCCCGGTATATAGGGGGAGGCAGGGAGCCCCCTAAGGGCAAGAGGTGGGAGGTTTGTAAGAATCACCATCATACATCCTCAAAGGAATACATCACAACTAGACGTAGGGTACTATCTCATATCGAGGGTCTGAACCAATATAAACTTCCCCGTGTTCCTTTGCAATCCACCGAGTTTCGATCCGACGAGTAGCCCTATATTCATATTGCTGATACAAAACATCGACAGTTGGCGCGCTAGGTAGGGGCTTCGGCGAGATCTACATCTACAAGCTCGATGGATCCAGCAACCGGAGTCGACGGTGGCAAATTCTCCCCCGGAGATACAATCTCATTCGGAAGCCTCAACTTCGTCGCCGACATGTTCGGCAATCTCACCTTGGCCGACGCATACCTGATCCAACCGGCCGAGGAACCAGTCGACTCCGCGCCAGTCGGCCCACAAGATGCTACAGCCACCCTCGTCGATTTGCTACGGTGATCTACCACCTGTCCGGGTCTCGGGACAACTCTCTCCTTCGGCGTCCAATTCGCGCTTGGCCTCAAGCTGGCTCGGGTCCGGCTAGGAGGGGAAGAGATCGTCAATCTCCTTTGTAGACTCGGCGACGCCGCGGATCTACATCTCACGCGGCAGACCTGATCCCCTATGGTTCAGTTTGGACATAGCTCAGAGCCGCTCCAGATTGGATCTAGGGAGGTCGAAGTCGTCCTTACTCCGATCAACTACTTGGATTCGGACTCCAAGTCGGACAACAGTTCAAACACTAGTTCGGACACCAGTCTAGCGAGTTTCCTTCTGCCTCAAGAGATCTTCATGGCATCAACCCCTCCACCGGAGGTGCGCCGAGTACAACAGGACCAATAAGAAGAGGTCCGCCGACTGCGGCAACAGGAGGAGGCCAAACGCGAGGCCCGCAACGATGAGCTGCGCAGGGCTGGACGAATCGCTCAGCAACAGATCCTCCAAAGTAGAATCGGCGACCACGATGTCTCCGTCATGCCTCAACAGAACATCGTGGCCGCTACAACTCTACTGGGTACACTCCAGCTCGGGCCTAATCACCAGGCCACCCGACGATAGCAAGTATAAAAGCCATACTCACCACTGCCGCATATCAACAGCATCAACAGTCGGGCTGTAATAGCCTGCCCTCCTGAACCGCGCAGCCTAGCCCATCCGACGGGCGGACCCACTTACACATAGCACCCCACTTACACTTTCGTCCTCGCTTCGTGTAAAGGGTTAACCCGAAAGTGCTATGGTTGGAGGGACAAGGCCTTATAAGTTAGTTCAACTCTTGCTCAACTAGCAAGGTGGTACTAATCAAGTGCACACAGCACTCATGAGCCCCATAGACTAGATTCTAATTGGGCCAGGATGTCACACACACCCCCCTCAAAGGACCTGCGTCCCCGCCAGTCCAACTTACCCGCATAGCCACACAGGCATATAGGCAAATGTCTAGGAACGTGCATGCCCCCTCTTAGCGCATGTCTGTATGTCCAGTGCCTGCGCCATATGCCATGCCATGTGCCTCACACAGAGCCCACATGCGTCATGCACCATATGCCTGCACACTAACCCGTACGCGCAACCGCGAGGGTTGGCTCTGATACCATTTGTAATAGCCTGCCCTCCAGAATCGCGCAGCCCAGCCCATTCGATGGGCAGGCCCACTTACACATAGCACCCCACTTATACTTTCGTCCTCGCTTCATGTAAAAGGGTTAACCCGAAAGTGCTATGGTTGGAGGGACAAGGCCTTATAAGTTAGTTCAACTCTTGCTCAACTAGCAAGGTGATACTAATCAAGTGCACACAGCACTCATGAGCCACATAGGCTAGATTCTAATTGGGCCAGGATGTCACACGGGCGAAACACTCATCTCGACTAACAAGTCGGCTTCCCCAACGACAGTCTCATCTACCTCAAAGCGACATCGAGCGACCGGCTCTAGTCGGCTGCACACGAAGTCACGCCAAACGTCACTCGGCAACCCCAACAACAACTGGCAACGTCAAAGCGACCGTCGGGACAATCAGGATCTCCGAGGCCAACTACAGCGTGACCTTTGGCAGGACATCAACGCTCGACACCGCAAATGAGAGGAAGACAAGCAACGCCGATTGGAAGACTAGAATGAGCGCTTCGGCCTCCACCACGAGCGGTTTCGCTGCCGTATTCAGAGTCGGAGCCCTCATGAAGATAAAGGAGTACCGGCCTTCACCCAGGAGCTACAACAGGTCGATTAGCCGTCGGGTTTCAAGCCTACGGGAATCGGAAAATACGACGGCAAGACCAACCCCGAGTCTTGGCTCGCGGTTTACACTCTGGCGATCCGAGCAACCAGAGGAGATCACAAAGCCATGGTTAACTACCTCCCAGTCGCTCTAGCCGACTCAGCGAGGACATGGCTAACGGGACTTCCCAAGCAATCAATTGGCTCATAGGGAGAACTCCGAGAAAGCTTCATTGCCAACTTCCAGGGGACGTACGAGAGGCCATCTTCAGAGCACGATCTGTATCAGTTGCATCAAAGAAAGAATGAGTCTCTTCGTGACTTCATCAAGAGGTTCTCTGAGAAGAAGAATTCTATCCCGAAGATCAAGGACGAGATCGTCATTGTCGCGTTTCGAAAAAGAGTCAAATACACCTCGTTCATCGCCAAGTTCACTCGGAAGCCTCCCAAGTCTGTCAAGGCTCTATTCGACATGGCAAACAAGTACGCCGACTTGGCCCACGCTGTTGCTGAGGCACTTGATGATGAAAAGGCCCCCTGACAGAAGGAGCGAAAGGACACCGATGATGCACCCCGACTAAGGTTGGGCACCGCAAACGCTTGTCAGATGGCTTCATTGTGGCAGTCGGTCACAACTGTCTTCGACCTACAACTGAAGATTATCAGAACAACAAGTGACATGCTTGAGGGCTCAAACGCAAGGATGGCATCCCCACTCCCAAATACCAAACAACTAAGTCGCTTTCTGATAAATATTTCCTCACTTGGCCTCGCTAATGCGCAGCCGCTTACACCTAATAGGTGTATAAGCTGCACTTTTTTCTGTTTTTTCTCTTAAATGATTGCAAAAGTACTCGAGTAGAATAAATTCCGATCCGTGAAACTTTGCTCCATGAAAGACGAACTCAAGTCACCCAAAACGCGTGTCTGGAAAAGAGCCATGAGCCAACTCCCGACGCTAGGGGACTATGACTAGTCAGGCAGAGTGCTTAAACATAAGGGGTCAACTACTCGGGGAAATTAATATCAAAAAAAGGAAGAACATGTGTTTACATATATTGTAAAATATATAAATATTATTCGGGTGATTGTTTTCATGATCAGATGCTACTCATCCGATATCTTTATAATGCAAGGCCAGTTCCGGATACGCGTGACAGGAACTCAGGGCTACAAGCCTATCTCCTACGCTTGGGGGCTAGACCGGTCTGCCAAGATACGCTCGGAATACTCCATGAGGGCTACTAACCGAGTACTTGCACCAGTCGGGATGTCATCTTCCCCGGCTATGCTCCATGTGAGCTAACAATCAACCTCTGGCGCTAGTCGGGGGTCATATACCACTTGACTGGATGAGGTACGCCCCATGAGGGTCGCCAGCCAAATCCTACGCTAATGCTAGGTTCGAGTACCTTATTCGGTCACAACTCTGCTGGGTGAGGTACGCCCCATGAGGGTCGCCAGTCGAATCCTATGCTAATGCAAGGTTCGGGTACCTTATTCGGCTTTACCGAAGTCAGAGAAGATCTACGTTGTTAGAGTGCATCTGGAATTGTCATGCACTGCGTCACACCTGGGGAGGGCAAGCAGATTCTGCAATATACCTACTCAGGCATCTGTGGCAACCAGGCTGCATCCAGAACATAAGTCGAAAAGGCTTGCGGACATGGATTCCTCTGGTTAATTGCGGTTATCGACGCTGAAATACTCATCTTGACATGCGAGGGATGCCACTTTTATAGAGCTACACTGGGTAGGTCGGTTTAGGCCGGCTTATTTGGTAGTAGACACCAAGATATGAGTTTCTACAATAGCACGCTCAATATGGGCCGCTCGCTGGCTGTGTTAAAATTACGGTGCTGGTGCTACCAATAGGAACCGATGAGGTAAAACAGATATGCTTCATGAAGACCTAATTGCTGAACAAATGTGTTCAGGTATCTGTCTTATCCACCAGGTATTGAAGATATATCCTTATAAGGGTCACAAGCTGGTCTTCATCAAGATTGGGGATGCAGGTATCTCTCAAGTACACCTGACCACATAATGGATTAAATTTCATAAAGTGGTACTCGGCCTACATGCTTGGCCAACAGTTGCCGTGAGCAAATCTCTTTCCAGCTGACATGACGCTGAGGAGTCTAACTTCCGAGTAGTGCACTACTCGGGAGAGACTATAAATATTTCTTCTAGCTGACATGAAGCTAAGGAGTCTAACTTTCGAGTGGGACGCCACTCGGGAAAGACTATAAACACCTTTTCCAGCTGACATGAAGCTGAAGAGTCCCATATACGAGTGGCATGCTACTCGGCAAAGACTATAAATTATATTCTGGTTGACGTAATTCCGAAGAGTCTCATATACCAGTAGTATACTACTCGGGAAAGACTATAAGGTTAAAGATCTTTGACTTTATGTTTAATTGTTTTCACAATTAAGCACAAAGTCGGGGGCTACACCTAATAGGTACGCCTATTCGGCACACACTATTTATACATCTACATAGAGCTCTTCATATCCTCGCTGCTAGCGAACATGAAGCAGGACTCGGGAAGAAGAATCACTCAGACAAAGAGTACTTAGGAGCAATGCACTCGGGCAATCTTCACCGTGGAGGATGAGCACTCGGCATCAGCTGTGACTCAACTATGAAAGTCTCAGGGGCTGCTGTGAAGGCCATGGGCCCCAGGTATCTCATGACAAGCATATGGGCCACTTAGACAGAGGATAGGCCTAGCCTTATAATTAGAGATATGATAGAGCTCGGTAGACTTAGCCTTGTACGATAAGGAATATACAGTCCTAGTCAAGCAAGTTATATCTCTAAAAGGAGATCCCTTGGTTGTATCCCAACTGGGACTCCTACTTTGTAACTCTGTCCCCCAGTATATAAGGGGAGACAGGGTGCCCCCTGAGGGCAAGAGGTGGGAGGTTCGCAAGAATCACCATCATACATCCTCAAAGGAATACGTCACAACTGGACATAGGGTATTACCTCACATCGAGGGACTGAACCAGTATAAACTTCTCCGTGTTCCTTTGCAATCCACCGAGTTTCGATCCGACGAGTAGCCCTATATTCATATTGCCGATACAAAACATCGACACCATTGCTTTGGGGGTGTGCCACCAAAGCGTAGTAGATTTTGATGCCGCAATCATCGCAGAAATCTTTGAATATGCCACCCGTGAACTGAGTGTGTTGCCCGTAATAATGCGATTGAGGACTTCAGATCTGTACATTATACTCAGTATACGTTGCCATATGATAGTCTGCCACTCCTATACCGGTAGGTGAGTTTGCTCAACGAAAAATCGACATCCCTTTCATGACAGGACGAGTGCTTCAACGTTAGTAACCGCAATCGGCCAGAGGAATCCTTGTCTACAAGCCTTTTCGACTTATGTTCTGGATGCAACATAATTGCCACAGATGCCCGAGTAGATAGATTGTAGGATCTGCTTGCTCTCCTCAGGTATGACGCAGTGTATGAGAAATCTGGATGCGCGTTGACGATATAGGTCTTCTCCGACTATGATAAAGCTTTTGCTCCGTTGCTTGACTTACTCGGCTTCATTGCGATCTTTAGGAAGTTCGTATTCCAGTAGGAATCGAATGATTGGGGTCTTCCAGTCTTGAATAATGATGAGCACCTTCGTAGATTCCGAGTTTAGTGCAGCCTCCGATTGTACGGGTTCCGGCTTTTTCTTAACTGAGAGCTTCTGTAGTGGTTTCTTTCCGTGTTTTGGCCAAATAGGTACCCGAACGCTGCACTAGCACAAGATTTGGCTGGCGACCCTCTTGGGGCATACCCAACCTAGCAAAATTGTAGCCGAATAAGGTACCCGAACGTCGCATTAGCATAAAATTCAGCTGGCGACCCTCATAGGGCGTACCCTACCCAACAGAGTCATAGCCAAATAAGGTACCCAAACCTTGCATTAACATAGGATTTGGCTGGCGACTCTTATGGGGCGTACCCTAACAGAAGTGTGGTACTCGAGCCCTGACTAGCGTCGGAGGTCGGTTATTAGCCCTCATGGAGCATTCCGAATGATTCTTGAAGTGTCGCACTCCAAGTGTATCATGGCAGACTAGTCCAGTCTCCGAGCGTAGGAGATAGGCTCGTAGCCATGAGTTCCTGTTACGCGTATCTAGAACTAGGCCTAGCATTATAAACATATTGAATGAGTAGCATCCGATATAGAGAACAATCACCCAAGAAAATCTAAATATTTTAGAATGTATGTAAATATGTGTTCCTCATCTTATTGATTTTAATTTCCCTGAGTAGTTGACTCCTTACGTTTAAACACTTTGGCCAACTAGTCATAGCCCCCATGCGCCGGGAGTCTGCTCATGGCTCTTTCCCAAACACGCGTTTTGGGTGGCTTGACTTCGCCTTTCATGGAGCAAAGCTTCACGGATCGGAATTTATGCTACTGAAGTACTTTTTCAATCATTAAGAGCAAAAACAAAAAATACGCAGTATGTACACCATTAGGTGTAAGCGGCTATGGCATTGGTGAGGCCAAGTGAGGAACTGACGATCTCATCCCCATAAATCCGATCCTGACTGGCCCTAAGCCGTATCCGAGTCAAAACATAGGGAAGTGAGTTACCTCCTGACCCATTTAAATAAGAATATTATATAAAGGAAGAAATATTTATCAGAAAGAGACTTAGCTGTTCGGTATTACACGAGTTGGGAGTGGGGATGTCATCCTTTCATTTGAGCTTGTGAGGCCCCGAGCATGTCATTTGTCATTCTGATAATCTTCAGTTCTAGGAGATCGAGAATGGTTGCGATCGACTGCTGCAATGAGGCCCTTAGATTTCCGCTTGCGGTTCCCAGATTTGGATAGGGCCGCATCATCTGTCTCCCGTCGCTCCTTCTGTCGGGGCTTGTCGTCGAGTGCCTCGGCCACTGCATCGGCTAAATCAACAAATTTATTGGCCATCTCGAAGAGAGCTTTGATAGAGTCGGGCGGCTTCCAAGTGAACTTGGCGATCAACGGCGCGTCTTTCACTCCCTTGCGGAAGGCAACGATGACAGCCTCGTCTTTGATTTCGGGGATTGAATTCCTCTTCTTAGAAAAGCGCTTCATGAAGTCCTAGAGAGACTCGTTTTTTCTCTGATGACACTGGTATAGATCGTACTCGGATGCTAGCCTTTGGTATGTCCCTTGGAAATTGGCCACAAAGTGCTCACGGAGTTCCCCCCAGGAGCCAATAGACCGCCTTGGAAGCCTCGTCAACCACATCTGTGCCAAGTCGGCTAGGGCGACTAGGAGGTAATTCGCCATGGCCTTATGGTCGCCTCCAGCTACTCGGATCACCAAGGTATACACTGTAAGCCAGGATTCCGGGTTGGTCTTGCCGTCGTACTTCTCTATACCAGTCGGCTTGAAACCAGATGGCCAGTCGACTTGTTGTAGCTCGTGGGTGAACGTCGGTACTCCTTCATCTAAGTAGGGGCTTTGACTCCGACTGCGGCGATGAAACCCCTTGTGGTGGAGACCGAAACGTTCGTGTTTGTCTTCAAGTTGGCGACGTTCATCTTCCTTGTGTTCTCGGCGTCGAGCGTTGATATCGTGGCGGAGATCCTGCCGTAGTCATCCTCGTGCATACTGGTTGTCGCGGCAGTCATCATGATGGTGTCGTCGTCGGCCATTACTCGGATTGCCGAGTGATGTATGTCGTGACTCCGAGTGATGTTGACTAGAGCCAGCTGCTTGGTGCTATGCTGAAGCAGATGAAACCACCGTATCAGAGGCCGTCTTCTTTGACAGTACGAGAGTGTCTCTAGATTGTTGTCACTTATCACGCCCAGAAATCTAGCCAATTTCTGGACTATTTTGTGTATTAAAATCCCTGTCCAGAAATCAAGCTAGGGTACACAAAATGACAAATCAATAAACAGATCCAAACGTAAATAAAGCGTAAATACTTACAAAAGAGGCACTTAGTCCTCACATGAAAGAAAACAGCAGCGGAAAAGCGAAACTAGCGTGACTTTAGCTTCACACCATAAGCAAGCTCAACTGGGGTATAAGCCAAGGTCTTATCTTCTGAAAAGGGGACATAGCAAGACTGAGTACCACCCACCATACTCAGCAATCCACACCAATGATGCATTTGTGCATGGGATTTCAAAGGGAGGCTGGTGGCTCGTTTGCGTAAAGGTAGTTGTAAACGGTGGTAGTGATAAAACAGGTAAAATAGTTGTTATATTAATCAGTATTGATCCATCACTGAACAACGTTGATCAAGCCCAAACCAACCACCTAAACTATACCAATTCCATTAAATCAAGTTAATTAATTAAGGGTAAGACTAATCACGGTGAATCTTGACCAATCGCCCATAACCGCGGACACGGCTATTCGAATAGATTTACTCTGGCCAGAGATGTACATCTTTACCCACAAGACACAACCCCGCACGTGTCCCCATGTGCCTGTAACCCACGGTGAAGGGGCCGTGACAGGACCATTCACGCTACTCCTTCCCAACCATCCACACCACGCTGAGGTTACACCTGTCGATAGGTACACCGTGTCGATCAGGCTACCCCCTTGTGCCACAATGGATCCGAAAGCCAATCAACTCAACCCCCGAGCCGACCCAACTCCATCACGGCCATCCTCACCAAACAGTGCCTAGGAGGGGGAAGAGCTACGCTACAAGCCTAGCCGTTGCCCACACTGGCTTGTGGTTGTACGGGAATCTGCTCAAGGGGTTCCTGCGAACCGGTCCTTAACTGCCATGGATGCGACCAGCAAAACTATGCACCCACCATTAGATTATCCCATGGTAAAACACCTTGAGCACGCAGCTCAACAGGTTACTAATATAGAAAGAATGCGATTATCCCATCAGTGATCTAGTGGTACTAAGCATGTCTAAGTAGATTCTATCTCTAGCCAAGTCATCCAATGAGACATAAGCTAGTCAAATTATCACCCAAAGCTATCAAGGAATGGATAACAAATAAAAAATAAACAGGGTCTAGTCAGATTATCGCCCAAAGCTATCAAGGAATGGATAACAAATAAAAAATAAACAGAGTCTCAAGCAAGAGGATATGTTGTCCCATATCCCATGAAATTGGTGAAACATGTAATTTATTTATAAATCATAAAATATTTCATAAAGTAGGTTCAACATGCTCAAGGATGAATGTGTGACTTGCCTTGCTTCTTCAAATAATCTTCCAAGTGAAATCCACAAAGTCAAGATCCTTTGAAACGTTGGATTCCTAAGCGCTAGCACGCAAAATAAGGAAAAACTTAAATAAAAACCAAGTAAACAGTACATGAAAAGTAAACAAACATGTAGAACTCAATTTTAGATGAATTTTGAGAGTTGAATGGTCTAATTTAGAGTTTGTATGAATTATTTATGAATTTTAGAAATTTTCTCTGATTTTTTAAACTAAACAGAAAAGCCTAAATCGATTATGATGTCATTTGCATTTATATTTGTGAAGGAAAAAGGGATTAATGCGTCAGCCCACGGGGAGAGAGAGGGCGATGACACTAACACGCAGGGCCCGTGCGTCGGTGAGACAGAGCAGCCGGTCCACCGTGGACCGAGACCACGGGGTGGTCCACAGGGACGGACGGCCGGGATCGGTTCGAACCTGATCGGACGGCACGGATGAGATCGACGGCCAAGACTGGATCACAACGGATCAACGGCTTGGATCGAGTCAACAAGATGGACAGCCGGGATTCGTCGATCCAGGTTGGACACGGGGATCAGATCAACGAGGACGGACGGTGAGGATTGGGGCTGGCTCGCCGGCTGGCCTGACCAGCGACGATGGCACGTGGCCCGATGGTCTCCGCCGGCGACCATTCGGCACGGCGGTAGCCCTCGGAACGCTGCAAAATGGGATCGGAAGAGGATGGGGAGTTCATTGAGCGAAAGCGGCGATCGGTGGTGAGGAAACACGGCCGACGATGGAGGATGGCAGCGGTGGGCTTCGGGACGACGGTGAGGACGGCGGTCCGGTGGCACTCCCGGATGGAGAGGCGGTGGCCGCGGTAGAGGGGACTGCGGCGGAGCCGGTGGTGAAGACAACGTGGCTTGACGATGACGGGAGCGACAGCGAGCGGCAGCCGGGGTTGGCAAGAACGGCAGAGCCCTCAGGTTCGCGGGGAAGACGACGCCCGAGCGGGCTCCGGCTATAGGGGGACGGCGGCCGAGGACCTCCTCGACGTGGCGAAGCTTCGCGCGAGCTAAAACAGCGGCAAGCGGCGGTCGGAGATGGTGCATGGCAGTGGCACGAGGGGATCCCGGGGGAGAGCGAGCTAGGGAGCACGGGGGAGCACGGAAGTTGAGGGGAAATGTAGAGGGAGTCACGAGGAGGCTATCTATGCCCTCGGGAGGCAGGCTCGAGGCCGGGGTGAGGCGGATTTTAAGGGAGAAGGGGTGCCGGCCGACGTGGGTGTATTGGGCTCGAGTTCACGCCAGACTCTGCTGGGAGATGGGGAAAATGGTGAGGAAAGTGGAGGAGGCGATGGTGACTCGGTCCGCGTGGATTGGACGTGAACACGGGAGCGTGAGGGTGCGGGAACGGCGGCGACGTGTGGGTGTGTGGCGCGGGCTTGGCGGCCGAAGGAGGAAGACGGTTCCGACAGGTGGGCCCTGGTCCCACCTGTCGGCGAGAGTGCGCAGCGGGTGAGCCAACCCACGTTGACAGGGCCGATTCGGAGAATATGGGCCACGACGGCCTGGTCAGAGGGAGGCAGGGATGGGGATGCAGACCATGGTGGCGGGCTGGCGCTGGGAGGAGTTGGGCCGGAGGCGGCCCAACCGAGGAGGGGATTAGATTAGGTTTTTAATTTTGTTTTTTTTATTTAGATAGTCACCGAAATGAAGTTTGAATTTTTTTTAAATTAATAGCTGAGCTCTGAAAATTCTCAGGAAAATTCAGAGAGCAGTTGAAGACATGAAGAAATTAAGAAAATTCCTCTATGCATGAGTTATTAAAGGAAAATTTATTTTCACTTGTTAAATGATTTGCAATTTACTATAATTTCTAGAAGACATTTATTTAATAATTTTTTAATCCTTGAGTGAAAATCAGATCGCTGCTAGCAGGCCACAACGGTGATCATTGATTTGATCCTTGTGATGGTCGGGGTGGCCTAGTGGTCGAGCCCGAACTGCAAGGTGTTGAGTAATCTAGCAGCGGCCACGACGTTCTGTTGTGGTGTCACGAAGACGTCATGGTCGCCGACTAGGGTTTAGAAGATCTCCTATTGAGCAATCTACCCAGCCTTGTACAGGTTGTCATTATGAGCGTCACGCTTAGCTTGCAAGCGTCGTGCATCTTTCTCCTGTTGCTCGCGTAGTCGGCGTGCATCTTGAGTAAGAGTTGAGCCCTTGGACACTATGAAGACTTTGCATAGTGGAGAAAAGCTTGTCAAACTACTATTCGACTGTGAATCGGAGTTGGAGTAGTTTAGGGAGGTAATTACAACTCTAACCTCCCTAGATCTGATCTCGAGCGGCTCTGGGCCGTATCCGAGTCAAACCTTGGGGGATTGGATCTGCCGCATTGGAGTGAGATTGAAATTGTCCGTGGCATTGCTGAATCCAAATGGGAGATTGACGATCTCCTCCTCTCTTAGCCTAATCTCGGCTGGCTCAAGACCGAGTCTGAGTCGAACACTAAAAGAAAGAGTAGTTCTGAGACTCGCGCATCATGGGGATTGACATAGCATGTTGTTGAACATTGCTGCAGCGTTGAGCAGGCCGACTGGCGCGAAGTCAGCTTGGTTCCCAGTCGATCGGATCAAGTCAGAGTCGAACAAGGTGAGGTTGCCGAATTTGTCGACAACGAAATTGAGGCTCCCGAAGCTGATTGTCTGCCCGAGGAAGAACTTGACACCATCGATTTTGGTGGTTGGATCCATCAGGCTTGATAAAGATGATCTCGACGAGGCCCTTGGTATCTTCATGTTCAGCGCCATCTCCGCCACTGGTGCCCTTGCCCGCGCCGGCGAGACCTAGGAGCCAAATTCATATGCAGCAGTCCGTCAAAGGCGTCGGAGGAGGAGGCAACCTCGTCATCGACGGAGAGGTGGAGGGAGCACTTGTCCTTGAGCGATTGACAGCATGGGACTCGAACAAGTTGGCCCCTCTGCAGTTCACACCCCCCTCCCAACCCCTCACCGCGTCACCGTCAGGAGCCGTGCTGTCTGCGGCGACAACGAGTACTTCTCCTTCTCTCTATTTGTTCGTGGGGACGACGAGTTAAGGAGATACCGTGCTGGGGATGCGATCCCGTCCCTAGCATTCTCGTTTCCGTAAAGTCAACATTTATAACATTTGACTAATTGTTAAACTAACTATAGTTTTTCATGCACGTGGTATCATTAAATTCATATTGAAAACACTTTCATATGCTAGTTGTTAATTTTATATATTACTGATAATATATTATGAAAGTAATTAAGAGTCCAAATATGTTATTAGAAACTGTGTAAATAACATGTATGTCTTATATTTTTATATAGAGGGAGTATTTGATCAAATTATTAAAACAATCTCTGCTGTTGTTATCCACATCCCCATGAGTTGACCACTACAGTACCCTGCTCAACTCGCTATAAAGGGACCAACCCCTTCGATCGCCACCCCCCCTCTCTCTCTCTTAAACTTACTTTGAGCAGAGCTAGCTACCTGTAGAGCGAAAAAAAATGGCGCCGGCGAAGGTGTACGGGCCGGTGATGTCGACGAACGTGCTACGCATCCTTCTGTGCCTGGAGGAGGTCGGCGCGGAGTACGAGGTCGTGCCCGTCGACATGTCCACCGGCGAGCACAAGCGCCCTCCTCATACCGCCCTTAACGTAAGTACGATGCCATCCTCCTCTTCTCTTGTGTAATCCCTTGCCGGATCGGAGTTGCAGATGGTAGCTAGTAGCTAGGCATCTAGCTTGTAGCACTAGCCTCAACGCCTTAGGTATTAATCTTTAGGTTCTGTTAGTGTTTGTTAATCTTATCTTTAGTATCTCTTTGTGTTTGCAGCCCTTTGGCCAGGTTCCAGCGTTCCAGGATGGTGACCTGACTCTGTTCGGTGAGATAATATTCATATATTGCCCACTTGCTTTGTGATGAGTGACATTGGATCAATCAACATAATTTATATAGTTTATGGCACTACATTGCTTGCATCTTGGATTTTTTTAAAAAATATTTTAGATAGCTATACTATTTTCTTTACTACTGTAATACTGTAAAAATAAAGTCATTCTTCTTCCATTGCCTCCTTCCACCTCTGCACACAGTGTGAGAGAAAAAACCTAAAAAACTCTACGCACGTCTCCAGTTATAAAGGCCATGCAGTCTATCCTTAGCTGTATAGTGTCGTCGTAACGCACGAACATATATCTCGCTAGAAATTGAAACCCAGAATACAGAAGCAAGAAAGTCAACACTCGATTCCTTTCGGAATAGTAATATATTGTTCACGCTAAGCACATGCTCCAAGTTCTTTAGTCTATGCTTGACCATCAACTACTGCCGTGCTCCTGCCATCTCACAGAGAGTAGAAGACATTAAAGTAATTTTGACACTAATTTTTATTATTAGATAGTAGTACAATACAATAATTGTTTTCCGAACCAAGATACGCGCGATTCCATCAATTTCTTTCACTAAATCATTAGGGTATCACCTTATTTTCCTTCCACTAAATCGACTAGGAGCATGCTTGTTTTTTACCAAGTTAATATTTAAAAATTGAAACTAATAATTAAACTAAAAATATGTGTTTAATGCCATGTATTTAGTATCACTAGATTCGTATTTGATAATATTTTTATTAGATGTTACTTTTGTGATTGTTGATAATATATTATAAAAGAAATTAATAGTCAAAGTATAAAGTTGAAGATTATGTAGAAATCTAATACGTTTTATATTTTAAAATAGAGAGAGTAATAGTTAAGCTCAAACTTAATCACAATCAGCACCTCATATGCCATTGAAGTCAACAGTCATGACAATTATTTGACCTGCCATTTTCATCTTCTATTCATTATTAACAGAGTCCCGCGCAATTTCAAGGTATATACTTCACAAATTTGGGTCCGACCTACTAAGGGAGAGAAACCTCTCTAAGGAGAGAGAAAGAGAATCACGCAAAACAAGATAAGCCATTAGCATATGATTAATTAAGTATTAATTATTTTAAAATTAAAAAATAGATTAATATGAATTTTAAAAGTAACTTTTATATAAAATTTTTTTATAAAAAACGTACCGTTTAGCCGTTCGGAAAGTATGCTCATAGAAAACGAGAGAAACTTTTCCCCCAGCCAATACTCCCGAACGCTCCCTGGTCTGCAATGGTGGATGTTTGGCTCGAAGTCGAGTCCAAGCATTTCGACATCGCCATGTCACCCATCATCTTCCAGTGCTTTATCATCCCTATGTTCAAGGGTGGAGCAACTGACATGGCGGTGGTCAACGAGAACATAGAGAAACTGAAGAAAGCCCTTGAAGTCTATGAGGCACAGTTGTCCAAGTCCAAGTATTTGGCTGGAGATTTCATCAGCTTGGCAGATATCAGCCATTTTCCGACGATTTATTACCTGTTGGCTTCTGCACATGCTTCCGTGCTTGAAGCTTATCCGCATGCGAAGGCCTGGGTCGCCGATATAATGAGAGGCCAAGTGTGAGGAAGGTGACAGAGCTTGTGAAGATGTCGTCTGCATAATTAAGACCGAAGCTACACAGTTGGAGAACTCGGAATTCAAATTTAACGTTTATGTGTGACATCTGTCTGTGGATCACTGGATGTGGTTTGCATCATCTATGTTCATCTAAAAAGCATGTTGTTTGCTGAATAAGCGATGTGATAACTATATATTATGAGATGCAAATTGTCTGCAATAATTTTGGTTGGTTTTGAACTTTTTATAAGAGTAACACGGACCAGTGTTGCCGCAATACACCTGAATATGCTCCCTTGCTCAGGGTTGCTAGTATTACCAAAGCAGCAACACTGCAGCCAGAACCCGAACAACTGTCTTTCCAATTTTTCATAGGGTTAACCATTCTTACTTGCTGCATGTTGCAGTTTTTTTTAGAGAAGGAATTGGAGAAATATTCGACTATTGGGTATCACTCCATGATGCAAAGGCGGATCTAGAATCCTAGCTACGTGCTACCTCCATTCAATCAGTATCAGATTCGATACCTGGAGTGATAACCCACGTAGTGTAGTAAGGATTTATCCAATTCCTCTCATCGAAAATATTAGACTATTTTTCCGTTCAAGCAATCCATCCTGAATATTTTGCATGACTAATATGAGTTGATAACTGACAGCGACATCCAATCCAGGGTTTTTGTTTCACTTAATTACCTGACCTAGGGAGTGACATCATGGAGAAGTTACATCTTTTCGACCAGTATGGCACAAGAAAACAGTATTTTCACTGTTTAATTATAGTATGGCTTGTTTAACTATCAACAGTATGTTCAATAAACGGCGTGCTGCCGCCGGGCCAGCTTGTACCACGCCCACTGCAGTCTATCGATCCTTAATTCCTCTCATTAGCAAATAACGGTAAAGCAATTCGATCGCCATGGCGCGGGTGAAGTTGTTCGGGCCGGCGATCGACGAACGTGGCCCTTGGGTGCCGACTACGAGGTTTTCCATATCGATTTTGACGTTGGCGAGAACAAAGGCCTTGAGCACCTCTCGCAACATAAGCGTATTCTTCCTTTGTCAGTTACGCTAGGGCCACCCGAGGTAGCGAACCCAAGGAACCAAACCGGCGACACAGCTGATTCCTATAGGAAGCAAGGACAACCGGACGACGGACGGTGCTGCGGAAGGAAAGAAAGTGAAAGGACGGCTGGTGTTAGACGTTTTTTTCGTTTATCACGAGAGAATCAACTAATGTTTTACGGTATGAATGGAGTTGTCAATCACCTTTATTTTGATAAGCTCCTAACCAAGATAATAAGATAGATCAAAGCTGGCTAGCGAAGCCAATTTGGATAGATTGGAGTAAACACTCTTTCATGGGTGGAACGAAAGAATTTCGGAACAAACCTATAAAAAGATTCGCAAACTCGCAATAAGGACGGATGGCTCGCAGTCTAAACCAACAACGAAAATGTATAAACTAGGGCTAAAACTAGTAAAAAATTAGAGATAAAATTGAAAGAATAATTCAATTAGCTTACTGTGTATTGGATTGTTTCAATTAAATCAGCCTTAGCCCCTTTGATCTTGCCTTATGGAGCATTTTTATATCGTGCCATACTCACGAGGAACTGTTAGTGAGATACTGGAGGAATATAGGGTTAGAGATCAATTAAGATAAAAAAAATCTCATACATACCTTTTGAATATGAGAAGTATCTTAATTAGATTTAGACTTGAAGCTAACAGTCAGACAACCGCTGATCATACCGGCCCCGTATAGACGGTTAGACTGGTCTTCTGAAGAAGCCTCGGACTCTTTCCAAATTTAGTTGAAAATTACGTTAATTCTGTTCAGTGTTAAATTTAGATGTCAACATCTGGGATATTGAGCAGAAAGAAAAAGGAAAACTAAAGAAGGGGAGTGGCTGGTGCCTCACCGGAGAAACGAACAGAAAAGAATGATGGGGAGACGAGGTAAGCAGAAGCGGAGCAAGGGAATTTGTAGAGTCCAGGCCCAGGGAACCTCCGCTACCGCGTACGGCGGCAAGGGAGCGGTGGGTGCCGGCCAATCCGCCCGAGGCCGTACGGAGGAGCGAGGGCCCGTCGATGGGATTTCAAATCCACAGTCAGCCTACAGGGGATTTGAATTCACATGTTTTTTTTAAACAAACCTATTTTCTTCGTTCTAAAATATAATTATTTTTATAGTTTAAATTTATTTTTAAAATATAGCTATTTTTCTATCTACATTCTCATTTCAACCAATCACATTCATCCTCTATTTAATTTCTTTATCTGCTTTCTTTACCTAACCAATTACAATCTTTCACCATTTAAATCTAACTACTTTCTAAATTTCCATAAAAACCCCTAAAAATACTTAGAACGGAGGGAATACATAGCAGTTTCTCTCAAGCAACTCCCGACTCCCAAGGTGACCTTTACTGGCCTGTGTTTTGAATAGTTTTGCAGGAGTAGATAGCAAAAGGAATATTTTGACCTTTTTTTTTATCTTTTTAACCGCCTGCATTATTTATCAAAACCATGGCCACATTTTCTCCTTCAACGAAAGCAGCAAACAGCCGAGCAGAATTGCTGGAAGCCAAGAAAATTTCAATCGAGAAATGGGAGATATTTCCTCTAATTCTTTTACCGGTATAGAGCTCTATGTGGGAATGCAATTTCAGAAATTTTGAATATTTTGTCGATAACTATAAAACTTGGCACAGCCTGAGTGACTGAAATTTTGTTGGTAAACATTGTCAGCTACATCCGAGACTGCATATATTTAATATACTACACGTGTGGTCTGGGCTATAACGGGAAAAACAACAAAAAGAAGACTTTTCTTGTATGGTCCATGTATTGTAACAGAATAAAAACAAAAAATTCTTATTTATGATTGAAATTTAGACCTAACACATGCATACATGTCTTGAAAATAAAAAACTAAATACCATTTTTCATGGAATGCCAGCTATGAATGTACTCACAACTAATGTTGCCTTTGGAGCGGAAGTTCAGCTGGACTACTTCCTCGTCCTTCATGAGCATGCTTTCTGAATGGTTAAACAATGTGTTTTTTGAAAAATTTTCTATATAAAAGTTTCTCAAAAAATCATATTTATCTATTTTTTAAGTTTAAAATAATTAATACTTAATTAATCATATGTTAATGACTTATCTCGTTTTATGTGCCGTTAAAAATCTCAGCTCAACCCCAGTATCCAAGGCACCCTAAACCAGGGAAGCACTAATTATTTGAATTTCAGTCTTCCGAGTACTCACGACGCAAAAGAAGACTCCAACTTCCGAGTACACCTCATTTTCTAAAGAAAGAGCCAGTGCCTTAATACAAAAAGATCACTCCATCCGTAGAAATTTTTATAAGATGTATTTTGATTTGAAAAGTCAGACTGTGTGAACTTTGATAAAAAAAAATCAAATTACAGATACTTTTAGTGTATAAAACATTTGTAGCGATAGATTCGTATTTCAACCAATTTTGTCAACCACTGGTATGCATTACACATCCAAAAAAAAGAAAAAAAAAGTGAGCAAATTAATATCACCGTCTCAATGGATGCCTGGACAGTCTCCCAATTCAGGTTTTCACGCTGCTTGCTGCGCAGCTAGCCGCCCCGGCGCACAGCCGCACAGCACAGGACACCGCCTCGTCGACATGCTGCGACATGCTGCAATCCTGTGGCATGACAATTTTGCGGTGGAAGTCCAGTTTTCCTAGGCGAGGTTGGTTTGCATCTAGGCGCATGGGTGTAACGATGATTTAACAAACTCCGGTTTTTTCTGGTCACCTCGTGGGTAACTTGTGCGAAAAAAGAAAAAGAGAAGCTCTCAGTGAGAGGGGTAAAATAGGTAGTGCAAAAAATTGATGCAGTACTCGCCGCCACCCCCTTCCTTCATTTAAGTAGTATGCATTACAGCATCTCCAACAATAGCCCTAAAAACAGAGTCTCTATTTTTTGAGTAGGGACTCATTCTATTTTTTGGGGCTCTGTTTTTGACACCCAACTTCAACAAGTGCCTCTAAATCTGAGCCCCTATTTCTTTTTCTCTCATATTTTAATATAATCTATATATATATTCTTTATATTACATCACTAAAATTCAAACTCAAATATTTGTAAATCATAACAATAAACCATATTTAAATTCATGATTTTAAATAAGACAATTTAAATTTAAATGTTTTCTAAACATAAAAATCATATAGACATATAAAAATTGTCTATCACACCACTCATAATAACGTGAATGATGTGAATGGGAAAGTACATATTATTCCTACAAGGCCACTACTACAACAGGCTACCAATTTCTTGAGCTCTGAAGAAGGGGTTGCTCCAATTGCCAATAGAATAATTAAAAAAAGCTAATATTCTTACTTCTTACCATTGAATTCGAAGGAATTGTTCTGGTGTGCCACTAGCTAGACCAAGGGAAGAAATATGGCAGGAACTAAACCAAGCAGAAATATTGCCATGGAACTTGACCCAGGAAAGAAACATGGTAGTAGCCACCAAACCAAGCAGTCAGATTGCCTTGGAACTTGAAAGTCGGGCGCGAAGCAACCCAGAATCGGAGAAACACGTGAACTTAACATCACACCACACAAGGCAGGCAGGCAAGCAGATGTGAACGCTAACCTCCTTCCTGAGCAGGCCGTCGAGCGGCGGCTGCACGCTGCATGCGGGGATGCGGATGGCAGCGGGGGGCGTGACGGGGCCGGGGACCTCAAGGCCGTCGCCGCCGGCGCGCGCAGGCTTGCCGGCGGAGGCGGAACCATCTGCGGATGCCGTGGACGACCCCTCCCCCGGCCATGGTGGCGCTGCTCCGTCGACGGCGAGCAGCATTGGGGGCAGGCCTTAGCGCTGAGGTCCCCCACGCACTGCGACATGGCCTACACGCCCCCCGATCCTCCGGTGCGGTAGCCTCCCCCTGCAGGCGCCGCCGCGGCCACGAGCGCGCCGAGCGCTGAGTCCCGCATGGCGGCGACGCCGGCGTCCCTGGGCGAGCCGCTGCACTTCTTGAACAGCACCGCCATGTCCTGCTTCCCGAGGAACATGTCGTTGCCGTAGCGCACGAAGCAGTCCCGCAGCTGCACGGCGCCGCCGGTGGCCTAGGCGCAAAGCGAGGACAGCCTAGAGATGGTGGAGTCGGACGGGTGAGACTGGGCGCGGGAGGAGAAAAAAACTCCTAACCGTAGAGTAGGGAGCTCCCTACGTACCCATGGGAGATGTGGCTGAGGAGGAAGATTTTGGGGTCTCCATAAAATAGAGACTCGAGTTGGGGTCTGTTGGACTTGAGTTTTTTGTTTGACTTCAAAAAATAGAGTAAGGATCCTGTTTAAGGTCGCTGTTGGAGATGCTCTTAGTTGGTAGCTGTTCTATAAGTTACTAACTCCTCCTATAAAGAGTTAATTTTTAGTTCATTTTATGCATATTAATACAAAGCTAAAAAATTAAAATATTCTTCACTTTTCAAACTCCAACCTGTCCCCACTTTAATAAATTCTAATGCATTTATCCTCTACTTTAGCAAACTTCAATGTATTTATCTCTCATTTAGTAAACTCTAATGCATTGATTGCTCTAAAAATAAAATCTTTTTGAGACAAATAAGATTAGTTAAAGATGAACTAATTTTGGGACGGACGGAGCACCCTTAATTATAGGCAGAAAGAGCAAACGCACAGGAAAAAGGCACCCCTTTAATTTTAAAATTATTATATTATAAAACACTATCATTGAGACACCAAAACGAGTTCAACACAATACTTATTAATTTTGAATTTTTCAAATTATTAAATCATGTAAATGCATGTACTTATAAATTCCAAATTTTGGAATTATTAAATCATAAGGTTACTTGGTACTAGTGCGAATATGTGCACAATTTTCCGATATGTTTGATTTTTGCGACGTGAAGACGTTCACATTTTGAGGTTTCCGATCAGACGATTGTTACCTCGTAACCGTTATACCTGCACGTCCCGTCATTATCGACCATACTCTCATGCAAACGACCTAATCATGAAGGTTATGCTACTATAAACAATCAATAATTCACAAGAGCAAGAAAGAACACAATCTGAATTGCAGATAAATGGTTAGCACACAAAGTTGGGGTTCCACAAACTAATCTAGTTGCGAAATTGCAAAGTGGCAGAACAATGTAGGCAAAACTCAAACCCTAAAGATAACAATGACTAACTATTTTGAGTTACATGTGATGTGAGGTTGTCCATAACATGGGCTGACCAGACTCAATTACAATATCCAAGGCCCAAAACAGATTTAGACTAGATGATGCATGTCACTTGTTTTGACGATTTCAAGCAGCTCAGATGGAATTTTGACGTGGAGCCAAAACCATTAGAAATTAGGCTTCATAATATTTCCAACAATTACTCATGGGCTCTAAGAACCCTTTTGAATTAGCGGCTAGGTCCATTTGAATTTGATTTTGTCAGGAGAGCCGAATCCGAGTGCGTAAAACATAGATAACCTTATCTCTTGTCTTGTATGGCCTAGTAGTGAGGTGGTGACGTGAGAGTAGACTTGGGAAAGGCCATGTGTTGGCCCCTAGTCATTTTCATTGATCATTCATGTGTTCCGTGCGCTTGGTCTCCTTTCCCTTGCTCATGCAAGCACTTTTGCAAAGGACAACATACACAATTTATAGTGCAACACTCTTTGTTCGAATACATAAAATATAAATTTTACATAAAAAGTATGCACCTTTAGTTTATTAATATATTACATAGACTTGATCGTATCCGAACCAATAATGTCCTTATCAGTTCTATAACTAGCAAAATTCCCTGCACAATCTGTGTAGAGCTAGATAAAAGTAGAATTGGATTTGATATAAAACTTATGTTCTAGTTCTATAGATGTAATTGTGATTTATATATGAAACTAAAAATAAAATTGGATTTCATATACAAAGTCTTAGTTATTTGAAAATTTAGGTGGATGCTTATAATATGTAATTAGTATTTTGAAAATTTAGGACTGTAAAAAAAATGAAATTATTCATCCTTAGTTTCTGCATCCACACGGGTTATTGACTAAAAGGTGCTAATCATGTTTCTATATTGTAGAGAAATCACCAAAGGTGTGATGATGGAATTGTCGGTCCATAACTTCAGTTGGCAAGGTTTAAAACCGGCTATCTACGAATATTGCATATATGCTTGTACGGTTTTAATAGGGTTTCAATGATGTTGATAATTTATGGTTAGTCTCCATCTTTTTAAATGTTTGTAAGGGATACCCTCACATGTGTATGGGGTGCATGTATAATAGAATAGTGCATGTGCGTTTTCCTTGTAAACTAAAAAAAAATTGTTTCACTGGTGCAATGCTGACCAAACTATTGCTGGGTTTACACCGCAAAACAACATCGACCTTCTGTAACCATATTTTTTTCTTGAAGATACAATAAGAAATGGTAAAGCCGAAAATAAAACTGGTATTGGGAATCTCAAAAAATCAAAAACAGAACTATACATACAGAAATATACCAGTATCGGTTGAAACCGATAACTAATGTGGGTAGCGTTAAACTATGAAATCATATATTTAATCTAACATGACTATGTATAATATGGCTATATAGTCAAACATAAAAGTTGTACACTATCTAAACTACTCCCTCCGTCTCAAAATACTTTAATTTTGTTTTTTTTAAGAAATTAAGGTTAAGATTGAGAAATGGTTATGATTGGTTGAGGTGAGAAAGTAAATAAAGAAATTAATAGAAAAAAAATTGTGATTGGTTGTGATGAAAAGATAGGTGAAGAAGTAGTAATATTGTGAGACAAATTTAAATCCTAGAAATAGTAATATTTTAAGATAGATAGTATAAATTTTCTCCTATAGCCATGTACTCAAATTAGAGCAAGTAGTATTGATTGGTGGGTAGATAAGGATATTAAAAAATAAAATTTCTTATGTGAATTAATAGTAAGATAAAAATAAAAAATAATTTATTTTAAATAAAATTTAAACTATAAAAGTTGATTTTTTAAACGGAGAAAGTACGCCCTACTTGACTGCACGTCTACCATCCGTCAATATCAAGACAATGTACTAGTCTTAGGGGGTGTTTGATTTGGCTCGAAGGTTCTAGCTTTTCTCTTATTTGTTGTTATTATGTTTTTTAAAGTGTACAATGATGTGTTTTTTAAAAAACTTTATATATGAAACTATATCTTAAGTTTATAATAGTTAATATTTAATTAATTGCGTGCTAATAATATTTGTTGTTTTATGTATGGTTTATAAATCGGTCGTTTAGGCCAAATGGAACGGTATCTTAGTCTATTTACGTGTTGGACTTGTTCTTCTGTAGGTTACTTTCCCCTCATAAACCAACAACAACCACATCGACCGAGCTGCTCACTTGCTCTTAATCTGCCACATCAACAAACTAAGCCTGCACTGCTCACAGCTCTGGTTGCGGCCAGGCCGGCCACAAAAGAAGAGCACCGAAGCATGTCGCCGGTGAAGGTGTTCGGCTCGGCGCCGTTCACGAACGTGGCGCGGGTGCTGCTCTGCCTGGAGGAGGTCGGCGCCGAGTACGAGATCGTCGACGTCGACTTCCATGCCAGGGAGCACAAGGGCCCCGACCACCTTGCCAGAAACGTATGTATGCATTTCTGTCTTGCTGTCGAATTAAGCTACAAATTATTGTCGAGTTGTAACTTGATTTTGTCCTCGACGTTTCATCAGCCATTCGGGCAAGTTCCGGCGTTCCAGGATGGAGACCTGATGCTCGTGGGTGAGTAATACACATATATTTTATCTTTTACATTTGATCGATCGAGGTAAAACATTAATTCCTTTCGAATTCGCTCACAAAATTCAATCTTTGTGTTCAAAGAGTCCCGTGCGATTTGTCGCTACATACTCCGGAAGCACAGGTCGACGGACCAGGCCAACCTGCTACGCGAAGGCAACCCGGAAGAGTCGGCGGTGGTGGACGCCTGGCTGTACGTGGAGGCGCTCCAGTACGATCCGGCCGTGCACGCAGTGTTCGTGCAGCACTCCGTCGTCCCAGCGCTTGGCGGGGAGCCGGACGAGCGGGTCATCGCCGAGAGCGTCGCGCAGCTGAAGGAGACGCTCGCCGTGTACGAGGCCCGACTGGGCACGCGCAGTTACCTCGCCGGCGACGAGGTGAGCCTCGCCGACCTGAGCCACTTCCCGTACACGCGCTACTTCATGGAGATGCCGTACGCGGCGGCGGTGTTCGGCGCGTACCCTCGCGTGACGGCATGGTGGGAGCGCCTGCTGTGCAGGCCGTCGGTCAGGAAGGTGGCCTCCATGATGGGCCGCGACTCTGGTTGATACGTGTACTGCATAGTGATTGCCTACGAAACCTGGATACGGCATTTAAACCTCGTATCTGTATCGGATACACGAATGGATATGATGTATCAGATAATTTTAGGATTTTCAAATAAATAAAATAATTCCCAATACGTTTTCGATACTTCCGAATCATAAAATGACGCCCCACTCTAAAAACCCAAAAGGGTATTCACCAAGTCCATTTGTATACCGCCTCTAGCTCTCGCCCCTCCCCCCCTCCCACGTGTACCAGCGCCGCTGCCGCCAGGTGTCACCGTTCGGGGGGCAGCCGGTCATCGCCGCCATCGAGCGCAGGTCGGCTGCTCCTGACTCCCCTCACGTGTTCCAGCACCGTTGTCGTCAGGTGCTCTACCCTCCAATCTCTTTGTGTCTTCTTCTTCTTCCTTCTCCGATTCCTCTTCGTCATCTATGTCGTCCAACTCCTTCAATTCATCACCCTCACCATCCTCCCCCTCCTCCTCCTCCTCCTCCTCTTCTGACCACTCCTCTTCGGCATCAGCGGTCTCTGATTTCGGATAAGGCGGCGACTGAGAGGGGGGATGCTGTTCTAGGCGGCGGAGCTGGCGGCGCAGGTGGGGAATGAGGGGGCTGGAAAGCAGCTCAATCTGGGACCAAATCTACTCGGCGTCGAAGATGGGGCGTGTGAGGAGGTTGGAGAGCGGAGGCAGCTACGCAAGGGAAAAGGGGATGAGCAAGGAGTAGAGATGCTTTGAGGCCTCCCGGGCGGCGGCGGCGAGGTCGGCGGACAGGGAGAGGTAGAAGGCCAGGTCGGTGTCATGCAGCCGTCGCAGCGCCACCTCACCCTTCTTCGCGGCCGCCTTCGCGTCGAACCGCTCATCCAAATCCATCAGCATTATTGGATGGGAACTAGGAATCGTCGGAGCGTGCGAGGAGCAGGAGAGGGAGGCGAGGGCGCGGAGCATAGGAGATTAGGGTGGCATGATGACGACGATGAACCGAGACTAGGAGAGGGTGGGTGTGGAATGCTGTGGGAGGAGATGGATGGCGGTACAGGGGAGGGGGGGTGTGTGGGGGTGTGATCCGGAGATCTAAGCCATCATGGATCCAACGATCTATAATCAGCATGTTTAGTAGGGTAGGATTTATCGTCACCACTACGTTCTTTTTAAGTAGTATATATATATATATATATACTATTCACTATTCCCATTGGTATTGGTATTTTTGGGAAAACGCCTTATCCCCGTTATATTCCCATGCCATTGTCTCATACGTTGCAGCCATCACCCATTGTCTCTAACGCTGGTGACATGATATGAATAGATCAACACGTTACAACCAGTCCTAAAATGCGCACGGCAGGAAATGGGAGAAAAACGCAAAAAGGTGCAACGGCTAATAGAAGTACATCTTGTAAACTATGGGCGAAAATGCACAAAATTGCAACGGGAAGATGAGAATCACGCAGTTGCATAGCACTCACCGCGGTAGAATCAGAGCAACCAGAGCCACATGATGCAAAATGTTCCACACTGTTCTTGGATGCTCCCGAGCAAGCATTTGTAGGAGCTGTTGAAACACGCGCGCACAATACACCTGCCCAAAAAAAAACCGGAATACACATGGAATACCCACCCGGTGCGCATCTCGATAAGTAGCGGACGGCAGTGATTTAGGTGGGCGTAACAACTGGTTGTTACTTCCTAATTCTATAATAGAAACAGTTTACAATTCCAACCTCCGTACAGGGCATGCAAGTATGAAAACAAAATTTTGCTATTGCCAGTCATGATGACCAACTAATCCTATGTCAGGATTCTCTCCTGATAATCATGACAACTAAGACAGTGTGTATACCTCTGCCGCGACAATGGTATTTTCGATTACATGGTACATGCACTCAATTCACTATACATGCAACACACCATACACATCCATTTGATTACGCCAAAAAGGATGGAGACCAGCGAAACATCTCCAACCTCATTAGAACCCTATTGAATGCTAGATATAACTGTTAGTTGGTGTCATAATCCGACAGGGATACAGATATTACTGCCGGTTCAAGAACGGACAGTGTCGCTTGAGAGCAACAGTGTCACTGGCCTACCACCAGATTAAAAACCGCCAACGATAGCCGGTTCTATGGTTCTATGACAGTGGCCCCTCCTGTGTATACATAGTATTTATGGGGGTATCAGGATTTGATCAATGGTGCGTGGAGTCATAAATACATGACTCCATCGCTACACCCCTGGTGTTTTTTCAATTTTCACTCAATTCTTTTCGTTTCTATTACATCATGCTTTTCTTATGCTCTTCTATATGTTTATTATGTTAGTTGACCTCGAATTAACTATTAGCATTT
Organism: Oryza meyeriana var. granulata; assembly: GCA_003991445.1. Classification (NCBI taxonomy): domain Eukaryota; kingdom Viridiplantae; phylum Streptophyta; class Magnoliopsida; order Poales; family Poaceae; genus Oryza; species Oryza meyeriana. Next base: position 229,387 of record RYFJ01000976.1, read on the forward strand.
TCAAAATTAGAGGTACCTTCATGCAAATTTAGAAGATACATGTATACAAGAGCGAAAAACAACCATCATTGTGTTAACTCCAACCGTTAGGCAATGGAGAATTCAATAGGAATTGAACTAATTACTAGGAATTTAAGTAATTACTATAAAACAAAACTCCTGCGTTCCAAAGAAACATTGAAAGCGATGGAAAGACTAAACGTACACGTGGATGGCAATATATAGACATAACAAAAATACTACTAGACATATCTCATAAGTTAAGCTCTTCATATAACATCAGTACATCACCGATGACCATTATTATAACATCGACACGTTCTCCAACATCTAATGTTTTAACTAATTATTTTTATAGTTTTATTCATAAAAAACTTACAAATATAATGGTTTCAAAATATTTTTCATGTTGAACCAACTAATATTTTTATAAATAAATCATAAAATTTGTGCATCCATCAGTGTTTCGATTTAAAAATGCGTCACACGCCTTATGATAGGATTGGCACTTAGCTCGTACAGTACGTCGTTGCCGATCTACTATTTGTTGTAATTATTTAGCTTCTTCCATTCGACGGAAGATAATGTTCAATTATGTAGCTGCAACGTCGTTGTCTTGCTGATCCCGCTGCTTCTTGAACACCTTTCGTTGGACGTGCTGCTTGAAGGTGCGCGGCGCGAAGAGCGGCTTCTCGGCGCCGTTCGCGAGCAGCTCCGGCACCGGCTGCAGCAGCACGGATTCCGGCGGTGGCTCGCAGAAGACGACCCAGGAGACGCGCACCGCCTCGCGGTTGACGAGGCCGCGGTGGAGCACGCTGGTGTAGCGGCCGTTCGCGAGGATCTCCAGGGCGTCGCCGACATGGACGACGATGGTGCCAGGCTCGGAGCGCGCGGTGACCCAGTGCCCGCCGTGGTGCACCTGCAGTCCCGGCACGCCGTTGTGGAGGATGAAGGAGAGCGCGCTGACGTCGGTGTGGGCCTCGACGCCGACGGCGAGATCAGGCTGCGGGCACCTCGGGTAGTAGTTGATTTTAAGCTGGAGGAGCAGGTCGTCGTCGCCCTCGCCATGCTCCTGTCCTCGGAGCCGCTGCTCCAGCGTCTCTTCCGGCAGGCCGAGGCCGAGGGAGAGGATGGCGAGCAGCTTGGACGCGAGGCTCCGGACGCGGCCGCCGAAGTCGCGTGTGACGGGAACGTACTCCGGCGGGTGCGCCGGCCAGAGCGAGTGGTCGGCGAGGTGGTCGGGGTGGACGAGGTGGAACAGGTAGTCCTCCCACTCCCTCTGCCCGCTGGCGTTGGCGGCGAGCTTGCTGCCGTACCCCTGCAACCGCCCCGCCGCCGGGTCGTTGGCGTACTTCTCCTTCTCCGCGATTGGCAGCGCGAAGAACGCCTCACCCGCCGCGCGCAGGCGGTCGATCACGTCCTCCGGGATGCCGTGGCCGGCGATATGCATGACGCCCCACTCCTCGGCCGCCGCGCGCACTGCCTCCACGCACGCGCGCCTGCCGTCATCCGTGCCGCCTTCGTCGAACGCGGAGATGTCGACGATGGGGATGCGGACGGCGTCCTCGGAAGCAGCCCGGGCCGCCAGCTCGACGGCGTCGCCGAGGTCGGTGCGCTCCTCCTCCGGGCGGACGTACTCCGGCGGGACGGCGGACAGCCCGCTCAGGCTGAGGGCCTCCACTCTGAGCTCCACCTCCGTCATGTCGGCCTCTCGATAGCAGTAGTAGCTGAGCTGCGCACGTACTCCGCTCGGCTGGCGACGACGGCGAGGCAGTGCCGCAGAGGAAGCTAGCTATTTATACGGCACTGCCGCTGCTGGCTGATGCGCGTGCATGTGTTGCAGCTAACAACGAGCGGTCGAGCACGCGCGGTTAGCTCCATCCATCAATCACGTGCGCGGTTCGTATATATACTAAGCAACGACACCGATTGATTGATTTTGTCAAAACTAACTAGACTGCCACCGGTCTTTTTCTCAATTGATTGACTTGCTAGAATCCGTACCACAACAATAGAGAATCCCCGAAGAAAATAGTAGAGTAAATTGTACTTCGAATCGGGTAGATTGGCACTATTTTTTATTTGCAGTGGGTTATCCTTTGATTTGTAGAAAAATGGAGGAAAACCATAGGTACAAGAATCCTATAGGATTTGGTTCTATTCATCTCTTTGATTTGTAGCAATGAAATAAAAGAAAAGTATAGGAAAGTTCGTATGACCATAATTTCAAGGGAATTTCATAGGAAACTAACATCCACCTTGAGCTTATTTTTCTTTTCCTATCTATAGGATCGAGGAAAGCACCATTGAAGATAAGTTTTACCTTAGCTTGATCCTAGGATGCATGAATTAAACCATTCAAATTTTGATTTACTATTAATTTAATACTTAACATTTTAATGTTTTTCCTACACACCAATCAAACGACCATTCCTATAGCTTTCCTATGTTTTTCAATCTTTTGTTTTGTATATATATTCTTATTTTATTACTATGTTTTTCCTATTCATACATTTCTCCAATCGTGTGTTTCTAAGTAGGCCTCACTTTAACCGGTGTGGGGACCGTTCGGAGGGGGTCCAAACGTCCCACAACACACGTAATCACCCAAAAAGTTCAGTTACGCGTAAAATAATACAGAAACAGAACTTCAATTAATTATATAAACCAACAAGGTTCTAATACAACCCAGATACAACACACGCACCCAACGGGCCTATGGCCATACATATACACCCAAAAGACACAACTCTGCACCACAGGAACGGCCTGAGCATAGAGTTGATCTAGAACTCAAAGCCTTCATCTTCGTCCCAGTCCTACGGATCGACGGCCTCCTCGACTTTACCTGCAACTTCTTCCTGACCAACTGGAGCCCAAGATATGCAAGACTAAGTACTCAAGTACTCCGCAAGCCATGCAGGGAAACATATACTAATGCAAGATATAACAAGAAAGGGAATTGGTTTAACTCTAAGCCTTATCAATAGTTCACAACATCCCATTTCATAAATAAGTTTAATTTTAAAGGGTTTAATATTTCATGCCATCATCTCACAATTTAAACCATTATTTCAATTCTACTAATGCCATTACTCTGGATTTACCCATAGACATATCTCCATTTACCGGGAGCACGACGTATTTGAATACCAAATGACTCTGCAGCGTCTGCCCAACTTTACCCACACGATACCACAACTTGATCAGGGTTGAGATAACAAAGTATACCACTGCTCTAAGCTCATCTCTGTTCTGCTTAGCGAATTAAAGGACAAGGCGTCTATTGGCCTCAACTTAGCCTTCGCGAGAGTATGCACCGACCCGACGACTCATCCACCCACTATTGCACAACTAGGAGGAACACACAGTCCAAAGACCGCAAAAGGCACCGCAGCACCCACACTCACATATTTTAACAATCTCACCTCACTCAGTGGCCATTACACACATTAAAGCCTAAATTGCCAATACACCGAAAGGTTACAGAAGTTCAATTCACCAGAGCAGTGTATACTAGGTCCGAATACCTTAATCATGCGGATAGACGCCAACTATGTCACTTATACTGGTACAATGGGGTTATATCCTTAAAAACTTTAAATAAACCATTTACTCCCAAATTTATCACATAAAATGATAACTTTGCATAGCAATTAGTGTGCTCACGACAATCAAGATTAATCTAGGGTTACCAAGGATATATTAGGCTCAAATCATGGTATGGAATAATATATTGCAATATAAAGTAACTAGTCACTACTATTTCAAAAGGATTTTTAGTAAAATAACTCATGCACGCTATATAGTACTTGCAAATTAAGTACATCTACCCAAAATATGACCTAGCTCAAGATTGGGTTCAATTATGTTCAAGGATGGCATGACTTGCCTTCGGGATCGGCATAGTCATACCACTCGTCTCCTCTTATGACTGCGAAGGCATACGCGTCCGCGGCAAACTCTAACTCTTCGATCGGATCTGCTTCGGAGGGTTCTATCGATACACAAATAAAAATAAATAAGCAAATAGCTCCAAATAAATGCCAAAAACTCAGAAAGTGTACAAGATAATTAAAAAGAAGAATTATGGAAGAGATTGGGAATTTTCTGGAGTCACAGCGAGCGGAAACCCTAGAGCCAAAATTAGGGTTGTGTCAATGGTTGCTCTGATCGCGACGAAACTGGCGCGGATAGATTCAGAATAATTCAAGGAGTCAGAAATAGGTCTCGGAAATAGGGGCGGCTCTGTGCAGGAGGTAGAGGGGGAGAAGGCGATTCTTTTCCCTGTTGGTGATGGTCAACAAGAAGCAACATAGAGTGAGATAGAGGGAGAGACAGAGGCGGCGGCTGAAAATATGCAACGGCAACGACGAGCTAGCTGAGGCCGAACTCAGGAGGATGGGTGCTCAATGTGTGGAGACTGATTCATCACCATCGAAGCAGCTACGTGGCGATGACTAGAACGTGGTGGTGATAGGCCGTGCGAGGCTTGGCTTCATCCAAGCAAAGGCGAGTCACAGAGAGAGAGAGAGAGAGAGCGAGGCAGTGCTCTGTCTCGCGGCAGAAGCGGTGGAGGAAGGATGGGTCAGCCTGGGCTGGTTCGGCTTGGCTCTGGGCCAGCATGGGCTGGCGGCCAGACGGATAAATATGAGAAAAGAGGAAAGAAAAGGAAAAGAAGAAATAAAAGAGAATGGGCCATGCTGAGAAAATAGGTCAGCGACGAGAAAAAAATAGGCCGAGGGCCTGACGGGAAAGCAAACTCATCCGTAAGAATTTTGAGGTGGATAGATAGATGGATGGATAGATGGATTTGTACTTTCGAAAAAAAATAAAAAGGAAAGAAAACAAGAAACAAATACGTCGAACAAGAAACGGTGAACGAAGAACAATATTTTTAAATAGAACAAAACGGTAAACTCAACTCATGATTTTCAGAAATTCACAAAAATTAAAAATGATTTTAAAATTTAGTGATTTTTAAGGCTGTTACAACCGAGGCCTAGCAATCTCTCACCTAACACAATCCTGTGTTTCTCTAACCTCACAAAATAATCAGAGAGACACAGAGTCTGAGAGGGACCTGATTTTTCATTCATTCTCTTCTTTTCTCACTAGTGTATAAAGCTTGCCCTCTACCTCTATATTTATAGCCATAGCCACATGCTCTTTTCTTATTTAGTAAGTGGGCCACTTAGTGTGTAACCTGGGTTGGGTCTTCATGGGCTACCCGGTTTCCCAACAATTTGAACTCAAGCCGAATGCACCGAGCGGCTTCCACGCTATCCCTGTTAGGCCACAGTGCAATCAACTTTTTTTTTTTGATCTTCACGGTGCGATCAACTCATGTAGTGGCATGGGACGTAAAATGATTCGTTCGGTACTTATTTAGTGGTGCATCTCATCTATTTATGCGCACATCGTCCTCGCAGCTGTCTTGTATGTTCATTTTGAGAGAATTTACCGTAGGCACATGGTCTATTGTTTTGCTTATACTGATTATAAGCTATAATTTATAAGTAAAACTTCTATACATGTATCCTTAATAATTTAAAAGAAAATACTAAAAATAAACTACCATAAAACCCCCAAAAATCAATTCCAAAACTAAGTTTTAAAATTAAAATTTTGGTTACAGCTTATAAGCTGAAGGGTAAATAATGGATAGCATTCCGCCTGCCCAATGGCTTGGTGAGGACCAGTCTGTTCTGCAAGATGGGATTCTACTCCATTCCTTTCTTATTTTTCTTTGAAAATTGTGAATCAGCATTTATTCCATGATTAGTGAATAGCGCTGAAACATGTTCAGGAAGCACAGCCCAACCTCCATTTTTACCGGATTTGGCCTGAGGATGAGATCGCCCTGCAGCACGCCTGTAACTGAGGCTGAAATCACTCCGCTGGTGAGCATCTCGCGCCTGTCGTCAGCACCCTGTCATCACTCGTCAGCACCTCCTCGTGGATTTCTTCTACAGCGTGCTCCTCCCTTGCGCGTGATCTGGTAGCAGCTTCTTAGTGAAAGTTTGGGCTAAACCCAGTGCAAAATGAAAATAGTATCAATCTACCAGGTACAAGTGCAATTCAACTTATTTTAAATCATCAGCTGTTAAATCTTGCTATCAACAAGTAGCTTGCATATTCGGAGAAAATGTAGCGGGGATGACTTCGAAGTTGCAAAACCACGTTTTGTAACAATTAACGAGTACAAATTGATCATGGTTTGGACAAAACTTCAAGAAGTAAAGTTAAACTATCGCCAAAATGAGAAAATTGGTCGTTCATATCCTGTAGTGGCAAATAACTAAATACAAGAGTGAGCATCTATTACAACCAAGCTGACACGAAATATCAGTGCACACATGTAGACCTGAAATTGAGGAGCTAACAGAACAGTGAGAAGCATATCCGAATCACTAGTTGAATATGTAACCCAACTTTCTCTGGTTATTTAGAGATCAGCCCTCCCTGGGTATCTGGGGAAGGGGATGACATCTCTGATGTTCTCCAAACCAGTAGCAAAAAGAATCATTCTTTCAAAACCCAAACCAAAACCACTGTGCTTGACAGATCCAAAGCGACGGAGGTCCAAGTACCATTCATATGGTTCCAGAGGCAATCCTGCATCTAGTATCCTGTGATACAAAATTGTCGTGTCATCCATATATCTTTATGGAAAACATATGGCTGATACGTTTAACAGAACCAAGGGAGGAAGATAAACACGAAATAGTGTAAGATTTTTAGCATGCTCAGCATCAGCATCCATTGGGTACATAGTTAGCTTTGAAAGAAAAGATGACATTTAATAGAATATAAGGGGAGGAAGAGCAATTAGTGCAAGATTTTTAGCATTGTCAACATCAGCATCGACTAGGTACATCGTCAACAAGCCAGGAAGGATGATATAATAAGGAATAACAGTGGGTTGATACATATGTAATGGTGTATGATTGTTATCATGCCCAATATCTAACCATTCTAAAAATGGATTCCCTGGAGCCTGGAGGCCAGAGAAATGGCTATAGTCCATTTTACTATTTGATTAAGCAGAGAGAATACTGAAAACGTGGTACAATAGCTGTCATGCTAAAGATTCCAAAATATCTTCTGCTTTAAGTTGAGCATCACATACCTTGTTTTGAGAAGGTCTAGACGTTCCTCCCTTTGGCTTCCACCAATCAACTCGCCAACCTTTGGAAGATATTCCAGCACAAAAGTGTGTCAAGGCAAGGAAAATAATTTAAAAGTTGGGGAACTTATCGGCTACTATGGCATGTCAATAATGACAATTTCTGTTCCTGCAACACATTTACATGCTTGCACCTAACCTACATTGGCACTAACTAAAAGTCTAAAATATTTATATTTACCTTGGGCACAAGAACATCCATAGCAGCTACAGTCTTCTGATCATCATTGAGTCTCATATAAAATGCCTTTATTTCTTTCGGATAGTTATAAACAATCACGGGCTTCTTAAATATCACCTCAGTTAAATACCTTCAACAATGTAAGAGACATAAAATATAAACAAAGCGCAATAAGTCATAGGAAGATAAAAATTAAATTCCAATATGCATACCTTTCATGCTCTGAAGCTAAATCAATTCCCCATTCGACCTTGTTTTCAAATTTCTTGTCAGTGATATTTTTCAATAGCTCCACAGCTTTCGTATATGAAATGCGCTGAAAAGGTGTCAAGGAAACAAGCTCCAGACGCTCAATTGCAGTCTTATCATAATTTTTTACCATGAATTCCATGTCTTCCCGGCAATGCTCAAGAAGCCACTTGCAAAGGTACTGTACGTATCTTTCTGCACAGTTCATATCATCCTGGAACACAGTTTATGAAATTATCATGAAATAGCAATTCACATAAAATCTTATAACCAAGAGTGGCTGCTAAGGCAAATTGGATTCAGATTAGTTACCTGCAAGTTAGCAAATGCAATTTCCGGTTCAACCATCCAAAACTCAGCCAAATGTCGTGAAGTGTGGGAGTTTTCTGCACGGAATGTTGGTCCAAAGGTATAAACACTGCTAAGAGCACACGCATAGGTCTCAACTTGAAGCTGCCCAGACACAGTCAGAAAAGCCTGGCGTTTGAAGAAGTCATTCTCATAAGCTACTGTTCCATCATCTCTATATGGAATTCCAGGCTTCAACTTAGATCTCTCCTCCAGCTTTGAGACATTTTCTTTTGCCTTGTTGAGCTCTGCAACAGCAGCTGTTATCTCTTGTTTGCTAGCTTTTGCAGCTTTAAGCTGTGCAACCACATCTCCTTTCTCCTTGACAACAAATCTAGCAGCCTCAATATCGGATTCTGATGGTGCAGGGTTCTCTTCCAATTCCTTCTCCACCTTTTCAGCATGGCTGAACAAAGTGGTCACTTGAAACATCTCACCGGCACCCTCACAATCACTTGTAGTTATTATTGGTGTATGCACATAAAGAAAACCATTCTCATCAAAAAACCTGTGAGTTGCACAGGCTAGCTGGTGTCTAATCCGAGCAACCGCACCAATCTGCAAAATAAAAGAACCAACGGCTGTAAAGTTTGATGTGAATTATTCCAACTCATGAGCTCTGAATAGAGAAAAACTGAAACAAAGTACATATTAGATTCATATGAAGAAGTCATTTTACTTCAATATTGCAAAACCTAGAATTGCAGCTCAATATAGAGTAGCAGCAATCCAAATGGCAAACAAACTAAATCCATCAACCGAACCTTTTAATGCAATCAAAATAAAAAAGGCAGTTTTCATGAATTGATTGCATGGTAAGCTTGTGCAGCCGCAGATCAAAGATTATGGGAATTCAATAACACATATAGGTCCATGCTTAACATGACGTATTCTAATTGAGGATATCTGAACTCGTTAGAGAGTTAATCATCCATAGCCTTAATTAGCATGACCCTCTCAGCAAACGTACCATCAAGAATAGCAGAGTTGACAAGTGAGGGGACTATGCACTAAACTGCATTGGTGCCAGAGCAACGGAGCCTTTTGAATTAATCAACTGTTTGAGTTTTGTAAAATCCGCAGCCCGCACAAGTCATAATCTAGTATCAAAAGAAACTCAACCTTCAAAATACAGTCACATCAACTTAATCTAATATAACAGGTAAAATCGCGAGAAAACTAGACTAAATAGTGTGGCCTTATTAATTAATCCACAGAACTAGACAACCTAAATTTTCACAGAAGGATTTCACCAAATTAGGCCGAAAGTTGCAAGATCAAGACATCTATAATCAGTACTCGTACTGCAAAAAGGCTATAAATTTCTGATGTAAGGAGAAACAGACGGACCGTGTTGGTGCGGGAGCGGAGGTGGACGACGTCCCTGAGATTCTCAAGCGTGAGCTTGGTCTTGGGCAGCGGGTAGGCCGCGGGGTCGACCTCGCCGACCTCGAGCACGCGATCCACGCGGAGCTCGACACGCTGCTTGGTGCCCTCCGGCGGCTTCTTGAGCTCGCCCTCCACGAGCACGGACGTGCCCGTCGCAGTGAGTGGCGCGAGCGGGTGGACGGAGGCATCGACGAGGACCTGCAGGTTGGCGACGCAGGAGCCGTCGTTGAGCTCGAGGAAGGCGAAGGAGCCCTTCCCCTGCTCCCGCCCGGTCTTGACCCACCCGCCCACGACGACGCGCTCGCCGGCGCGCGCGGCACCGTCGGCCAGAATGGATCGGATGCGGGTGCGACAGGTGGCGGGCTCCAGATCGTCCGTGAGGGAGGCCGCGGCCATGGCGGCCGCCGCGGCGTCTTCGGCCATGGGGTAGGGGAGGATTTGGGAGGCGGCGGCGGAAGAGGAGAGGAGTGCGTCGGGTCGGGTGGGTATAGGGAATTTTAGGGTTTAGGTTGTTGGCACTGGCACTTGCTATGGTGGAGAATGTAGCGCGCCGCGTGTGGTGTAGCTATAGCGGGCCCGGCGGGCCAAACATTTGGTTCGTTTCCGTTCCGGAATCTATTCGGTCTCGACGTTAGTCCTCTTATCAGTATCAGGCCACCCCTCCGGTCGGAAAAAAAAAAGGTAAATATGCAGTCCAGTCAACTTTAATCAGGTGCCATCTACACCTATAAAACTTATAAAATACATATTTAGAACTCTACTTTTAGTTTAGTGTATCATCGGAGATCCAAAGTTTAGATAACATAGCTTGAATGTTGATGTGGCTGTCCAAGGTAGTGAGAATTTTACATTTAAGCTCCTCCCTAATATTACGCCTCCGAATCAACTTATACCACTCCTAAATTGGATTGGGGTCAGAGCGATGGCAGAGTGTGTAGCTTGCCAGCAGCTATTAGGGCAGCGGCGGAGCAAGACATCCTGGTGGCTATAGTGCAGCGGCAAGGGTCGGCGTGCCAGGCAAAGCTCATGACTCCATTGCTAGTGTTGATTCACCTTCTTGCCGCACCCCCCGATAGCTTCCTAAGGCAGCGCTTATGCCATACTGGTAGGGGTGCCAATGCGGGTGTCATTTTGGACCCGCGGGTAGTCAGGGTCGAGGGAGGATCTGAACCCACGGGTCATCCGCGGGGCCCCGAAGTAACAGTATCTTCAAAAAATAGCCCATTAAAAATGGCCCAGTAAGCCCATTAGCCCAGAATATATAAACTCACTCCTCAATCTTCTCAACCCTAATCCCCAACCCAACCCAGGTGGCGGGCGGCAGCGGCAGGGCAGCTAGGCGACATGCGGCGGGCAGTAGTGGCAGGGCAGCCAGGTACTGGACGCGGCCGATCCGACCAGGTGGGGGGAGGCGGTCCGACCGCCACCCCCACTAGAATATATTAATATTTGATCTTGCCATTCCTATATGTTTAGATTTGAATATCATGATTTATGCATGAGTAAACTAGTTCGGGGCCCCGATCGGGGGTCGGGACCCTAGAGGGACCGGGGCTAGGTCCACATTTCGTCCCACCCATGGCATCGGGGCCGGGGCCGGGGCCGGGTGGAGAAATCAGGGGGCGGGGGCGTTCCTATTCAACCTGCCCCCGACCCGACCCATTGCCACCCCTACATACTGGACTTGGAGGATCACCTTCTTCCTATTTCACCGTTTATCTCGACTCTGGGGACCACTGATCGCCACTGCCCTAATCGATGCCACTTCGCCTCCTCTCCTAAGGTAAAACAAATTCAAAACTAAAGTAAATCTCTCATTGATCAACCTTGATATCTGATACCAACCGATGAGACCCGCTCTGGTTTATCTCAATCTTTCGATGAGAGTGGATAACTTTGATTAGAAGGAGGCGATGTTGATGACTCGACTACACCCATCCAAGGACGTTGCACCTTAACGATTGATACACCAACTCCACAAGTTGTTCGTGTTTTTGACGGAGCATGACCAACCTAACCACGAGGGGTATTTATTCCTATAAGCAATCGAAGAATTAGCAAGAACAAAATGAACAAGCAACTCAATCAGGTAACACAAAGTGGTGGATTTTGTAGACAGGTAAAGCAGGGGTCTAGCCGACACACGTGATTACAAGAGAAAGTAACAAGAGCTAACTTTAAATCCAACGAAACCCATCTTACACAAAGGAGTGGCAACCCTTTATTTAGGCTGCTTAGGTTGGGTGCTACACTAACCAAGCTAAAGAACTATGTCCAGGTATAATATAGTCTTAGGTCCTTAGTAATTGCTGATGTAAGCGCCCATTGTGAACATATAATTTTCGCGAGTTGTAGTGCTTCTAAAGAAAATGCTTAAAACTTGCTTAATGTATTTTTTGCGTATATGAGAGTGATTTAACACCATTTATTGCGAACTTATCTTTTTCGCGAGTTAGATAACATGCAAAGTAAATGCTTGAAACTCCACTAAGGTATCTTTTTGTGCATATGGGAGTGGTTTGACACCATTTGATGCGAACATATAATTTTCGTGTTGTAGTGCTTCTAAAGAAAGCGATACATCAGAAAGGATGATAGTAAACGGATATCGGTCGTACTTTTGAACTTCCCAAAACAAAATATCAGCCATACTGTGTCTCCTTAGGATGATATATATTAAATAAAATATCGGCCTTTTATATTATCTCAAACTAATGACAAGCAACACATCAGCCACATTCTAAGCCATAACGAGCAAATCGTTTTTCACAATAAGTCACCTATATGAAATGATTTTTCTCTCATCTTTTCGTTATAAGACTCAACTACTCTAGTCTGAATAAGACCTATATACTTTAATTAAGACCTATATACTTTAATAGCAACCCATCTATAGTTCGGTGAGATAATTCATCATGTAATAAAGCATGCTTCACAACCTTTTGCCGAACTTTCCTATCTCTCATTTGACCCAATTTATCAAACAATTAACCAAAGGTCTGCTTCAGTGAACACTGGCGGCTTTGTCCTCATGAAATCACCATAGTTGGACGGGACGCGATTTGCCTGAGCATCTTGTCCTGCCTACGCGGCCCTCCTACCTTGAGTGGCCTGGTTGCCTGATGCGTAGAGATCGGCCAAGGTCTGCATAAGCTGGTTCTGGGTGGCTAGGAGTTGAGCTATAGAAGGTTCAACAAGGGGTGGAGGAGGAGTCGCTCATCCACACGTGCGGTGCCAGATCTTGATGCCCATGTGTTCACCATCTAACAAAAAGAAAGAGGAAACTTAACAATTGTGGGGGTAAGGTATTTTATTCAACTACTTGTTTTGGTTGTTTTTAGTGATGTATGCAAGCCATGTTTTTAGCGCACACAATCAAGCGGATCCGATAATAATAGATAAAGTTTGTACTAGCACAAAGCTTACGTACAGACCAGCCTTCCTACTGCACACAGCTCGCAGTAGAAAGGTACCACACATATGCCAATACATAACCATGGATGATAACACTACCTCAATTGCTCATAGAACACAGTTTGAGGTGATACACACAAAGCTAAGTCTGCCTGACGCATATCTAAGGGGAGTAGGTCGAGAGGGCTTGCTGTCCAAAAAAACTGCCAAAGCGGCGCCACAACTAAAGGCGTACTATAGTCTTAGTCTACTCACTCAGCACACCGTCGCTGGCGGGAGAAGCTGGTGCAGCGATGATGAAGCGAAGCTCCCTAGTCCTACGAGGGGAATGACTGCGGCTGGTGACTAAGTCTAGGCCAGAGATGGAGCTGTCGGAGAGGTAGTCGCGGTGGGCATGGCCACATCCGCGTCCACGGTCACGTCCATGGCCACGTCGACTGGGGCGTCGCGGCGAGCCCAATTGGATTGGGGACGATGGCTGGCCGGACGACTGCGCGGGGATGACCGCCGAGTACAGACAGAGACTGACGGGTGGGACCGGTAGGGAGAGGTATCGGGTAGGGGTGCGCGCATGGGCAGGCTAGCGGACGGCGGCGGTGGCCTGTCTCGGCGCCACTTGGGCTGCGAGTTGGGCCACCGACCTGCTTGTTGCTGCTGCTGCTGAAAAGAAAAGAGAGAGGGAGGGCCAGCCCAAGGGATGATTTGGCCCAAAAACAAACTGGGATTTTCTCTATTTTAAAGGAGAAGGTTTTGGGAGGAAAAACCCTAGGCTACATACTAATTATTTTAGGGTTTGCCATAGGTTTGATATTTGAACAAATTAACTTTTGGCATTGGCAAATAAATAAGTATGAAGATCAATAGATGCAGAGTTGATAAGAGCTTCAGACAATGAACTTGATACGAGTGTCATGGACTATTTCTTCGGTCGCAAGTATCGGTGCAGCCGCGACGGGCGCAAGACCAGACGGACGATAGTCCAGCAGCAGATTAGGAAGCCAGTCCAAGCCAAGCCGGAATTTGTAGGATCATAAGTTTATCTCTCTATCGTTTGCATGTGGTTTATCTATCCTTAAGTCTAGGATTAGTTAAGATTGGGTTGTTCTCCCTTGAGTATAAAAGGTATTGAGTCTGGCCTGTAAAACTTTAAGAAAGATTAATCTAATTCCAAGTTCAGGCACGTTCAGAGCCTCGCTGGCTGGGGACGAGCCCCGAGCCACGCCAGAGGGCGAATGTGATCGCGCTCGCTATCCGCTCCGCAGCCGCCCACATGCACACTCGCCGCTCCGGCCTCCGCTAGAGATCCATTAACGTCCTGCGCATACCAAGAGCCTCGGACAACATTCAAAATTTTGTTTCTTCAATCGGATATAAGACTTTATAAGTTCAGATAATTATCTGGCAAATGTTCAGACATGTTAATGAATTAATCTGTCAAGTTATCGTTATATTGCCATGTTCATCAAAGTTGGGACCTGAATCTCCATCCCTGAAGTTAGGCCATTCTTCTGCGTTGAACTCCTCCTTCATGAGACCTTCACTTATAGCCAAATTTGGAAGCGAAGTTGAGACCACTTATAGCCATTTCTCCTCCACCATGTGCTTCTGACTGAAGGCAAAAACGTGAATCACTAAAGCGTAAGATGGTGATTGCCTATTAGTTCTGAATCTGTATGCCTAGCTAATATGTATCCTTCCCAACTGACGTTTAGTTGTGAATCAGTATGGGTCTTCTGAAGCCATCTATACAGCAGCACGGAGAATGGCACAGGCAAGCAGATATGTATATAGTCAAACACTCAGTGTGACTGGCTTTGAGGGATTGTCCAAATACAAAACTCAATATGACAAAAAAGCAATGGGCAGACAACCCACATTGTGATATTTGCCCGGCAATCAAAACTACAGATCACATTTGCCAAGAAACAATCAAATTTTCGAAAGGCAAATCCTGCAGCTACCAATGCTTATTCATCAAATCCAAGAGACTCTACAATAGCAGCAGATTTTGTACACTTTCTTGTGAATCAAACAATGGTCAATCCTACAATTGTCTGTAGCACTCAATTTTATGTAATGCCTATCTTTTACAGTGTAATTGCCAATGAGAACATATTATTGGACAGAAAGATGGTGGATGACCTGGTCCAGTGCCCTGGCCCAGCGCCGGCTGACGTGAGGTGGGGCCGTGGGGGTAGGCAGCGCCGGCAGCGAGCTAGGCGGAGGCGGCGGTGGGGGCAGGTGGCGGTGGGACGCGGGGGTGGAGAGGCAGACCGTAAGTACCAGGGTCTGGGGTCAGTGGCAGTGGCCGCGGGCTGCACCGCCGGCGGTGAAGGGGAAGGGTGCGGTGGAGACGGCGGCCTTGTTGGAGACGATGGCAGCAGTGAGATGGCGACGGAGGGGATTGCAGAGGCGCAGTGGAGACGGCGGTGGCAGCGAGATGGGGAAGGAGGAGACGCCGCGACGCAGGATTGCTCCTCGGTGGCTGGAGGCAAGCTGTGTGCTGGCTCCGCAGAGGCAACGAGAGTTTTTTTTGGGGGGAAATTCGATCGGTAGCATAAGTATTGGGATAGTATCGCAAAGGAGAAATTAACGTGACGGAGGGGGACGTCGCGGGATTTATGTAAGCAATGAGAGTGATTTCACTCGGAGGAGTGCGGAAGCGATCTGGGACATCAGATCTGGTGATCGGATGGTCAGGATTCATTGTGTCTGTCCAAGTTGCTATATTATGCTCCCTACATTTTTTAATATTTAACGTTGTTGACTTTTGTAATTACGTTTGACCATTTGTCTTAATAAAAAATTATGTGACTATTAATTATTTTGTTATGAATTATTTTACATTAGAGTAAGCATGAGTTATATTTTTACATATTTACACAAAATTGTTAATAAAATAAATAGTCAAACGTAATTCGAAAATTAAAAATAAAAAAAGACATCTCAAGCATAACCTCTAAACACTCATGTATAAAACAATTAATTGATCAAGTTGATTCCATGATCTCAAAATATTCCCACAACACAATTTAGGCCATGATAAATGCAAGACGTTTGTCTTCTAGGCAGCATTCTTTCCATTAGAAGATTGACCGGCACCTGCACACATGCATTTGAAAGTCCTAAGTAATTTTGTCCAGAACAATGCAACTGCAGCAATGATACAAACTGGCTTATCTTAAAAAAAAGACAGAAACTGGATAACTTTTTGATCCAATGGTTGGAAGATTTCCAAAAGTTCTCAGACAAAACATGGATTTTTGTTTCAAATGTTTTATGAGCCACCACAAAGTTTGGTAGAAAAATTCGTTACTATGAGATATCTACAGGAAAAGACTGAACACACATTTTGTATGAGTCGATATATGTCAGAAGTTTCATTTCTGTAGAAAGTCGCATATTAAAAGCTCTTGTACCTAGTTTTATGGATGTTCCTAGAGCATTGTCATGAAGTGCTGAAGTTTGTTTTGAAAAATTTTGGAAAAATTCCCGCAGTAGCACCCCCTAACTATCACCCAGGTAGTAGTGTATACTAAAATATGATCAATCACTGATGATTTCATCATCTAATTTTCATTGGATGAGGATGTTTCTTAGTTGTAATGCAGGTCTATGTTGATTCAAGTATACAACTAGCATTACAAATGGAATTAATACCTGGGTTTTCATTGCTAGGAAAAACTACTTTTCCTGTATGACCAAAAAAAAAAGAATGTGTAAGGATCCATTCGAACATAACATTGAACAAAATTCACATACATAGTTCCTTTGTATTGTTCGGAAGATATGCATTTAGAGGCTTTGTTATTAAGAACATTACCTTTCCTTTTCCATTGCGCTCTGAGATCAATTCGTCCAAAAGGTCAACAACCTTTATCCTGGAGCGAATAGTTCCATAGATTGGATTCTTGTAAACCTAGATGAAGGAAAAGGCAACATATACATAGTGAGTTCAGAGGATAGAACTGTGGCACTTTGCAGGTATTTTACATTTTCATACTTATTTATTTTTATCAAGCATGTTTTACTCTATATACAAATGCTGTTGTGAGAAGGATAGTGTAAACATTTCAATAATTACTAGAGATTCTTCGATTGGAAGAACAAACCCATTCTTTTGTGACGTACCAAATAAATATTTTCATCTTATAATTTTATTAAAATAGAGAAGTACAATCTGAAAATAAGAAGGAAACAAATTATGTAACAACATTCTATAAGCTAAAACTAATGCATCAACATGAGATCTAAAAATCTGAATGTTGCTTCACTAAAACAACTAGACATAACTGTAAACAATTTGTGTAAAAAACAACTCAAAGTATAGAAGAAAGAACCCAAAAGGGCAGAACTGGCAAATTGTTTTGCATATTTTTTAAGCTCTTTCTAGGGAACATCACTCCCATATGTGAATCTTTCACCTTATCGTGATCAAACAAAATGATAAGATTATTTCTTCTCCAATCATCGATTTTGTAAATAGATCTTGACACACCATGAAAGGCATAGTTTCGCGTAAGGAGTAAAGTGAGAAATATTGTTAACAAAGTGAATGCACAAATTAATTAAACATATCTAAATAAATATAACTGATTGGCTTAACTATGTTATGGGTTGTGGACGGGATGGGTGAACCGTGCAGTTAATACATGCCATACTAATGTTGTAAAAAGGGGATACTAAGTGCATGTTGCTATGTGATAATGAGCTTACGTCTTACGTCCAATACATAATCCCCACCTAGCATTACAATACACATATAAAGGCCCTCCAAGCACCTTGCAAGAAAACAAAAGTACTAGCTAGAAAGGTCCTAATAAGCATATCTTGGCCTTGTTTGGTAGGACTCTAGCTACTAGATTAACTTTCAATGGAGCTGGAGCCCAACCAAACGGGCCAAATCCAACAAAAAATGGAGCGGAGCACCGTGTAGCAATATGAAAAAAATGAATTAGCCAATTGGAGCGGCGTTTTGGCCGCTCCACTGCTCCAACTCCAACCCCAATATAGAACTGACCATAGATTTTTGATGAAACTACTCGCAAATGCCACAGCCCTACCCCTCCACCCCTCCCTCTCTCGTACCACTTTGATACCCCATCTCCTTGACCCTGTGTCGTGACCGAGTGGAGAGGCGACGGGCGAAGCAGCAGAGAGCGCACTGGTTGCGGGGGGTGGCAGCGGCGCACAGGTGGGAAACCATGGTGGCACACGGGATCCTCCTTCCTCTGTTGCCCCCTCCTGTCTCCTTCCATCTTGACGAATGGCAGCTGAGGGCGGTGGTGGAGGGCGAGCACGGTGGCAAAAGGGAACTGAGGGCGAGCATGGCGGCGCACGACGGCTGGGGCGAGCAAGGCGGAGCAAGACGGTCGACGACGGTGCATGACAACCTCAACCGGCTACACAGTATCCCCTCCCCCCCAAACCCTAAAATTTCCCTGCCTCTTCTCTTCAGATTTGCATCCTTTATGTGGGAATGATTGAAAATTTTGGTTGATTAGTTGCTATTATGCTATGAATCCATCTAGAATTTTTTGGATATGCAAACTTGTCCTTTTAGGCGTGTGCAATTTCAGACCTGAGAACTAGAGCAATGATGAATCATCTAGAAACCTTTATCAGGTTACTGATTAGTGATGTAGCATGTGTTAGAAAATAGACCGATGGGCACTGGATCTTTATCTGAATTGTTCAACCTATGATTTTATTAGGGTAGTATTGTCCATCTTCCCCCATCCTCTCTTTTAGGATTTCTGGAGCTGATCAAGCTAGCCAAACACTTTTAGGCCATCTCTAGATCCTATAGGAGCTAGCTCCCACTAGAGTTGGATCCAGGAGTTAAGATTTAGGAGTTGGAGCCCTTCCAAACATGCCCCTAGCTCTGGTAGGCATGCCAAAAACTTAATTAGCCTAACCCACCGCCACAATACAAGACATAAAACCTTGTCATGCATATGTTAACATTCATGGTCCATTTCAACTTCTATATATATAAATCATCTTACATGTTTTATCCATAGGGCCAAATCGTAGGCTTTCAATTAATGTTTTATGCAACAATTAGATCAAGTCAATTTTGGTTGAAACACATGGCTTTTATAATAAAAACACATCCTAACGATATCCACATTAAGCAGTATGATCAAATGATACATTGTATTATGAGCTTAATAATTGTTACTTACCATGGTCATTCTTGAACTGTATAAATAATTAAAAATCATTTCTTTGAGATTTACTAAGAAGATGCCAAAGATACCCAAACAAGAGACTTTCTGCGGTGCTTGAAATTAATTAGGACCGTTAATCGTCTCTAATCCAACGCAGCAGAATAAGAGGTACCGATGAAAAGATACCTAAAGTATGGGCCAGGTACTGACGGTGGAAGGACAAATTAGGAATAGAAAATAACATTAATAAGGGTAATTTAGTAATACCATCCTTTCTTCTGCCGAGCCTCTATTGGCGTTGCATCAGCAAAAGAGATGGCGCGACTTGGGTTATGGCCATCATCGTCTGCAACAGCATGGGGAGCATGCGTGGCAACAGGGATGATGCGTCGGCGGTTTATGAGCAACTTTGCCAGGTTGGTCTTGGTTGATGGGGAGGAGACGCTGCTTGGTCTGCTCCCTAGGGTGGCGGAGGAGGAAGAAGAAAAGCTAGCCCTTGGACAGCGTGCAGGGCGTGCCGCGTGATGGTGGTGCATGATCACTGCCTTCGTCTCGATGAATTGATGGATGGATCAATTAAAGGGGAGGCGGTGCAAAGCAAGAGAGCTCGACAGCCGGTAGGAGCTGGTGCCGGTGGTGGTACTGGTGACTGGCGGTGGGATCAGGGGAGGAACGAGAAATGGATGAGGTAGCAGGGGGCCAACTAACAAAAGAAAAAAGAGAGCCTTGTCATTGGGATATTATTGGATTTGGAGGTATTAGGTCGTTGCAGTGCTTCATGTGGCGATACAGGAGGTGAAGCATGGCGTACACCTCGCCTCGCCACAGGTGCGCTCCGTCCCCCCATACGAACCACTCCCTTTCGCCGCCAGCGTGCACCACGCTGTGCCCGCTCTCCACCTTCACTCCCTTCTCCCTCATCGCCGACCGCATCCCTGCCGCCCACCCCTTGCCTAAACCCATGGACAGCAAATACCCCGCCGAGTTGCCCGGCTCCAGCTCCAGCACGCGGGCCGCCGCGCCCCGCCCGACCTCGCCGCCGCCATCCCCTCGCCTCCTGCACGCGCTAAGCAGCGCGCTCCACGCCACCGGGCAACTGCTACCGCGTGGCCGTCAGGAGCGAGTTGGCCTTGGAGGCAATGGCCTTCTTCTCCCTCTCCTCCTCCTCCTTGGTTATCACCACCCTGCACGATGACGACGAGGCCGAAGGCGACGGCGACAGCGACGAGGACGACGACAGCGAGGAGGCCAACGAAGCTATCAACCTTGCCGGCCGACTGCGCCTCACCCGCGACCGCTCAGCAGAAGAAAGGATGTGGGCAAAGGAGGAGGATTGAATTAATAAATTACCCTTGTTAATGTTATTTCCTATTCCTAATTTGTCCTTTAAATATCAACGGCTGATACTGCTTGATTTAGAAGGTACCTGAGGTACCTTCCAAACATTGTAAAAGGTCTCCCCAAACAAATATTGTCCCTATCTCATATCTTCATCCTTCCTACTCGCTATCTCATCCTTCTCTACTAATAAGGTCAACTCTAGACCACCTACAAGGCTCCAATGCTACCCTCCCTTTAGCCTCCTGTATGACCAAGGCCTAGGTTGGGGGTTGGGGGGTGGGTGAGGTTGTGGTGAAACAAATAATATGATGAAGTAAACTATGTAGAAGGTTTGGATCCTAATCATACTTACTTGTGCAAACAAGGTGAAACTGAAGTCTCAATGTTAAGCTGGTAGTAGTTAGTAACTTAGCAATTGAGAGCCTATGTTGAAGTAAAGAAATTTTCTGTGCAAGATAACAGTGACAGTTTTGACAGTATACATGAGCACTGTGATAAAACGAGTTTTCCCTTAAGTGTTTTTTCTATTAATATTAGTTCACAAATTGAACAATGGTAAAATAGTGAAAAATACATTGCATAGCTATCATAAGACATGACTTATAGCTTATGCAAAATTGTTTACAATAGCAAAAGAATGCATCGTAGATGATAGAGGGGGCATTTCCATAGAGGTACTTATTAAACACAGTGCGTTCCAAAGAAAGAAAAAAAATTGAAGGAATGTATTTTAATAAGCTACTTAACCTTATTTCAGGTATTTTAATATCAATCCGGATATATAGTGATCCAGATGTTCCCAGGCCAACAGCGGAAGGAAGGTCTTATGGCACTAGATCATACTTTTTGTGACATTCAACTATCTCTACGTCTCTGGGTTGGGAAGCTTCAAGGGCACATTTTGGGTGACCAGAGTTCCTGCCAATCCATGCCTACCTTTCACCTAACTATTGTATTCAATACTTATGTACACACAACTTCCTGAGAGTTGGTAATGCTCTTAAAATATGTAGTTAACCTTGAATAAATTTGATAGCCTTTATAATACATGTACACATGAAACTTTGTTGTTGGACAAACCGACATAACACTGTCCTTTATTTATATTATTCTTCAGTGGACTAATAGTGCCTTTAGAATTGGAATAATCTTTTTCATAATATTTTTATTGCCATCTATATGCTTTTAGCATATGCTTGCACACACAGAAATATAAACAGTTAAATTATAAACAGACATGGTTTAAAATAGTGTATATAAACCCTGATTTCCAATATGACAGCTTATCGATCTGACTTGTGTCTATAAGAATTTGCATCAACAAATTTACTTTATTGATATTACCTAGATAAAAAAGCCAAGAAGGAGAATTTAAATCTTTATTCACACAGCTTATTAGTTACTAATAAGCAATCAATTGGCTTGTGATGACATTATATCTGTCTAGACTAAAGTTCATAGATGTAGGCCATGAGCATGAATTGGAAGAAATAAAACAATTATTTATTCAACGAAAAATTAATAATATTGACATCCTTTTGCAGAGATGAAAACAGCTGAATTACTCCAAACAATTATCTTATTAATTTTTAAATCAAGATGGGTGGATGTAATATTTTAGTTACCTTGTATTTTACGCCAGTCGTCGTCTTTCGATGTTGATATACTCTCCAAACAAAGCTGTAAGCTGGATGATTAAGGAGCCATTCAGGGGTGTAAGTCACTGGCTCACATGGCTCTGCTATAGTTAAAGGAGCTATATGAAGAGGCTTGCCAAGCTTTGCTGCATGTGCTTGAGGTGGAGCTCGATTAAACGAGTCAAAACCACGCACTCCAGATCCTTGCTCAGGGAGACCACAGGAAGCTGTTGATGACGCTGGATTAGCTTTCACACAGTTGGCTTTACATGTGGGATCCTTGGTTTTGTTCCTAGCTAGCATTGCAGGGCAATAAATTAATACAAGAAGAGAGGATCAGAGTAAGCACAGTTTGTTGTTACATCAGATTGCAATACTCCTTAAAGAAAATTTGGTGACCTAAGTGTTAAACGCATCAATAAAAAAATGAAAATGAAGGGGACATCTGTAGAAAAGAAAATCTTCTGGATGCAAATCACTGGGTGGTATAATTCAAATAAATTAGCTTGCTATCCCCGCAAAAAAAAAATTGCTATGTTGTTTCTTGGATTTTCTGGAATAAAAAACACATCTTGATGTGTCTGATGCATGCTCTTTTATGATCCATTATGAAAATATGCATAAACATCGCTAAAATAAAGTTATGTACATAATAATGAGAGAACACATGTCTGAGAAGGAATTTCATTGGAATGGTTAGCACCTAATCCGTAGTGATTGCTTAATTTTATTGTTCTAAAGGAATATGGTTGCATGGCCAACGAAGTGTGATGACTAACTCTACCGTAAAGGACTTCTTTTTTGGAATATATGGATGATGAGAGAAATTTGTGCTGGCGTGTACTCGTACACTGCTCTAAATTAGATAGCCTTTCTAAACATTGTTTCTTCATAAATTTTTGCTAGAGTACATGACAAAACATATTTGTCCCTCTAAATATTTATAAGCCACCTAGTCCTACTCTAACGTTGCACTTCATTGTGCCACAACTAGTTGTGGGTGTAGAAATGAATGTTGTAGATATGCTAAGAAGTTATCAACAATGCAAAGTTCCAACAACAATATACTATGGGCACGCACATACCTCTAAGTCTAAATACATATAAAAAATGGGATCGATCTATTATGTAGGTTGATCTATTATGTAGGTTGATGCATGTTTGTGGATTGATATATCATCTTGTCAATTTTTTTTAATTTTTTGATGATTTTTTAGATGACATAAAAATGAGTGTATGACCCTCGAGGAAGAAATAGACTTTTCCCAATACACCATTGTTGGGCTGTAAAGTGGGTTCTACTCCAGAAAAGATTGTAAAAATTCTGCACTCCACAAAAGATATTGCTTCTATTTCTCTGGTGGAAGATATTGTACTTTTATTATCCTATGGATGATTCACAATAATATGGCATTGTTTTTTCATCCCCAGTGTTTGCAGCAGTATTTAATGAATATTTAGGTGTCGTTCGGCACTACTTCTTTGCTTTGGCTTATATTCTCGTTTCCCGCGCGCACGCTTCCTAAAATGATAAATGATGCGTGTTTTGTAAAAATTTTCTATATGAAAGTATCTTAAAAAAACAAATAGATCCATTTTTCAAGTTTTTAATAATAAATACTTAATTAATCATACGCTAATGATGTTTCGTTTTACGTGCAGCTTATATAAGCCACAAAAATAAGTATATAAGAACACCACCTTAGTCTATTATAGCCTGTCTTTTTATACTTCTTGGTTTTCTAGTTCTAAGCTCAAATTTTGTTATGGGACACACCCTAAGCCACCGATTAAAACCTGACTTGGTAAGACAGCACATAGCTTTAATAGGCATAAACATGACATAGCTTAAATAGTTTGCCAGATTTGCTATTGATTAAATGTTTGATTTTTTAGATTCTGTCAAACAACAACATTAACCCTTAGATAAAACTTTAAGATTCGAGGTGGAGGAAGCGAGTTCCGATTTGTACTTTTAACTTATTGTAATTGCATTTGTAACTTGTTGTAGTTGCCATTATTGATTTGTGCAACTTTAGTTATAAATTTGTACAACTCAGTTATAAATATATGTAACTGCATTTAATCGGAACCGTATATTGATCAAACGTTTGAAAAAAAAGAATCTATCAAACGATTTTTTCTGTATCGAAATGCTAAGATACGAAAAAGATATACTAACAAAATATTAAGTATATAACAACTTGATAATATTTAGATCTAGGCTTGTGGCTTCAATCCTATGTCCCCATCAAAGAATCCTTCATATAAAACCTTACATATATAGGAGAATTTTCACATCCCTGTTATAAAATCATGTACGGTGTGTTTCCTCCTTAATTTGGATAACTATATTGCTTTTGGCTTACATAGGCAACAAGAATTATAAGCACGCATGCTGATTGGGGAATCCACCATAGGTAAAAACAGTTTTGTGATTTATGTGGTTCTCTTAGGAATGATTAGTTTGAGCATGGATATATGATAAGCAAAGTCGAATGGTCTCACTAATAACTTTGATTTGAGCTCACCTTTGCAGATCTTGTTAAGTAAACGCTGAGGTCTCTAATCAAAATAACCTCCTCTTCTGTCCCTATAAAGAGAAGATTGTTAACTAATGATGTTATGGATTACAGACAGAAGACCTTAGATCAAGAAATCTTGCTTTTGTGGAAGAAACCTTGGTGTTGCGGAGTAGTGAGAGGAGGATGTGAACGAAGACAAGGAAGACAAAGAGTGCTGGTGGCTAGGGTTAGGTTAGGGTTACAGAAAAGGGAGGGGGGGGAGGGGATTATAGAAGGATAGAAAGCCTGATATCCACACGATTGAGATCTAGTGGTCCTAAATGGTACCAAGATATTGTGGCCCACTTCAGAAAACTATTTATAATGAGCCACTAGCACATTATTGATATTTTTGAAATAAGTTATGTAACCAAGGCATTTTCCTATATGGGCTTATGTGGGCTCTTGTATTTTGTGTCCATTAGATATCTAATAATGGGCTTAGCTTTCAAGTTACAAACTTGTGTGGGCTAAACCAACCTATATGGACTCATTTGTAAACACGTTGTGGTGAGACTTAAGCAATTTTGTTCACAATAAATCTTAATTATTTATGAATAAACATAGGGCTCAATGTTTTTCAACTAAAGAAATTTTGTTATTTTGAAACTCATGTCTAAGTTCGGATAATAGGACACAAGGAATCAAACCAATATGAATTACAATCAAATGTCACAAAATAGTGGGCCGTATTTATAAAATTACTTTTCATTTATCGCCTTTACCGTAACTTCTGAGTTTCTTTTGCGGGTAAACATAACCCTGGCATGTTCTCCCAAGATATATATCTGTACATTCGTGTGTCGTGACAAAACAAAGCATGCATTGAAGATTCTTAGCTGGTTCGTGCACTCATAAGGCAAGCAACTAGCTGGGCGGCCACTTTCTCATAAAGCCTGCGTGAGGCCCAGCTAATGTGTGTAGCAGGGAAAGAAACGGCCAACTGTTCACAAGGTTTTTTACCCGAGAAATTTTATGGTTTTTAAGAGGCACCAAAATTTCTAGGATAAAATTTGATATCTCTTCATATCTGAGGTATTGAAAGATTCCAAATATACAGAACAAAATTTGGTATGTTCTGATACCTCCTTAAGGACCGTAAAATTTCTCTTTTTACATATGAATGACATTACATGAATTATAAAGTACTACTATAGTAATAGTCTTAAATAGCGTACGGTTCCTCTCTATATATTTAATTAATTATTGATGTTACAGTATATACAGACAATCCATCCAATAATTTATCTTCACATATTGCACATCTAAAAGTAAGTGCAATAAGCCTTTAAGCACTAGTCCAAGGTGCCATATAGGCTTAGGCTGCATTCCATTCAGCTGAATGAGTTGAGCTTATTCTGACACGTAAAACGAGATAAGCCATTAGTGTATGATTAATTAAGTTTTAATTATTACCAACTTGAAGATAAATTTATTTGATTTTTTAAAACAACTTTTATATATAAAGTTTTCGCACGAAATGTATTTACTTTATCAGTTTGAAAAGCATGCTAACGGAAACCGAGAAAGTAGCCTAACCAATCCGTTGAAATGACGCACCCTTAGATGATGCTAAAAGATTCATAAAGAAATATAAACTGTCTTATCGGGTGACATGTATAGTAGCATATATAATGCTTCGCACATTTTAATTAATCTATTGCACTATAAAAAGAGGAAGAAAGAAGCCGCCTCCTTCATTCTTGAGGTGTAGAAAGAAATTACCATGTTACGAGGAGGAAAAGAGGAAATGTACACCAATTTGATCGTGGTGACTAGATTATAACGATCTGGATTAGTCGATATAAATTATATACAAATACAATTGCATATACAGAAAATAGAAGTATGAGTTATATATAGTATCTATTTCTTTTAGCTCCGCGCAATTTATGCGGCAAAATCCGCTAGCTTTCATATGACGAATTACAAAAGGTGCTCCAATTTGACTCATTCATTCCAAGTCGATGTTGTGCCAAGCCACCAGAAGAGTCGAGAGTTAAAATTAACACGATAAGTGAATAGCCTCGAGCTTTTCCTGCAGCTGCAAGTGACAATTAGCGTATCCGTTGGTCTGTCAGTAACAGCATTGTACTTCCCACCTTTCACCCCAAGGGTCGATGGAATTGCATTCTGTCTTTTACTTGACTTGTATGGCATACCTTCCACTGCCACGCATGACGAATCCATCTGCCGATCGATTTGCGTGCTGCAACTTAATCAGCTGCTCTCCAAATAGCAAGCACGTATGCATGCATGCAGCAATGCCATCTCCTTTATCTGCTCGATGCCTCGATCACTTTCACACACTTGCTGATCGAGTGATCATCGCCAATTCGCCATGGCCAGCAGCCTCCTCAACCTGCTCCTCATGGAGGTGGCGGCCATCGTCAGCATCGTCCTTCTCGCGCTACTCGTCGTGCTCAGCTCCTACCGCCGCCGCTCGGGCCACCCGGCGCTCCGACTCTTCGTCTGGGCGGCCTCCACGCTCTTCCTCCCGCTCGTCTCCTACGCCGTCTCGGCCGCCGCCAAGTGGGACGCCGCGCGTGTGCCCCTCCTCCTCGCCTGGACCGTCTTCCTCCAGATGCTGCGCAACACCATCGACACCGCCCGTTCGTCCTCGTCCACGATCAGCAACGGCAGCGCCAGCAGCAAGTTCCGGCCCTCCGTCGAGCAGCTGGCGAGGATGGGCTGGGTGGCGTTCCTCATCGTCAGCAGCGGTGGCGCCGCCGGAAGCCCGCAGCTCACCGGGGTGCTCCTGTGGCTGTGGGTGCTCAGCCTCGCCAAGCTCGTCCACCGGCTCGTAGCCGCCGAGCTCTCTAAGAACTCCTTCGCCGTCGGCCTCAACGCCTACCTCATCGCCGACTACATGAAACAGCTGTACGGGCAAGACCAAGGAGAAGAAGGCGGCCAACACGACGACGTGCAAGCCCCTCCTTACCTGGTCATGGGCGAGGAGAAGCTGCAAATCCAGGCGAGGCCGCAGGGGTACCGCATTGGCCGGACATCGCCGCCACCATTGTCCGTCGATGCCGGGCATGTCGTCACCATGGACCGGATATGCCGGCTGTCTTCCTCCGGCGACCCAGTCCTCGCCTCTTACCCGCAGATCAAGGACACATGCCTCTCGTTCGCCCTGTTCAAGCTGCAGCTCCGGCGGTTCGTCGGGTGCCCCATCTCCGAGGCGGGCTCTCGCCGTGCGGTGGCGTTCGTGCTCGACGGCCTCCTCGGCGAGGGCCACGAGCGGCCGTTCCGGGTGATCGAGACCGAGCTATCCTTCCTCGCCGACTTCCTCTACTCCAAGCTCACAGTCTTCTACGCGAGCGGGTGGTGGTTCCCGGTGCTCAACTTGATGCTCGTGCTCGCCACGTGGATCAGCTGCCTCGCGGCCGGCGGCGCCATCGTGCACGACATGACGTGCCGCGGCACGGCGCTCGCCATCGACTACGAGGTCCTCAGGAACTACCTGCAGAACCATGACACCGTGTTCCACGTCATCGTCGGCCTCGACGTGCTCGTCACCTTCTCCTTCATTGTCGCCATCGTGTTCACGGAGGGGTGGGAGATCGCCACCTACGTCCGCTCCGACTGGATCAAGGTGTCCACCATCTGCGAGTACGCGCGCCGGCCGTCGTGGCCCAAGTCGCCGTGGACTCGCCGCAACGTCGGCAGAGTGCTCGGACTCAAGCCAATGCAGCGGTGGGACGACCGGTTCGGGCAGACGTCCATCCTGCAGCTCCGGCTGTGCTACTGCGGCTGCGTCTCCCGGCAGGTCGACCGGATCGCGAAGTCATCGGTCACGGTGCCGTCGGCGGTGAAGTCAGCCATCCTGGACACGGTGCGGACGAACCAGGGAAGCCTGGGGAACGGCGTGCTCTCGTTGCACCGAAACGGCGTCGCCGACAAGCTTGCTTGGGCGTGCCGCGCCGGCGCCGGCGACAGCAGTGCCGAGAAAAGCGTCTCCGAGCAGATCCTGGTATGGCATGTGGCAACCAAACTTGTCGAGATCAAGCGCTCAGAAAGGGCTCACGGCAAACACAACGACGACGGCGGCGGCGGCGGCGACAGCGACACGGTGGTCGTCGCGACACGGCTGTCGCGGTACTGCGCCTACCTGGTGGCGCTGAAGCCGGAACTCCTGCCGGACCACCGCGCCTGGACGGAGGAACTGTACGAGGGCGTGGCGGAGGAGGTGTCGAGGGTGCTCGCGCGCTGCGCCGGGCCGGTGGTGCGGTACGAGCGCGCGGCGACGTACCTCGGCGGGAGCATGAACGCGACGCTGCGGAAGGCAGCCAAGCTCGGTCGGCAGCTGGCAGAGGAGCTCGGCGGCGACGAGGAGTTAATCTGGAGGGTGCTAGCCGATTTCTGGGCCGAGCTCGTCCTCTACCTGGCGCCGTCGGAGAACGTCACAGCGCACTCCAAGTCGCTCCGCCGCGGCGGCGAGTTCATTACCGTGCTGTGGGCGCTGCTCGGCCACGCTGGCATTGTTACCCGTCCCGATAGTGATATCTGAAAGTGGGTTAGCGATAACATTCTTCTGTTTTTCATCTTAACCTTTTATCATTGTGTATACAAGTTTAAACTACAGCTTTACACAAACACGGGAAAACTTCTCTTTTCTTAAGCTGGTGATAATGTGGTCAGAGCAACGGAAAGCTCATTTGCAACAGTCTATCCATTTTGCAATCTTGTACGAACTGGCCGGAAGCACATGAACACCCAATAATGTTGTACTAAGTTGTAACAGGCAGGAAAGTCTAGCATAATCTTACTTTATTAGATAATGCAAAAGCGTTCACACTTTGGCGAAAATTAATCTA
This sequence comes from Oryza meyeriana var. granulata, assembly GCA_003991445.1. Classification (NCBI taxonomy): domain Eukaryota; kingdom Viridiplantae; phylum Streptophyta; class Magnoliopsida; order Poales; family Poaceae; genus Oryza; species Oryza meyeriana. The sequence continues at coordinate 258,692 of RYFJ01000976.1, forward strand.
AGAGAAAACAACCCTTTACTGAAACTGGGAATAAAAAAGGACTACTGACACAAACGTGAAACAACTTTAGCTTTGGCTGGGCATCTCCAGCCAGGTGGCTTCAATCGAAAGGCAAGGACGGATCGAATCGGTCATCACATGAGCAAAAGCTTCGGCTGGTCAGAAACCAGCTTGATGCGTGCGTGCTGCTCACTTGAACAGCTGCAACCTTGAGGGAGAACCATGTGCGGAGCCGAAAAGCAATGCAAGCTGCATGGTCAGGCTGACCTGACCTCTCTACCAGGTTGAGGTATCTTTCAGGTTGCTTGTATATACTACGGAATCATATACTAACCATTTTGTGATGCCATTGAATTTTCTTCTTTTGCTCTCATGCTTCTTTCCTTTTAACTTGAGATCACTGAGGCTTACGATTTTACACTACGAACCCCTATCAATACACTTAATGACCGAGTCTTAGGATTTAGGGTTTACGGGAGAGAAAATTAGCATGCGTCCTCCTCTTGTTTCCCTCTTTTATATAGGTATTGGTGGGGCTCGGGGACTAAAACCATAATCTTATCGAATTTATTACCGATCAAACAAAGCCCTTTTATCTCTAATTTTCGTTTTCTCATGGGAGAGGAAAACTAGGTAGTTAGTTCTCTTTTCCTCTTATTTGTCTCGACAATTAACCGAAATGATCAACCAACATTCTCCTCTTGATCGTGAGACTAGCTAATGAGTCCACTAAGTAAAACAGTTCCCCAAAGTAATATGTCACAACGATATTGGATTTCATTGAGACAACAAGACTTATAGTTTACTGCGATACTCATATAAACTCCTAACTTATCTTAGTGGGTGTTGATTAATCCTTATATCCTCTTATATCTGGGATCTTAGTCCAGGTAATTACTTATTTCCATGTTAGCAACATGATTCTTAAATAAATTGGAAGATAAGCGTTTGGTAAACGGATCCACGAGCATAAACTTAGCATTGATATACTTAATCTGAATAGTCTGATTCTGGACTCTATCTTTCATAACATGATACTTATGTCAATGTGTTTGGCAGCTTCACTTGACTTATTGTTACTCATATAGAATACTGCGGTCTTATTGTCACAGTATATTGTAAGTGGTTTATCAATGTTGTCTACCACTTTTAATCTCGGGATAAAATTTCTGAGCCATATAGCCTGCCCGTAGTGTGATAACATGCCATAAATTCTACCTGCATTTTCAATGATGCAGTCAAAGTCTGTTTGGAGCTTTTCCACAAAATTTCTCCTTCTGCAATGGTGAAGATATAACCTAAGGTCGATTTCTTAGTATCTACACACCCTGCAAAATCTGCGTCTGAATAGTCTAAAATTTCAAGCTTTTCAAACCTTCTGTATGTAAGCATGTAATCCTTGGTTCCTTGCAAATAACAAGGACTTTCTTAATTGCCTTCTAGTGGTCTAATCCTGAATTGGACAGGTATCTGCCAAGCATCCCGGTAACGAATGCAAAGTCTGGTCGTGTATAGACTTGACCATACATTAACTTCCAACAGCTAAAGCATACTGTACCATTTTCATGATATCTAACTCTAACTGATTCTTGGGCTTTGGAATGATCGAAACTTATCGCTCTTCATTATTGGAGCAGACGATATAGAGCATTTGCTCATATTGTATCTTTCTAACACTCTGCTAATGTATGTATTCTGAGATAATCCCAGTACTCCTTTAGACCTACATTGATGTATTTCGATGTCTAAAACATGATATGTATCACCGAGATCTTTCATATTGAATTTGGATGACAAGAATTCCTTAGTTTCTCGTAGTAGATTCTTATCACTGCTAGCTAACAAAATATCATTCACATAGAGTACCAGTATTATAAACTTTTCACCCTTTACCTTAACATAAATATAGTTGTCCACCTCGTTTTCTTTAAATCCAAACTACTTGATGATTTCATCAAATTTTAGATTCCATTGTCTGGACGCTTGCTCAAGTCCATATATGGATTTCTTAAGTTTACACGCTAAATGCTCCTTTCCTTCCACAACAAAACTTTCTGGTTATGCCATGTAAATATTTCCATTTAAATCACCATTTAAGAAAGTTGTTTTTACATCCATCTGATGGAGCTCTAGGTCATAATGTGCAACTAAGGCTATGACAATTCTGAATGAGTCTTTCTTAGAGACAGGAGAGAATGGATCATTATAATCAATTCCTTCTCTTTGTGAAAAACCTTTTGCTACAAGTCTTGCCTTAAACCGTTCGACATTTCCTTTAGAGTCCAATTTAGTTTTGTAGACACATTTACAGACTACTGTTTTGACTCCATTAGGAACTTCTACTAGATCCCAGATATTATTATGATTCATAAATTTGAGTTCATCTTCTATGGCTTGAAGCCACTTGGATGAGTGCTTACTCGTCATAGCTTCCTTAAACGAGGTAGGATCATCCACCTTCCCAATGTCTTCACTCATGTAGACCTCATAATAATTAGGGATGGTAAATCTCCTCTCCACTGTGATCTTCTTAGTTGTTGAGTTTTATTATTGACCACTTGCGTTTGAGGAGCTTCTTCATTCTGTACTACTGAAGTTTATTCAAATTCATTATCAATTTCCTCAACAACAGGTGCAATTCCAATAGGTCCAGAATTACCACATGATAGTACTACGTTCTGAGGCACAGTCTGCTGGCTTGTGGTATGTATGGAAAACTGCTCAAGGGAGTTCCCGCGAATCGGTCCTTAATTACCATGGGTGTGACTAGCAAAATCATGCACCTATAGCCCACCATTAAAGTCATATTTTAGTTAAGTATTTATCAAGGACCAGCGTTTCATTATTTCGACGCAAGGTCGACCATAGATATTTAAATGAATAATTAATCCCCGAAGTGAGCTATGTTATTCTAAGCTTGGCTAAGCATCCTAGATGTGTTTCATAGTCATATTGTTACTCAGGCTACAAATGAATAGGGGTCATCAACCTAGGTTATTCAATTATAAACATATAGGTCATAATCCCTTGCCACATGAAATGATAAAACATGCGTGTTTATTTAAATAAAACAAAGCATTTGGCATAAATTACGTAGTGTAACTTGCCTTGCTCCAGCTCTACAACTTCTGCGACAACTTCATAGTACACAGGAGGGTCGGACACGTCGGTTTCTACGTGATCCAAAGCACAAACAAATAAAACAGTACATGAGAGCACTGAAACATGAGCTAAAACTATTTTTAATGGATTCTTGGCATTTTTTGAATTTAATAAAATTTGAATGGAATTAATTAGAGTTTGTATGAATTAGTTATGAATTTTCAAAGATTCACTATGTTTTACTATACAAAAATAAATCCTAACAAATTATTGCACATTAATCTGGATTTATGGAGTCAGCAGCCCTGGGGACCGACGCCGATAGGCCGGCCCACGGGTCGGCGGCGCGCGGTGGACCACGTCCACTGTGGCTCAGCGCGACCACGCCACGTGGATGCCGTCGTGGTAGCCACGGCGGACAGACGAGCCGACGCGGCACCGAGGTGGCGCCGACGTGGCAAAGGGGTGGGCGTCCGCAGCGGCGCTAATCCCCTTTCCTCCTAGTCTATGGTGCTGAGGCTGTGTTACCAACCGAGTTGGAGTTTGGCTTACAACGAGTTCGAGCCTACTCAAAAAACAAGTCCAATGAAGGCTAACTGGTCAAGCTAGATCAGTTGGAAGAAGCAAGGGATGTCGCAACTATCCAGTTAGCAAGATATCTTCAAGGCCTGTGTTGTTATCACAGTCATAATATCCGTGGCCACACCTTTTCGATGGCAGATCTCATTTTGAGAAAAATTTAAACCACCAAAGACAGCCACAAACTGTTTCCCTTATGGGAGGGGCCATTCATTATCGCTGAGGTGACACGTCCAGGTGCCTACCGATTGAAGGCCAAAGATGACGTCCTAGTCAACAACTCATGGAACATAGAACAGTTATGTCCTTTCTATACCTGAGTTTTGTACTCCTTTTATATATATAAACAAAGTTTCTCACTTTGACTCGCTATGCTGCTTGTTTCAACAGAGTAGTGAGTTGGGGGCTACATGATGATAACATGTCTTCTGTTGTTTATAAAGTTCGACCTTATTTTGTCTAAGTCATAAAGTTTTATAACGATTATGCTAAGCTCTGTCGAGTATACCCTCATGGGGTGAACACTTTTTAAAGTTAATCTCAAACCATTCGGCATAAACTGGCTAGTCGGATAAAACTAATGATGGCTAAAATGGAACAAGTACTCGGCAAGATATAACAACAAACATCAGGAGCATTTACAACATTTACACATCGTTTCTATCAAACACCGACTACTTAAAGGTTCATGATTACATTGGCAGATCCTCAGTGATTGCTTCAGCGGTAGGCCTAATCTGGCTAACTAGTTCCAAGCTCTCATCTGGAGTAGTACCCTCAGCAAAACCCTCATCGACTGCCTTAATATCTACTCGTGGGTAGAGAGACTTTGTCATGACCAATGCTTGGGCAATACCCACAGCGACGCGCTCAGAAGAATACTTCTTCAGAAGGGCTGTAGCCTCTTCAAGACGCTGTGCCACTTGGGAGATGGAACTAGAGCTGGGTCCAGCCAGGCCTGGCTGCATGATATCCAATAAAGTCCTCGCAAAATTCACTAAGATATTCCGCGATTCCTTTATCACTTTTATTTCTTCAGCAAAGGCACCGAATTGGATCTGCGAATTGGGTTTGAAGGCTGCTCACACAAAAAAGAACATCAGCAAATCTGGATATCTAGTCAGGCAGAGTACAAGAGCAGATATGCAGCTTACTTGCATACTTGGTGTCCATCTTTGAATTCGCCTTTTCGAGCTCCTTTAGCTCTTTCTTCAGGTGTTCGATCTCAAGGGACTGATTGTTCAGATTTGTCTCTAGAGTTACAGCCGAACAAAGTTGAAGATAAACAATACAGAGAAGTTTGTCTGGAGTTACTCAGATAAAAGGGAAACATACCTCTGATGGTCCCTATTTTCTCCCTATTCTTGTCCCAGAGCTTGTTCACCGAGTCCTTCAGCCAGTTCCCTCTCCTTGCTAGTTCTCTCCAGCTCATCCTTGGTGGCCTGGAGCTAGTTTAGCTGAGCAAGCTGAGGAGTGAGTTGGGCAAGAACCTTACCCAACCTCTTAGATCGATCAACTACTTGCGGCATGAGTCATGTCATAATAAGACAAAGCAAGTTACAACAGCAAAAGATTCCAAGAACTGCTAATCAACAAACATAGCTAGTTGGGCTATGTACCTGGATGCTCCTTGACGCTGAGATGGCGGCCTCCATCAGCTTGACTCGCTCCCGCTAGGCGGCCCCTTCGTTCCGCTCAAAGGTTTGCTCGTCCCTCTCCGGTGTGACCTAGTAGAACACCTGGGGAAAGTTTGGCGGAGGAGCCTCGAGCACGGGGAGGTCATCATCTTCCGAGGATGAGGAGAGCGGAGAAGAAGGAGTCCTAGGTCTTGGATCTACTGGTGGTGCTAACTCTTCGATGGGCTTGGCTACTAGGATTTCGGCCATGGCGTCCCGATTGGGTGAAGTCGGTGGCTTGGCCGAGTGAGCTATTTCAACCTCGGGGGCTGGAGCAGCACTCAGTTCAAGCTCGGACTCAGTCGAGACGGAGACGGCCATGGGGGTTGGTGGCACTGTCCCTTTGGTATAAGCGTCACTTGGCTTCCTGCAAGATTGTGCTGCAATCAAGATATTGCGAGACAATTCAAGATTTTCTGAAGATTGGGGATTTCATACCTCTTAGAAGTCTTGAATCTCCACCCCTGTGCACTAGGGGTGGAGGTAGTCGGTGAGGGGCCCGAGGGCCTACTCGGCGGCGATGCACCACCAATTGTCAGGCTCGTAGGCGCGGTAGTAGGCGGTGTAGAACCTGGCCCAGTCGGCATCACACTAGGTATGGTCGACTGGGGCGAAGAGGTTGTCAGCGGTGAAGTCCTAGGGCTGGTTGGTCTAGGGGCTGTGTTGCTGGGGTCCTTGATCATTTGACTGCCTAATGGCTGACTCGGCATGCTCTTTTTCTTGGCCTGGTTATCATGAGTTGCTTCCCAACCCTCTTGGGGCTAGGTTGGACTGCTGAGGGGCTGGCTGGCCGCTTTCTAGACTCACTGGCCAGCCGGCCGGGTGGGTTAGAGGTGAACTCGGTGAATTCCTGCAAGCATCATACATCAAGGAAAATTCAATTGGACAATGTTCATACTATACATCACAGACAATAGCCAGAGATGATGAGAAGATGAGATATTACCGCTGGCCGGGGCCTATCTTTGCAGTACGGTTTGGGGGCTTTCTCGACATCTAGAGTCTCGATGACTCCATTGATAAGTAGCTAAGCATGGTGTCGGTGACGACATCCTTGTTGACGCAGTCACTACACTCCCGAGTTGGATCCTTCTTCTCCTGATAGTCATAGCCGAGGTGAATCCTAGCCTTGAGGGGTTGAATCCGACAATTCTAGAAGGTCCTGGCCACCCAGGGTCCAATCAGCCCCTTGTTCTTTAGAGCATCTATTTTCTCCAACAACAGCTGCACCTAGACCATCTTTGCCTGCAACGACAGAGCAGTCTAGCTCTCCAGTAACGTGGGGGGATTCCTAGTGAAGGCCTGTAAGAAGGGCTCAAGGTTGGAGCACTAGAACCACTCCTGATGCCACCCCTTCAACGAGGTCTTCAGGGGAATATGCAAGTAAGCCTTCTTCATCTCATTGCGGAGTTAAAGGCCTGCTCTCCCTATCACCTAGATTTTGGATTTGGAGGGCTATGGCTTGACATGGAAAAGGAAGCAAAAGAGGTTGAAATGGGGATCGATCCCTAGGAAGGCCTCGCAGAGAGTCACAAAAATAGAAATGTGGAGAATAGAGTTGGGGTAGAGGTGGATGACCTCGATCTTGTAATAATCGAGGAGACCACAGAGAAAATCAAAAGCGGGAAGAGCAAATCAACGGTCGAATAAAGAAGCGAAGACCACGAGTTTGTGGGGACCAGGAGAGGGGATCGACTCACCAATACCTGGGCAGCACTTCTTCCTCTCCAGGAGCGCCAGCTTCGTCGAGCAGGCATCAAACGTAGACCAAGATCTGGATGGCATAGTGGGGATGTCAAATGGCGCTCTCGGCATTGTCGGGGTGTAATACTGTGGGGAAGAGCTTCTAGACGATGGAAATCGATGTGGGGGAGGAGATCCAGGTGGATTTCTGGAGGGGAGCTCGAGCTACAGAAAACTCTAGATGGAGCGGAGAGCGCAAAGTTTGGTGCGTTTGCGGAAGCTGAAGCGTTTGGCAATTTTGGGGGAAAAAGAGGAATCTTCTGTCTCTGCCGCTTTATAGGCCTGCGCTGGGTAAGCTGGTCTCGGCCGGCTTGCTTAGTAATGGGCCATAAGATATGAGTTCCTATATAGCATGTCCTATTGGGCCAACGGCTGGCTGTGTTAAAATCGTAGTGCAGATGCTATTTTACAGAGACTGATTAAAATGATCAGATATGCTTCATGTTAAGCTTAATTACTAGATACATGTGTTCAGATATCTAAATTATTTGATAAGATATTGAGGATATATCCTTATAAGGATCAATAGCTGGTCTCCATTAAAATTGGGATGTAAGTATCTCTCAAGTACACTTAGCTATATATTAGGTTAAAATTCATGAAGTGGTACTTGGCTTACATGTTTAGCCAAAATGTCATTGAGCTATTTTCAGCTGATATGATGATGAAGAATCTCATTCCTGAGAAATATATTACTTGGGAAAGATTTAAAGGTTAAAGATCTTTGACTTTATGTTTAATTGTTTTACAATTAAACACAAAGTCGGAGGCTGCACTTAATAGGTGCGCTTATTCGGTGTACACTATTTATATTTTTCTATGAAGCCCTTCATAGTCTCGTTGCCAACTGATATGAAGCAAGACTTGAAGAAGAGGTACTCGGACACTGGGTACACGGGAGCAAGGTACTCGGGAAATCTTCACCAAGGAGGATGAGCACTCGGCGATAGCTGTGACTTAATGTGATGCCTCCCCGACTAGGTGGAAGGCCACCATGTGCATACGGCACCTGATCCCAGGATCAGTAGTTGGGTACGCACAACAATGATATAACTCAGAGTTACAATAAATACATAACAGAGTACATATATTTATACAAGGAGATCCATCCAGGACAGACCCGGGATGGGCAAAATAATCAACAGGTAAACTAGCGAAAACAGCAAACAGGGCGAAAGCTGGACAAAAACTACACCACAGGCTCGGTTGGGAACTAGGCTCGAAACCTTTAGAAGTCTTCGTGGTCGGCCTGGTCTTGGAGGAACTCGGCAGCAGTCGGATCTTCGTCTTCTTCTCCAAAACCTACTATACATATATATGAACAAGGTGAGTACTTTCGTACTCAGCAAGCCGGGGAATGATGCCATGTCGGTCAGACAAAAAGGGCTAAGGGTTTCATTTGCGAAAAACTGCCTTTATAAACTCTTTTCTTTGCAAACACTAGTGAGATCCAAATTTTAGTTGTCGGACAGAGGCTCACGCCTCGATCCATTCCGCAAGTTGCTTTTCAACAACTCGCCACTTAATGAATCAAGCATAATCATATATGTTCTTATCATCTTTTACTTCGCATTTGCTGGTCCTGTATCTCCCGAGTAGCTACAACCACTCGTTGACCCTGAGACTCGGCTACAACCAAATCTCAGCTGTGGCACTTAATGCCCGCTACGCTGGCTACAACCAGCTAGCTAAGGTGGCTTCCCTGGCTACAACCCGGGAGCACAACTTGATCAACATGCTGCCCTGGCTACAACCCGGGAGCTTGATCAATCCGTCTTCTGGCTACAACCCGAAGACATCTGTACAACTGCCGCCCTGGCTACAACCCGGGGGCTTAAGTTTGCTGCCCTGGCTACAACCCGGGAGCACGATCTTCATCCTGTTTACTTTTCATTCACTTGATTATGGTGCTTAACACCCCGGATCACACAGACCCGTTTCTGGCCACACAGGCCTTCCGTTTGCTCACTCGGCAAACTCTGGTCACGGTTCCATTTCCATCAAACACTTTCACAAATCACTGGCAAACAAATCTACGCTATGGGAATTACCTTGCATCGCCCTTAACTGTGGGCACGGCTATTCGAACAGTTCTGCTAAACTCTGCAGAGGGTGTGCGCTTTACCCATCCGACACGAAATTTACACCGAGTACTGGCCTGTACCCAGAAATTCGTGACAAGGCCATTTCCAAAGCCAGTCTAGAGTCATCCAATGCCAGCCGAAAGATCCACACAGGATTCAGTGGTCGGCACTGAACTTCCCTAAACCTACTATTTACTCGGCTAGGGGCATCCCATAATACCCGTCTGGTCGCACTGTAAGATGCTCGGATGGAATCCCCAAAGAAAACGGTCCTTAATGATAATACATAGCCAAGCCACACAGGCACTGTCTCTGTATATCAAGATTTTCACAACTTTATTTGTTTCACAAACACGCCGATACACGGAGTACCGGGTTTTTCAATCAGTTTAGTAAAACCCAATGTTTTTCCCAACGACAAACAACGTTGCAGAGCTAAGCCATTCTACTCGGCATCGTATCCTCAGATAGGATGCTAGCGTGCCATTTGTGGGGCTCTCAAGGAAGAATTATACCAACATCCTACCAAATAAGTGCTACTACTGGGTAGGTCCATCGGTTGCGCTTGCAAACCGAGGCCAACAGTTTAAAAAGGTGTAAACTAAACATGCATATATTTTCCAAACAACATAGTTTTGCATATATGGGAAACAATATGATCAAAGAGGCTTGCCTTGTTCCAAGGAGGGGTCTTCTTCGGCGAAGGCGGCTTCTGGATCGTCCACCGGTTCAGGCTCTGAACAAGCAGAAAGAAACACTGATAAGCAGGAGAAGTAAAACACCAAGAAAAAGATCAAGAAGTAGTCGGCTGCAGAAAAAGTGGCAGTCGGCTGAACCAGGCTTGCGAACCAGGCGACAGAGCTCCAAAGCTTAAGAGAAGAACAAGAACTCAGCAGAGCTGGAGCTGGACGGTTTGCAAAACAAAGGAAGGAGCATGGATGGCTCAATATATAGCCGGCGTGCAAGAGTGAGGCACGGTGGAGCTGGGCAACGGGTAGGGAGAAAAAGTCAAAGTGAATTGACAAAGGACTTGACAGGGAGTGACCTTGGAGTCCAACTGGTCAGAGGAGTTGGCAGGCACTGTAGCTGCGATGAAACATTAAGGTCAAGGCTAGGACATGTTGGAGAAATCTCACTGACAGGGCTTCGGACTGACCACTGGTCCAAGCGATGCAGCAGGTTATTGTCCATCGGTCCAAGCGGTGCTGAGGGCAGGTGAAGACTGGTTCTTCTCCACTTCGGTAGTCGGCGTCCAACGGGCGGGTGCAACTCGGGGGACAAGGAAACAACAGGTCTCAACAAGGTAGTTGGCCACTTCACAGTGCTTACTCGGCAGCAAGGAGGTCCGAGTAAAACAAAGGAAAGGGCAGGATACAAGGACTGAGTAGCAATCTACTCGGCACAGAGAGGAGGGCAGTCGGCTGGCCGGGGAGAAAAACTGGGCACAGCTGACAGGATAGGAAGGGAGCTCGGGAAAAGCGAAGACTAGCGGGAAAAGAAAAACGGGTCGTTACACTTAACTATAAAGGTCTTAGGGACTACTGTGGAGGCCATGGCCCCGGGTATCTCATGAGAAGATTTGTGGTCACTCGGATAGAGTATGGGCCTAATCATGTAATTAGATATACAATAGGACTCGGCATATGCAACCTTGCACGACAAGGGAAAGGGAATATTCCTAGCTATGTACGTTGTATTCTTAGAAGGAAATCTCTTGGTCAAGTCCGACTGGGATTCCTACCTTGTAACCTTGTCTCAGTATATAAGGAGAGACAAGGAGCCTCTTGGGACAGAAGGATCTCACCAAAAGAGACACCACAATCTCACCAAAGAAACCTCAAAGACAATACACCACTGCTGGAAGTAGGGTATTGCCTCACCTTGAGGGCGTGAACCAGGATAAATTGTTTCGTTTTCCTTTGCAATCCATCAAGTTTAGGTCTCACGAGTAGCCCCACATAATTATTGCCGATACAAAGCATCGACACACAATTTATTTTTTAACATTTAAATTTTGAGTGTGTTACAGATCATATGTATAGATGATGATGATGATTCTATTTGCCTTTAAAAATCTATTTTACAAACTATTAGTCCTAGCTAGTAATGTGTCGATACTCTTGTCTAAATTAACATATGTTGAATGATGATGAGATGATTGATATATTTGTGAAGGAACCAATATGGTGTGTAGGGGGTGTTGAGTGATGATTGATGGTGGCATGTCATGGTTCCTTTTTTATAGGGTCTATACATATATGGATTAATTACACTCACAGATGTATCAAGGACCGTATAAAACCGTATCAAACATGGACTCATCTCAAGGTAGGCCGAGCCTAGTTTTCTTATCAAACTTGTTACACCACATGGGTACATAGTAGCATAATGGGAGATTATATAAACCCAATTGAATGCCGATGAAGTGCATTTATGGCTCATATATTAGCACATGTGAATTGAAGGGTTCCGAAGCCCTAACTCAATGACTAATGATCAAGTGCTAGTTGGGTGGAGTGTAATGAATGGAAACGAGGGAAGATGTTTTGTAGTTTGAGAAGCATAGCAATGAAATTAAGTGCAAAGGTCCAATAAACTAGAGTAATTATGAGTAAAGTGGTACAACCTGCTTAGGCCGCTGAACTAAATTGTGGTTCACGCTTGTCTCTTAGTTTCCATAAAAAAGACGCTTGTTCACCGGAATAGATGCTACATGAGTTTACTAGATGTCCAGTTATTATGTTGCCTATGTTGCACTCATATTACGAACTTTAGCTGATCTGGGTCTACGGAGCAGTGGACAGTTATGAGTGGCCCAATGCCACCAGATAATTGGCTGCTAAATTTGGTCCAATCATGTATCCCAATCTGCAGTAGGGATAAGAACAAACAATTATGGGTTTTAATCTAGGCATTCTATATCTGGATCACTATTGTTAATAAAATAATAAAGATGTTATTTTAAGTACAAATTAAAGCATACATATCAAGCCACAAATAAAGGGAAGATATGGATGTTAGCAGGAGGAAAGATTCTAATTATCTGTCTAATAGCATTATGGTAGATCTAGCAACATATACTATGCCACCAGATATGTCCAATTTGAGCATCCAATTAGAGTGCATTGTTTCATAAGTTTGAGTTGCTGAGTAGGAAATTACTAGATAACTATTGGTGTCTAATAAGGCCATTCTCAGTGGGGGGTTTCGTGGGGTTTCATAGACATTAAATGACCTGCCAACTCAGCTAAAGTGATGACATGGCACAAGATTAATGAAGAGAGAGATGACTCTAGTTTCATGAGGATGAAACCATGCCACAGCGTTTCCTAGGTCTTGGAAACGGCATGAAACGACCACTGAGACCTTTCATTTCATCACCATTCCTTTTTCTGGATCCGCTGCGTATCATCCCCGCTGGCCGTCTCCCGCGCCAAACCTCCGCGCGCGCGCAATCTCCCTCTTCTCGCGCCAATCCGTCTCTCATCCCGCTCTTTTTATCGATTTGCGTCGCGCTTCTCCTCCCACCAATTTCTTCTCGGCCAATCCTCCTTTTCTCCCACCCCTTCTGCTCGATCCAGTGTGGCGGCGTTGAGATGCAAACCACGGAGGCAAGCTCGGCGGCTCGTGGCTCTCGCGGTGGAGGAAAGCTGCGTGGCGGCGGCGGCTCCAACCGGCGGGTGCGTGATTCGTCGCCCACGTGGCCACCTGCGCCGGCACCTTCAGCACATCCTCCACCGGCATCTGCGCATGTATTTCCACCAGCGTCTGCGCAGGTATCTTCGCCGGCGTCTGCGCACGTATCTCCGCCGCTGCGTGAGCACGTATCTCCGCCGGTGTCTTCACCTGTACCTGTGCTAGCGCCTGCACCGGTACTTCCTCAGCCACAGCAAGGCTCAGGATGGTTGCCTGGATGGTAATAATTCTTGCGTTCTTCATTTTCTAGTATAGATTGACAATACTACTACTAAACTAGGAGATGTTCTTCTGAATGTTGGATTGAGCATTACTGAATTGCGTGGAATTTATATATTGGCTTGATTAATTTGGCTGCATTATTCTGAATGAAGGATGAAACCCAGGGACTAGATAGCAATAGAACTCTGCATGTTTGCTTTTGATTTTGCATTTGTGTTCACTGCTATTCTAATTTTCCACACTAGGCAAAAGGAAAATGAATTGGATTTTAAACATTATACAATTCTGGGTGGCAATGTTGTGTGTGACAACCTTATAAACTGCAGTTTTGAAGTTACGAAAAGTAGTCCAAGAAAAGAAGAAATTTTCTGTTGCAAATATAAGAATGTGAGTATCTGACAACAGGGACAATGTTGTTGGATGCCAATGTCACTAGGAAAGTACTGAACTAAGTACGCTTCAAGTCTGGATTTGTTTGGACACCATAATTATTATGTGCATTTCTGGATTTGTCACCTCAGGGGCTATGCAATGGGTGGTTATGAAAATTTGTTACAACAACCATATTATGGTAAATCAAAAAACAATAGAGTCAGCGTCAACATTGACGATGATGACTCTACTGATGTAAGTAAGCCAGTAAAGAAAAGATATTGGACACGTGACGAGGAAGTTAGACTGGTAATCACACCACACAAATTGTTTTTATATGATAACATACATGAGAATTTTGCAGCATGTGGTACTGACACTCATCTGATAATTTTGTAGGCTAGTGCTTGGCTCAACAATTCTAAAGACTCCATAAATGGGAATGACAAGAAAGGTGATACATTTTGGAGGGAAATAGTTGATGAGTTCAACAAGAATAGCCCACCAGATCGTATAAGAGACATTAACCAGTTGAAGATTCAGTGGTCACGCCTAAAGACTGCTATTAGCGAGTTCAATGGCTACTGGAGTACAGTAATGAAAATGAGTAAAAGTGGATACTCTGACGATCAATTGCTGGATGAGGCACAACAGATGTATGAAAGGAAGAACGGGAAGCCTTTTACATTGCTGCATTGGTGGAAGACTCTCAAGAATGAGCCAAAATGGTGTGCATATGCTGCACAATTGGACAAAGAAAAGACCCAGGGGCCAGTCATTGATGTTACTGCTGAAGCAGACCAACCACGTCCCATTGGGAGAGACGCAGCCAAAGCCCAACGCAACGGGAAGCGCAAGGCTGAAGAGGTCTTGGATGGTATTGTTATCCTAGGAGATAACATAACCAAAATAGTTGAAGTTCAGAAAGATCGCAAGGAGGAGCGTGAGAAGGTGACACAGACACAACTTGAAATTTCAAGGCTTCAACTACAGGCTGCCAATGAGCAAAAGGCTGCAAAGCTCCTAGAAGCTTATAATTCACTCCTATGTCAAGACATTAGTAAGATGACTGAGCAAGCTAAGGCTAACCGAGAGAAGACTTTAGAGAGGATGGAGCTAAAGTTGTTCGGTGACAATGACGATGAATGAGGTGAGCGCTGAACTCGGAAACTGTATTCGTTCTGAAACTATGCATGAGTTCTGAAACTTAACTTTTGATGCTATGACTGTTCTATGTGCAAGTTGTGCACTTAGGGTCCAGATATCAACTTATGTGCAGGTTGTGAACATGGTATCACTTTGTTACTATCTTGTGAACCTGGTAGTCGTTTTGTGCCTATCTTGTGGACCTGGTTACTATTTTGTGTCTGTCTTGTGAACCTAGAGCTTAGGGCTATCTTACCTTGTGAACCTGTTAGTCGTTTTGTGCCTGTCTGGTGAACCAAGCAGTACTGCTAGAATTTTGTTATATGCATGTTGGTTGCTGACTTGTGCCTGTTGGTTGCCCCTTGCCGTGTGCCTTGTGAAACCATGCCGGAGTGCTTGTGTTCACTAAAATGTGTTGGACTGCTCTTGCAGTGTGAAAGCACTGTCATGGAATGTGAAAGGAAGGGGCTGCTGTTGTGGAATTTGAAAGGAAACGGTGGCACTGTTGGAGTGGAATGTGAAATGAAACAGTGCCATTGATGTCTTACATTGAGCTACCTCTATATATATAGCGCACCAAATCCTTCCATCATCCACACTCCTCCCACGATGGCAGATCAGGAAGATCCACCAAGCAACACCATAGATCCCAAGGCTATATTAGATGAATTCCTTGCTGAGGATGACATCTTAGATGACTTGGTTAGTGAGGCCACGAAGATGGTCAAAGCTGGCGTTGAAGCTCTTCAAGACCTAGCATCTGATCATCGACTACGTCCAAGGAACTACATCAACAGGTCACGAGAAGAGTATCATCAACATCTAGTGAATGATTATTTCTCAGAGAATCCTCTTTATTCTTCCAAGATTTTTCGGCGAAGATTTCGTATGTCAAGGCCTCTGTTCTTACGCATCGTCAATGACTTAGGCCTTTGGTCTACTTATTTTACTACAAGAACAGATGCGGCTAATCGTCAAGGGCTCACACCATTACAAAAATGTACAGCGGCTATTCGTCAATTAGCTAATGGTAGTGCCGTGATCAGCTAGATGAATACTTGAAGATCGGTGACACTACTGCATTAGAGGCGATGAAGTTTTTTGCCGAAGGTGTTATCGCTGTTTTTGGTGAAAAATATTTGAGGCGCCCCACTAAGGAAGATGCTGAGCGTTTGCTTAAAATTGGTGAGAGTCGAGGTTTTCCTGGCATGTTCGGAAGCATTGACTGCATGCACTGGCAGTGGGAAAGATGCCCCAACGCATGGAAGGCCCAATTTACTCGGGGTGATCAAAAAGTCCCAACTATAATTCTTGAGGCCGTTGCCTCACATGATCTTTGGATTTGGCATGCATTTTTTGGTGTTGCTGGCTCTAATAATGATATCAATGTTCTCAACCAATCAACTCTATTTATCAATGAGCTAAAGGGGCAAGCTCCTCGAGTGCAGTACACAATCAACGGAAATCAGTACAACATAGGTTACTATCTTGCGGATGGAATCTATCCAGAATGGGCTGTTTTTGTGAAGTCAATCAAAATGCCCATTGCCGAGAAGGACAAGTTATATGCACAACAACAAGAAGCGAAGAGAAAGGATATTGAACGGGCATTTGGTGTTTTGCGACGTCGGTTTTTCATTTTGAAGCGACCAGCTCGTCTATATGACCGGGGCGAACTCGAGAAAGTTGTGCTTGCTTGTATCGTACTTCATAATATGATAGTTGAAGATGAAAAAGCCGAGGACATTGAAGAAAATCTTGATTTGAATGAGACTCCAAGTACATTGGTTGTTGAAGAACCAGAATTCTCGCTAGAAGAAAGCGGCACATTTGAAAGAGCACTAGATAAATATACTGAGATTCAGGATCGTTCCACCCATTTTCAACTTAAGAAGGACCTAGTTGAGCATATTTGGCAAAAGTTTGGACCATGATATTTACTCTATATTTGGCAAAGTTTACTTTATTTGCAACTCATATATGTTAGATCGTATGCTAGTATTTGATATAAAAACAACAACAAATGGCTACACAATTCATATAGTGTATTTGATCCCAACCTTGTGTACCATTTAAATGCTATGGTTGTCCTTGGAAACAGTGGAATGAAACTTCTCATTGAGAGGGGTTGTTTCATCCATGGTTTCATTGTGGTCTGTGTGATGTGGCAGTTTTGGAAATAGTGAAGTGAAACACCTTATTGAGAATAGCCTAAGTGCATACATATCCAAAATGTATGTGTAATTAGAGCAGTTAATTTGACCTTATCCTTTGCTCTTACTGGTTGCCACATTTATCTTGAAGTCATAATTACAATTCATCACCTTAGTTGGCTATAAATTGGACATCTCCTTGCTCCTTACTCCTCATAGCAAGCAAATACGAAATTAGCCACCCTACCTTTCTCCACTCTAAGATTCCCCAGCCATGCCTCTTGGGAAAATCACTATAGAACCTATAAGAGATGATGCCAACCGGAGGTCCAGGCATAAGAGGCGGTCTGCCAGTGCTTTGCAGTGTCCCAGCAGGCATTGTCATATATGGCATAGGAGATGACTCCGAGCCAATGGCATGGCCATCCTTGCCAGAAGCCACCAACATGATGAAGGCTGCCATGGACAAGCCAGAGTCTTCCAAGAGCAAGAGAATGTTGGACAATGAGAGCCTCCTCCGACTGAATATTGCTGAAGCTGAGAAGAAACTGTCTAAGTTGAGGACCCAAAACCGCTAGCTTGAGATCAATTTGATCATGAATGATATTGTTGCTGGCCGCCGGAAGGACTTGGATGATCTGGACTCTAAGGTGATTGACAATCTAGAATGGGAATTGGGGAAGCGCCATGAGGGAATGCGCAACTGCATTGACATGCTTCGCTCAGGGGCTCCACAAGTGTTGTCTCTGCTACCGCCACAACCTGTACCATTGGAGGCATCGGAACCGCTGCCAACAGTGGTTCCTCAGGAGGTATTTAGCTCAGATGAAGATGATCAACTGAGTCTTTTGTTTCGGGATGACCCTTCTTTGCAGCTGATGTAAAGGGGTCTATATAGTTCCCTTGCATGAATGGGTGCATGTCAAAGAACCTATTTGCCATATCGATATTTATAAGATACTTCAGTTTATCGTTCTCATAGGTATTGATGGTTCAAATACTATGTTTAGGGTAATAAGCTTTTGTGAAGTCGTCATTTCAGGACACAAAACTTATTTTAGGCAGTGGTGTTTTTTCTTTAAAATTCATTTGTTCCAGCTTGGTCCAAAAGTTATAAGTTTTGTATTGCAGCAGATTTTACTCTACTTATTCTGTATGAGTATGTCATTTAGTCCTGCTTTGACATGCTAACATAATACATTTTTGTTCTCCAATTCAATTAGTTTCTTCGAACTGTTACCTATTTGTTGTGTTGTATTCATAAATATAGCATAGAAATATATAGCTAATTACTCATAATTTTTACAAGATCTTACAACCTATTGCAATTCTTAACTAATACTCCCTCTAGTAGAAAACAATATTTGACATGAGGAGGGAATAACACATTATTACGCATCTATCAGTGTCAAAGAACCGGAAATTTATCAAAGTGAGCTTCAGGAATCAGAAGGTATATGTGTGGATAGCAAAACTGGGAAGGTAGATGGTTGAGCGTCGGTGCTACATACTGATACAAAAAAAAAAGGTACACGCACATGGATGATCTTGTTGGCTTGGTCATGCTAAAATTTGGGTGAGTACGTATACTAGACGAGCTCTAGACATCCATTATTCATAATTTTCAATTTGAGGCCTCAAATACAATTTCACTTTTGTCCCCTTCTTTATAATTTATTGAACTCAGGGTTAGTACAGTACACCTATTCTGATCAGGTGCGTGGCAATCATATCCTGATTCATTTTCTTGGGTAGTTACAGACAGCATATGGGACCAATCATGTCGCATTTGATGTGCAATGATATTGTTCTCTTAGATTTTACTCCCTCCGTCCCTAAATGCATGTCGTTTTAGAAAAGTTGAGACAAATTAAGTTTAGGTAAAAATGACCAAATTGCCCCTACAATTAGTCATATCAACACTTAGGAAATTGCCACAAAATTAGTGCATCTGACATGTCTGTGAACAAATGAATATTTAAAGCATGCAATTAATTACTCCACTCCAGCCATTACATATTGGTGCAATGCACCTAATTTGAGTTTTAGGGCGGCAAAACTAAAGGCGGCAAAACATTACACAGCCAAATCAAATCTAGGGTTGCTGCCCCATTAATTCAAATGCTCCACGGATGTCTTTGCCACCATGCTGCCATGGTATGCCCCTTCATCTCCTATTAATCCCTTAAGGAGCCAGCCTACACAGATATTCCATTATTCCATTATTCAGCCTGTAACCCAACTCAATACCCACACAACCCAATGGCTATAGATTTAAACTTACCAGTAGAAGAGGAAGAAGATGGAGGGGCTTTACCTGAGCTCAATGAAGAACAAGCCAATCAAGAAGATGGAAGCCCCGCTGTGCATCCTTTTGATCTCAACTTGGAAGCTATAGAAGAACAAGAACAAATGCATTCAGGTTTTCTGAATTCATCTAATCTTTCTCAATGCATCAAATGGACATCAGAATCAATGCATCAAATGATGATTGCATTATGAGAGCCGCCGTGGGAGTACTTTGGAAATAACAAAAATCATGCAGTTCATTCCTCCATAGTCTTAATTTATTGGTTGGATTGATCTTTGGAAATTTTAAGGATAAAAATATTCAGTAAAGCAGCATTTACTTGGTGTCCTAAGAAGACTCCAACCACTATTGTGGAGCCATGGACAGCTAAGATCAGACCATGTTTTGCCCTTCTTAATCTAAACGGACACTTTTAGATCAATCTAATGAGCTGTACTGAAGGTTTAGGACAACTAAGAAACATTACATTGATATGAATTTTCACATCTTATGCAATGAACGGCTTGATATTCATGTTCGTTGCTGTCACATTTAGTATGACATGCACCAGTACATGAAGCCTATAGGATTTTTGTCCATAATTATTATTAATATAAATTCATAGGAGTAACTTATGAGAGGAAGATCATGAAAACAACTAATGGCAGATATCATATATGAACTATGTCAACCAGTATTTTATTTTGTTTTTCAAGATTACTAACAAGGAGAAAACATATTTGTTATGCATGATTGATTAGTTATTGGCAATAGGACCATTTATTTCACCAAAATTTGCAGATTATTCTAGTTCCTAAACAAACTAATAGCTACTCTCTCTGTTCAGAAATCTAAGGACATCTAGAGTTTAAAATTTGTTTAAGAATATTAGGATATCCCCACATATTAAACCTCCAGTAACTTAAAGAAATAAATGGCATGGGCCAAACAAGCAACAAGAAGCAGTCCATGTGATATACTCCATCAGTTCCAAAATATAAGTATTTTGAGGATTCAAATTTTATACCACAATATAAATATTTGTGTACTAATTCCTATGATTCCCATCATTTGAATTATTTCAAAGCCAATCAAATGCTTGAAACGACTGACAATTGAAGTGACAAAAAAGGAAATTTTGGACCTAACCTTAGTATTTGCTAACCAACCTAGAAATCATTTAGTATTCATCAACAAAATGACATGTTCATAGCAAGATTTGTCATTGTATTTAGATCAGTAATTATGCAAACAAGGGGCTTAGTTATGATAAAACACAGAAATAAAAGGTAATTCTCCAATCACCTTGTTCCAACCCCATCCATACAGAGTCCCATCTGCTCCAAGTCCCATTGCATGCCTCCACCCAGTTGATTCATCACCCAGAACAAGAAGGAGCAGATGTATAACATATCAGCACTCAGAAAATTGTGTAAAATACAATTCCTAGACATTGCTATATTATAAATTCATAGAAAAAAGGTCAACTAATCTTTCTCAATGCATCAAATGGAATCTTTCTCAGTGTGTCAAATGTTGATTGAATTACTTGATAATGAATGCATTAGTAAATTTGGTTCTAAAAAAATGGTGCTTTATGACATGTACACCAAATTATACTCCCTTATCAGCACACACCCATGCATTAAATGAAATCTTTTTTGTAGATAATGGTCGTCAAGGCATGGGGCAGAACCTGCATGTTAATGCAAATGGAAATGAGGAACAACAAGAAATTCAATCAGGTAATTTTCAAGATTTTTTGATAAGTTAGGAACATGTTTATGGCCTTGATTTGAAGATTGAATAAATGTGCATAATCTGATTAGCTCAAATTAACTTACAAATAAAAAAATTTGTAGATGCTGACGATGCATTGCAATACGAGCTGGAAGGCTTGGAGGATGACCTTCAGGACTATGGCGTGTATGCTGATACTGTTAGCATTGTCTTCGATGTAGAGGAGTTACCCGACTCAGACGAAGAAAATGATGATGCAAATGCAAATGAGCCAAACAAGTCTAGAGAATTGACAAACATAGAAAGACAAGGCATTTATGAATTGTTGCTTGCGAAAAGTAAGAACAGAAAACTAGAAAGACACACGACAGGTGTAGTTGCTGAAGTGTTCAATGTCAACATCCGTACAGTACAACGTATATGGACGAGAGCAAAGCTTTGCACTGCACAAGGAGTGCAAGTTAATGTTGAATCAAGGAAGCGTTTTAATTGTGGGCGCAAGAAGGTTGAGATAGACTTGTCACTTGTAGCAGCTATTCCATATCGCCAAAGAAGCAATATACGATCACTAGCAGATTGCCTAGGGGTGGCGAAAACAACATTGCACAGGTTGTTCAAAGAAGGGCAGTTACGACGGCACTCTAACTCACTAAAGCCTTATTTGAAGGACGAAAATAAAACAGAAAGGCTGTGGTGGTGTGTTTCTATGTTAGATCATCATACGTTGCCAAATGACCCCAAGTTTATTGAAATGGAAAACTTTATCCACATAGATGAGAAATGGTTCAACGCCACCAAAAAGGAGCGGACTTTCTACTTGTCTCCAGATGAGCCGGAGCCATATAGGACTGTGCAAAACAAGAATGCCATTGATAAAGTAATGTTCTTGTCGGCGGTTGCGAGACCTAGGTACGATGATGAAGGTAACTGCGTTTTCGATGGAAAGATAGGCATTTGGCCTTTCATTAGAAAGGTAGCACACCATTTTTACAAGTGTTGATTGCTTATATTTATTTCTATTTTTCATGTGTAAACCTAACCTATTTTCATGTATTAATAGGAACCAGCACAAAGGAGAAGTCATAACAGAGAAAGAGGAACACTAGTAACGAAGACAATCACGGTTGATAGAGACACTATGAGATCATTCATTATCTCTAAAGTGCTGCTAGCTATTACAGCACGTTGGCCTCGAGAAGATGCAAGAAGAACTATATGGATTCAACAAGATAATGCTAGAACACATGTCCCAATCGATGATCCACAGTTTAAAGTTGCAGTAGCCCAATTAGGACTTGACATTAGACTTGTGAATCAGCCTCCAAATTCTCCAGATATGAATTGTCTAGATCTTGGATTCTTTGCTTCACTTCAGTCCTTAACATATAATAGGACCTCTAGAAACATGGATGAGCTAATAGAGAATGTTCACAAGGAATATCATGACTACAACCCAAATACTCTTAATAGGGTGTTCCTGACACTACAAAGCTGCTACATTGAGGTAATGAAAGCTAGTGGAGGGAATAGGTACAAGATCCCTCACATGAACAAGGAGAGGCTAGAGGCACTTGGCAATCTTCCTAAAACCCTCAGTTGTGAGCATCAGCTATATGAGAGAGTCATGGAATATTTGGGAAACTAATTGTGGTTATTTTGTGTCATCTACTCCTATGTAATTGGTGTATATATAGAACTTGTTTGCTATTATGAATGTGTTATCCTAGGTTATATACAGAAATTGTTTGCTTGTATGAATGTTTCATCCCAGGTTACATTCGCATGTGGTTTGCACAATGATAATAATAGAACTACATGGAACATATGCGCAATCGCAAACAAAATATGAGTAGAGTTCAACTATTGAACAGAGAGATTCATAATTATATTTCTAGAATACTCACTATAGAACCACATGAGCAATGCATATAACTTAATAAGGAGCTCCATAGCATGAAGTATGCAGCAGACTCATTATGAGATCAATTTTTAGGCTAATACCAAGTTGTACTAGGTAGACATTAGAATAATCATGTCACATAATCAGCACATACTATTTTTTTGTTGTGAAACAGTGGATATAACCTGGGATCAATAAACGAAGCATTTCCAACTTGAAATCATCAATAGGCTCATATTCTTCCTCTTGTGAACAGTCCGCAAGGTCCGCACCTACAAATTGACTGCCACCATCTTGCTTGTCACTTGCCACCTCCTCCTCGCTGGTGATGAATGGGATGGACACCTCCTGAAAATGCAGTAAAAGATGCAATATTATACTAGCAATGTATGGCTGTCACCTCTAGAAATGCATTAGCATAAGAAATTAAAAAGTAATTTTGGTTTTAGTTCCATACTATCTTTCTTATGACTGAAAATTGAAACATCTATTTCATCCAAAAAAGGAAAAAAACTAAAACTTGTCCTTATAGAAATAGTGATGTTCTAGGATCAAATACAAATATATTGTGGAATAAATCACTCGTATTTTCCATTCTTTTTTTTAAATAACAAATTATTCAGGACTCTCCAATATTGTGGTCACCAATTTTGGTTTAGTTATTTCAACAAAATGCTAGTTTATGTAATTACATTAACAACTCCAATATTCTACATTAATTTCTCTGCTGTTGTATGGGGCTATTAATTATAATTGAACTATTCAACATAGCCATGGTCACGTCAGTAAGCAACTAATCTTTCTACGATAGGACAGTGGTCATATTGCTACTTCTTTCGGATGAGTTTCATATTAAAGTTAGTAGTATAGTGGTACATTGAACATGATTGTAACCGCTAACTCTATTATCAGAATCAATCATGTGTTCACAATGACTTAAGGTGTTGAAGCAATACCAAATTTTCATGTAATACAAGACTAAATAAGCCAAATATTCATGTTGAGATTTTTATCCTTCAAAGCACAAACCTTGCGCTGCTCCTTGAGGTTGGAAGATATCGCCATGGGGTGCTGAGTCACTATAGTACCGTGATTGGCCATTGTCGCCCGCCGTAGGACACCTCCCTGAGGGTAAGAAGCAGTCGGTGAAGAGGAGGACGCCGGGATCTGACCCGCCACAACGCCCTTCCCCTGCACTTTCCCACCACAAGGAAGCTCTGTCTTTGCCACGAAGTTGTTGTTGCCATCTTCGAAAGAAAATTGGAAGTCGCCTTCGTCATCCAAATCAGGGATGAACTCATACTCGTCGTCGGGCCCATCTTGTGTATCCCAGGCAAAATCCTTGCCTTCTTCACAATATAAGTGGCCGGATTTTCGATGCAGCCACTTGCCTCGAAGCTGCCCCCATCCACGCATCTTGGCCGAAGGACGTATACCACCACCCTTATTCTCCTCTTCCCCAGCATCCTGCAACTCTGTCTTGGGCATGAACTCCTCGTTGTTGTCTTCCGAAGAGAACCGGTACTCGACTCCTTCATCATCGGAATCAGGGATGAACTCAAACTGGTCACCAGGCCCATCCTGTGTATCTGGAAAAAAATCCTTGCCTTCTTCTAATAAGCGGCTGAATTTCTGATCCCACCACATGCCTTGGCGCCGTTCCCGGCCGCGCGTCTGGGCGGCAGGCCGCAACCCTCTGCCGCGCGCGCCGACTAGGCCGCGCCTCACCAGCCACCTGCTCGAGTGATTACAACTGCTGGCGCTTGGAGTCCGGCCGCCCCCTAACCATCCGAGGGGCCTGCGCATCCCCGCCGCTCCTCGGGTTGCTGCCACCGCCGAATCTAGGGTTGCCGCCTTTCCCCGCTCCTAGGGTTGCCGCTGGCGCGAGGTGGAGGGGGTGTGGCGTGCTGGTGGGGGAGATTGTAGGGGGAGATGCGGCTAGTGGTGGGGGGAGGGACAAGAGGGGCGGTGCGGCGGCCTGGCGATTTGGGGAAGACCGGAGGGGACGACGACGGAGAGACCGAGAGAGGAGGCAAGAGAGAGGATAAGGTCGAGCGACACGGCGAGAGAGGATAAGGTCGAGCGACACAAAAAAAATTGAGGCGAGGGGAAAAGTTAGGTGGACCATGAGTAAATTCGTAGGAGAAGATGGACCTACCACACAGCCAAAACGACATCTATTACGGGACAATTTATTTGTCTAAAACGACATGCATTTAGGGACGGAGGGAGTATCTAGTTGTGCACTTTAATTTTCTTATTGTTATATCTCACCACTGGCGGTGTTTGCATTCCATATAAAAACATTTCTA
Organism: Oryza meyeriana var. granulata; assembly: GCA_003991445.1. NCBI lineage: Eukaryota > Viridiplantae > Streptophyta > Magnoliopsida > Poales > Poaceae > Oryza > Oryza meyeriana. The sequence continues at coordinate 283,707 of RYFJ01000976.1, forward strand.
TCTATATGATGCGCTTATAAAAACAAGACCAATATAGGTATAATTTGCAAATTCTGGTTGATCTAACCAAAGACGAGAAACATGCAATCTAACCGATCACTCGTTTCCACAGCAGAGTAGTAATGGCTAAACTTAATCTAACAAAATCTCAACTTAGTATGTGTTCTATTTAAATTTACAATTCAGATTGCTTTATATCTTTTACTTGCTTGTTATTCGAAAGCTTGGAGGAATAAGGATGTTCTGAACTGGTAAGACAATAACCCTCGGAGTGAGTGTATCAATTACTAAGGCGTAACACAACATCTTATATAGTTATCCTTGGTTTGTCGATGTTTCCTCCATCGAATTGTAGTTATCTCCACTCATGAAAAAATCAGGCGACACTAGGCCATATTAAATCGTAATTCAGTGCTTTCACTGCTCAGTGAGTTTCATCTAGCTAGCTATTTTTGAGCTGTTGAATTTATTTTTTGCATTCTAGGGTGCATCATTGCATCAATTGTTCGTTTTGAGTCTCGTCTTGGTTTTGAGTATTGCTGTAGCACCTGTGTTTTTTTATTTATTTAAAACTCCTTCGAAAATCCTTGGTTTTTAATTTGGAAGTTAATTGGAATTTTTGATTTATTTATGTGCCAATCTTCGGACCTCAAATTCCTCTCCAGAGTAAATCTCATCAAGCCCTGTCAATACCCCAGTCCAAATTCAAATTTAATTCAAAAAGTCCAACTCAAAATCCATCCAAAAGCCCCTCAAACAACTCCCTGAAAAATTCCCCAAGTTCACTATTCCTCTGGGCCCCGCCTGTGGCCGTCGCCGCTCGCCCCCGCGCGCGTACGCCACATTGCCCTCCTCTGTGGGCCCCGCGCGTCCGCGACCGGGCTGCCCAGCGCCCGTCCGCGCCGACCGCGCTGCACGGCCATCGTCCCCGCGTCGCCGCCGCTCCTGCCCGCGCGCTGTTCGGCGAAATGCCGACGCGACGCCGCCGCACTCCGATCAACCGCGCCGCACCGCCCCTCCCCGCCCGCGCGTAGCACGTCGCGACAACGCCACTCCGCGCCAAAACCCCAGCAACCCGCCGTGAATCCCGCGATTCTCCCTCCCCTATCCCACGATTCCCTCCGGGAATCCCTCCCGCCGAGCTGTCCCGTCCCGGGATCCCCTCCGGGGCGCCGCTCCCGCGCCGTCGCATCCATGGATTCCCGCTGCCGCCCCGCTCTCTCTCCCTTATCACCCTGAGAATCCCGCTCTCCCGCGTCGCTTCGCCGTCGCGTCCGTGGATCCCCGCCGCCATAGCTCCCGGATCCCCGCCATCAATACCGCCAGCTAGCACCCTTGAAACCCGGCCGCCTCGCCACCCCGCCGCTCCCCAAGCTGCCTGTAAAAAAAGCCTCGACTTCTTTGCCCCCGCACCCCATCACTCTCTCTCTCTCTCTCTCTCTCAGCACTGTCCCGGGAAGGCCTCGCCACCACTCGGCGCCGTCGAGCTCGCCGTCCGCGGCGGCAGCATCGTCGACGACCGCCGCCTCCGTTCCACCGCTCCACAGCCGTTGCCATCGCCCCTGCCGCCGTCGTTCCTCACCGGCCTCGCTCGGGCACGCTCGGTGTCCCGAGGTAGTAGACGACCTCCTCCCCGAGAGAGCCTGACAGCTCGGGCCCGCAGCCAGCTCCTCAACTCCCTCTCTCTCGCTCGGCTAAACCGACAGGTGGGCCCCATCCCGAGAAAAAGATATTTAATCTCCTCTTATTGATGTGAGTCTATGACATATGGGCCCCTTTTCTTTCACTGTTAATTGGGCCCTCTCCCTTTCAATCTCCTGTTACCCACTGACAGTGTGGCCCCCACTGGCAGGGAATATTCTTTGAGATATTCTTTTCTGGCAAATTCTTTTTCCCAGAAATTCCCCAAAAATCCTTTTTAGCTTCAAAAATTCATAATAAATCAACCGTAACTCCATTTGGCTCCGTTCAACTCTCAAAATTTTTCTAAAAATGAGATCTACCTTTTAGCGCCATTGGTTATCTGTGTTGAGGTATTGATCTTGGACTTTTTGCTTATTTATTCCGTTTCATGAATAGAACCCGCATACGAGGAAGGTTCGGACGCCGCCTTCGAAGGAGAAGACCCGCTTCCGGAACAAGGCAAGCCCCCTTTGATCACTTTGCCTCCTATATTTTACAAGTATTTTGTTTGCCAACACTGCATGGAATAGAGTACATGTTTAAACTGTTCGGCCTCGGCAAACCGCCGATAGACCTACCCATATAGTCGCACTACTTTATCTAGGATGTCAATTTATCTTCCTTATCCTTGATGGCCTCACAAATTAAACACCGGTGTCGTGTCATCCCAATACGGCTACCGAGGTAGTTTGCTTAGCCATGCTTACGATCGTTTGTCGTGCGGGAAATATGGACCTTTTACTCAACTATTTGGAAAACCAATACCTTGGTTATTGGAATGTTTCAATAAAATAAAGGTTGTGTTGTTAAAACTGTGATGGTGCGAAGCCAGTGCCTTCGTGGCTTGGTTGCGTATTGTCAATAAGGATTGATTCCTTTAGGAAGTCCATCCGCACATTTTACAGTACGACCATACAGGTATAATAGGATACCTCTGGTTAAGTAATTGGTTAGTTTATGGGAATCTTGTTTGTCAATGGTTATGGAACCCTAGGGATGAGGAGATGAGTAGATAAGCATGTTTACAAACCCAAATTTACCGCCTCTACAGTGGTGAGATGTTGATGATAGACGTAGTGTCTCCGGTGTTCCAAAGTGGACGACGGCATGTAATTGCCCAATACTTGGTCGTGGATTCGACCTAGCCATGTGACAAGGGATCTTTATGGGTTAGCTTTGGAAAGGCCCTGTCACGAACTTCCGGTACCGATCAGTACTCAACGTAAGTTTCGTGTCGTGTGGGTAAAACGTACGACCTCTGCAGAGATTAATCAAACTGTTCGAACAGTCGTGCCCACGGTCAAGGGCGAATGTGAGGTGTTTCTCATAGCGTAGATTTGGTTGTAAAATATTTGGAAGGAATGATTTGAGGATGGGAAATCGTTTCCAGAGTCTGCCTATGTGGCAGATGGCTAAACTCAGTGGTTAGGAACAGGCCTGTGTGGCTTGGGGTGTCGGTAGTCTGTGCTGTGATGGCGGTAGTCTGTGCCGTGATGGCGATAGACTGTGCCGTGGTGACGTTAGACTGTGCTGAGATAGAAATATTAACTGTGAGAAACAATTAAGTAGTGATTTATGGATGATGGTGGTGAATGCCGAGAAAGTGAAAGAAAAATAATAAATGAAAAGAAAATAAATGCTGTTATCACATGTAACTCATGTAGACAAGTTGTTGTAAAGCAACTTGCGGAATAGGTCGTGGCGTGAGCCTTGGCCCGACAACTAAAATTTGTCTTACTAGTGTTTTGCAAAAGAACTAGCTCTTGCGCAAAAAGGCTGATTTTGCAAATAGAACTTTAGCCTCTTTTGTTAAAGCTAACCATGTCATCTTCTCCCCGGCTTGCTGAGTACATTTGTACTCACCCTTGCTTTATAACTCTATATACTCACCCTTGATTTATAACTCTATAGAGTATTCTGGAGATGACGTCGACTCGACCGTAGAGAAGACATTCCAGGAGCAAGCAGAGTTTGAGGACTGTTAGTAGTTTCGTCCCTAGTTCCCAAACCGTTCCTGTGGTTTGGTTAGTTGCCTAGGTGCTTAGTCGCCTAGTGTTGTGTGCTAGTTAGCCACGCAATAAACACTGCTGTTGCTTTCACCTCACCGCTGTGTCGATATTCTCTATGTTATGGTGTTATCCATCTATGGACCTGTCCATGATGGTAACTTATGTAAGGACTAATTCCTAGTGATATAATAATTTCGGATTAAGTCTGTAATGATCCACTGTTACTACTGTGTCTACCAGTTTATGTATCCTAGGACTGGTACGTATCTCACAGGTAGTAATGACCCCCGGTCTGCGCCAGCTAGTGTTTCTCTGGCTGGCAAGATTCAGGGCGTCACAATTGCATATTCCTCACTTTGGTCTACGTCAACTTGTTCTTGCTATAGATCACATGCTCTATGCTCAAGTTTGTGTCCGTCTCTGTTGTAGTCAGATAATCAGCAATTTCTCCTGAAAATCATGGTTATTTCTACTCATCAAAAGATCAGGCCTCCCTAGGTACATCAATCAGTGAAGATCTAACTTTTTCATTTGAGTTGTTGTCCTGTTTTTCTACTGCTTATGTCCAGTTTTTTTATTGATTTTGCTTTAGAAGTACTACGGCGTCAATTTTAGTACTGTGTTCAATCTAGTTAGCATTAGGATAATTAATTTTGTGTTTTAATGATATTATAATCACATCTTTAGAATTGTTTGTTATTAGTTTTATAAATTTACTGTGTGTTTGCTTTTATTGTTTTAAACAAGCATGCAATCATTCACCTCCATCTGATCATGCCGTTATGACATGGTGAATATAGAGCTTAATTAGCTCTAGTTCGATATAGGGAAGTATAAATGCAGTGCACTAGCAGGTTTTATTTTCATGCCACCACAATACATCACAAGCAGGATATGTATTTTTAGTTATGCTAAACATCAATGTTCTATCAAAGAAATCATGTGCCATCGACAGGAGTGTTGCTGCCACTGAACCCATCTATCTAGAGGGTATGTGGGGTCAACTTTTTATTTGTTTGTCTTGCTACAAGGCAAAAAAAAAGAGGCATGGATGTACTTGTTTTGCAAATTACATGCATCAAGATGATGTACGTAAGGCTACTTTATAATTCGTTAAGCAAAAAGAGCCGAATCACATGTTAATCTCTAAACATTTATTTTGAGTTTTTTTAATTGACAAGTACCAATAGGCGCTAAATATTCTATTTTATGTTACTTTGTGCATTATAAGATTCATGAAGAGGAACATGTTTCCTCATGCACTACCAGAATCCCTTATTTCCTCTTACAGTTTGGAATCGTCAGGAAAATTCATCCTGACGTGGTACCGTCAGGCAAATTCCATCAGAACTTGCTTGTCAGGAAAATTTAAATTTGCCTGACATGGCTTCGTTAGGAAAAATAATCGTCATGGGATTGACCGTCACAATGAATTTTCCTGATGTTTTCTATATGTCACGAAAATATATGGCCGTCAAAGCTAACCTATTTTCTGGTAGTGATGGTACCACTCAAGGGACATATGGGCGTATTTACCTCTTATTTCCTGAATTATTTGTGTGGCAACTAATCATATGGGACACTAACCAGCCTAAATTTGGCATCATTTATATTAACATGGTGCTATAAAGAATCGATTTGTCCATGATTCTTCAAACTGTGTCCTTGAGTTTTCTTGGAATTCTGTCAAATTGGTGTAAGCATCAGTGCACACAATTAAGTTAACCCTCTTTTGTTTTATTGGAACAATCATGAAATTCTCACATAAGACACCTCTTTAGGAATCTGACATGGCAGATCATGGCTCACCTTGCTAAAGTGGATCTACAGATATTCTTGACAGAAGAAGACTGAGAAAAGCAGGAAGCTTTTTATCAATTAGATTTTCCTACAGGTGAGAAGTACATAAATCAATATGTGTATATTGAGTCCAATGAAACTAATTCGATCAGAAAATCAAATATTTACAGATCAATAGCTTTGCATTGCAGGATGACTATGGGCTTGTTTGGTTGGAGGCTAACTTTGCCACAACTTAGGGTCCCTTTGGTTGGGCTTTTCAACCTGCTTTTGCTTTTGCAAAAGCCAAAAGCCAACCAAAGGGCCCCAAAGCCACATGTACTTTTGTCCAAAAGTAGCTTTTATTGTAGTACAATTTTGAAAGCACCTTGCCCCCTGCTTTCACTAGCTTTTGGATGGACAACTTGGAGAAAATTACCCACTGCCATACAATTTTGAAAGCACCTTGCCCCCTGCTTTCACTAGCTTTTGGATGGACAACTTGGAGAAAATTACCCACTGCCACTGGTTATGAAACGAAAAAAAAAACGATTCGCTCTTCTATTCCCCTTCTCCCGTCCGCCCGACTCCTTCTGGGCGCGGCGCGTCCCTCGACTCCCTGCCCGACGCCGGTCTAGGGTTCCTCCGCCGCCACGGACGCCCGGCCGCCTGAGGCCTCTCCGGCCAGCGGCAACCTGCCGGACGAGCAACAGCGCCACATCTTCGCCCGACGCCGCATCCCTGCCCGACGCCGGTGCCTCCCCATCGAGCAGCAGCGTCGGCTGTCACCTGCTAGGTACGTCCCATCCCCTCTGCATAGTATTCCTCAATAGATGGATATGGTATTTAAAGTTATCGTTGTCCTGTTGTTTCATTGGGAAATTATGGGGTGTTTTTTTTCTGTCAATATGGATCTCTACATCCCAAGCAAATAGAGATCATCTCATATCACCAGGGTTTGCTAGCTAGTTTGTAGACAGACAAGAAAGATCATGTGACGATTCAATTCTTTTGCAAGTCCGTATGAATGCTTCTTGCTACGTGAAAAAAAAAATCATGTGATCATTTATCAATGCATTCTGTTACCATTCAGAGTTTTTCAATGCATCTTTTTTTGCATCCCATTCTCACATTCACAAAACTGACACTCTTATGTTATGCTGAAGCATCTCTTTTACCATTCAGAGTTTACAAATCAACATAATAATAATTACAGGAACCTAGATGTCTTGAATTCATATACCTGTACAAGGAAAATGCCCTTCCCAATTCTTTCCAAGGTATACAGAAATCAATAGCCTCCAAGGTATACAGAAATCAATAGCCTCCACTCAATGCATTTGTAGCCTGCATTTTAAAGCATTTTCCAATCAATTCAGTTTAAGCAGAGAGTGTCATTTCAAATAAATCAGTGACTCTGAAATGAACAAAAATATGCATTAGTAGTTCCTGCGTTCCCTGTAAATTGATTGGAAATTTGTTTTGTTTGCTTGAAGTATGGGTGACAAGGCAGATTGGGGTGATGGGTTTTTGAGGAATTTGTTTGATGCCTGCAAAGAAGAAATATAAGCTGGCAATAGGCCGATGGGAATTTTCACTGCTACGGTTGGAAGAACGTTGTTTCCAAGTTTGCAGATAAATCCGGTGATAAGCGAACAAAAAAACAATTGAAGAACAAGTTAGATATCTTGAAGAAGGATTATACAGTGTTTATGGAGTTCAAGAATTGTGCCACTGGCTTGGATGGGATGCGGAGAAAAAAAAACTGTTGACTGTCCGAAGGAATGGTGGGATGAACACCTTGCTGTAAGTACTACACTGGCATTTTAAAATTCAGTTTTTTCAATTGCTTTGTTTTGCTGTGCCTTGCTAATCTTGATCTTTTACTTTCAGAGATGCAACAATCCTGAGAAAGGAATCAAATGCAGTCATGTGAAGTTTCGAAAGAATGGACCAAAGTTTCTTGAAGATATGCATATCATTTTTGGCAAGGCACATGTTGATGGATCTACTGCAGCCTGTCCTAGGGATATATCCTCCAATGATACAAGTGATGAGGATGTGGCTGAGGTAGCAAAACCTACAAAAGAGAAGGAAAAGGCAGTAACCAAGGAAAAGGAAACGCAAGGCAGTTGAAGAGAAGGAAGAGAAGAGCACATTCTATCGTATGTACAAGAACACTTTGTTTGAAGATAGAAACTGCAGCCGAGAGGATATCCACAAGTGTTGAAGCATCATCTGCTACTACAATCAACCCAATTCCTACCATTACAGAGGCTGTTAAGATGGTGAAAGAATGTGGTGTGGAAGAAGGAACTGCTCTAATGTACACAGCTTGGAAGGCACTCGCTAATCCTGAATTTAGAGAGTTCTTTGCCTCTCTAGAAACGATTAATGGAAGGCTCGATTTGATTCAGAGGGAGCATGAGAAGGAAAAGAACAAGAAGGAAGGCTCGAATTGAAGCATGAGATAGCTAGTGATTTGTTTCCATGTTTGTTTGTCATTTGCGAGAACTTGAATCAAAATAAGTTGTACCTGTTATGACTTGCTATCTGTGTGCTTGAATATTATTTATCTATTATTTCCATGTTTATTATTTATTCCTAAATGATTATTGTGTTCTGTTTGTGAATCCCAATTAGATGGAGTGAGTTCTTAGTGCTAGTGATTTTGAGCAGCTTGGTACAGTGACTTGTGTGCTTCCTATCTGTGTTGTCTTTTTTTTGTGGCATGTAAGTTCTTTGTGAGTTCTATTTTTGCAGATGATTTTCCTATGCTTGTTATCTGTCTATTTATATATTTATCCTTTATTGTGTTATGTAGATGGAAGCTGTAGCCAAAAAAGGGCATAAGGGACAACTGTTGCTTGCTGAACTTGCACAGCATGCTGCTGTTATTGGAGAAATGGGCAACTCGTATACTGAAAGGTATTTGTGCAAGAGTGGATATAGGGAAACACAGAGACTGGCATTCAATGGGTCATGAGGTGTATGTCATGGCTGAGGTATTTTTACAAGATGTTTCGGATGAGCCTGAGGTTTTCGAGGCACTTCATGACTTGCTAGTCTCTACCTACGGATTGACGTCAAGTAACAAGGTTTCGTCTACTGAGTCTTTGGCTATGTTCTTGTGGATCGTGGGAGGCCCGTAATCATTTTCGCAAGCTGAAAACCGTTTCACACGATCACTTTGGACAGTTCACACCAAGTTTCATGAAGTGTTGAAGTGTTTGCGCAAGTTAGCTAAGGACAATATCAAGCCGAGAGATCCAACTTTTTCTACGGAGCATGAAAGGTGAGAGAGAACCGTTTTTGGCCATACTTCAAAGGAGCAATTGGAGCAATAGATGGTTCACATGTTCCAGTGATAGTGCCAGTGGACGAAGTGGTTAACCACACAAACCGTCGTGGGTATACATCTCAGAATGTGCTAGCTATCTGTGACTTTGACATGAGGTTTACATTTGCGGTTACCGGGTGGCCGGGTTCTGCACATGACTCGCACGTCCTCAATTATGCATTGGCAAATTTTCCTTCATTTCCTGTGGCTCCTAAAGGTAATAATGGTTTCCTGTATTATGTTAGCAATAGTTGTATTATTATGTACCTTACTAACTTTGTTTTGTAGGAAAATATTATCTTGTGGATTCGGGTTATCCAAACCGAACCGGGTATCTTGCACCTTTCAAAGGAAGCACCTACTATATACCTGAATTTCGGAATCGTTCAGGGCCTCCTCAAGGAAAGTATGAGGTGTTCAATTACTTGCATTCATCCTTTCGTAATGTCATTGAAAGGTCTTTTGGAGTCTTGAAGCAAAAGTGGCGTATTTTGAAGGGCATGCCAAGTTTCAATCCTCGTACTCAGAAGCATATCATTACGGCTTGTCTTGCTTTGCATAATTTTATCCGTGACAGCCAATTGCGTGATAAGGAGTTCGAGAGATGTGATGCCGATGAGAATTACTTGGTACAAGAGACAAGTGACACGACAGAAACACAAGAGGATGGTAGTGAGCATGTGGAGAACGATGATACCATGAATATCATTCGTACTAGGATAGCGGATGCTTTGGTTAGTGCGAGAGCAGGCTAGTTATGTTGAGAGATGGCATCATTGTAAGCCCTTTCATTGATATTGTTCTATTTATTATATGGACCAATCACTTTGATGGATGAAAAACTACGAAAATTATTTTAATCTTGCTTAAATAGTCCTTTTAATGAGAATTAGTGAACAAATTATTTCATTACGAGCAATTTCCATATAAATATGTCCCTAGGCCTCCAGGGGCATAACAGGTATTTCTTAAACAGCCTACAGTTTGACAGCAGCTCTAACCAAACGGCCTTCCGCTTTTCCCACAGCTGGTTTCTCACAGCTGCTTTTCCACAGCCCACAGCTCACAGTAGCTTTTTCAAAAGCCACGGCCCAACCAAAGGGACCCTTAATTTGCCAAAGGTGTGGCAAGCCACACAAAGTGTGACAACAAATCCTTGGTCACAAGTGTGGCAAGGTTTAACTAAAAAATGAGCCTATGACATGTGGGCCAGTGAGTTAATGAAGTTTGGTTTGCCACAGTTTTAACAGCCAACCAAACACTTGTCTATCAAAGTGTGACACGCCTAACATGTGGCGTGGCAAACTGTGGCAGCGAACCAAACATGACCTATATATGTGCGAACATAGAAAGCTGAATTAACTAGACCAACTTGATCACCTAATATTGTGCATCAGTGATGATTAAGAAACACATCAGCTAGTGTATATCCATTCTTCTTGCTTTGTGTCGTAAAACTAAGAAGCTAAATATGTATCTGCCAAAAATATTCTTAATGTATTGTATATGTTAGCACTGTGTACGCTTCGAAAAATTATGTGAAGAAAACAAAGTACCATTGAGTGTTTATTTGTGAATGCACAACTAGAATAAGGGATATTAACAACCATTAACTGGCGACAACGATATATTCTCAGTTGTTAACCATGTTTTAATTCCAAGTTTAAAAGTTTAATAAAAGGTCTTAAGAATGGAGTAAAAGTCTCTCAAATCTTAGTCTTTTGATTAAGAATTGCAATGCTGTCATTGTATTTATCGATGCTATTGAGGAGACCAGGGATCTTACATTACCAGAGGAATTTCAGACGTCTGATCCAGGCCAAGGTTCTGCTTTATCTGACGTATAAGCAAATATATTGGAAGAAGAGATGTACTATAAGATGGGCAATGTTTGGGCCGGAAAATACTAAATTTTTTCATGCTGCTGCAACTGAAAGCTATAGAGGAAATCTTATTACCCAGTTACAAGCGATGGTAGGATTCTATATGATCATAATGAAAAGGCTGCTCTGATTTATCAAACTTTTCAGCAGAGAATGGGTATAGCTACAAGTCCAAATATGTTCCTTGATCTCTCTTCTCTGATGGACTCACATGGAAATTTGGAGCATCTTGCTGAGGATTTTACTATCTCTGAAATTGGTCAAGTTATAAAGCAAATGCCTCCTGATAAGGCCCCTGGGCCAGATAGCTTCAATGGATTTTTTCTGAAAAAATGTTGGCATCTTATAAGACAGTACTTTTATTCTCTCCGCTGCCATTTCTGTAAGGGAGAATTATGTTTGGAGAGTCTTAACAGATCACTCATTACTTTAGTTCCCAAGAAACATAGTCCAAAAAGAGTAAATGATTATTGGCCGATTTCTCTTTTGAGTGTGGCTTTGAAATTGATAACTAAAGTGCTAGCTGACAGACTTCAGAGGGTGGTTCTTACTCTAATTCATAAAAATCAATATGGCTTTATAAAATCTAGGACAATTCAAGATTGTCTAGCTTGGGCTTTTGAGTATATTCACCAGTGCCAACAATCCAAAAAAGAAATAATTTTACTTAAACCGGATTTTGAGAGGGCTTTTGACACTATTGAACATAAAGCTATCTTATAGGTGGTGAAAGCAAAGGGTTTTGATAGTAAATGGATAAGATGGATTGAAAGAATTTTTTCATCAGCGTCATCCTCTGCCTTATTAAATGGTGTTCCTGGGAAATCTTTTGTTTATAGGAGAGGGGTAAGACAAGGTGATCCTTTATCTCCTCTTCCTTTTGTTCTAGGGGTAGACCTACTACAGTCAGTAGTGAACAAAGCATATAGGCAGGGGTTTCTCCATTCCTATACCTACTCCTAATGATGCTTTTCCAATTATTTAGTATGCGGATGATACTTTGCTTTTAATGGAGGCTTCTTCCAAAGACATGTTCTGTTTAAAAGCTATCCTGAATACTTTTGCTTCATCCACTGGTTTGAAAATTAATTATAACTAGATGATATCCTGTGTGTTGCTGCGGACATGAGAGAGCACTTTTCAATTTGCACTTTTAATACAAACAATATGAGAAAAGTCACATATAATTTTTTGAGAATTTGTCTTATAGTAATTATGATATATAATCTCACTTTAATAGTTGTGAGCGAAGGGTACCTACTGGATATAAAGGACCATATCTGAAATACTTGGCAGAGCTAACCAAAATTCCTAATAATAAAAGAACAAAAGATTTTTTTAATAAAGTTTGGCTTTTTGCCAAAATTCCTAATGAAAGAATAAAAAGCCTGCAAAAATGTAATGAAAAGGTTATGTTAAAATATATCAGCACGAAAAGGTATCCTCTATACTATTATTATTTTTCGGTCGACAAAATCATCAAATTGCACAGCTCTACATACTTGAGTAGTTGCATACTGTCGGAGGATTAAACCTCGACGGCGGGAAGTCGGGAGACCCCCTTTTGAGATTCGGCCAGGAGAGTAGTTCTCAGGCGAAGCCGGCTTCGGGTGGAAGAAGATGAATCAGCGCTTGGGACAGAAGCAGAGGGGCCCGAGCTGGAGACAGAAAGGTCCGGACCGTCCTAATCGGGTCCGGACCGTCCGACCTGTCGTGACCACGCGGGAGATAGATCGACAGTCCGGAAGGCGAAGAACCGCGGCGCACAGAAGAGGCGGGGGATTTATACAGGTTCGGGCCGCCGGAGCGTAATACCCTACTCCTGTGTTTTGGGCTATGAGAGAGAGAGAGATGAATGTGGATCGGAGTTTACAAGGAGGACCCCGGGAGCTCGAAGCTCACGGGAACCCAGAGGTGCGTCGGTCGTTCTACCCAGCGACCGGACTCGAGGAAGGAGAAGGAGATCTCTGTTGTCTAAGGCCGGGGCTTCCGCTCCCCCCTTCGTCTACGGTATGGATCCTCCTTTATAGAGCCCAGGGGAGTCCACAGTGCCGAGCTTGCATATGCGCAGAGGGAGAGAGAGAGGGAGATTCTGGAGAGTTCTCCGGTCCTCCCCTCCGCCTGCGATGCCCATGCCGGAGTTGGAGGAATGTCCCGTCGCCCCCGTCCATCTGCAGAGCCTGTGCCGGAGTCGGTGGAGCGTCTGGTCGCTCACCTCCCCGCCTGCTGTGCCCACGCCGGAGCAGGTATGCAGTGGGCGGTAGAGTGGTGAGGATGTGATGGGGCGTCTGGTCGTCTGGTCGACGGAGCGGGGAGACGTGACGGCGCACGCCTCAAGTCAAAAGGCTCTGACTGTGAACGGCGATTGCACAGTGAAAGGAGCCTCCGTAGTCAAAAAGGTTCTGACTGCACAGGAGCGGGCGACAGGCGTGTCTCGTCGCCTCATCGTTAATGTGGGTAGTTGGTCAGCCGGTGCCGTCTACTGAAGAAGCCGATCCAGGAGAGGCACTCGGGAGAAGCCGTAGCCGATCAACTCGGGAGGTGCCGATGCCGCCGGGGAAAGCCGATGCCGATCAACTCGGGAGGTGCCGATGCCACCGGGGGAAGCCGATGCCGATCGCCTCAGTCGGGAGAAGCCGAGTCCCCCGTCGGCATCCGGGACTCGGGACCGAGGCAGTCGGCACCCGGGGCCCGGGGCCGGGGCAGTCGGCTCCCGGGACCGGGGGCCAGTCGGGGAAGAACCACTCGGGACCGGGTGGTTCCCGGGCTCTAGGTTCTTAGCTGGAGAATAACCGTAGTCGGTTATCACTGGTGTAGAATATAGCCCCCGGGGAGCTGACGTGGCAGAGGATCCACGCGTCCTCGCGACTGTGGGGACCCCCAGTCCCGTTTCGCCGACACATACCTTAGCAAATCGAACTTGAAAGAATGAGAATCTTCAAAATCTCAAACATAGCCAGTTTTATTCGTAAGCACAGAGGAAAGTTCAAGCATGCATCGTAGGACACTTCACATCTCGATCATTGCTTTTTGTGCAAGGAATCACTACATATAATTACCAATCATGATGATATGAGAAGTGAATGGAATCGCCACATCTTGAAGCATAACTCTATATGAACTAAATCTGCTGAGCTTGATATTAGACATGGTGAAATGCACTAGTATTAATTGCATACAATGTAAAAGAAAAAAGGGTACAGATTAGATAAAGTACAGAATTCGAATGTATTCAGATCTGTGGGTCTTGGCTGCACAAATTGAAATTAGTTTGGATTGATGTGCAACAATATAAGAAGTTTACACTTCATCAGCAACAAAAAGGTTAACTGAAAATTTATCAGGATCACAAGCTAAAAACTCATCTGAGAATTGAGACTGTCACTGCAGGAGAAATTATCAAGCTCCATAGGAAAACAAATCAAAGAATTCAAGTAGTTTCGAAAAGCTCAGATTTAGATGGAAACCGTGCTACTTGAGCCAAGAAAAAATTTATTTGGATCCGTATAATTCATCCAAACAATTAGAGATAGACACTTGAAAGATAAATTTTTAATGTAGTGGTCACTTGTAGTAGTTGATACAAAATTGGGACCATCACCATCAGGGACTCACGATGTCTTATGCAAGCTACAATTTCTGAAGCAAAATCAGTAGCGCTCATCACTACCATCATTGGAGTCTGGGAGTGCAGCTTCACAACAACAGGAAACATCGGATATAATAATGGCACGAAGTGCAGCTCGAACCTGAAGATAATCACAGCAGGAAACATCTCAGATGATTAGATGATGGAAAATTCAGTTCGTAAAGCAATGGAACGAATACAATGTGGTACCAAACATTCCATTTATGACAATCTTTTATACGTAGGTTGTACGAAAGAATCAATCATAGATCTATAACAGATGGCTTTGATAAGTAAAAGATTTTGCTACAAATTATTAGAGAGAATTAGATGGATAACCAAGCAAGTACCTATTCCTCATGGAAAAGATGTGATAGACAGAAAATCTGAGCATTGATCACCATTAAGGACTTGAGTCAGGACGGTTAGACTTCACCAAAACACCACTGTTAATATTAGGCTTCGTCAAAATACCATTTCTAATATGGTACACACTAAAATATCATCGTAATCACTGTAGACTTGCTCAGTTTTTTTTTTCATTTTAATTATTTTTGCACTTCCAGCCACGTGAAAAGACCAAAGTACCCTCGTTCACTTTTGATAGGAATTGACCAATCTGTCCTTCATTCGTTCATCCGCCTGTTTCTCTCTTGCTCCCTCACGGCGCTCTCCCACGCAGACGCGACTATGCTAGGCGGCAGCCAGCCCAGCCATCGGCGAGCACCTCCTCGCCTCCCTGGAAGGCGAGTAGTGGCGCAGGACAGCAACTCCCCCTCCCGTTCCCCCTTTCTTCCCCACGCGCGCCAACTGCCCCTCTCCTTTGTCCACAAACCCTAGGTGTGAGAAGCTAGGTGGCCTCAATCCTACGCCCCTAGTCGCGAAGGTGAGGTTTTGGTTCAATTTTCGACTTCCTGGTTTTAATTTCAACATGTGTCTTCAACTTGGCTTGAATTTTGTTTTCTAGAGTAATTGGATCATTAATGTTCATCTACTTTGTTATATATATATATATATACTTACCAACCAACCGGACATTGAGGGCAAGACATACCATACAAATCACGGCTTCAGCTGCTGTAGTCCTCTAGCCGAGCCGCTACTAGCGTGTGTAATTCATGGCAGTTCACTATTTTGCTTGTTATGGAGCTATTCTCTTTCTTTTTTTTTTAGTATAGAGCAGTAAGTCACTAAATCCCTATATATATATATATATAACGTATAGTGAAATATTTTTTGAACTTGGTAAAGAGAAAGCTTTTTTTTACATGTAGTACCAGCTACTTGGGGCAAAGAGAGAACGCTGGCAAGGTAACTGTGACAGAGCCCATGGAGAAATTGACGTGTGGGTGGCAAAAGAATCTTTTTATGTGGCTAGAGAGAGGATAATATGTTCAGCATTGTCACAATGGTAAAGGAGCAAGTATAGAGTGATGACGATGGTATTTTAAGGTGTAGCATGTTGGGGATGGTATTTTGGCGAAGTCTAACGTTGGCGGTGCTATAATAGCAAATTTCTCCAGATATTGATAGGACGACGGCAGCTAAATCGACAACAACTCTGCATGTGATATTTATTGGGGTTAATTGCTGCTGGATGAGAGGATAATAACAGAAATTAAACATGACCGCTTGCCTGCTCTCCCATGGCGACGATTGATAGACAAAATCGAAACTGGCAGCGCAGCTAGCCGGAGAGGCCATCTAGGGATCTATTTGCAAGGCTCACTTACGCTGCTGGCTGCGACAGGCGTCGGGGAGACTCGGAGGTTCATAAGTGGGCCGCTGTGCGCGAAGGTTTGGTGCCATTGGGCCAGAAGCCGAGCTGGGTGGAATCTCCCATCACACGCCAGGCTTTCTGCGATTAGGACTTGGGCTGTGGATGAAATGAGGGGGAAGAATGTGTGTGGTTGGGTTGGGGGTCATTACTCGTACAGAAGACCAATTAAACAGACGATGATCCAATAAACCATCGGACAGCTCAAGCGCATTGCTGACGTGGTGAATTGTGGATACAGCTTTATAGCAATTATTGTTGTAGTGGGTACCAACTATATAGAAAGAAGGGATAAGTCATGTATGATACCTTTAAATGTGGATCATGAAAAAGCTGAAAGGCTTGTTGGATTATTTGGCTGCACTATTGGGAATTTACCTTTCACTTATTTGGGATTACCCCTTGGAACCACCAGACCTCGAGTCATTGATTTTGCACCACTAGTTAATAGAATTGAAAGAAGACTCACTGCCACAACTGTTTTTTTGTCATATGGAGATAGGCTAACTTTTGTAAATTCAGTTTTCTCTGCACCTTATCTTTACCAAAGTCAGTTATTGAAAGTATCAATAAGGCTAGAAGACATTGCTTATGGAGAGGATCTGATATTAAATCTTCCAAACAAATCACTAGTTCTTTGGGAGAGAGTTTACCAGCCAAAGAAAAGGGGTGGTCTGGGAGTTACTGATCTTAGACGGCAAAATAATGCCTTGTTGATGAAGAATCTTCATAAGTTCTATAATAGACAACCTCTGCCGTGGGTCAAATTGATCTAGAACACTTATTATCAGAATAATTTACCTCATGCTGTTAGACCAAAAGGATCTTTTTGGTGGAGAGATGTTATGCAATTTGTTGATGACTTCAGAAGTATAGCCAAATGTGAAGTAAAGAATGGTAAATCATGTTTGTTTTGGGAAGACCTATGGAATAATAGAGTAAGATCAAAATCTTTTCCAAGAGCCTTTTCATTTGCCACCAATGCTAATGATTCAGTATGTATGGCTAGAATGTAGAATCCTACACAAACATTCATTTTGCCTTTTTCTTAACAAGCTTATCAAGAGAACTTGGATATGCTGCAGCAAGATTCTATGGTTTCATTTTCACAAGAATTTGACAGTTGGTCTTATATTTGGGGTAATGGCTCTTTCTCCTCTCAAAAGATTTATGCTATTAATTTTCTAGCTGTTTACCCACCTAATTATTTGAAGTGGATCTGGAAGAGTAAGTGTACAATGAAAGTGACGATTTTTGGATGGCTTATGTTAATTGATCGCCTGAGCACAAGAGATATCTTGGATAGGAAACATTGTGCCCCGGAAAGAAGTGATTTAACCTGTCTTATTTGATGCTAGAGTGAGGGAGACCTTCATTCATGTGTTTTTTAATGTTCTTTTAGTAGATCTTGTTGTTGGAATCAGATCTCTATCACATGGGATACTAATCTTGCTTTTGCAAGTATGCTGCAGGAAGCTCGTGATTTATATCGCTCTTCACATTTTGTGGAAAAAGTTTTATATGCTGCTTGGAACATTTGGAAACAGCAAAATGGGTGGATTTTTGAGAACAGAAGTCCTTCGATTCAGGCTTTGAAGATTCTCTTCAAGAGTGATCTTCTTCTTCTACTCAGGGTGAGCCAAACAGCCGGTAACTGTTACTGCGGTTACCGTCCAAACCGCTGGGATACGGTATCGGTTACCGGCGGTTTGGTTTGAATAAATTTTTAAAAAATAAAAAAATCCAAAAAAATCTAGTAGGTAGTATTTGAATTATGAATCATTATGGTGAAGAAAGTTTGTGAAAATAACAAAGTTTACTTCATATTTTGGAGCTCCATTGAAATTAAAAAAAATAAGAGATGGGTTGGGATATAATTTGTACTTTATTTAAGTGTAAAAACGATAGCAAGGGTTATGCAATAAAATTATGCAATATTACATTGTTTTTCTAGAGATATCCATAATTTTTTCTGAATTTTTATAATTTTTTAGAATTTTTAGTACGTTTTATAATTTTTCTGTAATTTTTTCTTTTTAGCTTTAACATACTGCGGTTACCATAGCTTATATCGCGTGGTAACCGTGACTTTACCGCGATAACTGCGAGATTTAAAATTTTTGAATTCAAATTTTTGGAGATGAATTTCATACGATTTTAGACGGTTACCGCCGCCATAGGGTAGGGGGTGGTAATCCCCTAAAATGGTACGGTGAACGCAGCTTCTACTTCATCGTGTTAATCCTTCCGAGAGATCAGTTCTAAGTGATTAGATTGACTTGTTGTAACTTTTGTACATTCTTTTTATTTTTTGATAAAGTTCAAACCGTGGGGGCCTCCCCTACAGTGCTTTTGGTAAAAAAAAAAACATGTTTTTGGGTGATTTCTATGAAGTGGATAATAAAGAATTGATCCATCGTTAATGAAATTAACGATGGCACAACATCACCGTCGTTAATGAAATAACTGTAGGAAAAATTGTATAGCCGTTAATACTATTAACGATGGAGCCTTTTACGACCACTAACGACTACACTTTTGTGGTCGTTAATGACTTTTAGTGACCACAATCGGATTTTTAACAACCACAATTCCTGTTGTTAATATTGTTTTCTCCAGTAGTGTAGATAATGTAAATGATACCAAATTAGGGCCCAATTCCTAAATAAAACCATTTAGAGTGGATATAAAGATCCAAGGGGATACGTAAGTTTCAATCTCTAGGTCTCGATCGAGCGCGCGAAGTGAAGCAAATCCTGAATGTTCCGGGATGGCTGCTTGAAGAAGAGAGGGCTATCGATCGGACAGCGATAGGAGTGCTGGTTGTTTCATTTGAAAAACATACTCACTTCAGTTTTTTTAATGACGCCATTGACTTTTTCACGTGAGTTTGATCATTCGTCTTATTAAAAAAACTATATGAATATTAATTATTCTATTGAGACTTGTTTTATCGGTAGTGGTACTTTATGCATGACTTATATTTTTGTATATTTGCACTAGGTTTTTGAATAAGACGAATGATCAAACTTATATTCAAAAGTTAACGGCGTCGTCTATTAAAAACCAGAGGGAGTATATAGGCATCGCTACGGTACCAGAGAAACTCACCGATTGATAAAAAGCTGAGGAGCTTGATTTCTTTTATAATGGAAAACCTTACATTTCTAAAAATACTTGATTTGTGAGGAAGCTACGATCCACTAGTGTAGGTTTTTTGGTGTGATATGATAGGGGTGTTAAGGAGGAGACTGCTTACAGTGGAGAGATAGCTCTCACCACCAAAAGTAATGACAGAGGCATGCAGCGCTCTGCTAGAAACAATGAATCTGCTAGAAATGATGAAGGAGGATGGCTTGGGGTTCCTTTCACATTAAGTATGAGCGAAATGGGTTCATCGGCGTATAAAATACAGATTCCCATGTTTGTCGTGGGCTGCGAGCCCTGAGACGGCATCGGCACTCGCTGCAGCAGAGAAAGGCAGCCGAGTTGCAGCCAACCAAGAGGACGATAGCACGGTCTTGTTTGAGCTTTGTGGATATGGAGATAAGGCGGTTCTAGCGGCTCGCTGGTTTGTGAATTGATGAAGATCGAGAACATGAAGATGGCTGAGGGGGTGCCCCTCTGGGTGCAAGTGAGGCGTTAACTCACCCTATTCCTAGCGTAGGAAGGCAGCTGTAGCAATAAGGAAAGAGGGTGAGAAAATTGCAACATGACAAGGTTGGTAGATCTTGGTGATGGACAGGAGTGACATCAAGATCATGGTCGGGTGGCCATATGCCTGCATGGAGCATGGTCTGCCAGAGAAAGGAAGGTGATATGCGGTGTCCCTGGAAAGTGGACAAATGGGGTTTCGGGGGAAATGGCCTTGGTTAAGTCGGTTAGTGCTTAGAGTGGCCTCTTGCACGGCACTGTGCAAACTTAGGGGGCAGGTGATGTGTGCCCGGTCGTACTCTACATGGCCACTTTGATTTAAAATTGGAAAAACTTTTACTATGTGTACAGGTTGCTAGATGAGTAAACGGCAAAATATTTAAGATTTCCTATGAAAATTTGTGGAGTTTGCTGTTACATTTAAATTTAATCTAATTTTGACTGCCTTCACCAAACTAATTCAGGCACAAACTAAGTGATAAATACATAAAAATTTACAATGGGCTCATGAAACCATATCGTGTATTATTTGGAAGTTTCATATTTTCGCCATGATTGGTTCGATTGGACCATAGCGAAGCTGGGAAGTTTCGTAGTTTGGAATAAATTGAAACTCAAATTGTTGATTGCATTGACATGTTGTTTAGAGGACTATATGAGCTTTTAGAATTATTTTATTTATTATATAAAGGATTCATTATCCTTGGTCCTTACAAATTTATGTTTCTCTATTTTATTTTCATTTAAATGTGTTGGTGAATTTTAATAGTGCCAAAACGCTTTCCAAAAATGCTTGAAAAATTAATTTTTGTCATGATAACTAATCTAGTATTTGGCAAAATTATTTTACACAGCTTGTTATTTGCATTTAGTGCAGGTGCTCGTGGCACATAGCTTGAATTTAGAAAGTTTATTTATTTGTTGTTTTGTTCAAATACTATTTGGATGTTTTTGTCGTTCACCAAAATGTAATACTCGAAGAAAGCGCATAGAACAAGAGAGAACTCCAGGACGCATTTGAAAATTTTTAGCACAATGTAATTTTGAGATTTAAATTGTTTGAGCCTCTCTTATTTTTTTTACTAAACCCTTGCAATTCCAAACCACAGTAAGGCTAATTTTCCACCAAAAATTAGTCACTGACCATCTCCACATGGTCTCCCAAGTAGTTATTACAACAAGGAAGATAGCCCGCGTGTATGTGTTGGGTATGAATGTTAGTATTTTTGGAAAGCAGGCCTACAAATTAGGTGAAAATTAAAAGTAAGGTGTTTTTCCTTATTCTAATTAAATGTTTAGCGACTCTTATTTTCTTTAACAAATCTCAAAAAAATTTATTGCCAACGAATGTGTTTTATTTATACCTCCCACTAAGTAGTTTATACGCACGCAACTTGTTACATACCTACATGTGAATATATAAAGATGGAAGAAATACACATATCATACACCTAGCTTCTCCATGATATGGGGACCAATATTTCTTTTAAAAGAAAAACTTAGTTCACGTGAGTCTCACAATGTAAACATCTCATGACATAAAATACCACCAATTATGTATTCGTACCTTTCCAATTTAAGTGAAAAGAAAAGGGCAGATTTTTTAAATGAATTTCTAAGATTTTCTATAATTGGCTCACTTTGCCCTATTGATAATTTTTATTTATCTTTCTATTTTATACAAGTCTTATTTTAATATGAAATTTTCTAAGATGATAGATAGCGACAACGTGTTTGTATAAGCAACTAAGGCTTATATATGTTCTTTTTATGTGGTTGTCGGAGGATGAAACTCCAACCGCGGGAGGTCAGGAGACCCCCCTTTGAGATTCGGCCAGGGGGGCTGTTCCCCAGGCGAACGCGGCGTCCGGTGTAGGTGATCTGTGCTCTGGCCTGGGGACCCGGGCTGAGGATTGCAGGGTTCGGACCATCCGTTCAGGGAATGGACCGTCCGGATCCCGCCGGTAGCGCTAAGAGAGACAGGAGGCGTAGACAGGTTCGGGCCGCTCGGAAGCGTAATACCCTACTCCTGTGTGTATGCTATGTGGCGGTGAATGTAGTTGGGTTTTACAAGGATTTCATGAGGGGAGCCCGGGCTCCTTGCCCTCACTTGGGAACTATAGAGCTAAGCCTCAATGCTGAAAGAGGACTTCTCTAATCTTGCGAACCCTTTTCCCCCCCTTTCTGGTCGGCTTGGATCCTCCTTTTATAGGTAAGGGGAGTCCACAGTGCCCATCGGACGGAGGAAGCTAGATATGACGTGTCACGTTGCGCACCTCCGCCTGCTGAGCCCGCGCCGGAGTTGGTGTAGCACGGCGGGTAGGTCGTCTCGTGGAGCGGCCGCTGCGGGTAGCTAAAGTCTTGTGGATGTGACAGAGCGTACTGTAGCTGCCAGAGCATGGGAAAACGAGGCTCATTTGGTCAAAAGCTCTCTGACTGCACAGGGAATAAAGCGGGCGTCGGGGGCAACTCGCCCCGTCACCTCGCCGTCGGCTCGCCATTAATGCGGTGGTTGGCAGCTGACCAGCTCGGGTCAGCCCGCCATTAATGCGGTAGTTGGCTGCTGACCAGCTCGGGTCAGCCATGTGCCCGGGCGCCGAGGCTGCAGGCTCCGGGCCCGAGGAGAGCACCGGGGAATGTGGGACCCCCATTCCTGTTCGCCGACAGTGGCCCCTGGGCCTGTTGCTCGACCGGGGCTTAAACCGGGCAGGAACAGGGCCATGTCTCAGGGAAACGAAAAGACGCGGGGCCCACCTGGTTTAGCGGGGAACGAGGCGAGGTTGCCACTTCTGGTCCGCCAATCGAGGGCCATAATGGCGGAGTTGAAGGGGCGCTTCACGGGTTCTTGAGGCTACAAACAGCAGCGGGCAGTAGCCGGCTTCCCCCATAGCTGAGTTTGAATTGCCGTCGCTTCGGTTGCTGCTTGCGCCCAGAGCTTAGGTCCCCCGTTCGCGCGCGCTTCTCCTTGCTTTGTTCTTCCTTCAACCACTCTTGCCGCTACATCCACGATGCCGCGCGCCAGCCGCGGGGTGAGGCCGCTAGACGGCGGGGCGATTCCGCTGTCGTGCCTGGACGACGACGCTGGGGTGGCGCGGGTGAAGAGGGTGATGCCGGCCGCCACATGGTGGAGGGCGGCGCCCGAGGTGCGCCCTGGCGAGTCGAGGCCGGCGCCGAGGGAACCCAACGAAGCAGTGTACTTCGTTGATTATGCGGTCGGCGGGTTAGTTCCGCCGTTCTCTGATTTTTTCTTCCAGGTGCTGGAGACGTATGAGGTGCAGATGTTGCACTTGACCCCCAATGCCGTGATGGTGCTGGGGGTTTTCGCACATTTGTGCGAGATGTTTGTGGGCGTGATGCCCTCGGTGGACCTTTTCCGGCGCTTCTTCACCATGAAGAGCGCGTCGAAGAACAAGGCCACCGACCTGCCCGAGCGGGTAGGCTGCGTATACTTCCACGGCCGCCCCGGCGTCGAGTTTATCCCCATGGCGCTGAAGAACAAATGGGACTTGTGGCGCCAAAACTGGGTCTACATCGGCGTCGACGCCAACGACCGGCTTCGGATCCCGGCCGCGGCGGCCCAAAAGGCGAGGAGCTGGACCGAATCGCCGCTGGAGGACGCGCGGTTCGCGCCGGTGTTGGCGCGCATCGCGGACCTGGTGGCCGGTGGGCTGAATGCGTACATGGTCGTCGGCGATTTCCTCAGCCGGCAGCTGGCGCCGCTCAGCCGAAGGTCCCGGCCATGCTGGCTGTATACCGGGCCCAAGGACATCACAAGGACCCACCCCAACAACCTCAGCGAGGCGGCGATGGGCGTGCTGATGGCGTCGGCGCTGGAAGGAGGGGGCACGGCGGTCCGCGCGCTACCGGGTGGCGTGATGCCGCTCTGCACTGACCGCGGGCGGGCAAGGATCCAGAAGGCCCTCCCGCGGTTCGACGCCATGGGCATCGTCATCTCGCAGGTCACCCCCAAGATCGTCGAGATACTCGACATCCCGGGGGGAGAGGATGTGCCGGCCGAAGAGCCAGCGCTGTCGAAGAAGGAGGGGAAGCGGTCCGCGGGTCCCAACGTAGGACTCGCAGCGTCCAAAAGAGCGAAGACCGACGCCCCAGAGGCCGTCGTCCCGGCCGCTGCCTCTCCGGGCCGCACGGAATCCGGGCGCACCGGGGCCATTGTGGCGGCAGCCGCTCGTGAGGCGCCAGTAAGCGCCGCCCGGGTGCAGCCCCCAGGGCCGGGGCAGGCTGCCCGGGCCCCCGGGACCGGGCCAGAGGCGGGCTCAGATGCGGGGGGCGGTGTTGAGCAGGCGCCGGGAGCGTCGCTAGGGAAGGCGGGGCCCCGCGGTGGCGACCGGCCACTTCTGAGACCCAAGGCGTGGAGCTTCAAGGGGCCCCGGGCCAAGTAAGTGCTTCAACCCTATTCGGTTCTTCTTGCTTAGCTCGTTTCTCGACCTAGTTCTTATCTGTCTGGTTCCGGCCCTTACAGGAAGAGCCAGGGGCCGACGATGGCGCCGCCGGCCCTGGCCGGGGGCTGTGCTGGGGACGCACCGATGGCGCCGCCATGTCCCGCCACGCCTCGGGCATCGCCGGGTGCGGTGGTGGACATGGAGGTCGTGGTGGCCACGCCGGAGCGGGCCTCCGCGGGACCGACTGCGGTCCCCGCTGAGGGGGGAGAAGAGGACGCCAGGGCCCCGCCGTGTCCCACGAGGGGGGAGCGGGCCCTGGTCCTTTTTGCTGCGCCGCGACCCGGCGCTGCGCGCAGGCCCGAGACACTGCACGCCGCGTTGGGGCAACTAGTGGTCGCCGCCGGCGAAGTACAGGTGGCGGCCCGTCGCGAGCAGCGCGAGTCCGCTCGGCTCCGGGCGGAGCTCGAGAGGGGGCAGGCAGCGATTACGGTGGCAACGGAGGGACTCATCTTCCGTACAATTGCCACCGAAATCCTCGTGGCGACCCGCCGACAGGAAATCGAGGCGGCCGGGGTCGCTGCCGATGAGGCCTGCCGCGCCCGGTCCGAGGTGGAGGCGCGGAAGAAGGAGATGACTTCCCGGGAGGACCGTCTCCGGGGCAAGGAGGCCGATCTCGCGGCCCGGGAGCGCGAGGTCAGCGTGCGGGAGGTAGGAGGCCGCCAAGCTTTCCAGCGCCATGGCCCAGGACAGCGCGAGGCGCCTCCAGGACCAGGAGAAGAGGCTGGCGACCTGGGAAGAAGACCTCGCAGGACGGGAGGCCGACCACCTACGCGAGGCCGAGCAGGTGAAGATGCTAGCCACCGAGCTGGATGCTCAAGCCGAGGCCCTTGGGACGCGGGAGGCGATCCTGGAGGGCAAGGAAAACTCCCTGGCTCGGCGGGAGGCGGCGGTCGCGGCTGCTGAGAACCGGCAAATGGAGATGGAGGCCTCCAGGAAACGCACGGTTGAACCCGAGGCCGCTGTGCAGGTCGCGTCAAGTGGCTCCCCGCTATCGACAAGCGGGGTCAGCTCAGCCGAGAAGCTGGCCAGGGTGGAGAAGCGGCTGAGGTTGGCGCACAGTAGCCTCTTCCTCCGGAAGGAGCTTGACGACGAGATCACGGCCTGCCTAGGCAAGTATGGTTCCAGCGTCCGGAGGTGTCTCCAGCGCATCGGCGTCCAGGCACCCCCGCAGAAGACCGACGTACCCGCCGGGGTCGGTCGGGCGCTGGTGGAGTTCGGCGAACTGGTGGGCGCGCTGGACTCGCTCCCCCAGCACATTCATCAAGTCTTGGAGAAGAAGGGAGCAGAGCTCGCCAGGCAAGTGGCGGAGTACGTCCTCGGGTGCTACCGGGCTCGGGACGCGGACTTCTCCCTAGCCCCGGCGCTCGAGGGATTCCCGGCCAAGGGGGAGGAGGAAGCACGAAAAGCCATGGGCGCGGCCGCTGCAACGGTAGCAGGGTTCTTCGACCGCGGCGAGCGCCTCAAGGAGCCGACGACTGACGAGGAAGACGAGTGAGCCCCCCTCCCCCGGACGGCGACATCTCCCGACCTCCGCTCCAATTTGCCTATCTTGTACAAGGAAAAAACACTCGTATATGTATGTGTTCGCACCAAAAACCACCGGGTGTGCCAAGAAGCTTGTTGATGATCTGGTTTGATGTGATTGAACATACGAAGGCCTGGGAGATCTGCTTAGCTCCAGTGCAGGTCCTAAAATCTTGAGGTTCGCGGGCGTGCCAGTCAATTTGACCCAGCAATTGACAAGGAGATGAAATTAGATCACCGATCCAATCGGCCAGCAAGCCGATACGGATTTCTTCCAGCCGATCGCCGTTATGCTCGTGCCCGGGCCCTCGCCTGTACTCGCGCCCGGGTCTCGTGCTCGGGTTCTCGCTCCCGGGTCCTCGCTTGTGCTCGTGCTCGGGTCAGCAGCAACTGCACATCGGCTATCGGCCGATACGGGCTGATATAGACTCCTCGTAGCCGATAGCCGATGGCACCTGTGTATCGGCTAGGAAACCGATAGCGCTATAAACAAATGGATAAGCTGTCAGTATAACATGTGCAGCCAGTTGGATTATTGCGTTGCCCGCTCCGGGATTTCAGCCAGTTGATTAGGAAGGTCCGATCCGTGAGGGGATGGTCCGATCTTAGGCATTCGGTCGGGACGACTTGGGGCAACAGCGAGGCTGGTCACCGGTCCAGATCCCGCTCCCGCGACACGGGGGACGGCCCGGGGTTGGCCCCATGGGCGCTGCGTAGGTTAAGTACGGCCCAAGTGTTAAGCTCGTGCCCTTTGGCTCGCCGGGAGCCTCTCGGGGGCCGACCTCGACCGGGCACGGGGTCGCCAGGTAGCGAAGCGCCCCGGCACCTTGGCGGTGGCCGGGGAGGAGCTGGCCGGCCGGGCACCGCTGCCCGCCCCGGGAATCTAAGCTGGCCCGACCGGGGGCGCTGCCCGAGAGCCCGGGGCATCAACAGTGTTCGGGGCGTGGTCCACGACCCGGTCATCAGGCCACGGTAACCGGGGCGGCACTGACCCAGCAGCCCATGTGCGTGGCTTCGGCAAATCCCACTTGCCCCCGGGGCCGAGGAGAGCGAAACGCGTGGTCGTACAAACGGAGAAAAGATAGATAGCCGACCGAAGCGTAAAGTTGAATAAGATGCGTATCTGGATGTTGACAAGCATGGTGCAGTTGCGTGGGTACGACCTCAGGGCCAGGAGCACTGCCAGCTCTAGGCTGGGCCCGAGGACCGCCCGGAGATGGAAGCGCCTTCCTGGGCACACTTACCTCGGGCCCCAGTCCTGGGGACCAGCTGCGCGGGCACGACCTCGGGGTCGAGGTTACCGCCGGCTCTACGCTGGGCCCGGGGACCTCCCGGAGATGGAAAAGCCTTCCCACATAGGGCCCCCGGGTCCGGGGACCTTCTCGGGGTGCTGCGCCGAGCACCCTACTTAAGCTTGCCGGGGAAGGTCTGGTCTGCACACGATGGACCGTGAGAGTATTTGGCTCGTCCCCCTGTCCATTCCATGCTATGAACCGTGGGGTCGACCACCTCCCGAAGGCATTCTCACGGTCGCGACCGTGTAGAGGAAAGGATTACGCACAAGCATTTCGCCCCCAACCTCTGGAAAGAACCGATCCCGAAGCTAGCCAGGCAGGGCGTCGGAGCCGCAGGGACGCGGGGCGCCTCCCGGAGGGCGCCATCAGGTCCCTGCGAGGTCGACAACGCCCCCGACCTAGCACTTCGGGGCACGATTACTCGTCGGTAAGGGACTGATGATAATGCGCGGACCCAACCGCCGCACGGCGCGGCCCCGGATATGCCCCCAAGAGATGGGGCACCCGCGGATGCAACACACGGAAAATGACAAAGGACGAGACCAAAGAGGATATTGAAAAAAGCGGTTTATATGAAATGTATACACACAGGGCCCCCGGCCAGCGTTGGAAGTTTTGGAGGAAACCGACGTTGGCCCCAGCTCCCTGCAACTTACGGGATATGTTTACGGATGAAATTTGCGAAGGTGCTCGATGTTCCAGGGATTGGGAAGCGGGGTCCCATCCTCCTAGCCCAATCTTACCGAGCCCGGTCGGGAGACACCGATCACCAGGAAGGGGCCTTCCCACATGGGGGAAAGCTTATTCTTTCCGGCACGTGTAAGGACACGGCGGAGGACTAGGTCCCCGACCTGGAGTGATCGGGCCCGAACCTTGCGCTGGTGATAGCGCTTAAGGCTCTGCTGGTAACGGGCGACTCGGAGCGAGGCACGCCGTCTTCGTTCCTCGAGGAAGTCGAGGTTGTCGAGCTGCATGTTGTCGTGGTCGATGCCGTTGCTGTAGCGGTGTGCCCGGGGGGAGCCGAAGGTGAGTTCTAACGGCAGAACAGCCTCGGCCCCGTATACCAGGAAGAATGGGTCTCCCGGTCGCCCGGCTGGTGTGGTACGATTGGCCCACAAGACCGCTGGGAGCTCGTCGATCCACTTGACGCCGTGTTTCTTGAGGTCGTTGTAGGACCTTGTCTTGAGGCCCCGTAGGATCTCGGCGTTCGCTCTCTCGGCCTGCCCATTGCTGGCAGGGTGGGCAGGGGAGGCAAAGCAGAGCTTGATGCCGACATCGGAGCAGTATTCGCCGAAGAGCTCGCTCGTGAACTGCGTGCCGTTGTCGGTGATAATGCGGTTGGGATCCCGAAGCGGCTGGTGATCCCCGGATGAACTTGAGCGCTGAGTGCTTCAATGTCGATTACGGGGAACGCCTTCGCCACTTCGTGAACTTGTCGATGCGACGTACAGATGCCGATAACCCCCGACTGCCCGGGGAAAGGGGCCGAGGATATCGAGCCCCCAGACCGCGAAAGGCCAAGACAGGGGGATCACCTGGAGTGCCTGCGTCGGCAGGTGGCTCTGTTTGGCGTGAAACTGGCACGCGCGGCAGCGCTGGACGAGGTCGAACGCGTCCTGCAAAGCTGTAGGCCAATAAAATCCTTGCCGGAAAGCCTTACCGACCAGGGATCGAAATGCGGCGTGGCTGCCACATTCCCCTTCGTGGATGTCAGCGAGGATCTCGATGCCCGAATCACGCGGGATGCACCTGAGTAGGACACCGTTGGCGCCATGCGGTAGAGTCCCCATCTACCATAACGTAGCGCTTAGACAAGCGTGCCACTCTTTCGGCTTCCGTGTCATCTTCGGGGAGGTGTGCTCGGAGAAGATACGCCCGGATCTCGCTCATCCAGGAAGGCGCACTGGGCCCGGCCGCAAGGACCAAGTCCTGGGACTGGGCGTGAATATCCGGCTCGGGCCCGGGCTCGGGGGTGGCCCGCAGAATCCCAGGCGAGGCCGCCGAGTGGGCCTCGAGGGCTTCCTAGAAAACTCCCGGAGGGGCCGGCGCCCGAGAGGACGCCAGCTTTGAGAGCTCGTCGGCGGCGAGGTTGTGACTGCGAGGGATGTGGCGAAGCTTGAGGTCATCGAAGCGGCGCTCTAGGCTCCGCACTTCGTCCACATACGCGGCCAATTGGGGGTCCAGAGTTTGGTATTCCCGGGACACCTGGTTGATGACGAGCTCGGAGTCGCCCTGCACACACAACCGTCGCACCCTGAGGGCTATCGCTGCCCGGAGGCCAGCGAGAAGGCCCTCGTACTCGACCATGTTGTTGGTGGCTCCGAAGTTGAGGTGGACGACGAAGCGGAACTCGTCCCCGGCAGGAGACACGAGGATGACCCCGCCCCGGCGCTGGGGAGAGAAGCTTGCCGGGCGCAGGAGCCGTCGAAGTTCATCATCCAGTGGAGGCGTAGATCGGGCGCCAGCTCGGGGGCCGGGAACCCGGCGTCGAGCACAGGATCCGGCTCGGGCCCCGGCGTCCGCTCCACCAGAAAGTCCGCCAGGACTTGGCTTTTGATGGCGTGGCGTGCTTGGAAATGGAGGTCGAATTCAGCGAGCTCGACCACCCACTTGGCGACACGGCCTGTTCCCTCTCGGTTATGCAATATCTGCCCAAGCGGGAAGGAGGTAATTACCGATACCTTATGCGCCTGGAAGTAGTGGCGAACTTCCTGGACGCGATGAGGACTACGTAGAGCATCTTCTGCGCCTGTGGATAGCGTGATTTGGCGTCACGGAGTACCTCGCTGACGAAGTACACCGGCTTCTGTTGCGTGTTCCCCGATCTCGGCCCGACGGGGGCCGATGGCCTGGGCTCCAACTCCCCCGGAAGGAGCGAGCTCTCGCGACCGGGGACATGTAGACCCGGGGCCCGGGGCCCCGGCTGAAATGCGGTTTGGTATGTGCCGAGATCCGGAAGCCCGGCATGGATATGGGATGTGTCGGGACGACTTCCCCAGACTCGCTCTCGCCAAGGCGGTGCTGTCCGGGTACTTGCGCCCCATCTGGTTGTGATAACGTTGAGGTTATTCCGGGCGCCACGTTCCTAGGCACGCACTCGCCTTGGCGAGACTGCCCTGGTTCGGGCTCCGCGGTGTTGGGCTCGAGGAGCGGATTCTGGGACATGGCCCCAAGAACCTGTGCCCCGGCCCGTATATGTGCCCGGGACCCGGAGGCCCGGACTGAAATGGGTTTGATATGTGCCGGGATCCGGAGGCCCGGGCTTGGATGTGGGATGTGTCGGGGCGACTTCCCCAGACCTACGCTCGCCAAGGCAATGCGGTCCGGGTACTCGCGCCCCATCTGGTGAGGGGCGTTCGACGACGAGCGCCGCGCTCACCACCTGCGGTGTTGCCGCGATATAGAGCAACAAGGGCTCCTCTGGTGCCGGTGCCACGAGGACAGGGGGCGTAGTCAGGTACCTCTTGAGCTCGTCAAGGGCTTGTTCGGCCTCGCCGGTCCAGGTGAACCGCTTGGTTTTCTTGAGAAGCTTGAACAGGGGGAGGGCGCGCTCCCCAAGCCTGGAGATGAAACGGCCTAGCGCGGCGACGCATCCGGTCAGCTTCTAGGCCTCCCGTAGCCTCGTCGGGGGGCGCATGCGGTCGATTGCCGCTATCTTCTCCGGGTTTGCCTCAATGCCACGGCTGGACACCAGGAACCCGAGAAGCTTGCCGGCTAGGACCCCGAAGACACACTTTTCCGGGTTCAGCTTCATCCTCGTGCACCGGAGGTTGCTGAACGTCTCGGCCAAGTCGTGAAGCAGGGTGACACGGTCACGCGACTTCAGGACCAAATCGTCAACGTAGGCCTCCATGTTGCGACCTAGCTGTGATTCGAATGTTACACGAACAGCACGCTGGAATGTTGAACAGGCATTTTTCAATCCAAAGGGCATGCACATATAACAAAAGGCCCGCTGGGGGGTAATGAAAGAAGTTTTTTCCTCATCCTCCTCTGCCATGCGGATCTGATGGTATCCTGCATAAGCATCAAGGAAGCACAAGAGGTCGCACCCCACGGTGGAGTCGACTATCTGGTCTATGCGAGGCAGAGGGAACGGATCTTTGGGGCAAGCCTTGTTGAGGTCGGTGTAGTCTATGCACATTCGCAGCTTTCCGTTGGATTTGGGGACGACGACCGGATTGGCCAGCCACTCCGGGTGGACGACTTCACGGATGAAGCCGGCAGCGAGAAGTTTGTCGATCTCCTCACGACGAAGCCTGGCGCTCCGGGGCCTGTCGTCGTACCTTTTGCCGCATCGGGCGCGAGCCCGCGCGGATGGCCAAGCGGTGCTCAATCACCCCCCTGGGGACCCCGGGCATGTTCGACGGTTGCCAGGCGAAGACGTCGGTGTTTGCCCGAAGGAAGGCGATGAGCGCGTTTTCCTATTTGTCGTCCAGCGAACCGCCAACTTTGACGGTCCGGGACGGATCATCGCCGAGGACGACCTCCTTGACTAGCTCTGCATCGGTGGCAACGATGCGCGGCTTGGGGGCGCGGCGTAGCAAAGGCCCCGCGCCGCCCACCGTGTCAGGAGCCGCGGGGGTGATGTCGGCCGCGCGCTGCTCGACGCACAAGAGGGCGGCCTTCACGTCCCCGAGGACTGTGATCGGGCCCGAAGGGCCCGGGAGCTTCATGGTTAGGTACGCGTAGTGCGTAACCGCCATGAACTTCACCAACGCGGGACGCCCGAGGACCGCGTTGTACGGGAGGTTGCATTCGGCAATGTCGAAGACGACGTGCTCGGTGCGGAAGTTGCCGCGGTCACCAAAGCTGACGGGCAACGAGACCTGGCCGAGAGGCCAAGTGAGGCCCTTCGTAATCCCAATGATGGGCAACGAGGGTGCAAGATTTGTCCCCGGGGCCTTGATCTTCTCGAAGATGATAGATAGCGACAACGTGTTTGTATAAGCAACTAAGGCTTATATATGTTCTTTTTATGTGGTTGTCGGAGGATGAAACTCCAACCGCGGGAGGTCAGGAGACCCCCCTTTGAGATTCGGCCAGGGGGGCTGTTCCCCAGGCGAACGCGGCGTCCGGTGTAGGTGATCTGTGCTCTGGCCTGGACTGGGCTGAGATTGCAGGGTTCGGACCATCCGTTCAGGGAACGGACCGTCCGGATCCCGCGCGGTAGCGCTAAGAGAGACAGGAGGCGTAGACAGGTTCGGGCCGCTCGGAAGCGTAATACCCTACTCCTGGTGTATGCTATGTGGCGTGTGAATGTAGTTGGGTTTTACAAGGATTTCATGAGGGGAAGGCCCGGGCTCCTTGCCCTCACTTGGGAACTATTAGAGCTAAGCCTCAATGCTGAAGAGGACTTCTCTAATCTTGCGAACCCTTTTCCTCCCCTTTCTGGTCGGCTTGGATCTCCTTTATAGGTAAGAGGAGTCCACAGTGCCCATCGGACGGAGGAAGCTAGATATGACGTGTCACGTTGCGCACCTCCGCCTGCTGAGCCCGCGCCGGAGTTGGTGTAGCACGGCGGGTAGGTCGTCTCGTGGAGCGGCCGCTGCGGGTAGCTAAAGTCTTGTGGATGTGACAGAGCGTACTGTAGCTGCCAGAGCGTGGGAAAACGAGGCTCATTTGGTCAAAAGCTCTCTGACTGCACAGGGAATAAAGCGGGCGTCGGGGGCAACTTGCCCCGTCACCTCGCCGTCGGCTCGCCATTAATGCGGTGGTTGGCGGCTGACCAGCTCGGGTCAGCCCGCCATTAATGCGGTAGTTGGCTGCTGACCAGCTCGGGTCAGCCATGTGCCCGGGCGCCGAGGCTGCAGGCTCTAGGCCCGAGGAGAGCACCGGGGAATGTGGGACCCCCATTCTTGTTTCGCCGACAGTGGTGGTTTGGTCATGGGTTCTTAACTGTACTTAGCAATGTATAAATCCTGGTGTCCATAATTAAAATACACGTGGGTATAATTTTAAAAGGACTTTCTCCTTGTTCCATCTTCTCTCCACCACCTCTAAGCTTTATTTATAGCTTATTAAGACTGGCCCACTCACTCCCTCTCCCTCTCTTATATGTACATAGGACAAAAATTGGTGTTCCAAAAGTCCAAAAAAATCATTGTAAATGATTCATGTTTAGCATAAAAATTATTTGGTAGTTATGATCCTCTTATAGCTCTCTGTCAATATGCCCCGTGGGTGTAAAATTAATACCTAGCTAAGCTCATTGCACCTTCTCCTATCCATACACGGATCACCTTTACTGATGCATTATTTTTAGCTCATTAAGACTGGTTTGCTCACTCCCTCCCCCCTTTCTGGTCTATCCATCTCTCCCTTTGGTCTCGCATCTTCATGGGAAAATATTTGTAGTTCAAAAGTCCAAACAAATTCATTTTAAAATTTTCATGTCTATTATGGATATTGATTGGTGGTTACTATCTCTTGTAGCTTCTTGTCAGTATATATGCCCATGGCTACAAAACTTGACTCAGAGTTGCCACATGATCTAACTTTGTGGGGTTTATGTTCTTGATGTTTAATTAAATCTCTTCATATTTAGGTAGATCGTGAAATCTAAATGGATTCCAAAGTTAGTCCTTGACAGTATAAACAACTATAGTTACCGTAGCCTGTTAATGTTCATATACAGGACGATTTACTTTTTTAATGGTTTGTGCACAAAAAAAAAATTACTTTCATACCTGTTTCAGCCCTAGAAACATGCATGTTATCAATGTTGATAGTCCATTAGATGGCAATGTAGAATATATTTTAGAACACTTACGTGAACTATTAGCCGAAGTGGTTGTGTCTGTTGTATATGAAGGTACCATCCTTTTTCTTATAATTATGATTTTATTCAAATTTGAACATATTCTTTTTATATACATATTGAATATCTAATTTAGCTATGCATGTTTCCAAAAATAAATGTATAATGATGCAAAATATATTGTCAAATTATTTCATTATCTTTTATGTCAAGTTAGATATCATGCAAAGCATAGGAGTATAATCTTTTATGTCAATTTAGATATCATACAAAGCATAGGAGTGTGGTTCCTACGTATCTTTTATATACAAATCTTATTCACGGTTAAATTTATAATTTGTTGTTTAGATATTGCATGTATAATTTATTTCTTAAGACAAAGTTATACATCTAATTTAGCTATATATGAATGTTTGTAGGATGAATTTCTAAGATTTTTTCTAATTTAATAGAGGTGACACATGGCGGCCTACAAGTGTTTTAGAGGATGTTTCATGAACCTTTAGTATATAATAGACACTACTACGAAAAGGCATATCTGTGGCGGTCAAAACATATTTTCCGTGGCGGTCCGACCAGCTGCCAGCCACCATAGGTCAGAGAAAATAGAACCTTTCTCTAGCGGCAGTCTACCACCAGTAAGCTACTATTTTCTCTGGCAGGCCATATAGTGCGCCCGTCAGAGAAAAGCCTTTTTCACTGGCGGCCAAGTAACACTAGCCGCTAGCTATAAAAGGGTCACAGGAGAAGGGTGTTAATCTGGCCCACCAGTGAAGACAGTTTCACAGTAGGTATTTTGCAATGTGGCCCGCCTGTGAAGATTTGCCGCTAAATTTCGAATTGTATTTTCCGCCAATTTTGAATTTATTTTTTGGTTCGTGTATTATGTGTATACATATAAAATTGATGATGATTTGTTTGGACAATCAATAGAAAAGATTATCTTTATCGATCGAAGCTGTATTTGATAATATATATACAATATCAATTAATTCACACATGCTATTAATTAATTAATATATTTACACAGTACTTATATAAACACACATAGCACTGGATGATGTTTGTGAAATATCTTACAGCTCGATCTACATGTACAATTTATATGTTTTTTTGACCTAGTCAACAAGACACTCAAATTTCTTGTCCAAGTTCAGATATCCTTCTTTATGGAAAAACCACCCTAACTTATGGCAGCACTCGTGGTGGATGAAGTGGCACATGTCTCGCTGTATATTCTCAATGGATCGGTCATCAAGCGTCCTTTCAAACTTCTGGAGTCTAGGAAGCTGCATCAAGTACATTCAGAGAAAAGAAATTGTTACACATTAAAAACTAGCAACTATAATAAACATATATATATATTGATGATTTACTATTTACAGCTGCAAGGTTCGTGGAGGACCTCCCATTCACCCTAAGGTACTCGCAGATATAATATCCACATAGGATGCTTCCCTTGGGTTGATTATGGCACTTTGTAAGACATAAAAAAAACAATGTTAATTAGTTACATGGATTAGCACGTAGACTTATAAGAAGTGTATCCATCATTAATTACCAGCCGCTTATTGCGGACGAGCAAATTGTCTCTTTTCTCCAACCGCTCGCCGTCCTCTCGGTAGTAAAGCTTGTAGGTGCTGTCTGAGTAAATAGAGGGAGTTAGTCATACATATAAGAACAGCTCGTGAACGAGAAGTCCATAGTTAAAATTTGTATATATCACTTACTAATCTAAAATTCCGAGGAATTCGCCATAGGTACTTTGCTTCTTGTCGAGAGGGTCCAGTACCACAGCTTCGCCATACTTTGGATAGAGAAAAAAGCAAATCCAATGGTCGCTACACAAAATACCGTGAAATGTTTTGTTAGTCGAGTCATGATTAAGTAGAGGGGAAGTATGGATAGGATATCAAACTTACCCAAAGTTGTATGGAGCATATATACATCTTTTGTCCTGCATTGAGTGCATTGCCCGACCTATGAAAGCGGCCACCTCCAAATTTTTAATATTATGTCTTTCGGCTACATAGGCATCCCTCTCTGTGGGAGTCATGGCCTGTAGCTCTGAAGACATATATTTCTTGTCTAGTTTGAAGGTGTGGTTTGGCTCGCTTATTCAACATGGATTTAGGAAGCCGACGGGTATATGCATCTTTTCCGCTATGTCGTAATTCATCCTGCAAAAAAGAATGATCAGATCAGGTTGTGGGTAACGTATGGGGAGTCTGGACAAGTACAATGCAGCGGTTGTATACCTACAGGCACCACACGACGATTAAATTTGCATCTAGCTTATCCCGGCGGTAGAGGGCATGCATATCCCTAAAATACATGTAAAATTAGCATGGCCCGCTCATAAAAACATCTGCCGATAGTTCAACGCTTATCTCTCTAATACCAAACATGCATGCAAGCATGTACCATTCATGCCACCTTTTTAGTTGGCAAAGTCCTTGGGCTAATTTCCACAGTGGTTGGAATGGCTTGCCATGTTCATAATTTTGCAACACATCATCCGATGGGAAAAAATTCATACCTTTGGACAAGCTTATTTTCAGGCCCTCTATATTTTGTTGGTCTTCATCGACCTTACTTTTCTCCTTGTCCTCCATCCCACTCCTCTTGAAAGACTGCACCATCTATCTCTGTCTCTGGGAATCTTTTGATTTGTGCTCATGGGCTTGGATCTTAAGCGGGACGGAGGCAGCTTGTTCTTCCTAGGGACGCGCCTCTGCAATTTCTGTAGGTGCCTCAAACTGTGGAGGCGCCTCAGGCTGATTTCCTTCTTCTTGCGGATGGTCCTCAGCAATTTTTGGCTCCGCCGCCGGTTAAGGCGCCTCAAGTTGATTTGCTTATTATTGTGGAGGTGCCTTAGGTTGATTGATTTGTTGCTAGAGAGGTGGTGGTGGCGGCGGAGGCGAAGGAAGCCTAGGCGAAGTGGGAGATGGCGACACCGGTCTCCTTGGTGGAGGAACCGTTGAGGTTCCTATGATAATATCTCTTTTGTGCCATAAAATAATCTGGTCCACCGCATCTCCTAGGTATACTATGCCCTCAGAGGTTGAAAGTACCTTATGTGATCTTCATAGACCTTCTGCACCTCTACCTTGGCATAGTCCTCCGGAATATTTGTGCAGTGAAACCTATGGGCTGGCATCGCCCTTCCCGTGGCAACCTCTATTGTTGTTCCTGCACTTCTGACCGGGACGTGCAATCTGCAAGGTGTGTCTTTGTTCAGATCGTCGACTGGATACCTCGGTCCGGGCGTAGATATAGGGTCGCTTTGGGGCATTTTTTGGAAAGATCCGCCTATGAACTTATTTGCATCGAAATCAACCTATTTGCATCGAAATTAACCTATTTGCATTGAAATGAACTATTATCATCGAAATTCACCTATTTGCATCGGATTCAATTATTTGCAACAAAATTAACCTATTTTGCATCAAAACGCGGCGGATGACTTCGGAATAAAAATGCCGGTAATACTAACAGTAGTAGTAGCACTACCTTTTACCGTATATATGTGTACCATGATCAAATACATATAACATCTCCAAATCAATTTAATTTACAACACATATACATCTCCAAATTTTCAACCTTAGAAAATAAACAATCTAATTTACTGCTAAACATATATACATCTCCAAAACTAAATTTCCCTGCATAAAAATTCAGAGGCATGTATTTACAACTTCGGAATAAATTTCCCTGCTAAACATATGACTTCGGAATAAAAATGCTGGTAAATTCAGAGGCATTTACACAAAAGCAAGTAAATTAGGCATTATTGCCAACTTGTGCTGCAGTTTGTGCCTTGTAAACAAATTCAGAGGCATGCATTTACATGGAAGCAAGTTAAAGAAAAAGTACAGGAATGGGAACAATGGGATTGAGGATGCCAATAGATGACCTATTGGACGATGAGAGGATGTCAAGAGGATGACGGCGGAGGCGGTGTGGGGTCAACGATGCGGGTGGACGATGGTGGAGACGGGCAGAGGCGGCGTGGGAGAAGAGCGTGAGGGCGGTGCGCCAGAGGTCGTTGAGGTATGGGTGATGCGCCGGGGTCGTCGAGGTGGGGGCAGCACAGAGGGGTCGTCAAGGTGGGGATGGCGCGGCGGGGTTGTCAAGGTGCGGGCGGCGCGTTGGGGTCGTCGAGGTGGGGGCGGCACAGCAGGGTCATCGAGGCGGGGGCAGCACGACAGGGTCGAAGAGGCTATATATAGCAAGCTCTTGCGGCCGAGGCGCGTGGGCACGGTCGCTGGCGGGAGCATGCGAGTTCTCTGGTGACGGTGAAATTTGGTAGCCTGGCGGCGTTAGGGTTTCACGGGCACCGGGATTTGGAAAATTTTGACATGCGTGCGCTTTCTTATAGGCAAAACATCATCTCTGGCGAGCCACATAAGTAGCCGCCAGAGATGATTATCTTCTCTAGTGGCCCTCTTAAGTGGCCACCAGAGATAGTCAACATCTCTAGCGGCCACTTATGTGGCCCACCAGAGTAATCTTTGTTTGGGCCCACCTGTAAGTGACACATAGTTACCTCTGTCTCACTGTCAGTGGGGCCCACCCATCTCTGGTGGTCACTTAAGAGGGCCGCCAGAGAAAATAGTTATCTCTGGCAGCCACTTAAGTGGACCAACAGAGTAATCTTTTCTAGGCCCACCTATAAGTGACACATAGTTACCTCTATCTCACTGTCGGTGAGGCCCACACATCTCTGGTGGTCACTTAAGAGGGCCGCCAGAGAAAATAGTTATCTCTGGCGGCCAATTAAGTGGAACGATAGAGTAATGTTTTCTGGGCCTACTTGTAAGTGACACATAAAGACCTCTGTCTCACTGTCAGTGGGGCCCACACATCGGTCGGAGCGAATATTCAATCGGAATTATCATTTTCCAGAGATTACAAATAGTTTTTGAAATTAAAGAATTCAATTAAACTTCGAAAATTCATATCTAGCAAGCCGTAGCTCCGTTTGTCTTAGTTCAATTTCCATAATTTTTCTAAAATTGACTTTGCTCACCAGTATTTGTAATTCCTAAATATGTATAATTTCTTTAAACACAGGTATATATTAACCAAGGTTTACACAATTTGGTACATCAACCAAGCTTTACAAAAATGAGGATATGCTACACACAGATATATATTAGCCTCTCATAGTCTTCCCTACTCCATTCTCCCGCATATACGTCATCAGAGATTCACCAATGGTGGCTTCTACGAGCTTAATCTTATTTCGAAAATCCGTGAATAGAGGCATGGTAGCGTACTGATTGTATTCTTCAACATCTTTGACGCCATCAACTCCCAAGATTGTCGGTTTTCCTTCTAGCGCTATGTGTTTCTTCAAATTCGTTGGATCCGTTACATAGAAAATATGAGTGGCCCGATCGGCGAGTATTGCCGAGGTCAAAAACTGTCAGCCCGAAGTTGTCCACGGACACACCAGTTGGGTGTTTAACCCATTGGCACCAAAATAATGGGATCTGTATATTGAGTCCGTAGTCAAGTTCCTAAATCTCTTCTATGAACCCATAGTATGTGCTCTTTTGTCCCGTTGTGTCGACTACCTCTACTCGAACGCAGCTGTTTTGGGATACACTATTTTTGTCCTTTGCTTTGGTATAAAACGTGTACCCATTAATGTCATATGCTTGCCACGAGGTGTATACACTTGATGGGCCACAAGCTAACCTATTCATTGTTTTTTCCTCCGCAGTTTCTCCATATGGCAGGTTTTGGTCTTGTAACCATCGGTGAAGTGACGTTTGTGCTCCTTCATGATCCACGCTTCTGAGCGGCTAGTATTTCGAGCTCTTATTTGATTCAGATGTTGCTCTATGTATGGCTCTACTATCGCGAGCTGTTGCAGGACACTGTAATGAGCATCTAGCACTGTTTTGTAATCATGATCGATTATTCTTTTCTTTCTTTTTATCCCTCTTCCAGATAATCTCCTCCCATGTCGAGGCACCAGTAAACCAATTGCTTTCCCATCTTATAAGTAATCTATACAACACTCTACGACTTCTTCCATAGTGTATTCCTCTATCATTGCACCCTCGGGGTAAGCACGGTTCCGTACGTACCTCTTTAGAATAGACATGTGCTGCTCGTACGACCATATCTGATGTAAATATAACGGACCAAGTGCAATTATCTGTGGCACGATGTGAACCATGAAATGTACCATCATATCAAAAAAGATGGAGACAAGCACATTTCTAGCTGGCACATAGTCTCTATCATAAATATATGAAGAGGACCTAACTCTTCAGGATCAATGACCTTTTGTGAAATGGCATTAAAGAAGTAACACATCCTTGTGATGACCACCTTTACATGAATTGGTTTGATTGCTCTGATTGCAATAGCAAGAAACACTATCAGCATCACATGTCAATCGTGAGAATTATAGCCAAACATCGATAAATCTTTCATCGAGACTAGTTGCTTAATGTTTGACAAGAAACCTGTAGGTACTCTCACCACATGTAGACTTTTGCACAATGCTTTTTTCTCCTG
The DNA here is from genome assembly GCA_003991445.1 of Oryza meyeriana var. granulata. Lineage (NCBI taxonomy): Eukaryota > Viridiplantae > Streptophyta > Magnoliopsida > Poales > Poaceae > Oryza > Oryza meyeriana. The sequence goes on from RYFJ01000976.1 coordinate 324,039, forward strand.
TCAAGGTGAAGCTAGTCGGGGAAAGATAGGTTTTGCCATTACCTAGGTCTACGGGGTGAAGCTCTTTCCTGATATTCATATCAACCAGGACAATACGTGACTTCAGCCCATCCTTTGTTTTGTTGGGTATGTCAAATAAGAGCCCAATGGTGCTATCGAACACATTCTTCTCTAGGTGCATGACATCGATGGCATGGAGAAGCTCCAAATTCTTCTAGTACGGCAAGTACTTAAAGAAGATAGAGTACTTCTTGAATGCCACGTCTGGTTCGTCAATACATGTTGTTCCCTTCTTTCGCTTTGTCCCCTTCTTCTGCACCTTTCCAAAAATGACCTTGATGTTCTCTGTCACCTCAAACACCCATTTGCCATCACGAGAAGTAGGTGCGGCTTCATTCTCATCGGTGTTGTCGAAATGTCTGGCCTTCATGCGGTATTTGTGATTTGTCTTTAAGAACTGTCGGTGCCGCATATGCACTAGCTTCTTAGATCTAGGAAGGTACCTATATACTGTTCCATCGCAGCATATAACACACCCCGTCTTCCTTTTGATCTGGCCAGATAGAGAAAACATCACAGGATAGTTGTTGATCGTTACAAAAATAATGGCTCTAAGGATGAAGTACTGCTGTAAGAATTTATCCCACACTCAAAACCCCTTGTTCTATAGATCCGCCATATCCTCCATCAACGGTTCAAGAAACACATCTATTTCGATACTAGGTTGTTTGGAGCCTTGTATAGGGATGCACAATAAAACGTATTTTCGTTTTTGACATAGCCATGTTGGAAGGTTGTACATGGTTAGGAGAATTGGCCAAGTGCTATGTGAACTACCATCTGTACTCAGTACAAACCTTACATTTCTTGGATTCTCTGCAAATTCTGGGTGCATTGCATCGAAATTTTTTCACTGTCAAGCATCGGCTGGGTGACGAAGCTTCCTGTCCCTCTTGCGCTTTTCATGATGCCAACGCATCAGTTCAGCGTCCCTAGGGTTCGAGAACAAACGCTTTAGGCGATCTTTGGGTGGCAAGTACCACATCACCAGCTAAGAAATCTTCTTCTTGTTTTGCTCTATTGAAGCAGAGTTATCCTCTTAACCAATAGCATCATCCTCCGGAGACTGGTTACCAGTTTTGTACCGACTAGCTTTGCACATTGAGCACCTATCTAACATTGCGTGCTCTTTACGATACAAGATGCAGTAGTTGACACACGTATGTATCTTTTCCACACACAGCGATAACTGGCATATAAGCCTCTTCATGTGGTATGTGTTAGTTGGCAGGGAGTTAGGGTTTGGCAATAACCTCTTCAAGAGACCCAACAATCGTTGAAACTACTATCGGACCAACCGTTCTTGACATTCAATCTCAGAAGATCAAGCACTGAACGCAATACTGTGAACTCCTTTTCACAACCCTTTGACTCATCGTACAAAGGTTCTTTAGCTGCCTTCTGTAACTTCTCAAAATTATCTAAACCTCTCGCAGACCCTGATAGTACTTCCGGTTCCGTGTGTCGCAGCATCTCCTCTAAATCGAAATCATTATCACCAAAGCCATCAGTACCATCCATCGGAACATGATCATCCTCTAAATCGAAATCACGGCGATTGGATTCATCTACTATAACATAGCGACTACCATCTATGAAATCTTCATGGTGATCCTCTTGGTGTTCGGTGCTTTCAATACCGGTTCTCTTAGATACATTTTATTCGCTATGATAAGACCAAGTTGTGTAGTTTTTAACAAATCCACGCATCACCAAGTGGTATTTAATTACATCTAAGCAATCCCATACTTTCTAGTTTTTGCAGTCAATACATGGACAATGGATTTCCTTGATCTTCCTACCCACAGCATGCGCCTTGGCAGCATCAATGAATTTAGAAACTTTCATAATATATGACGTATGAAATCTTGGTGTATTGTACATCCATGACCTTGCCATCTGCAAATTCAGTCGAACTTTTACACGCCTTCGTAAAATTCAGATCGGATACGGTACAAATTATCGTATTTGCATTGAAATGCGTCCAAACAAAGAAATATCCCAACATTAACTATATTCGATACAATTATCCAAAAATTCCATACAAAGTAATCAAGTTCAATTAATTTATCACAAATAAAAAATATCCAGATTCACCGAAAATTCCATACAAAGTAGGATAAAAAATATCCAGATCCAAGTAATCAAATCTAGATCTACAAAAAAATATTAAGACACGTACTAGTATTTCTCTCTCTTCCAAACTAGATCCAAATCTAACTAACTTAATATACACAAAAACTACCATGTCTAGCTAAACAATCATCATTGATGAATGAGTAAATACCACTGCTCTAAGATTGCATAAAATATTTGGGCCAAATTGAGCTCCAAGGTGCCAATTAAAAATTATAGATCTAGGTCACATAAGAACACTATGCATGATTATAAAATTCACTAAATTAAAAACGTAAATTTAAAAGTAAACTACATAAAGAAGGAAGGAGAACAAGGATCTAACCTTAGAAACCAAAATCCATCAAAGATTTCGAGTTGAAAACCTCCCTCCCCCTATATTTTTGCTTCTATAGGAGAGAGAAATCTTAGACTCCAGTGAACAGAACCGAGGAAGAAGATGCCATATAAATGGGGTTTTCGCTAGCGGTCCGCTTAAGTGGCTGCCTGCCACGCCAATAAGGGCTGGTGGCTACTTAAGCGGACCGCTAGCGAACCCCCCCTAACTTTTGCTAGCGGTCCACGTTACATGCCGCTGGCGTTAAAGCCAGGCGGCGGCATGCAACGTGGCCCACCTGTGAAAATGATGCACTCTGCACAGGCGGGCCACAGTAGCGACTGCCAGTGATAATATTTTTTTGCTAGTGGTCACAGCCCATCCCCACCCCCACCCCCCCCCCCCACGGCCTACTTACCACAGGCGGCCACTCTTTTGGCCCGCCTGCATTTTGAAACAGCTAACGCCATGAAAAATTAATTTTGTAGTAGTGAGATACTTCTTTCATCTCAAAATACAAAAATTTAATATTAGATGTGATATATCCTAGTACTACGAATCTGAAGATATATCACATTCAATAATAGTTTTTTTTTATTTTGAGACAGAATGAGTAGATAGATGCAAGGAGGCGAATTTGGTTTTCAAAATAGGAACGTGAGGGGATGGTGGAGGGAGAAGAACCGCTGAGGCGACGGCTGTACTTAGTTTAGAATGCGTTTTTGTCAGGCAGGGTCAGCGCAATTGTTCCTGAGAGTAAAAAAGTCGCATTGCAAAATTTCGAATTTAAGCCCTAATTTACATTTTCACCTGGTCCTTTATACTTTATTCAAGATAGAAACTTAAGGACCTATTTGGCCCTTTAACGTACAGCACACAATCACAGGTTCTTTACCCAAACAAAACCTTAATCCTAAATCTAATGGGGTGTATTCTGACTATATATTTATACACACATCTGTGCTACAATTATTGTACACATAATTTTGTTATGTAGAAAACATGACACATGCACCAGTAGAATGCTTAACCAAAGTTTATCTTGTGAGCACTGGAGAAATGTTTAGCCGCCCCGATCATCCCGCTGGCCGCATCATACCCAGCGCGGCCACCGGAGCCGGAGCCCGCCGCCGCCTTTGAGCTCAAGCACGCGAACCAAGACGATGCGGCCGACCAGATACCAGATCCGGATTTCTTCTTGCCTCCCATGGCTGATTAAATTGAAAACGACAAAACTAATCAACTGAACCAAGCTAGCTCAAAGTAAACAGTAGTACAGGTGCTGCTTGCTTGCTTAACTACTTGAGCATCGAACTGAGACAACGGAAGCAACTGGAGTTGCATCTGGAGGTTTTTTATAGCTTGCGAGCAGAGGTAAGCTGGGAGCTCTTCATACTTGCTTGCTTGGTGGCCAAGCAGCAAATGAGAGAGTCAGAGACACGATTGTACTGCCTTCTGATTCGAGATGAATGAATTGATGTCGCTGTCAACACTTGACCTGAAACTTGTCATGGTCAGTATTCCGTATATATACATTTAACTTGAATCAGGAAACGTGTACTTTGAATTATGCACAATGGTACACCTCGGAATAGTGACGTTTTTTGGGTCATCATGGACACGTTCAAGACAAGAACTTGCTGACCAAGACATGCATGTATTAGGAATGTTCCTGGATAGCTAGCTGCTTGTTCAAGAAAAGTCTACTAACGATCACAGTGATATTGTGATAGGAACGTTTGTTGCTTCCTTAATTTTAAAAGCATATATAGGGATCACCGTGGCAGCTTCGTCAGAGAAACACGCCCGATTGATAAATTTTTCACATGCTTTATTGTGAGGAACTGTGGTTTCTTGGTATGACGACAGATATGCATGTATGATTTGCAAAGTCATACTGGAGTAACTAATTGATCACTCTACATTCAACTCTTGGATAAGAAGAGGAAACGAACAATCCAATAAAGCGTGTGGTATATTGACTTGTGAGAATTAAGTAATTTTAGTCATGTTCGAAAAAAAAGTAATTTTAGCCAATTGTTTTATTTACTTCATACATTGACAGCACGCAAATGTTAAAAATTTCAGAGACAGGAGAGTAAAATATAATAGAAATTACCACAGCTTCCTGCTTCCTTAAACTAATGAATTGAACCGCCGGTCTTCCTCACCAGAATAATTACTAGTGTCGATCTAAATAAGTAGCCATGAAAAGTTATATTCAGTTTTGATTATCGACGATTGTGTGCAAAGAAACATCAGGAATGCAGATATCTGCATTCAAATCAGTAAAACTGCGGTGAGCCATTTGTTCCCGTAATATATTAACCGCAGTTTCGTAATAGGTACCAGGTATGTTTATAAACAAATGGAAAGCAAGCGGGAACCTTTCCAGTCACAACTCATATGTCATATCCAAAAAATAAGCAACTACTAGGAAATTTGCTTATTGCCACGATAAAAACCGTAGCATTAGCGGCAGAATAGTGGCAATGGGGTATATGTTGCCACAACTTCAAAATTATTGCCAGCCATGGTAATAAGCTCCTTTCGGTAGGGGGCAAGCTGGTGCTTATCAATTCAGTTCTTAGCAGCTTAGCCACTTCATGTTATCTTTTTTAGGTGCCAAAAGGAATCCTCAAAAAGTTGGACTATTATAGATTTAGATTTTTTTTTTGCAATGTGATGAATACAAGAAAAAGTATAGGTTAGCCAAATAGAGTGTGTTGTGTATGTGTAAAGAATGTGGAGGTCTGGGAATTCAAAACCTACAAGTGCAAAATATTTGTTTGCTTAGTAAGTAGTTATACAAACTCATCAGTGAAGAAGCGGTTTGGTAGGATTTGCTAAGGAAAAATTATTTATCGAGGAAAATGATATCTCAGGTTCATAAACAACCAGGAGATTCTCATTTCTAGTCTGGGCTTATGGCAGTAAATGACTCCTTTTTAGCCTGTGGATCTCTCAAAGTTCACAAAGAAACTTAGATTAGGTTTTGGGAGGATTGCTGGAATGGTAATATGCCTTTCAACAAGCTATATCCTTCTCTGTGTAATATAGCGAGGAACAAGAATGCAAAGGTAGCTGATGTGTTAGGAAAAACACCTTTGAATGTGTCATTTAGAAGGGCCCTTATGGGGATAACTTGACGGCTTGGTATAACCTAGTGCCAAAGGAAATTACGGTTAAACTTTCAAGTCAAAATGATGTTTTCATTTGGGAAGTTCAAAAGAATGCGATCTTTTCGGTTAACTCTATGTATAGAACCCTCATTTATCAAGATGTTGTACCAAGGAAGACTTTCATTTGGAAGCTAAGAATTCTAGTGGAAATCAAGATCTTTCTTTGGTATTTAAAGAATGGGGTTATTCTAACTAAAGATAATTAACTTGGCAAAAAGAAGTTGGAATGGTAGCGTTAACTGTTGCTTATGTAATTCTAATGAAACAATTCAGCACCTTTTTTATTGCCATGTTGCAAGATTTATTTGGAATGCAGTTTTTATCACTTTTGGAATTCAGCCACCTACGAGTGCTTCTAATCTTTTTGTTAGTTGGTTGATTGGTTTTCAACCTAGGCTCAAGTATCAATTTTTTGTTGGCATTACAGCTTTATGTTGGACGATATGGTTGAATAGAAATAAGGTGGTATTTAAGGGATCAAAGACTAACTCATTTTGTAGGTAATCTTCAAGGGGACGCATTGGACGCGTCAGTGGCCATTGTTGCTTAAGGAGGAAGATGGCCACAAGTTAAAGGAAGATTGTAAGCTATTGGAAGCTAGAGCCATGGAGCTCTTCTCTAATTTTGGTTGGTACTTTAGATTTGAGGGTTGAAGCTTAGTCTTCAATGTTCTAGTGGTTGTTTAGTTTCTGTGATGTGTGAGGTGTTTTCTTTTGTAAGGAACATGGTTCTAAGTACTCTTGTTACCACGTTTGTCTATGTACACTCATGTTGGATATAAAGGCCGAGTTTTAATCCATTACCTTAAAAAGGTACCAAAGGTCCAATTCATTACCACTTACCCGTATTCAATAGTTAGCAATCAACCTTAGACTGTTTGAGATCACAGAGCAATTGTCATTGATGAACGGAGAATTAGAACTAATACACACTAATTTTTCCTTGAAATTCAAATCTAGTGGAGGGCCTTCAGTTTTTATTTAACTTTTTAATTCCTAAACAGTTGATGTGGTATCCTCTATAGATTAGAACCTAAAGTCCAAATAACATAACAATAACATCTAGGCAAGCTTAATTAATCTTGTTAGATGATAAGATATCCTATCTAGTGTTTGTTATTCTATGTAACTTAGAGATCAAGGAAGGAGGCGATAAGATTGTAATCCTACCTTATCTCGTATAACCGAATGTACACCACGGTAGAGGTTGTTTCTACCCTTATAAATATACTAGTGGGCCGAGGCAAAAGGTGACAACGCTTCCTAAACATTACATGGTATCAAAGCCATCTCCCTCCACCAAAACCGATCGCTTCCATGGCCTCTTCTTCCTCGGCGAGTGCTCTAGCACTCCATGGTCAGGCAGTATCTAAGAAGCTCACAAAGGTGAACTATGTGCTATCGAAAGCACAGGTTCTCGCCATGCTCCAAGGTGCCCAGATGGCTAGGTTCCTAGATGGATCTGCCAAGGCTCCAGTAGAAACGATCCTTCTGGTAAAAGAAGGTGGATCTGGTGTGTAGAAGGTGCCTAATCCTACGCATGTGCAGTGGCTGGCACAGGAACAACAAGTCCTTAGCTACCTGCTCACATCTTTGTCGCGGGAAGTGCTAGCGCAGGTCGCAATGCTCACAAATGCTTCTGAAGTGTGGGCGGCTATTGAGGGGATGTTTGCATCCCAATCTCGTGCTCGTGTAATCAATACACGGATGGCTTTGGCAACCACTCAGAAGGATAATCTGAGCATGGCTGCATATGTTGCTAAAATGAAATCTCTTACGGATGAAATGTCTTCCACAGATAAACCCTTGGATGACGAAGATCTAGTGAGCTACATCCTCATGGGGTTGTATTTCGACTATAATCCAGTAGTCTCGTCGGTCGTGGCTCGGGGGGAGCCGATCTCCTTCAGCGAACTCTATGCACAACTCTTGGGCTTTGAGATGCGCATGGAGCTCTTACAAGGCAGCTCACAGTCCTCGGCAAACTCTATGTCACGTGGAGGACGTAGCGGCCAGAATGGACATGGGCACGGCAACAATGGAGGAGGCAACCATGGCGGTGGCAATGGCGGTCACGGTGTAGGACGCAGCCATGGTGACGGTTGCCCCAAACCAACTTGCCAACTCTACAGCAAGATTGACCATGCGGTGGTCAAGTGCTAGAAATGTTTTGATGCCACATACACCAGTGAAGAGAAGACCACGGGAGCTATCACCTCCAACTCCTACGGTGTCAACACGAATTGGTACATTGACACCAGTGCATCTGATCATATAACTGGTGAACTTGAGAAACTGATGGTGCAGGACACCTACAATGGTGGTGAGCAAGTCCATATAGCCAGCGGAGCAGGTATGAGTATAGATCATATTGGGCAAACTGTCATTCGCACTCCCATTCATGACATTTATCTTAATAATGTCCTCCATGTTCCAAAAGCACGCAAAAGTCTTGTTTCTGCTCACCATCTTACCAAAGACAATAATGCTTTCATGGAAGTTCACCCTTGGCATTTTTCTCTTAAGGATCGGGAAACGAGGAAGGCTCTTCTTTGAGGCAGGTGTAAGGGCAGCCTCTATCCACTACTACTCGACCAAATTGCCAACCTACCCAGCAAGCAAGCCAATCGTGTCAATAAAGAGCCACCCTCGCAAGATGGCATAGTCGTTTAGGTCATCCCTCTTTTGTCATTGTCGATCAAGTTATTAGTATGAATAAACTTCTTGTATCTAGTGAGTCTAGTCAGGAGCCCATATGTGATGCATGTCAACAGGGCAAAAGCCACCAATTGCCCTATCCTAAATCTAGTAGTGTGTCTTCTGTTCCTCTTGAACTTATTTTTTTGGATGTTTGGGGCCATGCTCCCACCTCAGTTGGCAATAAATCCTATTATGTGAGATTCATTGATGATTTTAGCAAATTCACATGGATCTATCTCCTCAAACACAAATCTGAAGTCTTTGAAAAGTTTAAAGAATTTCAGAACCTTGTTGAAAGGTTTTTTAGTAGAAAAATCAAAACGGTGCAAACCGATTGGGGCAGTGAATATTAGCGTCTCAATTCCTTTTTTCAGCGCATTGGCATTGAACACCATGTCTCCTGTCCTCATGCCCACCAACAAAATGATTTTGCCGAGCGCAAACATCGCCACATAGTTGAGGTTGGCTTATCTCTTCTTGCACATGCATCCATGCCACTCATGTTTTGGGATGAAGCCTTTGTTACAACCACTTATCTTATAAACCATACACCCACTAGGGTTTTTCAGTTTGAAACCCCCCTTGAATGGTTGTTTGATCACAAGCTAGATTGCATGTCCTTTCGCACTTTTGGGTGTGCGTGCTACCCCAATTTGCGCCCATACAACACGCATAAACTTTCCTTTAGATCCAAACAGTATGTTTTTCTGGGTTATAGCAATCTTCACAAAGGCTTTAAGTGTTTGAATATTCCACCCAGATGGGTCTATATATCCAGAAATGTTATTTTTTACTAGACTGTCTATCCCTTTGCTGCCCTTTATCCAAATGTAGGTGCTCGCCTTCGGTCTGAAATTCTTCTCCTTCCGTCCCATTTAACTTCATCCAATCATCTTGATCATGGGGGCGAATGTGCAGTAGACCAACCTCTGATTCAATACTCTAACCCTATTGATCAATATGTTGAGTGTGTTGTAGATGATAGTGCATCACAAATCCCTGAGCAGGCTAGTGAAATTGCATCTAAAATGATGTAGACATAGGTGCACACATGCATTATATCATGTGTGCACTGGAAAACCCTATCGGTGACAATCTCGGTGCTGATCCGATGTAACATCCCGTTCCTATACACATCAGGGTGCTACTACAACAACACTTCATACAACTTCAGAACAAAGAATATGGCACATTAAGCATGAATATGACATATAAAGGTCAGCTAGATATTAAAAAAAGAAAGATTAGAAACAATAGTGCGGAAGCATCATATTCCAAATAAGATAATTGATAGGTAGAGAAACGTGACAATTCACATGAATAGTAAAGTAGTGATTAAACATCCAAGTCTAATAACAAGTATTCATCTCAAAAGGTAACTAAACATTAAAGTTCCATTAGTTATTGTGCAGTGAAAACATTGTGTGACTATAGCCCTTCCCGCATGCTCGCCAACGCATCACAAAACAAACCTGGGTAGAAAAACAAGGGTGAGATTCGGTAATCTCAGCAAGTGAATTTTTTATCAAGCTATTGGAATGCAGTAAAATTATCATCCAAAGTTAATAAAAGTAGCTCAACACTTCCATAATTCATCCTCAAATATTACAAAGAATACTTCAACATAAGTCACACCATAAATTTCTTATGAATGCAAATGAATGCACATGCCACGACATGCTCTTCCTCACCGTACTCCTTCTCGGGAACGTACAGTGTTGTACCAGTATAGTCACGACGCTGCATGACATAACTTCTATTGCATGATACGCAATACATGCTCCATGTGCGATGATGGCATAACTTCCACAATTAACATTCTCATTCTTTTACTCTATCTCATGATTAAAGACCAAAGTATGAGTATAAAAGATGAATAATCATGACATGAACATCAAGTGTAAGGATCAAACATAATATGTTAAGATATGGTGATATGCTGCAGTATTCATTAAGTGGAGGCAACCAATAACAAGGTAAAGAGTAGCAACAACGCTATATCCACTTGCTTTCACCGACGAAGACTACGAACTCTAGCTGCGACCCGAAGTGGAACCACCTATATAAGAGCTACTTTAGCCACATGCAAAATACCAATTTTATACAAGATATATACACTCGCTTCCTATGCTGGAAACCCACCGTAAACACTACAAACTAGAAAACTGAGAATCTTCCAAAAGAAGCAATGTGGCTTATCTATTTTGTATCTTTAATTTTACACCACACAACATAGCAAACAATAGCATTTCTGAAATATAAAGAAATGGAACTACAACTTTCATATAGACACCAAAATTCAATTTTTCCATTTAGATGAGCTAAAACAAGCCACAAAACAGTTAGCTGCATCTGCCCAGAAAACTGCACAGCAACCACTCAAAAGGACACTGACGACAAACCATAAGTGAAAAGCTAACCATTTTTGTACAGTAGGTAGATCACAACATATTCTACAACTTTTGTAACTACAAGATTGTCTTATTCCATCATTAGGACCCTCTAAAAACCCATTGAACTTCGACTAAAAAAACACCGATATTCAGATAGTCAACATCAGATCAGCCCACCACATAAGCTACTTGACCAATTAAATGGAAATTAAACCAGAAACTAGATCAAGGCATTGGCTCCAACTTTTATGTAGAACAATTTTGCAAAAAAAATCATTTTCATTGCCAAATAGACAACCAAAGCGGCACTGCAAAATCTGCGGATTATTGAAACCCTAGGCCGATGGATAACTCTGTTCATCCCAAACTTCCTCACATCCAACGCTTGATCTAAACCCTAGAACACAAGCCATACAGGGGGAAGAGATCATGGGTTTGATACCTAGGTCTCCACGAGCTACGGCAATAGGAAACCTCCTCTTCCTTCTTCCTGTTTCTTCCCTTCCCTTCCCTTCCCTTCCCTTCTTCTTCCCTCCCTTAGCACCACCAGCAGCAGGGCACCAGAGGGGACTCGACCAAGGGCAGGGGTGGTGTAACGACCCGTTTTTCTTTTTCCGCTAGTCTACGCTTTCCCGAGCTCCCTTCCTATCCTGTCAGCTGTGCCCCAGTTTTTCTCCCTGGCCAGCCGACTACCTTCTCCCTCGAGCCGAGTAGATTGCTACTCAGTCCTTGTATCCTGCCCTTTTCTTTGTCTTACTCGGACCTCCTTGCTGCCAAGTAAGCACTGAGAAGTGGCCGACTACCTTGTTGAGACCTGTTGTTTCTTTGTCCCCCGAGTTGCACCCGCCCGTTGGACGCCGACTACCGAAGTAGAGAAGAATCAGTCTTCACCTGTCCGCAGCACCGCTTGGACCGATGGACAATAACCCGCTGCATCGCTTGGACCAGTGGTCAGTCCGAAGCCCTGTCAGTGAGATTTCTCTAACCTGTCCTAGCCTTGACCTTAATGTCTCATCGCAGCTACAGTATCTGCCAACTCCCTGACCACGCCAGACTCCCAAGTCAAGCCCTGCGTGAACATCAAATCATTTGTCAGTTCACCTTGACTTTTTCTCCCTACCCGTTGCCCAGCTCCACCGTGCCTCACCCTTGCACGCTGGCTATATATTGAGCCATCCATGCCCCTTCTTCCTTTGTTTTGCAAACCGGCCAGCTCCAGCTCTGCTAAGTTCTCATCCTCTCAGGCTTTGGAGCTCTGTCGCCTGGTTCGCAAGCCTGGTTCAGCCGACTGCCACCTTTTCTGTAGCCGACTACTTCTTGATCCTTTTCTTGGTGCTTTGCCCCTCCTGCTTATCAGTGTTTCCTTTCTGCTTGTTCAGAGCCTGAACCGGTGGACGATCCCGAAGCCGCCTTCGCCGAGGAAGATCCTTCTTTGGAACAAGGCAAGCCTCTTTGATCATATTGTTTCCCATATATGCAAAACTATGTTGTTTGGAAAATATTATGCATGTTTAGTTTACACCTTTTTAAACTGTTGGCCTCGGTTTACAAGCGAAACCGATGGACCTACCCAGTAGCCGCACATATTTGGTAGGATGTTGATATATTTCTCCCTTGAGAGCCCCACAAATGGCACGCTAGCATCCTATCTGAGGATACGATGCCGAGTAGAATGGCTTAGCTCTGCAACGTTGTTTGTCGTTTGGGAAAACATTGGGTTTTACTAAACTGATTGGAAAACCCGATACTTGTGTATCGGTGTGTTTGTGAAATAAATGAAAGATTTGTGAAAATCTTGATGTACAGAGACAGTGTCTGTGTGGCTTGGCTATGTATTATCATTAAGGACCGTTTCCTTTGGGAATTTCATCCGAGCATCTTACAGTGCGACCATACGGGTATTATGGGATGCCCCTGGCCGAGTAAATTGTAGGTTTAGGGAAGTTCAGTGCCGACCACTGAATCCTGTGTGGATCTTTCAGCTGGCACTGGATAACCCTAGACTGGCTTTGGAAATGGTCTTGTCACGAATTTCTGGGTACAGGCCAGTACTCGGTGTAATTTTCGTGTCGGATGAGTAAAGCGTACACCCTCTGCAGAGTTTAGCAGAACTGTTCGAACAGCCGTGCCCACGGTTAAGGGCGATGTAAGGTGATTCCCATAGCGTAGATTTGTTTGCCTGTGGTTTGTGAAAATATTTAATGGAAAGGGAACCGTGACCAGAGTTTGCCGAGTAAGCAAACGGAAGGCATGTGTGGCCAGAAACGGATCTGTGTGATCCGGGGTGTTAAGCACCATAATCAAGTGTGTGAAAAGTAAACAGGATGAAGATAATGCTCCCGGGTTGTAGCCAGGGCAGCAAACTTAAGCCCCCGGGTTGTAGCTAGGGCGGCAGTTGTGCAGTTGTCTTCGGGTTGTAGCCAGAAGACGGATTGATCAAGCTCCCGGGTTGTAGCCAGGGCAGCAAGTTGATCAAGTTGTGCTCCCGGGTTGTAGCCAGGGAAGCCAGATGAGCAAGCTTGAGCTCCCGGGTTGTAGCCAGGGAAGCAAGATAGCGAGTTGCGCCCCCGGGTTGTAGCCAGGGCGGCGGCTGAGATTTGGTTGTAGCCGAGTCTCAGGGTCAACGAGTGGTTGTAGCTACTCAGGATATACAGGACCAACAAATGCGAAGTAAAAGATGACATACATATATATATTCTTGATTCATTAAGTGGCGAGTTGTTGAAAAGCAACTTGCGGAATGGATCGAGGCGTGAGCCTCTTTCCGACAACTAAAAAAATTGAGTTCACTAGTGTTTGCAAAGAAAAGAGTTTCTAAAGGCAATTTTTTCGCAAATAAAACCTTTAGCCTTTCTATCTGGCCGACATGGCATCTTTTCCCGGCTTGCTGAGTACGAAAGTACTCACCTTGTTCATATATGTATAGTAGGTTTTGGAGAAGAAGACGAAGATCCGACTGCTGCCGAGTTCCTCCAAGACCAGGCCGACTACGAAGACTTCTGAAGGTTTCGAGCCTAGTTCCCAACCGAGCCTGTGGTGTAGTTTTTGTCCAGCTTCCGCCCTGTTTTTGCTGTTTCGCTAGTTTACCTATTGATTCTTTTTGCCCATCCCGGGTCTGTCCTGGATGGATCTCCTTGTATATATATATGTGTACTCTGATATGTATTTATTGTAACTCTGAGTTGTATCATTGTTGTGCGTACCCGACTACTGATCCTGGGATCGGGTGCCGTATGCACATGGTGGCCTTCCACCTAGTCGGGGAGGCGTCACAGGTGGCACCCGGGGGGAGGACATGAGAACGACGGCTAGGGAGAGTGGGACGCCTTCCCTAGGTTTGGGGAGTTAAGGGGGGCGGCTGGGCCTTGGGCTCACCCATAGGCTGGCCCAATTGCCCTCCCACTCCACTTTGGACATAATTTTTTCTATTTTTTTAGATTTTAACCACTAGGATCCTCTAAAATGACGTATAGGGCGTTAAATCCGAGCGCCAATCCCGAAGCAGATGCACGTAGCAATCAAGGTGCTGAATTGGATAATGTTCTCCGACGTGCACTCCAAGCGAACCAACTGCTCTAGGCATGATGTGTGGCATCGGGACGGCGGTCTCCCCTGCTTGCGTCAGCCCACATACTACTCCATCCACTCTAGGCGCGGCACGTGGCGGTGGAGCAGCGTCACCCACGCACGTCAGTCCTACATGTGAATCCTCGGCCACTCAGGCACGAACGCTTGTTGCACTCACCCCATCACCGGTGGGCTACGATGATCAGATGGGATCTTCTGCGCACTAGCAACTAGATAGCCCAACGAGTACTCTAGGTAATTTAAATAGACATACTAATGGTGATCACTCTGCAGTAAACGCCAGTGGTGAACGGGGATGAACGTACTGAATTTGCTGGACCAGGGCACAATGAGGAATAACAAAGCCTAAGAAGTATACTGACGGGACGATTAGGTATGGGTGTTTTACTGAAACAGGAGAACCTTCTGATTTAAAGGAAGCTTTTAGTAATGAAAATTGGAAAGTAGCCATGGTTAAGGAATTCTCTGCTCTTATACATAACAAGACATGGCATCTTGTTCCTCTTGAGAAAGGGAAAAATGTAATAGATTGTAAATGGGTCTATAAGGTAAAGAGAAAGGCAGATGGCACTATAGACAGATCTAAAGCTAGACTAGTATAAAAAGGATTTAAACGACGATATGGAATGATTATGAGGACACCATTAGTCCTGTAGTAAAGGCTGCTACTATTCGTCTAATTTTATGTGTTGCAATTTCTAAAGGTTGGAGCTTGAGACAGTTAGATGTCCAAAATGCTTTCTTACATGGGTATCTAAAGGAGGATGTCTACATGAAACAACCACCTAGTTATGAGAATAAACAGATGCCTAATTGCCTGTGCAAATTAGATAAAGCTCTTTATGATCTAAAACAGGCTCCCAGAGCATGGTACTCAATATTGAGTAAGAAGCTACAAGAGCTTGGTTTTGTTCCTTCTAAAGCTGATACTTCTTTATTTTTCTATAACAAGGGTGGTCACATGATGTTTGTTCTTGTTTATGTTGATGATATAATCATTGCCAGTTCATCAATTGCAGCAACCAATGCTCTTTTGAAGGATCTAGAAAAGGATTTGCCTTAAAGGATCTTGGAGACTTGCATTATTTCTTGGGTATACAGGTAAAGAAGGTTGGTGGTGAACTGTTATTAACTCAGGAAAGGTATGCAACTGAAATATTAAAGAGAGTAGGTATGTTCTCATGTAAACCTGTTTGCACTCCTTTGTCTAATACTGAGAACTTGTCAGTTACACAAGGTGAACCTCTAGGTCCTAGAGATTCAACATAACATAGGAGTATAGTTGGTGCACTCCAATATTTGATATTAACAAGACCTAATCTTTCATTCTCAGTTAATAAGGTGTGCTAGTATTTACATTCTCCTGCATCTCTACATTGGGCTGCTATAAAAGGGATATTGAGATATATTAGAGGTACTCTTTCTCTTGGTCTGAAGTTTAAGAAATCAGGTTCTGTCACTATCAGTGCATTCTCCAATGCAGACTCGGCTTGATGTGTTGATGATAGGAGATCATCTGGGGATTTTACTGTATATTTTGGTTCTAATTTAATTTCTTGGAGTTCTAGAAAACAGCTTACAGCCTCCAAGTCAAGTATAGAAGCAGAATATAAGGCGTTAGCGAATGCCACAGCCGAGTTGATGTGGGTGCGGAAATTACTTAAAGAATTGGGTCTCTCATGAAAGAGCAGCAAGGTTGTGGTGTGATAACATTGGTGCAACGTATTTGTCAGCCAATCCGGTGTTTCATGCAAGAACAAAACATATAGAGATTGATTTTCACTTTGTTTATGAACAAGCTGCGCAGAGGTTACTCAGAAAAATTCATTGCATCAGGGGACCAGGTAGCTGATGGTTTCACCAAGAGTCTCCCTGTACAGCAGCTGCGATTAGTGTTAGATGATAAGATATCCTATCTAGTACTTGTTATTCTACGTAACTTAGATATCAAGGAAGGAGATGATAAGATTGTAATCCTACCTTATCTCGTATAACCGAATGTATGCCACGGTAGAGGTTGTTTCTACCCTTATAGATATGCTAGTGGCCCGAGGCAAACGGTGACAACGCTTCCTAAACTTTACAAAATCTAATCTCTAGCCTAATTAGGACTTATCTAGCCACAGCAGAGCATCATGCTGCTGCGTCGTCGCTGCTGGATGATGCCAAAACGAGCCATCGAAATGGCCTTTGGATGACAAAGATACAAGTGTACAAACTTGACTATAGCGTGGGCCAATGGGTGCATGCATGAGGGTTGGGCCATTTGCCTCCTAAATGACAGACTGAAGTGTCCAATGAACAAGAGCGTCCACAGCATCTCAAAATTCTATTTAAGCTTTAATTGTTGTGCCTCTGGTCTCTCCCCTTTGAACAAAACAATG
This sequence comes from Oryza meyeriana var. granulata, assembly GCA_003991445.1. Lineage (NCBI taxonomy): Eukaryota > Viridiplantae > Streptophyta > Magnoliopsida > Poales > Poaceae > Oryza > Oryza meyeriana. The sequence continues at coordinate 340,797 of RYFJ01000976.1, forward strand.
GTGGTCCATGCCAACATGAATAAACCACTCAATTGTGTGATATTGTGTCATTGTGGAGTCCATGAACTGATGAACCATGTTCCTATGTAAGTTCCATTAAAGGAACTGAGGGTTGGCATAAGAGTGCTAGTGAAGCAATTGCAATCAATCAAATGAAGAAGCCAAGGTCCAGTTTACTGAGAATTTAAAAATAATGGTTCAAAAAAAGCAAAATTTTAATGGTGCCACATTCAAGTGGAATTTATCCAAAATTCATGTGATAAGAATTACATGGATTTGATAAGCTCATATTATAGATACGAATTTTATGAAGTTCCAATTTAGTTAGTACTGATATGCAATAAGGTTTATAACTTTTTATCTATAAGAAATTTTATTGGTCCTATATTTCAGTCTTTTCTCCATAAATCATGCAAAAAGGTCATTTGGCCTCTCTCTCTCTCTCTGATACACACACATGTTTCTCATTTTTTCAGTTTCTGGCCTAATTTGGATGTAGGCTTTCTTTGGAAGCAGATAACTTTATCGATAAAAAATGGTTTATCCTATACTGCTCACTTTTTTCCTTAAATCTTTCCATACATAAAGTAGATCTAGCATCTATCTCTTTCATACGTTACTCACTTTTCATCAAATTGTGGAGCAAAATTATCTTTGGATGCATTTATCCTGTATCAGTACTTTCTTTTTCCATAAATCTTGCAAAACGGTTGATTTCATCTCTCACACACACGCATAGTTACTTTTCGTTTTCAATAATTCTAGTCTATCTTTGGAAGGAAGTATCTTTGGCAGAACTTTATTGGCACACTTACTGTTTCCACAAATCTTGGGCATGGGAAATCTTTTTAAAGATTTACTTTTAATGGAGAAACTAACATTTCCCTCTTTTCTGCCCTTCATCTCGTCCTATATAAGTGCACCAATTAAGCTTTCATCTATCACCATCTCATAGCTACCAACATTTTCATTTCATTCGTAGTCAAGTTCCACAAGGAGAGATGGCTATGAAAGTGTATGGGCTGCCAATGTCGACCAACGTAGCCCGCGTTCTGGTGTGTTTGGAGGAAGCTGGGGTACAATATGAAGTTGTTCCAATTGATTTCTCGACTGCTGAGCACAAGAGCCCAGAGCATACTTCACGTAATGTAAGTTATACTTGCAACTTGTTCTCTCCAATTCTCGATCAATTTTCATGGACATAATAACTTTCATTTGTTTTGAGAACTTTTGCCTCAACGGACCATCTTGATTTTCATGATTCCATTCCCTCTACCTTTTTTCCTTGTACAGCCGTTTGGTCAAGTCCCAGCTCTTCAGGATGGTGATTTGGTTCTCTTTGGTGAGATAATATTTTTTTTCTTCCCACCACACAATCGTCTTATTTTTTTTCCATTCTTGATAATTATTAATCGATGCATTATTACACTGTTTCAACAGAGTCACGTGCAATTTCAAAGTATGTGCTTCGCAAGAACAACTCTGAACTCCTGAAGGAACACAACCTTTGTGACTCTGCCAAGGTTGATGTGTGGCTGGAAGTGGAGTCACACCATTTTGACCAGCCCATGTCTGTGATTATCTACCAATGCCTCATCCTCCCTGTGTATTTTGGTGGACAAACCGATGTGAAGGTTGTTGAAGAGAATCTGGAGAAGCTAAAGAAGACTTTTGGAATGTATGAAGAGCGTTTGTCCAAGTTCAAGTACTTGGCTGGAGATTTCCTCAGCTTGGCAGATCTGAGCCATTTCCCAACTGCATACTACTTGCTGGCCACCCCTCATGCAGTTATGCTTGATGAGTTCCCTCTTGTGAAGGCTTGGATCTCTGACATGTTGGCCAGGCCCACTGTGAAGAAGGTCATAGAGATGATGAAGGCAACTGCCTAGAAAACCATGGTGCTTACTTATCATGATGCTCCTTGTGATCCCTCTAAAATCATGTCATCTGAGAAGAAGTGATTGAATAAAAAATGGGCCAGAATTATCTTTGGCTTGTTTGCTTAATAAGTATGTGTTGCTTTGTCAATCGAAACACCAAGAATCTAAGCTAATTAGTTGTAACAACTCAATTGCCATTTTCTAAACTAAGGTTTATCTCCAGTCAAACTAAAGAAACTGAAGCCTGTTTACTTGCCAGCACAGATAGCAATCGCCACTCGCCAGGCAACTAATATCTGGACTTTTTACATTTTGTCCCTTTTTGAAACTTATTTTACAAATTAAATAGATCTCTAGGAAAACTTATTTTAGGAATGGACCCCTAGCTCTGCGCCAAAGACGCTAGTGTCTTTGGCACCAAGGTCCAACACCTCGGCGCTGATGACACTGGCATCAAACCCCCGTCCCCGTGGTGCCCGAGACATGATGGTAGATCACGTGGCGAAGCGGTGCCAATGAGGATGCTAGCCTCATTGGCGCTGAGGTGGCGCAGATAAGGGAGGTCAGCTCCCTCCTCTCCCTTCTCCCCCCACTTGTTTTTTGACCCCCAGCTACGAACAGAACTCGGCAACATAAACTCCCTCTCTCCTCTCACACCTGCCCTCTTCAAATCCAACCAAATTTGAGGCTTCTTTCGTCGGATTTCGGGGGGAAGTTGACGAGCAAGGCATATTCCTCCGTTTCCCCTTCTTTTTTCCAAGTTTATTGGTTGATTTGATACATCAAAGTGAAATCCTAGAAATCAAATTTATCCCAAATTGATGATTTTAAACCTTGCATTGCTTGATTTGAGGCTTGTAGTATGACATGTGTAGGATATGCTTATAGGTTTCTTAGAAATTTTAAACGTTCAATGAGGCAGTGGACATGTTTAGTTAAATCATGTTGCTAGTGTATGAAAGTTAATATAGATGAGCAATTTATTTGTATTATATGATGATGGTTTTTTTGGTAATATTTACTTATAATTTCTTCGATGTAGATGGATAAAGTGGTTTGTGTTTATTTTGGTGGTAGAGTAGTAGAAACTTATGCCGGTGCACATGTTGAGTTCGAGGATATGAGTATGAAAATTCTTATGTTTAGCACCCATATCCTATATTTAGTGATCTAAGCTTATGGGCGAGAGATGTTCTTGGTTGGACCGAAGACAATGAGCAAATAGCTTCTTATGGTAGATACGATGTTGGACAAGAACATAAGTACATCATCAATTTGATTGCTCAAATGGATTGGGAGATTTATGTTGACATTGTGAATGATTCTTAGTTTAGGTCTCTAGAGGTGCTTGCTTCCAAGATGATACATATTGAAATGGATCCTAATTTAGAATTAAATCAGCCTCCCAGTTATCGTTATGTCGATGTGAATGTTGCAACCTCGTCTCATAGTGTTGATGAGACGTGTGGAACAATTGGAGGAAAGGAATGAGTTGGTGCGGTTAGGGTTGGGCATTCAGTTAGACCGAAGACTTCCGTCTCAGTCTTTGGTCTTTTGAGGAATTTCGATCATCCAAAACTAGAGACCAAATTGCATTGAAAATTAATGAAGACTGAGCAATTCGGTCTCGGTCACGACCGAAATTTCAGGAGATTCAAACAAATCACACAAATCACAAAAAAATCAGCTGATCCAAAAAAATCACACAAATGAAAAACGCACAAATCTCAGAGGTGAATCCATCGCTCGGTCTTGGTCGCCATCGCCTATTGCAGGATGCGCACCGGGGACGATGCATCGTTGATCTATAGGAAGGGAAGAAGCGGAGAAGGCAAAGATGCCCATTGATGGCCGCAGCGCATGGGCAAGCCGAGGCAATGGCCTGGAGGTAAGGAGCCCGTCGATTACCGCAGCGCAGGGGCTAGCGAAGGTGGCGACTGGAAGGCGAGGATGCCCGTCGACGGCCACAACACAGGGTCAAGTAGAGGCAATAGCTGGGTGGGGTGGATGAGAGGAGTGGATGAGTGGCCGACTGCGGCTGGTGCGGTTGGACATTGGAGAATGTGAGTGTATAAGGCCTCTAGGGTTTGCTTTCCTTTGTTGGGCGGTGACCTAATTGACCGAATAAAATTTCATTATCCAGCACCTGAGACCAAATTATTAACTAAATTTCTTGGTCTCGATCTATTCGGTCTCGGTCTCGATCTTTTTAGTTTGGTCTTTCGGTTCGGTCTAATTATGAGGAGGCAAGGCCAATGAAAAGATATTTAGTTCAGGAGGAGTTTCAAGAGGAAGGGCCATCAAAAAGAAGGTGTGGACTGGATGATGTAGAGGGAATAAGGGCAATAAAGATGAAGCTAGCATAGGAGGATCTTCATAAGAATAGAGTTTTACATGAGAATGCACTACATGAGTTGTGACACCCCCACCCTGGCACCACCTACAGTGATACCAGAGAGAAAGCACCGCAGGAGATTGGCGTGAACCAACTCCCACAAAACCGCGATGCCGATACCAGTCCCAGGAAACCTTGCTGGTACCCGCGGTCAACGAAGATGTATCACAGCAATTAGCTACATTCACAAGCCCTGAGCAGCAACATGCAAACAAAACAACAGCAGCGGAACGACAGCGCAGCGAGAATCCAATCCACAAGCAATGGTTTTGAATTAGGAATGAAACCCTAATCTTCGCTTCAACTTCACTCTTCCTAAATGAAGGAGAAAAGAAATAGTGTCACAACCCTAGATTTAATTTCAGGTAATTAGTATTATGCCCTACTATCATTAGAGTGCACAATTTAAATTTTTGCATTGTCACTTCTTGCAAGATAAGTTTGCAATATTTTAAACCCTCAATAATTAAACCCTAAATCGGCAAAAACAAAACACTACTAAAAAGTGCATCAAATTGAACATAAGTGTATATGGGAGATAATTTATTCAAATATTAGTTTATTTATCATGAATTAATATAATTTTTCCAGAATTTATTTCATTAGTTTAGACACCATAAAAATTCAAACAATTTTCAGCTTGGGTCCTTTTTGTTGAATTTTTGTGAGCAAACCATTTGGAATTTTTGTGTGAAACTTTCAAAAATGGAACCTAGGTAGTCTGGGCTAGCTACACAAAAATCACCATATTTTTTTACACTAGTTTTGCTTAGCTCTTATTTTCACCAAATAAAAATAATAACTATTCAAACAGTGCTTGTCAACCAAAATGTATCCTACAACCAGAAAATTTGGCTTAATTTAATTCTCAAAGAAACTACATAAAATGATAGGAGCAAGGCACTAGGAAACAATTGAACTGCAGAAAACTGTGTTACTAAGCTTATTTCATCTTTTTGCCACATTAAAAATATAAGGCCTCTAGCTTTGAAACTTGGCAGTTTGGTAGAACATATATTCACCTACAACCATAAATTTCTCCAACCCCAGAAACCCTCAGCAGCTCTGTGAAATCTCCAGTGCAAAACATCCCACAAACACAGCTTACTAGACTTAGCCAAATCCTTGAGTTTCTCTCCAATTACAGTGCCAGGTGGGACCCACTGACTCCCATGACCCACCTGACAGTCAAAGACACCGCCCAAGCTCACCACATGCCCAGGAACGCTGCCACGCTTCTCTCCACGCGTCAGCGTCAAACCGAGACACCATGGCCGACCCTCTCCACGTCAAGTTCCACCTTTTGGATTGATAATTCACCATTAGCAACCTCTCCTCGACCTAGTCGTGTTCTCCAGAGAAAAACCAACCTTCTACCTCGGGAGAATCAGCTACAGCCTCATCTTCCCCGACGCCGACAGCTGTTCGATCCAAACCAACTCAACCCCGGTGAGCCTTGCTCGTTCTTGACCACGAGAACGTCATCCTAGTCTTCTGATCGATCCATTTTTGTACACTTTGCCTGCCGGAGTCGCCGCCGTGCACTACCTCTGTCCTGCAGAGTGCCACCGTGATGTCGCCGCCATCCCGACGAGCTCCGACAACCTCGGCCTGAATCATCTCGCCGCCAGCATCGCCTTGGTCCCAGAAGACTCTGGCCTCGACCAATCGAACCGCAGCGCCGTGTACCAGGAGATCGACGCCCTCTTCTTTCCCTCCGGTCAAGTTGTCGCCGCCGTCGATTCGTCATCTCCGGTGAGCTTCCTTTCGATTCCTCGCTCTCTCACCATCCCTAGGAGGTCCCTAACGTTATAGACGTCTTACCTTGGTCTCAGATCGACCGGAGTGAGTTGCCGCCGTGGAACCAAGGGATTTCACCGCCGTCGAGCTGTCTCCGACGTGGCTGCCACCGACAAGACCTCGCCGGCCCCGTCAGACCCCACGGTGAGAACCCAGACATCGGGTAGACACACATCCATGCTTTGGCTTGGTCAGTTTAAGCCCGAAGGGCGATTTGCCTCGTCGACCCGAACCACTCTGCCGCTTGCGAAGCCACCATGCCTAGCTCCAGCCACCGTCGGCCACAAGACCACCACCGACAGCTTCGCCTTGGTCTTCTCTGTCTTTCTTCTGTTGGCCGCAACTTGAGCCGAACCGCCGTTCGCCGCTGGCGCCGGCAAACAGAGCCGGTGGCCCAGTCTACCTCACTCTGCCCTGCTCTGTCTCATTGCTGTGTGGGCCGGGCTGAGGAAATAAGAAAAGATGAACTGATTTATCTTCCAACAGAAAAATGGCCAACCTTTGAAAATCCATAACTATATCATTTTAACTCCTTTTTGAGTGAACCAAATTTTGTTGGATTTAGTAAAACATGTACTTTATTTCTGTAAAGTAAAATATGACCAACATAGTATGAGAAATCTCCTCTAAAAATTTGTATAATGAATGTATATTTTTGCATAAAGAAAATGTAAAAACTTGGTGAATTCACCCTAAATATAAAATACAGTAAACCCAGGTACAGAAGCCTCACCAAGCCCTGTTCTTTTTCTATAAATATGACACTTTGTGTATGTTAATCATATACTAGGGTAAAATGACATAAATGGAAAATGGAGTATATATTTTTCCAAGGTGCATAAAAGCTTCTTTCTATTTCCGAAAATAAATTGGACCTAGGATTAGTAAGCTCCTTTTGGCATGATTGTCACGTCTGTAAAGTATTATAACACTTTTATATACTAAAACGTATTTCAATAATCATTAATGTATAGGGACTTCAAAATTTATAATAAATTGATTATAAATCCAAATTGAGTAAACTCAACTTTGTTAGAACCAGTAGGTTATGCTCTTTTATATAAAAATACATGCCTTCTTGATATCTTAATAGAAAATGTCAGTCAAATATAACAACTTAAGGTTACAATAGAAATAATTTCAGAACTGCCATTTTCAGCCTTCCTATCTTGTTATTTTTGTAACTCATAAACCGTAAAAGATTTTGAAATGATTCTTTCACTATAATTCACTTTAAAATGTTAAATACCTACTGTATTTATCTCTGAATTAATTGATCATTTTGCATAGACATATTTAATTTATTCTTATTTGCATATTCGCTTTTATCGGTAGATTCAGACAATTCGGAGTACGTGGAGCAAGAACCTGAGGTTGAGTGTAAACCACCGTAGCAGCAAGGCAAACATCTAAGCATATTGAACCTATGTCTTCAATAAATTGATTTGTTTGCGAAAACAATATCTATATGCATATTCAGTCCTTTTTAAAATGGGAAAACGGGTAGAGTCAATATTGCCCCATTTGTATGCATTTCCATTCTTTGGTTGTTGATTCCATGTTTTTACCTTGTCACCCCTGGTTAAGTACTTTGGGATACTTTTATTTTATCGAATGCTTAACCATGCTTAGTTCTAGACTTAGAAAAATCCGATAGATGGAGCTATCGGTTTAAAACTAGTTTAATACGAATGGATGGGTTAAAATTTAAAAAGAATAACTTCTGATTTATAATTGAGAATATTTTTGACTTGGACGGATGATAGGGCGATGACGGGATGGTGTTTCCCCGATGCATGCAGCTCCGTATAGGTCGTTAAGGACCGAACATATTGACGTCTATTCAAGCACCCTACGTACTTCCACACGTCGGGAATGGGACGGCTTAACTTAGTAGCACGGGAGGCTGTGACCATCTACGCCCGTCCGTCAATCGTGAGGATGGTCTTTCCTTTGGAGGGCCTCGTGCGCGCCTGGTTTTGGCCAGAGATGCCTCCCACAACGATGAGCCCGCCTTAGTCACCTGTGTGTGTGGCTAAGTCGTCGGGGGCCCAAACATGGTTTAGGTGGTTGGAGCTAAGCGTGGGACAGGTTTTGTTGTGACCTCTAGTCTGCACTCAACGTGTAGAGTGTGGGTATCGACGGGTACGGATCAAACTAGAGTGTAGCCATTTGGCTTCTATCACATCGTGTGGGTAAAGATGTACACTTCTGATCAGAGTATGAACTATTCGAATAGCCGTGTCCACGGTTACAGGACGACCGCTTGATGTGTTAGTCAATCTATGTTAGCATCCAACTTGGGATATATAGTTATGGGATTATGCGGTTATATCATGACTTAGGATAGTCATGGATGGATGGGTTTATATGAGAGGTTTTGGTGTTAAATATGACTTGGTTTTAGTCATGAAAGATGGTATGCTTGTGTAGCATATTTATTTGGGCAATGGTGGCCCATTGTTGATGTTAGAGCACGGGATTGTGCTCATTTTCACTTCGTTATCAGAACATATTACTTGATGTCATGAAATTTCAGATTGTTACTTTTCGCAAGTGCTTATAGTTTCAAGGTATTATTTTGCTCAATAAACTTAGCTTTATGCAAAACCAAATCAACATAGCCATATTCCTCGATGTAGAGACCAGCATTACTCCTTTGTACTATTAATATTGTGTAAGTCTAGCTGAGTACCATTCGTACTCACTCTGCATATTTTTCTGGTGAGGATAACGACGATGTTGGTGTGGTCTACTATTATCCCGCCAAGAGTGGCGAGGATAATGTGTAGTTGGAGTTAAGCTCTACCCCAGTTGGTTGCCTTGTGGGGTTTTGGTATGGCACCACTGGCTTTATCCTTTATGTTTATATTTCCGCTGCTATCTTTTGTGCTACACTAAGATGAATTAGGGTGTGTAAACCCTTCATGTAATATATATATAACCCTGCTGCACTTTTATCCATATTTAGAGTACTTGTGATGTTTATCAATTGCTAAGATGAACGTGTGGGACTAGAGCTTTCCTGGGCTAGTCACACACTAGTAAGAATTTAGAAATGATGAGATGCATGGATATTGATTCAACCGTAGACCATGTCCCCAGAAGTGTGTATCGTGTTTGGTCGCCACCTTCGTGTGGTTTGACGGGCACACTTTGCCGTTTCAGACTGGTGAATCAACTCTCCAAATATCTCCTTATTTCTGAATTCGGCGCTTTGGATTTGTATTATGAATGGGTAAATATTATGGCAAGGCTACGATGAGGATGGATGGTTACTGCGCTTATTTGGTTTTGATTCGAGATCCCATCCATCTAGATATTTCGCGTTGTCATAGTAATTACTCTCCATAATGCACTTCCAGGGTGTCCACAAATAGATTGAGTACTTACTGTCGGAGGAGGAAACTCCAACCGCGGGGAGTCTGGAGACCCCCCCTTTTGAGTTCGGCCAGGGGAGTTTGTTCACAGGACGGCAGCGGCGTCTGGGAGATGATCAGCGTAGAGAATGGCACGCAAGGAGACAAGAGGAAGTAGACAGGTTCGGGCCGCGCGGAGGCGTAATACCCTACTCCTGTGTGTTTTGGCTATGTGGGAGATGAATGTGGTATGCTGTTACAAAATGAACTCAGGGTGCTCAGGAGCTAGCCACTCTCCGGGAAGAAGAGAGACTGAGCCAGAGAGACCGGGAAAAGAGCTTCCGAGAGTAGCTCGAGAGAGAGTGAGAACCAGTGATCTAGAGTGCTCCCCCCTAGCCTATGGCATGGATCCTCCTTTTATAGGTCAAGGGGAGTCCACAGTGCCAAGTACACATGAGAGAGCTAGCTACGATTTGTCTTGTCGCACGCACGCGGCCGCCTGCTGCGCCGCGCCGGAGGGACGTCTAGTCGCCGCCTGGCTCGGCTGCTGAGGGCGGCTGGAGTAGGTCTGCTGCAGGTCTGGTCGGCACGCTGCCGGGTTGCTGTGGGCGGCTGGAGTATGGAGATGTGACAGCGTGCGCCTCCACTGCCAGAGTCAAAAAGTCTCTGACTGCATAGGCATGTGTCCACAGGGGGCCATCATGAGAAGCCCACACGTGGCAGAGCAGGCCCGCGGGGGGCCATCATGGGAGACCCACGCGTGGCCAAGCAGGCGACAGGGGCGACACGCCCCGTCGCCTTGCCATTAATGCGAGTAGTTGGCGAGCTGATCCGCTCGAGTCATGCTCGTGCCCGGGGACAGATCCCGGGAGGGAAACTGTGAGCCCCGGGCACGGGAAGCGCGCCCCGGGCCCGGGAATGCCAGAGTGATGCGCCCGGGGACACGCCCTGGGACCGAGCCTGCGGGCCCCGGGAGAGAAGGGCACGACCCGAGCACAGGAAGTCCCAGCAATGTGTCCCGAGGGAGCACCCCGGGAAAGGAGCTGTGGGCCCCGGGCCCAGGGGCGAGACTCGGGCACGGGAAGCCCCATCAATGTGTCCCGGGGGAGCGCCTCGGGACGGAAGCCGAGGCCTCGGGCACGGGGGCGAGACCTGGTTCTGGGAAAGCCCTCGGGCCCCGGATGTGGGCGCCGTCGCGAGGCGCCCGGGAAAGGCGTACCCGGGCCCGGGCAGTACTCGGGCCCTAGGTTCTTGGCGGGGAAACAGCCGTAGCCGGCCGTCACCGGTGCAGAATATGGGCCCCCAAGGGGCTGATGTGGCCGAAGATCCACGCGTCCCCGAAGAATGTAGGACCTCCATTCCCGTTTTGCCGACACTTACGTACTCAGCAAGTCACGAAAAACGTGAGTTATGCAGGCTATCAAAGATAGGCTGGGGTTTATTTCGCAAACCTTTTCATTTGAAAACATTTTCGAAAACCTAAGTGTGAGGTATCTCTTTGTGACTAGAAGGAGGCTCTCGCCTCGATCCTGTTCGCGAATTGCTTTTCAACAACTCGAACAGACAAAACAAATTCTAATTGATTTTAGGTATTCTTATACCGCCTGTCAGATCGCGACAGCGGTTCAGTGGGTCTATCCTCAAGCAGTTTTCCACTGTATCCTCATCTATTACTTTATTTTTAGTTTTGTCCTCTCCAGGACGTAATCTCATTTTTCCTCTATTATTTTCCTTTCACTTTAGTCCTATCTAAGACATTATCTCATCTCATAACTCATAACTCATCTCAGTGGCTCCTCGAGCCATTCATAAACTCAACATATACCGCTTCCACTCAGGAAGCCTAAACTATGATGCCATTCAACATCCCGGGTCACACAGTCCCGTTTCAGACCACTCAGGTCATCCATCAGCCACTGAGGCCGATTCTAGTAATGATTCCCATACCGCAAACCATTTTCGCAAAGCACTGGCAAACAAAACTACGCTAGAGGAATCACCTCACATTCGCCCGTAACCGTGGGCACGGCTGTTCGAACAGTTTGCAGACCTTTGCAATGGGTGCATGATTTACCCACACGACACGAGCTTACTTCCCGCGCTCGTCAGCGGGGAAGGTTCATGACAAGGCCTTTCCAGAGCCTTCCCAGGATAGCACGTTGCCCTATAAATGGCTTCTCTCAACCAAGTACCAGGAACTCATTCCCTATACTCGGGGATGGGGGTATATCGCCCTCTTGGCACCCAGTCGATCCCACATTTATTAGCAACCGAAAACCATCCTAGAAACACTAGTTACTCAGCCAGGGGTGTCCCATTCCACCCGTGTGATCGTACTGTGAGATGCTCAGATGAAATTCCCCAAGGAAACGGTCCTTATATGCGAATACGAAGTGCCACCACATAGGCGATCACTTTGCACCGCGGATTTTTGCAATTAATTTTGTTTCACAATTTCGCCGACATCGCATGTCGGGTTTTTAAACCTTTGGAAACCCTAATTTTTTCCAATCGACAAACAATAGAGATGTAAGTAGAACCATCGGAATCCATGCTCAGAGAACACGGTTACCTAGGTACCACGAGGTGGGGTGACAAGGAATAGGGTATCAACGTCCTACCGGATTTATGCAACTACTGGGGAGGTCCGTCGGTTCAACACGCAAAACGAGGCCAATCAATTTAACGTGCACACTAACCATGCAATTTTGCAAACAAAACATTTTAAATTTAGGAGCAATATGGTCAAGGAGTGATTTGCCTTAGTCTTCGTCTTCAAACTTCGCGAGAATTCAACGTTCGACCAATTTCCGAAGCATCGACTATGTGCGAAACGAGAGAAAAATATACAAAACCCTAGAAATAAAATACTATTATTAATAACTAATAGTGTCATGAGGTAGATCTCATTTTTAGAAAAATTTAGAGACTTGAACGGGGTCAATCGGAGTTACGGTTTGGAAAATATGATTTTTCGAAGTTTATAGGATTTTCTGAAAAAGAAAAGGATTATTCGGATTTTTTGGAAAAGAGTATTCTAGAAATTTAGGACTAATAGGTGGGGCCCTTTGTCAGTGGCTAGAGAGGGACTGAGGGTGGTGGCCCACTGTCATTGAGGATGGGAGAGATGAGAGAGACAAATGGATGACAGGGAGGCCCACATGTAGTGAGATAAGGAGGGAGTTACTGTGCATGGGCCCACTGGTCATAGAGACATATATTAATATGGGTTGATTAAATTTTAAACCATGTAGGGCCCACGAGTAAGTGAGGGGTTTAACTATTTGGGATCACTGTGCACTTATTTGGTATGGGCCCACTTGTCATATATTTGAGCGGGCCCATGGGTCGGTAGCCGAGAGAGATGGGGGGATCTCCCCAATCAGAGAGGGAAGGCGAGGTACAAGAGACGGTCGGCATCGACGGCCGACGGCAGCTGAGGGGGTGTCGGCGAACGACGGCGAGGGAGGAGTAGCGGACTACGGGAATGGGATGAGGAGGAGTCAGCGAGAGAGGTGGACGGCTCAAATTGCGCAGATGGTGGCCTATGGCGGCAGGCGACGGTGACCCGAGGGCAGCGGTGGGGTGATGCTCCTGAGGTTCACTGCCGGCGATCATTTTGCCGATGGGGAAGGCCAAGATGCTTCGGATTGGACGCGGCTCGAGTGGAGGAAGGAAATGGAAAGAAGCATTGGCCCCTACCTTGCACAATGGCGAGAAATCGAGGGCGGCGTCAATGGTGGGGCAGCGGCGGCCAATTTGGGCATTTCCCCTACGGCGGTGCTTGGGCGCAATTGGAGACACGGCTGGGCTTGCAAGGTGGCAGGGAGTCCTACGGTGTGGTTAGCCCGGTGAATTGAGCTCCAGAGTGGCAGTTTGGGGGCGGGTCAGAGTAGCTATGGCGGTGGCGGAGGGAGAGCTTGAGCTTGCAGGGCAAAGATGGTGCGGCGGTGCAGAGGATTTATAGGTGCAGGAGGCGGCGCGTCGCAACGAGGGAGAAAGACGGTGGCTACAGTGGAGTGCGCCCATGGCGGAGATGACGCGACACGACGAGAGCTCGGGCCATGGCACACACTGTGGCCGTCGTCACACACTGGGGCCGGGTAAAAAGGGGGAGACCAAGAGGGATGGGCGCGGCAAGGTGATGGGACGGGACGAGCAAGCACGGTTGACCATGGGGCGCATGGGGGAGAAGATATTTTCTTTGGCGTCGTTTTATCGAACACGTGGGGCGCGTGCCGAGGAAGACGGAGGAGAACGATGACTGTTTGTCGGCCAGCGTGCGGGCGTGCATCACACGGCTGACCAGTGGGCCCATGCGGTCAGTGAGGCAGGCTGAGCGGCGGGCGCGTGTGCAAGGGCTCGCGAACAGGCGGCGAGCAGCGTGGGCTGGCTGCTTGGTGTGCCCTCTCAGCCCATGGCGCGTGCGGGCAGGCCACAGGCTGGCTCGGCTGCAGAGGTGTGCGGGAGAGGGACTGAGGCCGAGTAGGCCAAGAAGGAAAAGAAGAAGGCCCACGGTGAACAGTGAAGTTTGATAATTTCCAAGGAATTGCCTTGAGGTATTTTTGGAGAATTTGAAAGGATATTGGGATTTGGTGCTTGACTTTAATATTCTTAGGAATTAAATCAAGGGAATTCCAAGAGGGACTCTTATATATATATATGTGTGTGTGTGTGTGTGTGTGTGTGTGTGTGTGTGTGTGTGTGTGTGTGTGTGTGTACACATATATTTGAAGGAGAGGTTTAGAGAGAGTTTTTGAAAGGATGATTGAGAATTCAAACTAGGATTTGATTTTAAATTTGAGATTTGATCCTTTGGGAACTTTTGGGAATTTTGAGAGGGGTTTCTGTGGTTTGGATTTGAGCATATATATATATTGTTATTTGGAAGATATTTGGAAAAAAAAAAAGAGAAGATTCAATAGGGGACTTTGAATTGGAATTTTGATTTAATTTGGGATTTGATTCTCAAGGATATTTCGGGAATTTTCGCAATGGATTAGAATTTGAGGACCTCGAGGGAATTTTAGAATCCGAATTTAATTCTTGGGATTTGAGGGCTTTAGAAATATATAAATTGGCAAATTTTAGGAAGGGGGTTCTCGATGAAATTCAGAGTTTTCGAGAGGAACAAAATAAGGAGATTTTGGTGGAAGGCTTCAAAGGCGACTTTCGAAGGGTTTTATTGGAGGGCTTCGAATTGCAAAATCCGAACTCAAGTACAGAGATTTTTTTAGGAGGTATTTTGATTTTGAATTTTTCCGAGAAAATTTAGAGAGAGACAGTCGAATTGCAAAATTCGAGTCTCAGATTTTAGGAGAGAGTTTGGGACCGAGGTTTTTAGGGTTTTAAGGAGGTTTTGATCTAAGATCTATGGCACTTAATCCTTAAGCATACACAAAAATCCAAAAAAATTTTGAAATTAGGGTTTTTACTAAAATAGTTTTTAACGGCCCGGGAACCGGGGCGTTACATGAGTATATTGATGATGTGATGCCTTGCAATAGTGGTGGTGGGTTAGATAGCTCTGATGACGTCACTGGTTCTGAATGGAAGTGATGGACCCAATGATGAATTGTATGATGATGAATTTACTGCTGATTCTGAGGATGATCATCCATTCAATCCATTAACTAAGGATGACCAATTAGCATTAAATGAATGTCGTGCATTTGAGAAGGTGTACAGAAGGAATTCTTTTATCCATGAATTTAGGGACCTAAGTCACGCCAATCGTGCAATATTAGATGGTGGAGTCAACATAGATGATTTGCCTAAAGCATTTGAGAAGGATGGCCTAGCTAAAAATTTGGAGTTCCCATCTATGGCAGGGAACCGGCCGAGGAGTTGGAACTCAGTGTCAAAGTCTAACTAAGGGTTCATTCATGGAATAAGTTTTGTTAAGGATCTATTTGTAAAATAAGTTTTTAAAAAAGGGCTAAAAAGTAAAAAATCCAGATACTAGTATCTTGAAAACTAGAACCAAAAGGGAGATAATGGTGCATATATAGTACATGCAAGATCAATAATAAATGAACACGTGACACATGAAAGATAGCGGATGTCTGCGCAGTGTCTTTTTGGTATTAGCATGGCAAATCCAACACTCAAATGATCCGCCTAATCAAAGGGCTTGCGTGTTGGTCCATCAACAGCCTACAGCTCATGGGCTACTGTGCCCTTTCATGACACAAGATCAGCCCCGTCCATGTTGAAATGTACTAAGACTATCTCTAACAGGATAGGCATAGCGGAACCTAAAGCTAAAATACGTGTTCCAGGCTACTGCAGCAGAAAAAAACATGGTCCAATAGATTACCCATACGAAGCACCCATTTTCGGTCTCAGGCGAGGCGGAACCCAAATATGAGCGTCCTCTTTCCTCGACCTAAATTTTTTTCCTTTTTCCTTTTTCTGTTTCTTCTGTTGGGCCGGCGCCCTCGCTCGCACCCCTCTCCCGCGCCCGCGCCTGTGCCCTCGCCCGCGCCCTCAAAGATCGGATCTTTCCCACTAATTCCCAACACCAAATTCACAAATCTCCAAACATTTTTTTTACGAAGCCGGCATTCCCACCCCCACCGTCCCTCATTCCTCCACCTATCCAAACTCGCAATAGACCGCACGAATCAGAGGACCTTAGCCGCAGAACCTGTCAAGGAGCAGAATGCGGTTGGGTATGGAAAATTCTAGAATCGGCACGTACCTGGAGAGAAGAAGAGTGCGCCCCCCGCAAGAAGCGATTGCGAGTGGGAGTGGATCATATAGCAGCAACCAGGCCCGCCATCGAGCCAACCCGCAGTCCCCCCAGCCGGTATATCTCGCACGATACCCTCCATTTCCCGCATGAAAATTTCATCGTGCGCCCGCGAAGGAAACTGTCCGCGTGCGTGGTTTTCTTTTGCGTTCGCTGTTGGAGAAGGCGAGAAATAGGTGCGTGACCCTTTTACTGTAGCACGACGCATATCATCTAATGGGTCTCGTGTTTGAATCGTATTGTTGGAGATAGTCTAAAGACTTCGCAAATGGGCCTCATTTTGAAACACGCGCCAACTAGTTAAGGAAAAAGTTCACTTTAGATCCCTTAACTAAGGTTAAGTTTCATTCGTGCCCCTTAACAGCAAAACTGGGTATAGAGTGTCTTCTAATTTCTAAAACTAGTGCAAATCAAGTCCCTCGGTAATATTAAAAGCGGTTTTGATTAACGTGTGTCGGCGAAACGGGACTGGGGGTATCCATAGTCGCCGGGGATGCGTGGGTTTTCGGCCACGTCAGTTCCCCGGGGCCATGTCCTGCACGACTGGCGGCCGGCCGAGAGGCCGTGTCTCCCACCGGTCGCCCGTGCCCGGACGCGCCGCCTCCGGCCCCGGGCGTGTGTCGCCCGGGAACGGCCCCCCGCGCCCGGGCGCGTGTCGCCCGTGCCCGGACGCGCCACCTCCGGCCCCGGGTGTCGATGTTTTACACCGGCAATAAATATATGGGGCTACTCGGCGGATGGAAACTCGGTGGATTGCAAAGGAACACAAGGAAATTTTATACTGGTTCAGGCCCTCGATGTGAGGTAATACCCTACGTCCAGTTTATATGTATTCCTTTGAGGATATACTGTGGTAGTTCTGATGAACTGTATGGCCGTGTGCTTCTATGAGCTCTTCTCGTGCTTGCCCTCAGGGGGCGCCCTGCCTCCCCTTATATACTGGGGGACCGGGTTACAAGGTAGGAGTCCCCATCGGATTACGACTAGGAGATCTCCCCTTAGAGATATAACGTACCCGACTAGGACTGTATATTCCTTTCTATACAAGGCGAAGTCTGCCGAATCTAGCTATATCTCTAATTACAAGGCTAGGCCCATCCTCTGTCCGAGTGGCCCATATGCTTGTCATGAGGTACCCGGGGCCCATGGCACCCACAGTAGCCCCCGAGACCTTCATAGTTGAGTCATAGCTGATGCCGAGTGCTCATCCTCCACGGTGAAGTCTTCCCGAGTGCATTGCTCCCGAGTACTCTTTGTCTGAGTGCTGCTTCTCCCGAGTCCTGCTTCATGTCAGCTGGCAGCGAGGCTATGAAGGGCTCGATGTAGATGTTGGAATAGTGTGCGCCGAATAGGCGCACCTATTAGGTGTAGCCCCCGACTTTGTGCTTAATTGTGAAGACAATTAATCATAAAGTCAAAGATCTTTAACCTTGTAGTCTTTCCCGAGTAGATTACTACTGGTATATGAGACTCTTCGGTATCATGTCAACCGGAATATGATTTATAGTCTTGCCGAGTAGGGAACTACTCGTATATAGGACTCTTCGACTTCATGTCAGTCGGAATGTGTGTTTATAGTCTTGCCGAGTAGGATGCTACTCGTATATGGGACTCTTCAGCGTCATGTCAGCTGGAAAGGGGGTGTTTATAGTCTTTCCCGAGTAGTATACTACTCGAAAATCAGACTCGTCGGCATCATGTCAACCGGGATGATTATTTATAGTCTTTCCCGAGTGGCGTCCCATTCGGAAGTTAGACTCTTCAGCTCGTCAGCTGGAAGAATGTTTATAGTCTTTCCCGAGTAGTGCACTACTCGAAGGTTAGACTCATCCGCGTCATGTCAGCGGGAATGAGAATTTTATAGTCTCTCCCGAGTAGTGTACTACTCGAAAGTTAGACTCATCCGCGTCATGTCAGCGGGAATGAGAATTTTATAGTCTCTCCCGAGTAGTGTACTACTCGAAAGTTAGACTCATCCGCGTCATGTCAGCGGGAATAATGCTGCTCATGGCAACTGGTGGCCACGCATGTAGGCCGAGTACCACTGTATGAAAAATAAATCCATTACGTGGTTAGGTGTACTCGAGAGAGATACCTGCATCTCCAATTTTAATGAAGACCAGCTTGTGATCCTTGTAAGGATGTATCCTCGAGACCTGGTGGATAAGACAGATACCCAAACATATATGTTTAGCAATAAGGCTCTCATGAAGCATATCTGTTTACCTCATCGGCTCCTGTTGGTAGCACCAGCGCTATAATTTCAACTCAGCCTGCGGGCGGCCCACATGGAGCATGCTACTGTAGGAACTCATATCTTGGTGGCTGCTACCAAATAAGCCGGCCTGAGCCGTCCTATCCGGCATAGCTCTATAGAAGTATCATCCATCGCCTGTCAGGATGAGTTTTTTGGTGTTGATAACCGCAATCAGCCAGAGAAATCCTTATTCGCAAGCCTTTCCGACTTATGTTCTGGATGCAGCCTGGTTGCCATAGGTGCCCGAGCAGGTATGTTGCAGGATCTGCTTGCCCTCCTCAGGTGTGACGCAGTGCATGAGAACTCCGGATGCGCTTTGACGATGTAAGTCTTCTCTGACTTCAGAAGAGCCGAGCAGGGTACCCGAACCTTGCAGTAGCATAGGATTCGGCTAGCGACCCTCATGGGGCATACCCTACCCAACAGAGCTGTGACCAAATAAGGTACCCGAACCTAGCAGTAGCGTAGGATTCGGCTGGCGACCCTCATGGGGCGTACCCTACTTAGCCGAGTAGTACACAGCCCCGACTGGCGCCGGGGGCCGATTGTTAGCTCCCATGGAGCGTAGTCGGGGAAGATGACGTCCCGACTGGCGCAAGTACTCGGTAAGTAGCCCTCATGGAGCATCCCGAGTGTATTTCGGCAGACTTGTCCAGCCCCCGAGCGTAGGAGATAGGCTCGAAGCCCTGAGTTCCTGTCACGCATATCCGGAGCTGGGCCTGCAATATAAAAATATCGGATGAGTAGCATCTGATGATGAAAATAATCACCCGAATAAAATGTATTTTACAATGTATGTAAATACGTGTTCTTCCTCTTTTTGATATTAATTTCCTCGAGTAGTTGACCCCTTACGTTTAAGCACTCTGCCCGACTAGTCATAGCCCCCTAGCGTCGGGAGTTGGCTCATGGCTCTTTCCCAGGCACGCGTTTTGGGTGACTTGAGTTCGTCTTACATGGAGCAGAGTTTCACGGATCGAGATTTATGCTACTCGAGTACTTTTGTAATCATTTAAGAGCAAAAACGGAAAAAAGTAAATGCGCAGCTTATACACCTATTAGGTGTAAGCGGCTGTGGCACTAGCAAGGCCGAGTGAGGAGATGTTTATCAGAAAGCGACTTAGCTGTTTGGTATTTGGGAGTGGGGATGCCATCCTCGTGTTTGAGCTTGTGAGCCCCCGAGCGTGTCACTTGTTGTTCTGATAATCCTCAGTTGTTGAAGGTCGAAGGCGGTTGTGACCGACTGCCACAATGGAGCCGTTTGACTTGTGTTTGCGATTCCCAGCTTTAGTCGGGACCGCGTCGTCGGTGTCGTCCCGCTTCTTCTGTCAGGGTGACTTGTTGTCATCGAGGGCCTCGGCAACAGCGTGGGCCGAGTCGGCGTACTTGTTTGCCATGTCGAATAGGGCCTTGACAGAGTTGGGAGGCTTCCGCGTGAATTTGTCGATGAACGAGGTGTCTTTGACTCCTTTTCGAAAGGCGGCGATGACGACCTCATCCTTGATGTTCGGGATTGAGTTCCTCTTCTCAGAAAACCTCTTGATGAAGTCACGAAGAGACTCGTTCTTCCTTTGACGCAACTGATATAGGTCGTACTCAGAAGATGGCCTCTCGTATGTTCCCTGGAAGTTGGTGATGAACCGTTCCCGGAGTTCTCCCCAAGAGCCGATTGATTGCTTGGGAAGTCCTGTTAGCCATGTCCTCGCTGAGTCGGCTAGAGCAACTAGGAGGTAGTTAGCCATGACTTTGTGGTCACCTCCAGCAGCTTGGATTGCCAGAGTGTATGCTGTGAGCCAGGACTCGGGATCGGTCTTGCCGTCGTATTTTTCGATGCTTGTAGGCTTGAAACCCGACGGCCAGTCGACCTGTTGTAGCTCCTGGGTGAAGGCCGGTATGCCTTCGTCTTCATGAGGACTCCGACCCCGACTACG
Organism: Oryza meyeriana var. granulata; assembly: GCA_003991445.1. Taxonomy (NCBI): domain Eukaryota; kingdom Viridiplantae; phylum Streptophyta; class Magnoliopsida; order Poales; family Poaceae; genus Oryza; species Oryza meyeriana. The sequence continues at coordinate 361,173 of RYFJ01000976.1, forward strand.
GCGGCGAAACCGCTCGTAGTGGAGGCCGAATTGCTCGTTCTCGTCTTCCAGTTGGCGTTGCTCGTCTTCTTCTCGTTTGCGGCGCCGAGCATTAATGTCTTGCTGAAGGTCGCGCCGCAGTCGGTCTCGGAGGTCCTGGCTGTCCCGACGGTCGCTTCGACGCTGCCGGTTGTTGTGGTTGCCGAGTGACGTCTGGCTTGACTCCGCGTGCTGCCGACTAGAGCCGGCCGCTCGACGTCGCTTTGAGGTGGATAAGACTGCCGCTGGGGAAGTTGATTGACTGGTCAGTACGAGTGTGTTGCCCGACTGTTGGTGCTGCTGACATGCGGCAGCGGTAAGCATGGCTTTTATCCTTGCGATCGTCGGGGTGGCCTGGTGATCAGGCCCGACCTGGACCGTGTCCAGTAGGGTTACGGCTGCCACGACGTTCTGCTGTGGCGTGACGAAGACGTTGTGGTCGCCGACTTTTGTTTGGAGGGTTTGTTGATGAGCGGTTCGCCCAGCCCTGCGTAGGCCGTCGTTGTGGGCGTGCAGGCGTCTTGTTTCTTCCTCCTGTTGTTCTCGCAGACGGCAGGCCTCCTCCTCTTGTTGTTCGTGTAGTCGGCGTGATTCCTGAGTAGGAGTAGAGCCTTTGGATGCCATGAAGATTTCTCGTGGCGGGGAGAAGCTTGCCGAGCTGCTATCCGACTTAGAGTCGTAGTCCGACTGGAAGTCGGAGTCCGACTTCGAGTCGAAGTCGGGATGGTTGATGGGGATGAGTGTAACTCCGACCTCCCTAGATCCGTTCTCGAGCGGCTCGGAGCCGTATCCGAGTCGAACTCCAGGGGATCGGGTTTGCCGCGTCGGATGTAGATTGTAGATATCCGCGGCGTCGCCGAGTCCGAACGGGAAGTTGACGATCTCTTCCCTTCTCGGCCCGATCTCGGCTGGCTCAGAACCGAGTCCGAGTCGAACACTGGAAGGAAGAGTTGTCCCTGGACTCGGGCGTATTGGAGATCGCCGCAGCATGTCGTCGAAGATTGCCGCAGCGTCGTGTGGGCCGACTGGCGCGGAGTCAGCTGGTTCCTCGGCCGGTTGGATCGGGTCCGTGTCGGCCGGGGTGAGATTGCCGATCTGGTCGGCGACGAAGTCAAGGCTTCTGAATGCGATTGTATCTCCGGGGGGGAGTTTGCCGCCGTCGACTTCGGTTGCTGGATCCATCGAGCTTGTAGATGTAGATCGCGCCGAAGCCCCTACCTGGCGCGCCAACTGTCGATGTTTTACACCGGCAATAAATATATGGGGCTACTCGGCGGATGGAAACTCGGTGGATTGCAAAGGAACACAAGGAAATTTTATACTAGTTCAGGCCCTCGATGTGAGGTAATACCCTACGTCCAGTTTATATGTATTCCTTTGAGGATATACGGTGGTAGTTCTGATGAACTGTATGGCCGTGTGCTTCTATGAGCTCTTCTCGTGCTTGCCCTCAGGGGGCGCCCTGCCTCCCCTTATATACTGGGGGACCGGGTTACAAGGTAGGAGTCCCCATCGGATTACGACTAGGAGATCTCCCCTTAGAGATATAACGTACCCGACTAGGACTGTATATTCCTTTCTATACAAGGCGAAGTCTGCCGAATCTAGCTATATCTCTAATTACAAGGCTAGGCCCATCCTCTGTCCGAGTGGCCCATATGCTTGTCATGAGGTACCCGGGGCCCATGGCACCCACACCGGGCCCCGGGCGCGTGTCACCCGGGAGCGGCCCCCCGCGCCCGGGAGCGCCGCCTCCGGCCCTGGGCGCGTGTCGCCCATGCCCGGACGCACCGCCTCCGGCCCCGGGCACGTGTCACCCGTGCCCGGACGCGCCGCCTCCGGCCCGCCGCGTGTCGCCCGGGAGCGGCCCCCCGGGCCCGGACGCGCCGCCTCCGGCCCCGGGCGCGTGTCGCCCGTGCCCTGACGCGCCGCCTCCGGGCGTGTGTTGCCCGGGTCAGACGACCGGACCGGCCGCCCGCAGCACGCGGCCAAGGGCTCCTCCAGGCGCGGCGCAGCAGGCGGCTGCGGGCATGCGCGTGCTCCAGCCGCCCATAGCAGCAGCGGCTCCGGCGTAGGACTCCGCAGGCAGACATGTGCACAGGAGAACTCACCGGAAAAGCTCTTTCTCCGTATTCTGGCACTGTGGACTCCCCTCGCCTATAAAGGAGGATCCATGCCACATTTAGAAGGGGACCCGGGCTCGGACTCTGACTTAACCCCGGGCTCTCCGACTCTAGCTCACTCTCAGACCTACTGTTCTTCTTCCTCAGCGCCGGCAAGCTACCTGAGCTCACCTTGTAAACACCAAGTCACATTCATCCACCTGATAGCCAAAAACACACACAGGAGTAGGGTATTACGCTCCGGCGGCCCGAACCTGTATAAATCCTCGCGTCTCTCTCGTGTGTGCTGTTCATCGTCTTCCCCGCGGGATCCCCTCGGTTCGGACGGTCCGGACCCGGTTCGGACGGTCCGGACCCTTCAGCCTCCGTCCTCTGCTTCACCGCGGTTTGGACGGTCCGGGCCCGCTATGGACGGTCCGAACCCCGCAGTCTTTTCTACGTCTTCTTCGCCTATCTTTCTGCTACACCTGAAGCCGGCTCCGCCTGAGAACTACTCCCCTGGCCGAATCTCAAAAGGGGGTCTCCCGACTTCCCGCTGTCGAGGTTTAAACCGCCGACAGCTGGCGCGCCAGGTAGGGGGAGTTTCCTTTTCAGGTGGTACGCTGGCGCCTCCGACACCGACGCGCTCCATGGCGGAAGGCCATCGTCCGCGGGACTCCAACAATGGCCATGGCGACCTCCGCGACTGGCTGGACCGGACGCGGGTTCAGGGGGACGCCCGGGTCACGATCGAGCGGCGCGCGAACGCTGCTGCAAGTGCTGGGGCCCCCGACCAGGATCCTGAAGAGGATGGCAAGCTTTCACGTTCTGCGCTACGGCGGAACAGGAGGAAGCGCCAGAAGGCCAAGGCGGCAGCCGAGAGCTGCGCCTTGGCGGCTACGGACAGCCCCCGGAGCTACGATGCCCGCAGGGGCCATGGTCGCCGCAAGCGGTGAAAGGCCGCACGCGCGACGCCACCGCCGGCAACAGCCCAGAAGTGGTGCCCTCTCCACCAGACGGACTGGCACGACATTGCGGAGTGCCGCGCCGTCCAGCACTCACCCGAGCGTGCCGAGCCAGCCTTAGCTCGGGGGTGGTGCGCCTATCACAACATGGACCGGCACGACATCACGGAGTGCCGCGCCGTCCAGGGCATGGCCGAGCGTCTTAAGCCGGCCGCAGCCCGAGGTTGGTGCGCCTTCCACGACACGGACCGGCACGACATCACGAAGTGTCGTGCCGTCCAACGCTTAGCCGAGAGTCTCGAGACGGCCGAAACCCGGAGGTGGTGCGCCGTCCACGAGACGGATTCGCACGACCTCGTGGAGTGCCGCGCCGTCCACAAGTTGGCCGAGCGCGTCCAGAAGTCCCGGCAGGAGCAGTAGCGGGCCCGAGCTCGCTCCCTCTCAAGGGACCTGAGCCCGTCCGGTCGGAGCCCCTGGCTCCCGGGCGCGCATGTCTAGCCCCGGTCGCAGCCTTTGGCTCCCGGGTGCGAGCCTAGCCCCGGTCGGAGCTCGGCTCCCGGGAGCGGCTATCGCCCCGGTCGGAGCCCTTGGCTCCCGGGTGCGTCCTTAGCCCCGGTCGGAGCTTAGCTCCCGGGAGCATGTTTAGCCCCGGTCAAGCCCCTGGCTCCCGGGTGCCTATCTGGCCCCGGTCGGAGCCCTTCGCTCCCGGGCGCCGATCTCGCCCCGGTCGGAGCGTGGCTCCTGGGCGCGCATAAATCGCCCCGGTTGAAGCCCTTGGCTCCCGGATACACGCGTAGGGTACGACTACCCGGACTTCATCGGACGCGAAGGCAAGTCCGGGCGGTTTGTCCCGACTAAGTCTGGGGCCTCCGGGTCCCGGACACATATAGGGGGTAATAATCCGGACCGCGCCGCCCCGTCGAGCGCGAGTCCGGGCAGGCCGCTCCCGGTCGATAAGTTCCCGGTTGAACGGCTGCCCCCGGTTGATCGGCCGCTCACGGTTGATTAGCTCCCGGTTGACCGACCGCTCCCGATAGACCGGTACCTCCCGGTTGGGGATCTTCTCCCGGCGTCGAGAGCTCGCTCCCTCCCGACGAAGCTAAGCTCGAGCACAGCCCCTGACAGGCCAAAACAGCTGCCGAGTGCTCCGCGATGGCTGCTGTGGGCAGCCCCCGAGGCGACATCGCCCACGAAGACGACGACGGCGGCAATAAGCGGCAAAGGGTCGCACCTGCGCCACCGCCGCCGGCAATGGCCCGGGGGTGGTGCGCCGTCCCCAAGACGGACTTGCACGTCCTCTCGGAATGCCGTGCCATCCAAAAGCAGGCCAAGCGCGTTCAAGGCGATTCGGACGGTCCGATCCGAAGGTGGACGGTCCGATCGCCCTGGACCGGACGATCCGACGCGAAGTCGGACGGTTCGATCGCTCTAATTCGGACGGTCCTTTTCCCTTGGCGGACGGGCCGAATCCCGCTCCCGCGCACAGGTCTGGCCCCGGTCTGAGCCTGGCTCCCGAGCGCGCCTACCTAGCCCCGGTCGGAGCCCTTGGCTCCCGGGCACGTACCTCCTCCCGGTCAGAGCCCTTGGCTCCCGGGTGCGTATCTAGCCCCGGTGAGAGCCCTTGGCTCCCGGGCGCGCGTATTTAGCCTCAGTCCGGGGCCCCCTGGGTCCCGGGCACATATTTGAGCCGAGGCACGGATTCCCGAATCCGTGTCCCGGGCCCGACACCAGGGTGCCGAACCAGGGCGGCCTCGCCAAGGCGAATGCAGGCCTAGGAACGCGACACCCGGAATAGGGCGCGAAGCCCGGATAGCACCGCCCCGGCGAGAATGCTTCCGGAAGGTCGTCTCACATCCCATACTCAAGCCCGGGCCCCCGGAACCCGGCTTATGTCAAAACCGTATTCTAGTCCGGGGCCCCGGGTCCCGGACACATATCCTGAGCGCTGGCCGGGGCCCCCGGGTCCCGAGCACATGCCGGACTCGAGCTCGCGAGGGAAGCGAGCCCGAGCTCCATCCTTAGCACATCAAGTATCTTCACAAATCTATCCGTGTAAACATCCTGTAAGTTGGGCGAACCCGGGCCAGCGCCGGACTTCTCCGAAACTCAGCGCAGGCCGGGGCCCCATGTATATACACTTTACATAAACAGCATTTTTTATCCTTCCTTCCCGGTCTCGTTCCTTTCGTCGTTTCCCATGTGTTGCGTTCGGGGCGGTCTCACCCCTTGGAGGTATCATCGGGCCGCGCCCGTACGGCGGCCGGGTTATGCGCAAACCCAGCCACCGTACGGGCGCGACCACGACGGCGCCTTCGGGATATGGTTGACACCACGGCTTGTAGCATGGAGTGGACAAGAGAACGGACCGGACGCTCTCACAGTTCACTATGTACAGAGTAGACCTTTCCCCCGGCGGTCCCGGGGGCGATTCATACCACATCAAGCCAGGCGCCCGAGGAGACCCCGTGTCTTCCTGGTCTACCGGGCCGAAGCCGTTCTGTCGCCAGACCTCTCCTTCGGCTCTCGGGTACAGCGCTACATCGACAAGCGTCGACCACGACAAATATGCAGCTCAAAAACCTCGACTTCCTCGAGGAACGAAGGTGGCGCACTCCGTTCCGCGTCGCTCGTTGCTAGCAAGGCCTCAAGCGCTATCTTTAGCGTAAGGTTCGGGCCCGATCACTTCAGGTTGGAGGCTTGAATCTCCGCCGCGTCCTCGCACGGGTCGGAATGAAATCTTCCCCCTGTGGGAAGGCCCCCCCTGGTGATCGGAACTTCCCAACCGGGCCTCGGTAAGCCTGGGAGCATCTTCACAAATATTATCTGAATCCTGTAAGTGCCTCTAAACCTCAGCACTAACCAGGGCCCCCTGGTATATACGCTTCCATATGATCAGCGTTTCTATTCAATAAACCTATCTATCCCGGTACCGTGCCCTTCGTCTCTTTCCGTGTGTTGCGCTCGTGGCTGTCTCATCCCCCGGGGCCATACCAGGCCGCGCCCGTGCGACGGTTGGGATCGTGCATTATCATCAATCCCCTACCGACGAGCTACCGTATCCCCTCCTGCTAAACCCTGGACACTGTCCAAGCCCCGGCTTGCGGTGCCCCGCCTGGTTGGCTTGGGGCTCGGTTTTTTCCAGAGGTAGGGGGTGAAATGCTTATGCGTGATCCTTCCCTCCGCACGGTCGCGACCGCGAAGACACCTTTGGGAGGTGATCGACGCCACTGATCGTAGCACGGAACGGACAGGGGAACGAGCCAAATACTCTCACGACTCGTCATATGCAGATTAGACCAGTTCCCGGCAGGGTTAGGCAGGCCTTCCGAACCTCGACGCGGCCCATGGAGCCCGGCCTAGCCGGCCCTTCCCCGGCAGCCGCCGAGGCGCCGGGTGCGCCGCCGCCTGGCCACTCTGCGCTCGGTCAAGTCCGTTTCCGCGGCTTCGCAGTGCTCCCCCGGACCCGGGAGGCGGGAAGGGAAACGCCTGCGGACTCGATCGTCCCACCAGAGTCATCCTCGGCCCCTCGCAGCAATCGAGGACCGTGCTCCCGGGGCAGGCGGCTGCTCCAGGCTCCGGACGCTACGGCGGATCACGGCGTATCGGCCGACGTTCAGCGTTCCCGGGAGCGAGCAACGCTCTTGGCCCCGGGATAGTCCTCACAAAGCCACGTCGCCCTCCGGACAACACAATAAACCAAGGTACAAAGTATAAACATAAACACATACATATACAAATGTCTTTCTTGTACAAGACAGGCAGAATCGGTGCGCAAGCACGAGCGAGGCCCGAATCGCACGGGGCGCGGTCACCGCTGTGCTTCTAACCAGACCCCGAAGGCGGCGCCGAACGACGTCGGAAGGGGAGCACCCGGGGGCATGGAGGGCCCCCGGGCCCCGAAGGCAACCGCAGAGGGTGTCAAAAGGGAACCGGCCTCTTCCTCGACCCCTTCGTCAGGCTTCGGCTCTACAAGATGTTCGCCGCGGTCGGAGAACCCTGCCTCCGGAGCAGCGGACTCGACCACGGCCTCCCACGCCTCCTCGCGAACCACCGCGACCTCCTCACGCACGGCGAATTCACACCCCCGAGACACGAGCCCGGCCTCTTGGACCCAGACATTTTCTTCTGGGGAGGGTGTTTCCTTCTCCCGCACCTCCATCTCGGACCGAGCACGGCAGGCCTCGTCGGCAGCAACCTTGGCGGCGCCCTCCAGTTGGACGCCGCGATCGGACTGTCCACCCTCCGATCGGACTGTCCGGACCACAACGACCTCTCCGGTTCCAAAGAACCCGAGAGTGTCCTCGCTACCCTCGGTGGCGGGGCGCGAGCCCGCGCCTCGCACTGTGGCTCCGAGCCGTCATACACTGGTCGCTAGCTGTGGCTCCGAGCCCAGCGGCAACCCCACAAAGTGGAACATACCCGCCGCGTTCATCCCGGGGCCCCGGGTCCCGGGCCCACATCGGACCCGGCAAACAAGCGGCAAACCAGGTAGGCCCCACGTCCCCTTGTTTCTTCAAGACATGGCCCTGTTCCTGCCCGGAGTTGTTCCCGGTCGAGCAACAGGGCCAGGGGCCACTATCGGCAAAACGGGACTGGGGGTATCCACAGTCGCCGGGGACGCGTGGGTCTTCGGCCACGTCAGTTCCCCGGGGCCACGTCCTGCACGACTGGCGGCCGGCCGAGAGGCCGTGTCTCCCGCCAGTCGCCCGTGCCCGGACGCGCCGCCTCCGGCCCCGGGCGTGTGTTGCCCAGGAACGGCCCCCCGCGCCCGGGCGCGTGTCGCCCGTGCCCGGACGCGCCACCTCCGGCCCCGGGCCCCGGGCGCGTGTCACCCGGGAGCGGCCCCCCGCGCCCGGGAGCGCCGCCTCTGGCCCTGGGTGCGTGTCGCCCATGCCCGGACGCACCGCCTCCGGCCCCGGGCACGTGTCGCTCGTGCCCGGACGCGCCGCCTCCGGCCCGCCGCGTGTCGCCCGGGAGCGGCCCCCCGGGCCCGGACGCGCCGCCTCCGGCCCCGGGCGCGTGTCGCCCGTGCCTTGACGCGCCGCCTCCGGGCGTGTGTTGCCCGGGTCAGACGACCGGACCGGCCGCCCGCAGCACGCGGCCAAGGGCTCCTCCAGGCGCGGCGCAGCAGGCGGCTGCGGGCATGCGCGTGCTCCAGCCGCCCATAGCAGCAGCAGCTCCGGCGTAGGACTCCGCAGGCAGACATGTGCACAGGAGAACTCACCGGAAAAGCTCTTTCTCCGTATTCTGGCACTGTGGACTCCCCTCGCCTATAAAGGAGGATCCATGCCACATTTAGAAGGGGACCCGGGCTCGGACTCTGACTTAACCCCGGGCTCTCCGACTCTAGCTCACTCTCGGACCTACTGTTCTTCTTCCTCAGCACCGGCAAGCTGCCTGAGCTCACCTTGTAAACACCAAGTCACATTCATCCACCTGATAGCCAAAAACACACACAGGAGTAGGGTATTACGCTCCGGCGGCCTGAACCTGTATAAATCCTCGCGTCTCTCTCGTGTGTGCTGTTCATCGTCTTCCCCGTGGGATCCCCTCGGTTCGGACGGTCCGGACCCGGTTCGGACGGTCCGGACCCTTCAGCCTCCGTCCTCTGCTTCACCGCGGTTTGGACGGTCCGGGCCCGCTGTGGACGGTCCGAACCCCGCAGTCTTTTCTACGTCTTCTTCGCCTATCTTTCTGCTACACCTGAAGCCGGCTCCGCCTGAGAACTACTCCCCTGGCCGAATCTCAAAAGGGGGTCTCCCGACTTCCCGCTGTCGAGGTTTAAACCGCCGACAACGTGCCACCTATATGACTTGTTTGACTTGTCTTTATCCCATGTAGCGTTAACGTAGTGCTTATGTGACAATGAAAGAAAAATAAAAACTAAAATAAATATGTGGGGCCCATATATCAATCCCATAAAAAATAAAAAATAGTAAGACCCATATATCATTAGGTCCCACTCCCTCCACCTCACCCTCCCTCCTTCCCCTTCCTCTACCCCCTCCCTCTCCCCCATCTCTCTCCCTCTCTCTCTATACTCCATCTATCTCCCAACGAAGAGAGAGAGAGGTAGACAACGGCGGCAGGGGATGGGGAGGAGGGTGCTCTGCCAGCGCCAACACAGTAGTGATCGGGCTGATGTCCCCATCGAGCCGTGCCGCTTGTGCCCTCGTCGAGCAGGGGAGGAGGCGGCTAGGTCACGCCGTGGCCGACGGGGTGACGGGCCTAGATCCGTGCCGTGATCGACGAGCCCAGCGAACGGAGGAGCTGGACGGTGGCGCCGGCTTCGAGAGGAAGGCAGATGCAGCTGTCTTCTTCCCCACTGCAGTACCGAGGAGGTGGAATGAGCTCGCCGGCCTGCCCACTCCTCCTTCATCGGGGCCCCTTCTCGTTCCGCATCAGCCTCCTGTCGGCGTCGTCCTTCCACGTCGTTGCGCTCACTGGCCTTCTTCTCCGCCGCCGGCGCCACCGTATGGGCCTCCCTTCACACGCAGATGGGCGAGCAAGCTCGAGCTCATGCGGCCGCCGCCGCCGCCGCCGCCGCCTCCCTTTGCGCGGGGCTCATGATGCAGAGGCGAACGGCTGGGGGCAATGACGATGAGGTTGGCAACAAGGCGACGAGCGCCACCACCTTCTCTCTTCCCCACGACGGCAAGGGCAAGCTCGGCTCCTCTGCAGCAAGAACACCTTCTCAGGGACCACGGCCGCGCTCGTCATCTCCCTCGATGCCGGCTTGCTTCCGTCTCACGCTGGGTCGCCGCCGCCTACCTCTATACTGGAGCTGAGACCATGTCAGGGAGCCGAGATCTGACAAGGCCGCCGCCGCCTCGTTGAGCTCGACGGTGGGGGCATCGACTTCGTCGGTGGTACTCCCCTATCTATCCTCTGCCGCTGCCGTGCTCCCCTACTCGATTTGCTGTGAGAGTGGAGAGAACGGGGAGCTGGAGAAGTTGTAGATGGTCACTGTTTCACTAACATGTGGGGCCACTCTGTTTTTATTTTTTTTCTAATCATAATGCCACATAAGTATTAACGTAGGAACCACGTCAGCCAAAATCACCATAAAAATTACCAAAAGATTTGATTTACAAGTTGAAGGATGCTCTGTATCCAATTTTATAGTTAAGTAATGTGAATAAAAAAACTCAACGTACAGCCGAGTGACCTGACTTTTTTTTCTCTTAAGTAATAAGGGAACCATCTGGACCAACAATATTGGGCCCATCGGGCCCACGAAGGAGTCCTGCCTCCCAATATCTCCGCGTCATCTATACGCCACGCGATGACGCGAAGCCTTCCCCCTCCCCTTCAGCCTTCCGGCCGCGCCAAGTTACCACCATAGAACTCCGACTCCGAGTTGGTGTCGAACAGAGAGCGCCTTGTCCTACATAAAGCACGGGTTCTCGATCTGCGCATCCATTCCACCCCCACGCCTCGATCTACCGCTCCGCTTCTTCCTCTTCTCATTCGTCTCCGACTCCCCGCGATCTCTTGCTGATGGCGACGGTGTCCTCCTGCGCCTCCTGCTCCGCCGCCGATTCTCTCTCCTCGGCGTCCTTCTGCGGAGGCTCCTTGAGGATGCAGGTGCGTGCCCCCTTCTTCTTCCTGGAGTCGGGCGTCGGCGGCGGCGAAGGCTGCTTCTGCCCTTCGAGCCCGCTGGTGATGGCACCTCCGCCGCGCGCTGCCTCGCCGGACTACACCCCGTCGACGCCTCCGCGCTGGGCAGCGTCACCAGACTACGCTCCATTGACTCCTCCGCGTCGGGCAGCGTCGCCGGGACTACACCCCATCTACGCCTCCGCGCCGCGCCTCGTCGCCGGACTACACCCCATCGACTCCTCCGTGGCGAGCGGCGTCACTGGACTACACCCCGTTGACTCCTCCTCGTCGCGCCGCCTCGCCGCACTACACCCCGTCGACTCCTCCACGCCGGGCCGCGTCACCGGACTACACCCCGTCGACGCCTCCACCTCGGGCTGCGTCGCCCGACTACACCCCGTTGACGCCTCCGCGAGCCGCGCCGCTGGACTACACGCCGCTGTCCCCTCCGCGCCGTGCCGTGTCTCCGGAGTACACGCCGTCGAGCCCTGCGGGCCGAGCCGCTTCGCCGGACTACACCCGGTCGACGCCCTCGCGACGGGCCAAGTCGCCTGACTACACCCCGTCGAGCCCTCCGCCCCGTGCCGCGTCTCCGGACTACAGCCCCAGCGGCAGCACGCGGCCCCCGTCGCCGACTCCGTCCGATCCAGAGTCTGCCGCGCCTCCCCTGCGGCGCCGCCACCATCCCTACCAGAGGAGCGGCTCCGGCGGCACCTGCTCGTTGCGCGCGGCCCGGGTCACCGGCGGCCGGCATCGCCGTCTCAGCTTCCTGCACGGATACTAGGCACCTTGTAACAGGACAACTTCGATTCTTGATGTAACTAATGTATGGCACAATAAATCGTGTGCCTTTATCTATTTTTGAGCAAATCTTGTGTTATCTTGGATGTAACTATATCAAATTTTATAGAAATCTGATGGCTTTTTTATTTCCTGCCCAGTGGACTTTTGTTCGATATTCCTCTGATATGAACAGAGCTCAGTGTTGGTCTTATATGTAAATTGCATCAGATATATCTTTCATGATATCAAATTGCATAAAACTTCTTTTGACTCAGTGTAAATGCAACCTTTATATATTTCTTCCTTCGTTTCAAAATATAGCTACTTTTAGAGTTTCAACATGTCCTAAATATAGCTACTCGGAAGATGTAAAACTTTAATTTTGGCACCAAACTTTCTATCATATCTTTAGTAGTCCACATGCCTTAACTAGAGTAGGCCCCATACCCGCCTATTATAATAAGAGATATTTTTAATCTTGCACCCTAATCTTTAATTACTAAAAAAAATTTAAGATAGCTGTCGGAGGATGAAACCTCGACGGCGGGAAGTCGGGAGACCCCCTTTTGAGATTCGGCCAGGGGAGTAGTTCTCAGGCGGAGCCGGTGTCAGGGTGTAGAAGAAGGATACGCGAAGAAGACGTAGAAGAAACAAAGGAGTCCGGACCGTCCGAAGCGGGTCCGGACCGTCTGGACCGAGGAGATCGCGCGGGAAAGAAGGGATCGATGCACAAGGAAGACACGAGGATTTATACAGGTTCGGGCCGCCGGAGCGTAATACCCTACTGCTGTGTGTGTTTCGCTATGAGGCGGATGAATGTGGTATTGTGGTTACAAGGTGTATCTAGCTCACGGCCGGAGCCGGAGAAGAAGAACAGTGGTTAGAGAGTGAGCTCGGGGGTGCAGAGCAGAGAGTTAGAAGACGGGGAAGCTCCTGTGTCGTCCCCCCCCCCCTTCCTCGGTGGCTTGGATCCTCCTTTATAGAGTCAGGGGAGTCCACAGTGCCCCGTACAGAGAGAGAGGTTGCTATGTCTTGTTGCACGCTCGTGGCCGCCTGCTGCACCGCGCCGGAGAGACGTCCAGTCGCCCACGCCCGCTCACCGAGCCTTGCGGGAGGCACGCCGGGTCGCCCGGTCGCCCGCTGCAGGCGGCTGGTCTGGTCGGCCCCTTGCTGGGCGGTTGTGTACGGCTACAGCAGCGCACCCTGTTGAGAAGTGAGAGTGCACGTCGCTATGTCTCGGACTGTGCAGGGAGCAGGCCCACGGGGGGCCGTTTTGAGAATCCACGCGCGTCCCACCGGGTGGCGGGGCGCGGCACGCCCCGTCGCCTGTCACCCGGGTCTGGGGGCGGCGCCCCCGGGCACGGGGAGGCGCTCCCGGGGCCGGGGGCGACGCATCCGGGCATGGGGGGGGGCGCGCCCTGGGCCCGGACACCGTGCGGGAGACACGGCCGGCACGGGGAGGCACGTCCGCGGCCGGGGGCAACGCATCCTGGGACCGGGAGGCGCGCCCGGGCCCCGGACACCGTGCGAGAGACACGATCGCAGCCGGTCGTCAGTCGTGCAGGACGTGGCCCCGGGGAACTGACGTAGCCGAAGACCCACGCGTCCCCGGCGACTGTGGATACCCCCAGTCCCGTTTCGCCGACAGTGGCCCCTGGCCCTGTTGCTCGACCGGGAACAACTCCGGGCAGGAACAGGGCCATGTCTTTAAGAAACAAGGGGACGTGGGGCCCACCTGGTTTGCCGCTTGTTTGCCGGGGTCCGATGTGGGCCCGGGACCCGGGGCCCCGGGATGAACGCGGTGGGTATGTTCCACTTGTGGGGTTGCCGCTGGGCTCGGAGCCACAGCCAGCGACCAGCGTATGACGGCTCGGAGCCACAGTGCGAGGCGCGGGCTCGTGCCCCGCCACCGAGGGTAGCGAGGACACTCTCGGGTTCTTTGGAACCGGAGAGGTCGCCGTGGTCCGGACAGTCCGATTGGAGGGTGGACAGTCCGATCGTGGCGTCCAACTGGAGGGCGCCGCCCAGGTTGCCGCCGACGAGGCCTGCCGTGCTCGGTCCGAGATGGAGGTGCGGGAGAAGGAAACACCCTCCCCAGAAGAAAACGTCTGGGCCCAAGAGGCCGGGCTCGCGTCTCGGGGGTGTGAGTTCGCCGCGCGCGAGGAAGTTGCGGAGGTTCGCGAGGAGGCGCGGGAGGCCGTGGTCGAGTCCGCTGCCCCGGAGGCAGGGTTCTTCGACCGCGGCGAACATCTTGTAGAGCCGATGCCTGACGAAGAGGTTGAGGAAGGCGCCGGTCCCCTTCTGACGCCGCCCGGGGTACGGTCCGAAGAAGGCCAGCGATCTCTCCCCGTGCGACGGTGTCTTTGGGTGAACATCTGGTGGAGCCGATGGCCGACGAAGAGGTCGAGGAAGACGTCGGTTTCCTTGTAACGCCATCCGCGGTCGCCTTCGGGGCCCGGGGGCCCTCCATGCCCCCGAGCGCTCCTCTTCCGACATCGCCCGGGGTCCGGTCGGAAGTACACCGGTGACCGCCCCCCGCGCGACAACATCTCCGGGCTTCGCTCGTGCTTGCGTTCCGGTTTTGCCTGTCTTGTTCAAAGAGAGATATTTGCATATGTATATGGTCATGTCTATACTTTTCGTACCTTGGTTTATTGGGTTGTTTGGAGATCGCTTGCACTCGGGGTCCCGCGTCTGGGGAGGTCGAGTACCGGGGGCCATCCGACATCGAGGGCCAGCAACCGCGAACCACCGTAGGGTGTGAGACCCCTGTCCGGGCCCCGGCGTAGCCGCATGCCCCGGGAGCTCAGGCCCCGGGGGCGGCGAACGCGACCGTTGAAACGCCTCGGGAGCTCGGTTCCCGGGGGCGCGAGATGTCCGGAGGTGAGCTTGGCGGAGCGACGAAGTCCGTAGGTCCGGCCCCTTCCGTCTTTTGGGTCCGGGGGCCCTCCGTGCCCTCGGGCCCTGTTGGCCTAGGGAGCACAGCGATGCCGCGATGACAGGCTCTACATGATGAACCGTGAGAGCACTTGGCTCGTCCCCTTGTCCATTCCATGCTGCGAGCCATTGCGTCTACCACCTCCTGGGGGCCTCTTCGCGGTTGCGACCGAGTGAAGGAAAGGATTGCGCATAAGGAATTTGCCCCCTAGCAGCGGAAAAAACCGAGCCCGAAGCCAACCAGAGCGGGACACCGTAAGCCGGGGCTTAGACGATGTCCGGGGTTTAGCAGATGGGATACAGTAGCTCGCTGGTAGGGAACAGATGCTTAGGCGCAACACCCAGCCACCGCACGGGTGCGACCCGATTATGCCCCCAGGGGGGAGATCACCACGATCGCGACATAAAGAAAGGATAAGGGCACGAGCCCGGAAATGATAAATAAAAGTATTACTATGGAAAGCGAATACACCTGGGGCTCGGCCTCGGTCAGTGCTGAGGTTTAGAGGCACTTACAGGATGTGTTTTCAGATAATACTTGTGAAGATGCTCCCGGGCTTACCAAGCCCGGTTGGGAAGTTCCGATCACTAGGGAGGGGCCTTCCCACGGGGGGAAGATTTCATTCCGATCCGTACGAAAATACGGCGGAGATTCAAACCCCCAACCCGAGGCGACCGGACCCGAACCTTACGCTAAAGATAGCGCTTGAGGCCTTGCTGGTAACGAGCGACGCGGAGCGGAGCGCGCCACCTTCGTTCCTCGAGGAAGTCGAGGTTGCCGAGCTGCATATTTGTCATAGTTGATGTTTGTCGATGTAGCGCTATACCCGAGAGCCGAAGGAGAGGTCTGGCGACAGAACGGCTTCGGCCCGGTACACCAGGAAGGAACGGGGTCTCCCCGGGCGCCCAGCTTGGTGTGGTATGAACCGTCCCAGAACCGCCGGGAAAGGTCTACTCTACACATAGGAACTGTGAGGAGCGTCCGGCTCGTTCCCTTGTCCATCCCATGTTACGAACCCAACACATGGGAAACGACAAAAAGGAATGAAACCGGAAGGATATTAAAAACTTTGCGTATGTAAAGTGTATATACATGGGCCTCGGCCAGCACTGAGTTTCCGGAGAAGTTCGGCGCTGGCCGAAGGTTCACCGTCAACTTACAGGTCGTTTATACAGATAGGTTTTGTGAAAATACTTGATGCGCCTAGGGATGGAGCTCGGACTCGCTTCCCTCGCGAGCCCGAGACCGGCATGTTCTCGGGCCCGGGGGCCCTGACTATCATGCGGAGGACGTGTCCGGAACCCGGGGCCCCGGACTGGAATACGTTTTTGATGTAAAGCCGGTGTTCCGGAGGCCCGGGCTTGAAATATGGAATGTGAGAGGCCTTCCGGATGCATTCTCGCCGGGGCGGTAAAAGCTGTCCGGGGGACTCCGCGCCCTAATCCGGGTGTCGCGTTCCTAGGCTTGCACTCGCCTTGGCGAGGCCGCCCTGGTTCGGCTCCTCGGTGTCGGGCCCGGGCACAGATTCGGGAATCCGTGCCTCGGCTCAAATATGTGCCGGGACCCAGGGGCCCCGACTGGAATAAGATTCGATATGTATTATCAACATGTGCCCGGGCACAAAAGAGCCGGGGCAAGACATGGACCATATCGGGACGACTTCCCGGACCCGTCCTTCCGAGGCGACCGGTCCGGGTACTAGCGCCTTTTGAAGCTGTTCCGGCTCGGGAGCGGGCATCGGACCGTCCGCCTAAGGGTCGGACCGTCCGAGGCGCAATGACCGGACCGTCTGCCGGGGGGCACGGACCGTCCGAATCGCCTCGGCCCGCTTGGCCTGCTACTTGGGCTCTGCCGGGACTCGAGTTCAGCTCCCTCGGGCTCAGGCCCTTGAGAGGGAGCGAGTCTCCGTGACGACCGGGGGGGAAACATGCACCGGGACCAGGGGCTCGACCGGGCTAGATACGCGCGCCCGGAGCTAAGCTCCGACCGGGCTAAGGACGCACCCGGGAGCCAAGCTCCGACCGGGCTGAGTACGCTCCCGGGAGCCAAGGGCTCGGACGGGGCTAAGTACGCGCCCGGAGCCAAGCTTCGACCGGGCTATTTACGCACCCGGGAGCTAAGCTCCGACCGGACGGCTCAGGGTCCCTTGAGAGGGAGCGGGCTTTTGATACCGGAGAAAAACCTTCAACCGGGAGCGGCCTGCCGGACTCGCACTCGACAGGCCGGTGGTCCACTATTACGCCGGGACCCGGAGGCCCCGGACTGAGTCGGGACGAACCGCCCGGACTCGCCATCGCGTCCGATGGAGTCCGGCAGTCGCACCCTATGTGCGCCCGACCCGGAGGGCCGGACTGAGTCGGACAAAAACCGCCCGGGACTCGCCATCGCGTCCGATGCCGGGTCCGGGCAGTTGCTACCCTATGACAAGGAAAGGAAAGGTTTTCGTCTAATAAAAGGGGGAGAGAGAAGATTTCCATTAAACCAAAAGGTGCTCCGTGCGAGGCTAAAATGTGAGCCCGGGAGCCAGGGCTCCGACTGTGGCTATTTGCGCGCGCCCGGGAGCTAAGCTCCGCCGGGGTAAGGACGCACCCGGGAGGGCCCAAGCGAGCCAAAGTCCGACCGGGGGCTATTTTATGAGCCCGGAGCCAGGGGCTCACCCACGGGACTCAGGTCCCTTGAGAGGGAACGAGCTCGGGTCCGCTATAGCTCCTGCCAGGCACTTCTTGACGCGCTCGCCAACTTGTGGACGGCGCGACACTCCACGAGGTCGAGTGCGGAATCCGTCTCGTGGACGGCGCACCACCTCCGGGCTTCGGACCGGCTCGAGGCGTTCGGCCAAACGCTGGACGGCACGACACTCCGTGATGTCGTGCCGTCCGTGTCGTGGAAGGCGCACCACCTGCGGGCTGCGGCCGGCTTGAGGAGCTCGGCCATGCCTAGACGGCGCGGCACTCCGCGATGTCGCTGCCAGCCCGTCTGGTGGAGGGGGCACCACTTCTGGTTGTCGCCGGCGGTGCGGCGCGTGTGCCTTTCGCCGTATGCCGCAAGGGTTACCATCGCCTCCGCTTGCATCATAGCTCCGGGGCTGCCCACAGCCGCCAAGGCGTAGCTCTCGTTGCCGCCTTGGCCTTCTGGTGCTTCCTCCTGTTCCGCCGTAGGGCGGAACGTCTGAGAGCCTGCCGTCCTCTCCAGGGCCCCTGTCGGGGGCCACGTTGCCCGCGGGGTGTAGGCCGCCGGACCCCTCGCCGTAGTCTCGATGATGATGTGGCCTCCTGCCATGGAGCGCGTCGAGTTGGAGCGGGCGTAACACCTGAAAAGGAAACTCCCCTACCTGGCGCGCCAGCTGTCGAGGATGAAACCTCGACGGCGGGAAGTCGGGAGACCCCCCTTTTGAGAATTCGGCTAGGGGAGTATTCTCAGGCGAGCCGGCTCAGGGTGTAGAAGAAGGATACGCGAAGAAGACGTAGAAGAAACAAAGGAGTCCGGACCGTCCGAAGCGGGTCCGGACCGTCTGGACCGAGGAGATCGCGCGGGAAAGAAGGGATCGATGCACAAGGAAGACACGAGGATTTATACAGGTTCGGGCCGCCGGAGCGTAATACCCTACTCCTGTGTGTGTTTCGCTATGAGGCGGATGAATGTGGTATTGTGGTTACAAGGTGTATCTAGCTCACGGCCGGAGCCGGAGAAGAAGAACAGTGGTTAGAGAGTGAGCTCGGGGGTGCAGAGCAGAGAGTTAGAAGACGGGGAAGCTCCTGTGTCGTCCCCCCCCCTTCCTCGGTGGCTTGGATCCTCCTTTATAGAGTCAGGGGAGTCCACAGTGCCCCGTACAGAGAGAGAGGTTGCTATGTCTTGTTGCACGCTCGTGGCCGCCTGCTGCACCGCGCCGAAGAGACGTCCAGTCGCCCACGCCCGCTCGCCGAGCCGTGCGGGAGGCACGCCGGGTCGCCCGGTCGCCCGCTGCGGGCGGCTGGTCTGGTCGGCCCCTTGCTGGGCGGCTGTGTACGGCTACAGCAGCGCACCCTGTTGAGAAGTGAGAGTGCACGTCGCTGTGTCTCGGACTGTGCAGGGAGCAGGCCCACGGGGGGCCGTTTTGAGAATCCACGCGCGTCCCACCGGGTGGTGGGGCGCGGCACGCCCCGTCGCCTATCACCCGGGTCTGGGGGCGGCGCCCTCGAGCACGGGGAGGCGCTCCCAGGGCCGGGGGCGACGCATCCGGGCGTGGGGGGGGGGGCGCCCTGGGCCCGGACACCGTGCGGGAGACACGGCCGGCACGGGGAGGCACGTCCGCGGCCGGGGGCAACGCATCCTGGGACCGGGAGGCGCGCCCGGGCCCCGGACACCGTGCGAGAGACACGATCGCAGCCGGTCGTCAGTCGTGCAGGACGTGGCCCCGGGGAACTGACGTGGCCGAAGACCCACGCGTCCCCGGCGACTGTGGATACCCCCAGTCCCGTTTCGCCGACAATAGCTATATTTTAAGACAGAGAAAGTACCTTAATTTTAACCTAGAGGCTGGAAGCTTTGTTCTATCATCAGTATGTCAGTGCCAAGCAATCTCCAGGGGCTCTTCATATTTTCAGTCTTTCTGAACCATTATCGTCCAAAACGCCTGCATATGTCATTCCTCACTTTTCAGAGAAGCCACAAACCGGCAACACGAACAATGATATTAATTACTGTCATGGCCCTCATGGTTTAGGGTAGCTGGACCTCGGCTACGTAGTTCGTAGCCGCGATCCGTCTTCTCCGGCGAGGTTTTCCCCTCCGCCGCAGGCTTAGTTGTTTTAGAGAGAGAGAGAGATTAGATTGATAATACTTTGCTTAATTCTCCACGAGTCTGAGTACAGGGATATATAGCCTAAGGCCTAAACCGACTGGAGGCAACATGCTCCTAAAATTAGGTAACTAATCCTATCTTTCCTATTAGGGAATAGAAATAGGTAACTAATCCTATCTTTCCTATTAGGGAATAGAAATAGGTAACTAATCCTATCTTTCCTTCTAGCCCCCGGTGGCTGGCTTGGCCCTGCGCCTGCGCATCGCCGTGCCACATGACATCTCTCCCTCCTTCGGAGCAGCTCGCCCACGAGCTGCCGCAGACCTACTCGACGCGACCTAGGGTTAAGCCTTTTACATCTCGGCTTACCTTTCTTATTGAGAACGAAAATATGAAATAAAGTTGGACTATAACCATCTCGTCCTGGATCCCATGGGAATGTCCCAACAGCTAGCTTCACGAGGCCTGAAAATCGGAGGATGTAGCAGCCAACGAGTCTGCTGGGCGCCTGAACAGATGAGACGGCCACTCCAGTTCTTGTCTCATATTGACCCGCCGTTGGTGCCTGCTGCTGCGTTGCTATGGTTGTTGCCGGGAGACACCATACCTGGAACTCTGCAGGAAGTACAGGCGAGCGTGAGTGGTCAAACCTGCAGGCTGTGATTTGCCATCGCGCCGTCGTGAGTGCCATGCGCCACGTCCGCACCATGCGCCGGACAAGAAAGCCTCGCACTGCTGCTTGCATGCGCATCGCTGCCTGCTCCTCCGATGATTTCTCCACACGGAGAGCCTGCGCCCGCCATCGTGCCAGGAGTCCCCGCGCTGCTGCCTGTAGGCGTACTGCCGCCCGGCGCTCATGGGCCTGCGCCTCGAGTAGTGCCCTCAGATGATCCAACGTTGTGGCCACATGACGGAGCTGCTCAGACATGAGACGATGCCCCTCGGCAAGGGCGTGTAAGGCGTCGTCGGTAGCACAAGCCATGGTAGTGGATCAAAACCAAAGCAACCTGATACCAGATGTCATGGCCCTCGTGGTTTAGAGTAGCTGGACCTCGGCTACGTAGTTCGTAGCCGCGATCCGTCTTCTCCGGCGAGGTTTTCCCCTCCGCCGCAGGCTTAGTTGTTTTAGAGAGAGAGAGAGATTAGATTGATAATACTTTGCTTAATTCTCCACGAGTCTGAGTACAGGGATATATAGCCTAAGGCCTAAACCGACTGGAGGCAACATGCTCCTAAAATTAGGTAACTAATCCTATCTTTCCTATTAGGGAATAGAAATAGGTAACTAATCCTATCTTTCCTATTAGGGAATAGAAATAGGTAACTAATCCTATCTTTCCTTCTAGCCCCCGGTGGCTGGCTTGGCCCTGCGCCTGCGCATCGCCGTGCCACATGACATTACTAATTTGCATCAGCTGACAACTTTCAATATTTATACTCGTTCAGTCTCCTGCATACATACATATTACAGGTAATAATTTTGCATCTGTCTTTTCTCAATTACTCCTAGTATCCTCCATTGCCGATCGATCAATCTATCCATCCTTGTTGTCCTGTCCGGAGCGCCAGATTTGGTGGCACTCGACCTATGGGGTGGAGGATCCAACCAGTATCACGAACAATAACCTTCTGACTTGCCGTCCTCGAACTTCTCCCAGCGTCAACCAAATTAGTTGTTTATTCCCAAATCGTTGGCTCCCTATAGATCAGTAGTAGTAATAAAATTGTAAATACTAGCTATGTGACAAGTATACTAACAAATTTATCTTCATATGTGGTTTCATAATATTATATAATTTTACAATATCTACCAACATATGAAATTACTGGTACTTAGGATGGCATGTATGTGTAAACAGTGAAAATTTCATTTGTATTATCTATGACGATATCTAGTTGAGTAATGCAAGTACCTACTAGCAGTAACCACCATGGTAGAGCAGATTCTTGACTGGGATTCATCCAACATGCCAAGGGAATACACGATGCAAAGAGAGATCCGAAGGTCCAAACACTGAACAGTCTGAGGTTCACTTCAATCCAATTCTCGTCTGTGTTTGCCCACTGTTGTAGTTCATTATTAGCAAAATCACATCGGAGGCCTCTCAACTGGTGCATAACTCTGGTACATGAACACTGATTTGGACAATATTTTGAAGTTTGATTTAGACCATTTGAAACCTTGAGCTCCAAATGGCTATGAGATTGTACGATTCAACGAGTTATCTTACTTCGGTTGACCTTTTCACTATCTGCTAACTTTCACTTTCATAGTTTCATGAACTAATTTTGTCCTCGTTATTCTCTTGTGATTCACCACCTCACACATAGAGACCTGGCCACGGTCCTCTCCACCAAAATTTCTCCATACTATGTGGCATACTGGCATTAGCAAGTCATGCCACCCCACAGGCTCTTCCAATGAGATTCAGCGCGTGGGTGGAATTTTCAGGAATCAGTTCAAACCACGGAACCAGTATGCTTCAGCACCCTTTTTGTTCCAAGACCAGTAAGCAGGAGCTTTATTCATGAAAGAGCACTACAGTCCTCTCAGAGCCAACACATGCTTCGAGCCACATCTATGCTTGTCTGGCACAGGACCACAGACAATTGACAGATTAGCTTCCCTCTGAAACAAACTGAAACAAAAACCCAGCACATCCTCTCAGGTATAGGCAGCCCGCATGCTCAACAGTTAGCCTGCTGGTATTTTAGCATATAGCTTGTTCTTCAGGTACCCATAAATAGATGTGCATATGCACATATTGCATAATGGCATATTGGCATGAATGGCATTAATGCAGTGTGCACTGGCCAATCATACTGTCCCCTTCTCTAGAATATAACAGAAATCAGATTGATGGTACAGTGGTGATGACCAGTGACAAAAGTATCAAACATCTCCGAAACAGGTCTTGTAGTATCCGTCGAGCAGGCTGGCATAATGTTAATTGTTAAAATGTTTCAGTGGCACCATATTGATTATGTGTCATATATTCCTCACGTGATAGCTGACAATATGCTGACTGGACAGGATATACCTGGAAACTGGTAAAACAGAATTTTACTTGGTATGACAACTACTACCCTTAGTGTCTGGCCCAAGGTAGTCTATAACTCCCATTGAATTGCTATTTACATTATTGTCCTGCTTCACCACTGCCTTCACTAGAGGAAAATTGAGCTCCCAAGTAAAGCATCACGATCTGCAGTAATGCCTTGCCACTTTTTAGGTGCAATTTTGTGGGACATCATCATCCAATGTCTCGCTGTAATTTTGTGATGCAGTTTGGCAGTGTGACCATTGGAAGTCATTATGCTGGTATCATCTTGATTTCAGCACCGTGACACATATGGATTCCAAGTTTCCAACCACTATGGAAATAGTAGCAGTAACCTACAGAATGAAGTTGTGTTCAAGTTGTTCAATAAGTTCTTTGGTGAAACGAGGCATACACTTAGTCTTCCCATTTAGCTCATCAAAAAGACGCCATCATTCTTCATTCCTGATGTACACACCAGAGCTCATGATAGATGTAATCTAGGAAAAGCAGAAAATCGTGGTTAGCACTCTTAAATAGAATTGTAAGAAAATTAACTGAAATCTTCTTTATTCTATGCTAATTCATACTTTGGGAGTTTGGGCACATACGAAAAACTTGTCAAACATGTAGATATGGCTGCAGAATTAAGATGTCTTTATAAGTTTTACTGATTCTTGGTCCTGCATATCAACAGATGACCATAGTAATGAGGAAAATAACTCAAGAATAGCACAATAACAACATTAAGAATACAAAACAACAATGTAAATTGCATATTGCATACATGCTACTCATGGTATTATCGTAAAATCCTGAAATTCTGTTTTCATGTAAAATCACATAGGATAAATCAGAATTCCTTTTATTACCATGGAAAATTCTCACTTAGACAGCCACGCCATGATAGTAGTGGCATATTTACAATTAGACATTTCAATGGAGTTTTCAAGTATAATGAATAAAATGATTAAACTTCCTAATATGCAAGAGCCAAGGGAACGATAAGCTAAAAAATGTTAAACAAAGATGGTATCTGCATCAACTTTTTTGCACACAAACATATGTGGTGTGTGTGATAGATTGTGTTACCATGTGAATATCCCTTATAAAAATGAATTGTTTTCATTTAATGGACAGATTGCAAAGGTTTGATTCCCTGCGATGCAGGCCGCAAGGTTTTCCATTTTGAAGGAAGTGGGGATCACATGTCAGTTACATAAATTGCAGTAAAATTCACAAGCACGAAGGTTATTTGATCCCAGGACATATAGTACATGAGTAAGAAGGGCTCTAATACAACCACCTTAGTCCAGTGGTGTTGGTGGCGTGGTGTACAGGGGTACATCTGTATCTCCAGAATTTTTGGCAGTATGCCCATTACATACTTAGTGTATAATTATACTCAAACAAGAGTCAATAGAAGCCCATCTTGTCAGCAGCTCGCTGCCTATTGGCCCACTGTGGCCACCCAACCATTGAGGCATCTGGCTCTCATAACCAGCTAACCACATCAAACCATCAAATCGATTCCCAATTCCCCATCCACCCGTGGGTCGGCAGTAAAGGTTCAAAGGCAATGCGGCTAACATCCTGACGTCTGTAGCCCTGTAGCCTGTGTCAGCACCCTAACACCAAAATATAGCAAGTTTTAGCCCTTGGCACAGCTATTAAGGACAGGGGTAAAGAGACTTATTTGCCTCCTCGGGACGGGTGAGGTGTGGACTAGTTGGGGTGATAATGAAGCCAAGGGATAGTATGGGTAGTTTAGTGGTAAAACAGTAAAATTCACCTTTTACAAGTACAAGGTTGCTATATTTGGGACAAATTTGAACTCTAGAAGTTGTTGTATTTTGGAATAGAGAGAGTGTATTACTAATAATAATAAGAAGGGATCTACTGCTGCAATGAAAATTACAAGGTGATCAGTGTGCTGATTTAGATACATTTTGAACTTTGTAATTCAAAATTTCAAATGTCAACATTTGACGGTGTTGTAATTTAAATCACACTTTTTCTAGTGTGGCAGTCTAAATATAGGTAAAAAATATGAACTAGACAACCAGCACTTATGCGATACCATAACAGAAGGATTAGAATAATAAAATGTGTCCTCGCAAAAAAAGTAATAAAACATGAATAATTCCTACTGGCACTTTTTATATCTCAGTTAGATAATCCAATAGATGCCAAAAATACTGCAGCAAACTTTTTATATCTCAGTTTAAGTATTTTTTTATATTCTGAGTTTGCAAGAAAAACAATTGAGTCCTTACTTTTCATATCCTTTACGAAGTCAGCTATAAGCTACAGATATCCATTCCAGTTGATCTTCTTCATGAGATTCTAGCAATGGATCCAGCTCTTCATCAAATGAGAACTTAGATGTTGGGTGGTACCCTTCATCCTTCATGTGTTTAGCTAGACTTCTCAGCTCTGCATTTATATTTTCTGCTTCAGGATGCTGCTGTTCCCCAACTACAAACACATGAACTCGGCTGTTAAGCTCAACCCAGCTACATCCAGGATCTTTGCTAACTCCTCGAAGTCTCATCAAATGCCTCACCCTTTCAACATCATTCCATTTTCTCTGGGAAGCATAGATGTTTGACAGCAATATATATGCTGAGGAATCTCCAGTACCTAATTCCATCAACCGTTCACCAGCATATGCTCCGACGTCAAAATCTCGCAAAGAGCGACATGCTCCTAGTACTATACGCCACAAACATGTTCCATGGTCGATAGTAATGGACTCTATGAAATCCTTTGCTTCCTTAAGCATCCCTGCCCGGCTAAGAATATCAACCATGCAAGCATAGTGGTCCAGCCTAGGAGTTAAACCATAATCTTTCGACATTGACCTAAAATATTCCCATCCGCTGTCAACTAGACCCATATGACTGCAAGCACACAGTATATTAATGAATGTTATATGATCAGGTATAGTGCCCTCCATCTTCATTTCTTCAAACAGATCCAATGCACCCTTGCCACGCCCATTTTGTGAAAAACCAGAAATGATCGAGTTCCATGCAATAACATCCCTACAAGGCATCCTTCTGAAGACAGACATGCCATCTTCAAGGTTACCACACTTCGAATACATCGTAGACAAGGCACTTCCAACAGAGGCCCCCAAACCTAACCCATATTTCACGATTTGTGTGTGTAATTGTTTCCCTGGCTCCAGTGCTGCAATGCCAGCACATGCTCTCAGAACACTAACTATAGTCAAGTTACTGGGTATGATACCTTCCTTGTCCATCCTGGCATACAGTATCAGCGCTTCCTCGTGCTCCCCATTCTGCACATGCCCAGCAACCATCGCCGTCCAAAGGACAGTGTCAACCTCATAGAACTGATCAAACACTTCCTTTGCATCACCAATACAACCACATTTAGCATACATGTCCACCAGTGCACTGTTCACATGCTTCTGAACCTCAATCCCAAGCTTCACCATCAAACCGTGGGCCTGCTTCCCTACTGCCAATGCTCCCAAATCACTACATGCATTGAGTATCCCAACAAAAGTGAACTCTGTTGGTGTAAATCCTGCAGCATGCATCTGTGAGAACATACCTACTGCACTGTCTGCCTCACCATTTTGTGCATACCCAGTGACCATTGCTGACCAAGTGATTGAGTTCCTCGCCCTTGATGACTCAAACACATGCAACGCAGCACCCATACACCCAGCCTTAGCATACATCGTGGCAAGCGAGTTCTCCACAGAAACAAAATCCAGCAACCCATCCTTCACAATCTGTCCATGCATCTGCACCCCCATCAGCAAACCCAATGGCACACTAACTGCGCTAAGAACTGCTGTGGCAACAAACTCGCTTTTCTCAGACGGGCACTCTTCAAGCATTAGTTGGAAGAGATCGAATGCTTCCTCGGAGCATTTATCTGCAGCATACCCTGCAACCATGGTGGACCAGGAAAATCCATTGCGCTGCGGCATTTCGTCGAACACTCTGCGAGCATCATAAACAATGCCCAGCTTACAGTACATGTTGAGCAGGCTGGTGGACACGTACACATTGGATACGGCTGACGGGATCTTGCAAGCGAGAGCGTGGGCCGCGGTGCCGGTGGACACGGCGGCAGCGCGGGCGGCGGCGGTGAAGGCGGCAGCGAAGGAGTGGGGAGACGGAAGGACGGTGGAGGACGAGAGCATGGAGCGGAACCCGGAGAGCGCGTCGAGGGGGCGGTGGCGGGAGAGCGGGTTGAGGAGGGAGTTCCAGGAGGCGACGTCGCGGGCCGCGGGAGGGATATCGTCGAACACGGCGAAGGCGGCGGGGAGGAGGGGCCGCGGGAGTGAGGAGTAGAAGCTGATGAGGGAGTTGGCGACGGGCGCGTGGGAAGCGGTGCCGGACTTGAGCGCCCAGGCGTGGAGGGCCTCGCCGTGGCGGGGGCAGGAGGCGCGGCGGCGGAGGAGCTCGATAAACTGCGCGTGCGACATTTGCCGCGCCGAGTAGGGCGCGGCCGTGGCTGCCATGCTGGACCCGGCAAATCAATGCGTCACTGTGACGGTTACTCGTCTACTAGTTCTCCGGAAAAGCTGCTACACGATGCACAGTAAAAAATAATTTAAAAAATAATAATATTAAAAAATTGAGTAATTTTATACTAATAATTTAAAACTTTCATCTCTAATTTTAAAACTTCCAGTTTAATTTTTGAAACTTTCAACTCAAATTTAAAAACTATCAACTAAGAATTTAAAAAAATCTATTCAAATTTTGAAATTTTCAACCCAAAATTTGAAACTTTTAATTAGATTTTCGAAACTTTTCAACCGAAATGTAAAATTTTTAACTCAATTTATTTATGTATTATTTTATAATTTACAATTATTAAGCACTAATGATAATGATTAGTGTTTAATGGTGGTGATTAGTGTTTAGTTGGGTTTGGCTGCTGCACGTGCGACTTAAGCAGCCGGCGTGCGCGAGCTAGCATAACCCCTAGTTCTTTGTTTATTCGACAGCATTGGCTGGTATACGAGTGCTTGTGAGTTACGCATCTCGCGCTCATGGCCAAGTCCGAAAGGGGCGACACTCCCCTGTGTTTTCATTTTTTCCGTGCTTGTCTCATGCACATCACGGGCTTAATTCCCCACACCTGGGCCTAGCCACAATTCAATTTTCTGTATTTTTAAGGCCCACGAATGAAACAAACTCTATAATAAATAATAAATAAATATTTGAGTATAAAGTTTTAAATTTGAGTTGAAAGTTTTAAATTTTGAGTGTATTTTCAAATATCTAGCAAAATGTTTTTCAATTTTAAGTTGAATGTTTCAACATTTGAGTTGAAAGTTTGAAAATTTGGGTAGAGTTTTTTAAAATTAATGCAGAAAGTTTTGAAAAGTTCAGTTGAAAGTTTCAAAATTTATGTTTAAAGTTTCAGTTTTGAATTTTAAGTTAAAAGTTTCAAATTTTGGGCAGGTTTTTTAAATTCAATAGAATGTTTCAATATTTGAGTTAAAAGTTTCAAATGTTGATTAAAGTTTTTCATTAAAAACTAAAGCATGTGCAACTAAAAAATTTCTATTCAAAATTTGAATCTATTGAAAATCACTTATAAGATCAGATTGCTAAAAGAAAGAATTGTTGGCCCATACCGTAGGCAGGCCCATCCAGCCAACCAAGCAAGCGACTGTTCACGCATACACGTGCGGGACTGATGCAATATGCCACATCAGGTTTTGTTGTTTTGCACACTGAGGACGCACGCGTGCCAAATAGCTTGCCCTCTCACCTCTAAATTGCATAATATACCATGAAAATACTCCTTACCTAATAATATGCCTGTATTTTCTGACTATTTGGAACTATAGGTTAGAGATATGTTTATATAGATGGCTTCATAGGAACCCTTTAATCCTTTACAACAAAAAACTCTTAAATTAATTTAAAAATATCAAGAAATCTTATTTGTGAGAGAAAACATCGTGACCAAGTTACATGTACTTTATCTAAACATTTCCAATTACACGTATATGGATGGGGCCCTGCTAGTATGCGCGCGCAGCGCCCTTGCCCCGACGCAGCCACGCGCTCATGCCATCGAGCTAATGATTAATGCTAATTAAAAATTTTAGTGTTATACTTTTTCTAATAAATAGTGAATAAATAATTGAGTTAAAAGTTTTAAATATGAGTTGAAAGTCTTAAATTGGAGTTGAAAGTTTCAAAATTGGATAGAGTTTTTTAAATAAAAAATTAAGTTAAACGTTTTAGATTTTGAGTCAAAAGTTTCAAAATTTGAATCAAAAGTTTTAAAATTTAAGTTGAAAGTTTCAAACTTTTTGTAGAAAATTTACTTAGATTTTTCAAATTCAAAATGAAACTTTCAATTGAAAAGGTCCATTAAAAATACTCGAATTTGGAAAGCATTGAAAATAACTAAAAAGGTTATAAAAATTTAAAATCTATCAAAAATAACATCCAAATAGAAATTTTGGATAACTTTCAGTTATTCTAAACCATTTAATAGAAAAATACTTAAAAATTGGTTCTTACCTATTTGGCCCAGAAGGCCCAACAGGCCCACACGTGCAACACATGCAAGTGTGCGTGGCCATACGCAGTTAGTACCTAATTAGCTTGTTCACATGCGTGTCATATCATTATTGAGAATTTTATTCTTATTAAATAGAGTGATATATTAATATTTTTTAATGACGTGGTAAGAAATTAATGAAGAGAGAAATAAAACGAGTTTCATCTACAACCATGTGGCCTAAGTGCTATATATACACTATTTTTAATATAAATTGTCTCTTACATGTATTACCTATGAAGCAATAAAAATAAAATTATAAGCTATTTCATCCATCAACTAAGGTATTGTTTGAGTTGGCTTATTTTTCTGGCTTATAAACCACATATAAAACGAAGAACATCATTAGGACGTGATTAATTAAGTATTAACTATTAAAAAATCTAAAAAAATGATCTATTTGACTTTTTAGAGATACTTTCATATAGAAATTTTTTAAAAATATATACCGTTTAATAGTTCGGGAAACGTATTTATGGAAAACGAAAAAATAAGATGGGTAACAATGGGGCCGGCCTAAATACTCCACTTATATTACACTTTTTGGAAACATAACAATAAAACCGCTGGGGCCTTATACGCACCATCGACGACACCGTAGCAACGGGCGTCGAAGTCAGACTTGCACACAAAGATCATTCAGTTAGGGACAGCCAGACAGGGAAACCTAATGGGCAATATCGCAAGCAGGAGCGGCGGCGGCGTTAGCCCTCGTCCACCTCCGCCGCCGGCGCATCTTGACGTCTATAGACACGGGGTGCCACCTCCGTACTACCACAGTTACCCTCGTTTTCCCCCCGGCGCCGCCGCGCCGCCGCCGGTGCCGGTACCTGCTCAGGTGGAGCGGCACAGGGCTGTGGCGGTCAGCGTCGGCGTCAACGTCAAGGGGGACACCCTGCGGCTGGTGCCCGACGACGACGGCCGCAGCCTACTCCTCGCCTTCTCCTTCGACGCCGATGTCCCCGGAAGGTCCCGCTTCTTCTTTCCGCCCTCTGTGCTCGTTCCCTTCATCTCCGAATTACCGGACTGCCTGGTTTCTTGATTAGACGCTGCTAATTTCGTTGCTGTACCTTTGATTTAGTATCGTTAGATTGTAACATTGGTATACTACATTACCGGATTCCCTGGTTTCTTGATTAGATGCTGTGTAATTTTGTTGCGGTAGCTTTGATTTAGGCTCTTTAGATCGTAACACTAGTATACTGAATTACAAGTATATAATTTCTGCCAGAGAGCTCAGCACGAACAAATACTGATGGAATCATCATGCTTTTGATTGTGTACTGGTTTTTTTGTTTAAATTGGCCCATTTGTATTGGGCATAGTGACATGATTACCTGTCCAAATGTAGAATACAATTAAACGTAGGACCAGATCTGATACCTATTGCTTGATTCATCTTGCTGAAGCATAAACATCTTACTTACTATATAAGCATAAAAGTAAATCATGTGCATAACTTGGTATTGATTGAGATAAACAAAGTTGAAGAAAGTATCAAGAGTTCAATCTATAGTTTTTAAGAATTGGACTTTTAAGCTTTTACTCCCTCCGTCCCATAATATAAGGGATTATGTCATTTTTGGCCAAATTAAGGTTATAACCAAAAGATGCATATGTCCTGAAAAGGTGATAGGTGTAGAATAAACTAGTACAAACGGTGATAGGTCGAGAATAAACTAGTACAAAAGTTGGTAGGTGGACAATAAACTAATATAAAAGTTGGTTGGTGGAGAATAAACTAATATAAAAGTTGATAGGTAGGGAATAAAGTACTGCCTCAGGATCACGGAATCCCTTATATTGTGGGACAAATTTGAAGGGCAAAATCCCTCATATTATGGGACGGAGGGAGTAATATTTGTTTAGGTGGTGACATATGGGACTCACCATACTCTCAACTCATCCGAGCTTGGTTTGTCTTAAATGGTTTTAGATGCCTACTTTCATATATATATATATATATATATATATATATATATATATATATATATATATATATATATATATATATATATATATATATATATATATATATATATATTATCATTGCAAGACCATATTGATTGAGATTCTCCCAATTCCTGTGACTTCTGTTATGAATTCTGCCTGGTTCTGTCTCATGTATTGTTTAAGCTATTTTGGGTCCTCAAAATGTTCCATGTTTAGTATGTTGTTATCCTTGGTACGTATTTCATCTGCCCACCAAAAACTAAGGAGGACATGGTAGGACAGTGCTCATGAAGTTCTGTCTACAAAAATCATGGAGATATCCATACCAATTGTGATGGTCTATCATACAAAGGGCTTGTGTATTTGGGAAGAATATCAACTGATTCATTTCTACCTTCAGATATAACGATATGTGATTTGGAGCTTTTAGTTTCCACACACCCCCCCCCCCCACCCACCCCACCCACAAAAAAAAGAATCATGGCATATTGAATGCATTCTGCACATATTGTCCTTTCTGATGTGCAAAATTTCCAATGTAAGGAGTATGTGGTTATGAGGGCACCTGTAGGCAATTTCCGCCTAACCCATGTAAGGCGTATTTGCAAAGAATATCAACTGGTTCATTTCTACCTTCAGATAGAACGATATGTGATTTGGAGCTTTTAGTTTCCATCCAAAAAAAAATGAATCATGGCATATTGAATGCATTCTGCACATATTGTCCTTTCTGATGTGCGAAATTTCCAAATGTACGGAATATGTGGTTATAAGGGCACCTGTTGGCAATCTTCACCTAACCCATGTATTCTCAAAGGTTTAAAAGGTCTCCTTTTCGCTCTTCTGACAGATTGAATGGAACTAACAAACAAAACATGATGAGGAGTTGTAGCCAATCCAGTTTTGCTTTGTGCATATATAGTGGAACTCTGTTTTCAAAAGTTATGCCCTTTGCAAACCAGGTCCTACTTGATATACAATTTGAAACTGAACTGGTCACAACTTCATATGTCTCTTGTCCATGTTTTGGGAAAATCCAATCATTATAAATATTGAAAGGAAAGCTTCTATAGCTTTGAAAGTTGTGGATGGGGATGATGTCATAAATAGGTGTATTTCCAACCACGGACTCATCCAGTTTGGAAATTTTGTATGCCAGCCTAGAATATATGTCCATCATTATTTCAATTTGGCATAATTCTTTTGCAGAAACTCCAATTCAGTCGCTCTTCGATTTTTTTAAAGTAGATTTGATACTCTTTCCAAATATGCAATTTGCTGGGAGCCTGAGACCTCCACAATTAGGACAGTTATCTCCTTGAATTTGGAAGAAAGAATTGCACGTGCGCTGGCTTTCCTTGTCATTGCTTCTTAATTTTTATGTAAGATTGTCATATGTTATGTTTAACTAAAAGACCTATTCATCATGCAAACAGCATAACTGTCTACTTCTTTGCACAAGAAGATGATGAATGTGCCTTGAAGGCCACAAAGGAAAATTTGCTTCAACCTGTGACTCTACCTTTTAAGGAAGGTCGAGGTCAGGAGTTCAAGCAACCATGTGGGTCAGGAATCGATCTCTCTCTTTTTGAGGAATCTGAGCTAACTAATGTTGGGGAAGGTGGTGTATTCCCTGTAGCATTCAAAGTGGAAATGGATGTGTCAGGCAACCAAGAATCAAAAGGAGCGCATGAGACCGAAGAATCAAAATATCTTGTTAAATATGCTATATTTGTGAAGAAAGACAACGCTGAATATGGAGTTCATGTTGTGCAGCAGATCCTTTGGGTAAATGGAATTAGATATGTCTTGCAGGAAATATATGGTATTGGGAACACAGCTGATAAGAATGCTAATGAGGATGATTCTGGGAAAGAATGTGTGGTTTGCCTTTCTGAACCAAGAGATACAACTGTTCTCCCATGCAGACATATGGTAAGTTACTTTCCTACTAGATATTTTTTAAACAAATCAAGATCTTGCCATAAGACTTATTGAAACTAATTTTAAACCAAAAAAAACTTGACAACAGTATTTCTGCTTCAACATATATTATTATGGAGATAGGGTTGGAAAAATGGTTATAAAATTTCTCATAGCATTATTTCAGCTTATGAGATCATTTTTGAGTAACATTCTTTGGGCATTTTCCATCTTTGATTTGCTTTAAACTGGATCAAGAAAAGGGAAAGGTTTGAGTTGTGCCTACTGCTGTATGGATTGGTAGTGTGCCATTGTATGACTGGAAGAGGCATAGTTGAGCTGCTTAGAGAAAGGGAGTAGAATATTCATGGAAACCCCGCCTTAACAATAAAAAAGGGCGGTTACTGTCCAGTGCATTAAGGAACCTGCTTAGCAGGCATTCAAGATTTAGATTAAGGCCCTCTTTGGTTTACAGCCTAGCTCAAGCCAAAAAATTGGCAATGCCAAACAGTTGTCATCTATCTGGTTTGTAGCCCAAAAAATTGGCAATGCCAAAAGGTAGTCATCTATTTGGTTTATATCCCAAGAAATTGGCAATGCAGAATTATTTGTCTTAGTTGAATACCAAAATACAACTTTGGTAGCAAACTAAACAAAAGCCTGACCAATTTTTTCCAAACATTTTGGCAATGACCAATTCTTGCCATTGCTAAAAATTTGGCAAGGTTAGGAATGGCAAAGAACCAAACTTGCCTTAAATCCCTTTTTCTCTTTCAATGAGTATTCAGACTATCTTGCCATTAATCAAATTGCTCTCTCTCTCTCTCTCTCACACACACACACACACAGAGAAAGTGAAAAGCATTGTGTGCCCATTTTACCCTTATGTTCTTTTTCTCAACAGCTCTACATTTGTGCTATTTCGTTTTTCTACCATGGTAATAAATTCGTGAGTAGAATACACCATGTTAAGTAGCTAGGGATGACATGGGAGAAATAACGATTATATCCTTGAACTTTGCTGATCTGTTTGGTTCTATGAAAATCAGTTAAAAACATGTGCCGTTTTTGCAGTGCCTGTGCAGGGAGTGTGCTCAACTTTTAAGATATCAGACCAACAAATGCCCAATATGCAGGCAACCTGTCGAGCGCTTTCTCGAGATAGAGTTTGGCAGCAATACGATCCCCCAACAAGGATCTCAGGAGTTAACAGCACCTCAATGAGGTCTCATCGGATTGCAAGCAAATTGGCTGTACATATGTCATGTGTATATGAAAGTACTGTGCTTTTGGGGGAAGGAAAAAATTGGAAGTTACCTGAGAGCAATAGAGCTGCTTCTGATATTCTGTTAAGAGGTGAACCTACTGGGGTTTTAACTTTAAAGCTACGTTTGTGCCTCCCAACTAAACTTGTTACTTTGGAAAGGCGCTTCTAGACTGTATGGCTCGAGCCTTGTGAGGGGACAATCTTTTTTCTTCTAATTTAGTTACTCACCTGTCACTTGGATGTGTTATGCACACATATTAAATATGTTAAGAGCATGCGCCGTCATCTTTCTAGTGGATGCCCTTATTGTTCTGTTATGTCAAGAGGTACACCAATTGGAATTTTTTTTCCTTCTTTTTTTTATACAAGTCGGACGTAAGTATGCACCTACGCTCACGTCAACACACCCACGTCTAAAGGCTGAGGCCTAGCCTCACGTAGCGTGAATATATGCTTTACCACTGAACTCATCTATGTGTGAATATACTACCTACTGAGACCGAACGGGCAGGTTATACCAAGACTTGAACCGGGTGGACCTCCTGAGACCGGATGGGCAGGTTACACAAGACTTGAACCGGGTGGACGGATTACACCTATTGAAACTTTTTCCTTCCATTGGTGTCCCTGGAAAACATGCCAGGACGCATTTGGTGCTACTTACCACAATCCTTTTTCGAGTTTTTTTTTTTGGTAAGTAATCTTGCTACAGTATTGCACGTTTCTCCTTTGTGAGTTTTCCGTATTTTTTTGGTAAGTAATATTGCTACGGTATTGCACCTTTGTACTGACCTCCTGTTAGTGAGCTGCTCGGAGTACGAAAAACTGCTGGAAATTTCTAATGGGAATTGAACTGTTTTTATTGTATTATTGCAAAAATTATAATACACTCTCTATCCTAAAATATAGTTACCTTTTAACTATAAATCTAGATAAGATAGAGGTAGTAGTTCTTAAGGAGGACACCTCTAAAGCCCAGTTTAGACAACTTAATGAACTTGTATTGAAGTGTGTACATTTAGGTACTTCAATTTCAAGTTCGTTGACTTTCGGCACTCCATTTTTGAACCTTGAAGCTAAGATCAATTATTCCAACATATAAGCATTTTTTGCTATGGATCTGATATACTTTCCAATTTCGAAACTCATCATAGCCAGATATTTGGCCAAGCGCCCAAACCTCCTCTGAGCACGATAGAGCATAGTGATGCCCTGCTAGGTTAATAAGCACGGCTTCCACCCTCCCAACCAACAAAAGCGTGATGCTGGGGGGTGAGTCTAATTTACGAACAGCGCATGTATGCAGTTGCAATCCAACAAAAATAAAGACAAGCCCATGTATGCACGATCCGATTTTGAAAATAACCCGAGTCCTTTCCCTAACCCTAGGCTTTCGGCCCACAAACACCTGTTGATCCAGCCAAAAAAACTATACATAAACTTTATACTTAGATATTTTATACAAATAAAAACATTATGCATGAAAGTTTTATACATATATATTTGAAACAAATTTAGCAACATTTTAGCCCGCCCCCAGAAAAAATTATACATACAAACTTGTACGTACAAATTTTATACATATAAAATTTATATATATACATTTGAAACAAAATTCAAAAAACAAATTACAAAACAAAAACAAAAAATAATTAGTTTAATCAAAAAGTATATGACCCAGAAATAAGTTTATACATAGAAAAATTAAAAAAACTTGTACATATGAGTAGTGATGCATTTTATATCTGATGCTCTAAAACGCTACGAAAACAGGCCAAAATACGAACAACCAAGTACATAAAGCCACAAAAGTATAACTCAAACATACAGTCCAAAACATTACTAGAAAAGGAAAATTAGTGGCCCAACAACAAACCACCTGGGCCGGATCCGGAAAGGCCGACCGCAATAGCCTTTTCGGGGAATTTTTACTGTTACTAATTTAATTTTTTTTTAATTTACAAAACTAATTTTCGATTTGGGTCATTTGCAGATCTACCCTCTTGCTGCCGTGGGCCACGGCGATATTTAAAAACCGCCGTGGCCCAGGGCGGCGAATGGCATCCCCGTCAGGCGCAGCTAACGGCGCCGGCCGCCGTTAGCCCGGGGAGGCCAAGTGGATTCGCCGCCCTGGGGGACGGCGGCGAATGCATTTTTAGCATAGTTGAGAAAAAATGCATTCGCCGCCGTCCCCCACGGCGGTTTTTAGCATAGTGAACGGACGGTCCGCACAAGGATCGGACCGTCCGAATCCGGGGGCCGCCTGCAAAATTTTTTTTTCTTTTTTTTGATATTTTTTTCTCAACTAGCAACACGAGAATAGCAAAATCTCGTGAAGGTGCAGCTCAAACCGATGTAAGATGTGGCCTGTAGAAAATTGTGAGTGTGCTTTAAAAACCGTGCTGAAACTTCGGACCTCAAAAACTCAATCTTCCCGGCCGAATTTCGCAAAAATTTTTTGGACAAACCCGACGAAGTGGGGAGGAAGCGAATGTAAAATTTTCTGTAGATGTCCGTAGAGTACTTGTTTGCCCGATTCCAAGACCGTATGCAAAAGTTATGACTGTTTTAAGGTAGGTAGCGCGCGTTACAACAATTTGCCGTGGATTCGGACCGTCCGATCGCTGTGCGGACGGTCCTATGCATTCGCCGCCCTGGGGGACGGCGGCGAATGCCCCCAGGGGGCCAAATGCAAAATTGCATTCGCCGCCCTCCCCCAGGACGGCGAATGCAATTTTGCATTCGGCCCCCTAGGGGCATTTGCCGCCGTCCCCCAGGGCGACGAATCCACGTGGCCTCCCCGGGCTAACGGTGGCCGGCGCCGTTAGCCGCGTCTGACGGGGATGCCATTCGCCGCCCTGGGCCACGACGGTTTTTAAATACCATCGTGGCCCACGGCGGCAAGAGAATAGATCTGCAAATGACCTAAATCGAAAATTAGTTTTGTAAATTAAAAAAAAATTAAATTAGTAACAGTAAAAATTCCCCTTTCGGATGCTGGGAGATGCATTGCATGCATATCGACTACGTGGATAGGAAGGTGCGCTACGAGTATCGGGAAAAAAGAATCAAGCAGCATCCATTATATTTTCTCATTGAACTAACAAAGGACAAAACTTGGTTGGCCGTCCAATAGCATCATATTATAAGATATGATCTACTTGGTATTCTCATTCTGCGAGTTCTTTCAATTCACGCATCATCGACACCAGTCATAGGGTCACTTTATTTGGGCTCATCGTCTCCATCGTTGCCATCTTCGGCCGGGGCATCCTTCATTTGATAATCCACCTTGAAATCATAGTCTGCATCCATGTCAGTCAGCACGCTGAACTTGTTTGCCTTGCGCCTCTTCTTCTCGGCTTTTCTCTTGCGAGGATCAAGTATGCCCTCTGCAGTGTACAGCTTGTCATGCTGTGTGCTCGCGCTGGTTGTCTTGGTTCCTTCACGCTCATTTGCATCGGACATCGACTCGTCATGGTTTTCCTGGACAGGTTCATTCTGCCTCTTGCCATCCTGCTTAGCACAAGACAAGTATATTATCTAACTGCACTGTCAGCTGTCAATGGATGATGCCAACTATGACAATCCTATTTCTAACACAAATCTCATTCAAAACATACAAATACACCATACAGGTTATTCAACTTGAGAAAAAGCACAATAGTTAAAAAATAACACCTCTAGCATCTCTTCATCAATCTGCGGTGGGGCATTAGATGGAATCTCAATGTGACGGAATTCCTCCAGTGATTTCAGACCATTAATATATGACGACTCA
The DNA here is from genome assembly GCA_003991445.1 of Oryza meyeriana var. granulata. NCBI lineage: Eukaryota > Viridiplantae > Streptophyta > Magnoliopsida > Poales > Poaceae > Oryza > Oryza meyeriana. Next base: position 398,902 of record RYFJ01000976.1, read on the forward strand.
GCTTTGTAAATTTCATCAACGTTAAATTCTTTCCCAGTTTCAGAAATAATTACTGCATCCGAGTCATCTACAGCATCCCTTTTAGGCGGTAGTGTATAATAGGGTATTTTACCTAAAAACAACAGTGTCACACAACTCAGAAACAGAGTAAGAATAAAGAAAATCAATACAAGAGGAATCATCAATTGTACCCTCATTCCAGTCATGAAGTACAATTCTTGCAGCAGCTTCAACATCCACTATGCCACCCTTTTTCAATTTCCCCCGGAGTGTGGCGACTTTCTGAAGGAAATCATCTACTGATGTAAATGTTGGAACCCTGTAAAGGGATAGCAATGTCTCGTGCGGGCATAGGTCGAGAATTTCCTTTACTGAAAGGATGTAAAGTGAAGAAGAATGGAACAAGTTATGATACAATGCAATTCCAGCAACATTTAATGCATGCTGTTGGATTAGATAGTATTAGTGTCCACATAATAAACCAAGAAAATTAGATATAGCTAATTAAATGAAGATTTCAGCAAAACTATCTGGATAGCACCAAAAAGATGCAAGCTAACACTTACCAGGACTGATTGGATCTTCCATCTTCTCAACTCTTTTGCAGTTGCGAAGGGCTACAGATACACCACTATTGGAAGATTTTAGCATCACAACACCAGGACAATCCAGCAGCTTCACCTTCTTGTCTAACTGAACTTCTTGCATTGATCTAGTAACTCCTGGAGTGGAGCCAACATTAACCACACGGGACCTCTTCAAACTGTTAATCAGACTGCTCTTGCCAACATTAGGAAGACCAACAATACCCACGGTAATTGCCAGTTTGAGCTGTAAGCATACCAATAATAAAAATTATCTAAAAGGGCAAAGTAGAGCAGAAAAGAAAAACAACTCATACGCATGGCTGCAAATCTACGAGTGTGCAAACTGCAAAATGAGAATTAAAAACACAAGCTAGGAAATAGTGACAAAAAGTAGTACCATACAAACATGACAAAATGAAGGAAAACAACTTGGAACAGACAATTTCAACTGTGTCCATATAGCAAATAGCAAACTAACTAATTAAGGCAGGCCATTCTTGAGAACAGAAAATTATTACTTAATGTTACCATCAATGTTAATATGGTTTGAATAAAGCAGGACACAAAGCAAACAGAATGGAAATTCAATAGTCTCATGCCTGGTGAGGTATCAAAGGCATTGTTTGGTAAGATGCCAATTTTAACGATTATAGATTATTTCAACAAGTAGACTAACAACAGTCCATTTACACTGCACACTGAAGTTATGATACATGTAAACATTGATCACTTACCTCATGACTCCTGGAATAATTCTTGAGTAATTTGATCAGGTTCTCAGCACCAAGACAATCACTGCTTTGTGGGATATTGCTTGATTTATCAAGCTTTGATGATTTCCATCCCAGTTTTGTCCTCTGCTCTTGGGTATTGCACTTGAATGCAACAGTAGGCATTTCCTCTCTTAGGTATGTAAGCCACTTCTCTACTGACTCCTTGGGAACAAGATCTAGATGCCACGGATTGAAATTAAGATGTTGCAAAACAGCAAATGTAACATGAGCGAACTCTAAACTAACAAAACTTGCATTATACCTATCTTGTTGAGAAGTAGCACAATCCGTTTACTGGGATCAGCCTTCCTGACCATCTTTTCCATGTCAATGCAACGAGTGCCCAGTGGATCCCTGGCATCAAGAACCTCAAGAATCACATCAGAAGCTTCAATAACTTTAACAAGCTCCTTGTAGAAGGCTCTCTCTGAGTGATCTGGAGATACAATTGGCAGATTTAGTAATAATGTAACTGCAAACAGTAAGGCAACAAAGCATGGCAAATAGAAACAGGAACCTCACCTTGGCTCTTAGCCACATCTAAAGAAGCAATCTCCTTTGCTGCATCCCTCTCTGCAAATTCGCTGCCCTGAGCAGAAGCTGCAGAGGCCAAATTAGCTATGTCCTCATCCTCAAGCAATCCAAGCTTTCTCTTCCTAGCCTGAATAGAGGTCACAATATTCTACCATTGGTCGAACAGTACAAGAGAGACGTAAAATACACATATCTGTGGAACAAAACTTAAAACACCATTGCTTAAATGAAACTAAATAAAGTGCTAAAATATTTAATCAAATATCAGTGCTGGTATGTGTTATTCATACAAGTCCATATTCTGGTAGTGAATGTGTAGTGTTTATGTGTTTGCAATCAAATAAAATTTCTAATGAAATCTGATACAGTTCAGTGCCATATGGGCCCTAATTCCATATGTGCAGTCAACACACTTCTCAATAGATGCCCCAAAATTTCACAATGAGAAGGCATCCACACATAGCAATCTTGTTTTTCGCAGGAACAAAAATTAGCCCCCCAGACATCACCTATGGCACGAAATCTACCCCAACAACACCTGTTTATAGTTCTTCATTAAGTTAACATCTTTAAGGCAAGAATTTCATTCACCGACAAAACTAGTCAATGAAGGGACCTCATCGAAAGGAAACTAGAGAAATCAACTTTGACCTTGTAAACAATTTAGCAAGAAAGAGGTAAAATAGAGGGAGAAGCAGTTAGAGGCTGGCTGGCTCACCCTCTCCTTGCGCGCCTCCTTCTTGAGCTCGAGCTCCTGGAGCGCTTGCGCGCGGCGGGCCTCGAGGGCCTTGAGCTCCTGCTCCTTGAAGGGCCACTCGTTGGGGATCCCGGGGTCCTTCTCGACCTTCTTCCTGTGGCTCCTCCCCTCCTTCTTGGCCTCCTTGCGCTTCTTGCGGTGGTGCTCCTTCACCTTGCGCAGCACCTTGTGCTTCTGCCGCAGCGTCACGCGCTTGCTCTTGCTCTTCTTGCTCTTCTTCACCATCTTCTTCTCCTCGCGCTTGCTAGCCGCCGCCGCCGCCGAGGGAAGGGAAGGGACGGGAAGGGAAGTAAGGAAGGGAGGCCGAGGCCGAGGGGAGAGTGAGGCGTGGGAGCTAGGGTTTTAGTTGGCGGCTGCGCGTGGTCCCACGTTAGTGGGCCGGGCTGACTGCAAGATCGGACGATCGAGGTGGCCATTGGACAAGCCCAACAAACTCTGAATCTGGATGCCACTTGATGCAAACTTAAGCCAGGGAAATTTAACTATTTGTCACTCGTACCTCTTTAAATACCACTCTCTTTATTATATTTTATCTTTTGTCACTTAAAAAACTTTTTTACTCATGTACCATTTTATACTTACGCAGCACCATATCACCGTCCTACGTGTCACTGAATACTCGCGTGGGCAGTAGCACGGGTGGCGTGGGCTCCGAGCGACCGCGGGCTCGACTTCTCCTCTGACTCTGTTGCCGCGGGGCAAGTGCAGCCGCAGCGCCGTGCTGCGGGAGCCATTGCCCGTGTACAGGACGGAGGCATCGTGCTGTGGGAGCCGTTGCCAGCATCAGATGGGAGAGGGGAGAGGGAGGAGACGGCAATGGTCTCTGGCTATACCTCGAGACACCGTCGCCGCCGCCAGACATTGTCCTATGCTCGTCGCCGCCCTGGAAGAGATAGGGAACAAAAATCCCTAACCGCTCTTGTCCTGCGGTGGCAAAAAATCGTGCGAGATGCTAGGGGTATAATGGTCTTAGCACCTCCAGTGCCACGTAGAACGGTGACATGGCGATACGTAGGCATAAAATAGCACACGAGTAAAAAAATTTCTCTCTCCAGTAACAAAAGATGAAATACAACAAAGATAATGGCATTTGAAGAGGTGCCAACCAAGAAAGTGGCACATAGTTAAATTTCCCTTGAAGCCATGCACGTCATATCAATTATTTTTACTAGAGTTTTTTTCATCGTAACACCATAATTATTTTGAGCATTTGGATCATTGATCTATCAAATGGTCACTGCTAATTTGCAGTTCAAATAATCATGTAAGAATGGCAAAAAAGATCCCAATGACCCAAACGGGACTGATGGGAGAAATATCTTGCTCGAATCTGGGCCTCCTTCTTTTCAACTTATTTATTGAATTATTAAAATAGATCAGTTATTTCACGCTCTAAAAGATACATTTTATTAAAAGACTTTCTTATGCTGCATTACTTATAATGCTTATTTTAAGTTATTTGTTAACTTTGTTTCTTAAAATATTTAATTTATTCATATAATTAAGTATATAATCTGCAGCAATAATTCACTCAACTATCTAAACCAAATGGGCCTTGGTCCGACTCAATTCAAGTTCATGATAATTAGTCAGCGTTCCTTGCCGCTTGTGGCTTGTGCTTATTCACTCGTTTTTCGTAAGTATGTTTTCTGAACTGCTAAACTATACTTTTTTACAAAAAATTTCTATATGAAAGTATCTCTAAAAACTCAAATAAATCTATTTTTTAAGTTTTTAATAGTTAATAGTTAATTAATTATGTGCTAATAACATTTCTCACACCATAGATCCTCATGCCTTCCACGTCCTTAAGACACGACCAATCCATCAAATCAGGATTATTTTCATAAAAAAGTAAATTTCAGAAAACCATATGTTTTGGGGCATCTATAACAGAAGGCCCCAATTTTTATAATTTGTTTCAAGGAATCCTAGGTTTTAGGTCAAAATATTTCATCAAACCTCATATCTATACTCATTTAAAAGAAGATAATAGCGGTGGTAATAAATCTGCCACCACCTACTCTCGTTGTAATTTTTTTAAATTACCTCTTAAATTCTTAATATTAAGAAATAATTAAATCTAAATAAATAACCGTATATAAAATCAAATTAAAATGATTTTTTCTATAAAAAAAGTAAGCCTTACTAAATTACTACCTCCGTCCCTAATATCTGACAGGTAGTATTTCTTTCGGTAGAAGGAGATCGGAGCTGATGTATCATATATTCTCTATCATTGGAACAAGGAATAGCTATCAAGAAAAAGAATGAACAAAATTCAGCGGTGCACAATAAACCTAAGATCATGTGAAATAAAACTGTATCGTAGCAGTGCGCGATAAACCTAAGGACCACGGGATAAAACTGAATATTGCACAAATAGTTATATGGTAATCTTGACGAAGACGAACAATGCAAAGATAAAGGCAGTACTAGTACACTCTCTACTGGATGTTTTAGTTTTTGCTAAAGTCTTGCCTGGATGCATTATGTGTAGAGGCTGGAGATGTATCTTTCGTCTTCCATTAACTTTAAAAAAGAAGTCGCTACACTCCAACCGTTTACATTCAGGGCACATGTCTCTGTTCACCCTATGTGTTTAGGCACAATTGATTTTTGTTATCAAAACTTATATAAAAAAAAACTTGACCAATCTAGGAGTAAATAGGTGGCTTTCTTAAATAAGAAGAAATAGGTATGCAAATTCGCCTTGACGATGACTTAAACTTGGGTGGTCTGAGTGTATATTCACACCCACGACCAACTGAGCTAGACTCAGTTCCTTATTCTGCCATATATATATACTCTGTACAAGCAACTATACTGTCCTTATTCTGCCATATATATACTAGGCTCTTTCTAGAATGGAAATCACGAAAATTGCAGAACACACAGAATAATGATAACTTGCAGGCTCTGTTAATGAACCTCTCAAGTTAAATGAAATAGAGAAACCAGGTGTGTGTCGGGAAAACGCCGGCAATTCTCACTGCCGACGGACCTAAGAAGAAGCACTCACGAAAATGATGATCTCACACCTAAACGCGAGAGGTTTTGGTGCTGTCAACTGGCAGCGTTTTCTGTTATATTGTCTCCAATTTATAGCAGAAGGAAAACAAAAAAAAAGGCAGCTAAAAAAAAGGCAGCTAATCTGCCTTTCCATGCTAAACAAAAAAGTTAAATCAAGCATAGAAACCTAAACAAGAATTAAACAAGGACACGTAAAGGAAACGTAAACAAGGAAAGCAAGCTAAATATAAATATAGAAACGGTGAAGCGCTGGATTAGATCAACATTTCTCCCCCTAGTCCTTGCTGCCTTCACCAACCTTGTTGACGCCAATCAGCCCGCGCAGCTCAAGGAATCGCACACGGCTGAGTGCCTTTGTCAGGATGTCCGCCAGCTACGTCTCTGTCGAGGTGTGCTGGAGGACAATCTTGTTTCCATCGATGCACTCTCGGATGAAATGAAATCGGGTATCAATGTGCTTACTCTGATCGTAAAAGACGGGGTTTTTGCTGAGGGCGATGGCAGACTGGTTGTCCACCTTGAGTTCCGGCGCTCTAGGCTCGACACCAAGTATCTCGCTAACGAGCCGACCAAGCCAAACGCCTTGGCATGCGGCTGTTGCCACTGCAATGTACTCTGCCTCACAAGAAGACAGAGCCACCACCTTTTGCTTCGATGATTGCCAAGTGATGGGGTTGCCGGCGAGGAAGAAGATGACGCCACTGGTGCTCTTGAGCATGTCAATGTCGCCTGCCATATCGGCGTCGCTGTAGCTGACCAGCTGCGGTCATCCCTCCTCTTGCCTGGCATAGTGTAGGCCATGATCACGCGTGCCTGCCACGTAACATAGCATGCGTTTCACCACAACGAGGTGATCATCATGCGGCTCCTCCATGAACCGGCTTAGATAGCCCACGACATAGGCTATGTCTGGCCGGGTGTGCACCAAGTAGCGCAGGCCGCCGATGATACACCGGTATGCAGTGGCATCCACCACCGGCGCAGTGCTTGTCTTGCTCAGCTTCAGACGGGGTTCCATCGGTACCACGCTCGGGTTGTAGGAGCTTAGGCCGCTTTGCTCCAGCAGCTTGCCAGCATAGGCCGACTGGCACAGCATGATCCCAGCCGCACTCTGGTTCACCTTGATGCCGAGGTAGTATGACAGCATCCCGAGGTCGCTCATTGAGCATACATGCTTCATCTCCTGCTTGAACACCATGATTTCATCATCGTTGGAGCCGGTGATGATCAAATCGTCGACGTAGATACCAACGATCAGCTGTGACGCTCCTTTGTTCCGCATGTAGATGCCATGCTCCGAGCTGCTCCTCTGGAAACCAAGCGATACCAGCGAGGCGTCGAGCTTGGCATTCCAAGCCCTTGGTGCCTGCCGAAGACCGTACAGCGCCTTGCGGAGGCATAGTACCTTCTGTTCGCTGTCGTTGATGACGAAGCCCGGCAGTTGGCTCACGTAAACTTCCTCTTTTAAGTCGCCATTTAGGAAGGTGCTTTTGACGTCCATGTGGTGGACTGTCCAGCGCTCATGTGCCGCCAAAGCCAGGAGCATGTGCATAGACTCCATTCGTGCCACCGGGGCAAAGACCTCATCGAAGTCGATCCCGGCGCGCTGTACATAGCCCTTCGCCACCAGGCGCACCTTGTGTTGGATGACGTTGCCGTGCTCATCACGCTCCACCTTGAAGACCCACTTGAGCCCGATTGCTCAGTGCCCAGTGGGGAGTGCGGCGAGCTCCCAGGTGCTGTTGTCCTCTATGGAACGCATCTCTTCACGCATTGCTTGCCGCCAACACGCCTCGCGCTCCGCCTCTCCGAAAGAAGCGGGTTCATCCGCCGTGGTGAACATGAGATCTTCGTCGAGCACCCTGGGTGCAAGCCCAAGTAGCGAGGCTGGTCCAATAATGGCATCGATGGCGCGGAACCGCAGCGGCGCATCATCATCATGATCCACGTCCAGATCCTCATCCGTGGGAGGCGTGACGAAGTTGATCGGTTCGTCAAGAAGTGATGTCGCTGGCATGGGAGCAGCAGGTGGTGTTGCCGGCATAGGAGATCATACTGGTGCAGAAGATGGCGCCACTGGAGCTGACATCCATGCAGCAGCTTGAGGTGCTCCAGAGACGTACTCGGTAGTGTACTCGACGGTGAAGGGCTCGTCGTCAGCTTGACCACCGCCGTCCTCAGCGCTCCAGTCCCACCCACTGTGCCGCTTCATCAAAGACGACATCACGTGACACTACCACACCCCTAGATGCCAGATCGTAGCAGCAGTAAGCCTTGGCACCAGGCTCATAGCCAACGAAGATCATAGGCGTGCTACGATCATCAAGCTTCCTCAGGCCCGGCCCCCAAGGCTTAATACAATTAATCACGTTACTCAATACATCTCTCTCCCTCTTCTATTCAACATGGTATCAGAGCGGGCGATCTAGTCGCTTCTCTCTCACGCTTTCGCCGCTGTCGTCCCCGGGAGTAATGATATCTCGGGGGCGGCTAACCGTTGTCGAGTCAGCTCTCTAGTCACCATATCTTGTCCTAGGAGAGATCAATCTCATGGGCGTTGTTCGTCGTCATCGTCGTCAAAAGCAATAGCAGCATCCACGCACCTCCAGAACCTCGTCACGCTGATTTGAACATCGCCAATCTAGTGGCGGGCCACCATGAGCATGCCGCCTCTCCATCCCTTGGCACCACCCTATTTGACCCTTCAGTGGCTGCCTGGCCATGTCTTGTGTCGCTGTCGGCCACCCGCCAGCCACCCGATCTTCTCTACTCCTCTCTGCTGCCGACGGGGCCCCGCCTCCTACCCACCACCGAGGGCCTTGCCTCCGGCCGCTGCTCCATCAAGCTGGATCCCCTCCATGTCGGTCGTCTCCGCTACTAGCGCCCGGGGGAACCGCCTCTGTCCCTTCTTCTCCGGCCCCCCTGTTCCCTCCCTGTCGCCGATCTACTCTGTTAGCCTTCTTCTTCCTCCGTTGCCCCGCCGGGCTTCCCGCCTTCGGCTGCCTCTCCACCGGCCCGCCCCCTCGAGGATCCCGCGTCGCGCTGCTCCTCTCCATCTCCGCCGCCGACCACCCGGTCTGCTCCGCCCCTCTCTGTCGCCGCCACCGGGTCTTCTCCGATGCGCCTCTCTCAATGGCGCCCCTGACTCCGCTGCCTTTTCCCGGATGGATGCCGGCATTAGCTAGGCTCCCGACCTCCTGCTCCCTTCTTTGTATGCCTCTCTGAGGTAGTTGGAGAGAGCGGGGGGATGGGTGAGTCTGGTGTGGACCGGCATATGGACTATCGAGGAGGACATGAGGTGCGGTACTTGCTGCTATATCTTTCTTTTTTCCATTTAGAGAGCGGGTTTGCGTTGCCCACCACCTCGTCGACATCTACGTGTCTCTGACATCGACATCTACTCTGCTCTGCTTCGACTACATCGTCCCACCCCCACATTCTTGGCTTGATCACCCAATAGACTATCCGGGCACGACGACTTCTGTAGTCGATTATCTTCAAGTATACATCTTCGCCATTAAGCTTCGGGTTGCCGCTGCGTCGCTCCTTTGGGCCACAGTGTTGCTGCCTGTGGTACACGTTTACTGGCTGTTGCAGCGCTAAGAGGGCCATCCTCAGTGTGGCCTCATCTCTAGTGGACTTTTCATCGCTGCATCGACATGGAGCTGCAGTTGCATCGCCCTCGGGCTGTAGCGTCGCCGCTCTCGTCGTCTTCACCATTGTTCGCGCTTCGACATCCTCGTTATCCGCACTGGTCATCGATAGCCGTCGGGTTCTTCATCAACTTCAAGCATCGCCGCCGTGTCTTCTTCCAACTGCCACTGTCGTCGCTCTAGACCGCTGATACAGCTACCCTGCATTGGCTACTGACCTCACCGTTCTAGCCGTTGGTCCTGCTACTTTGCCTTTATCTTCGACCACTACGCCTCGTCACCAATGTCGGCTTTTCCTCGACTACATTCGCTCTGCTTCGACAACAGTGGGTGTACCAGCACTTCTTCCTCTACGTCACTCTGCGCACTGCGACAATCTCGGAGGCTTTCTCTACTGATCTCCACCGACATGGCATAAGGGTCATGGCATAAGGGTCATGGTGGTCTCCTACCTCGCCCGCGCGGTATTGGCAACACGGCCGTGCGCGTTTGTCTCGAGTTATTTCCGGGCCTGGCAAACCTAGCGTGATATCTCATCCTCAACGGTTCGACAAACGTTGGCTCTTCAGCGTCATCTTCCTCCATGACTGTTGCGACTGCGTCACCGTCTTCGTCCTCGGCATGTCCTTATGTCACCTTGGTCCACGGCGCCATCCTACATGCCTGCGACCACTCCATGGTGCCTCTTGCACCCTGCGGCTCAGCAGATCGCTCGTCATCAACACTCGACTTTGGCTACATCGACCACGACTACTCTACGCATGGCTACCTCGACCATGGATACTTCGTATCTTTCGCTTCGGCTACCTCGACTTTGGTTCAAAGGGCTATCATCATTGAGCACTCTCGCCATTTTTTTTTTCTCTAGTCTAAGTGTCAGTGTTGCTCATGCTTGAACTGCGAGGGGGTGTTAGAGTATATGGTAGTTAGAAATATATTAGGATAGAATTGATTTGTATGGACTCTTTCCTTATCTCTAGAGCCTTATCTTTATCCATTGTACTCCTATATACCCTGGCCCCTGAGGCTCAACATCTCTCTCCCTCTACTATTCAACATGGACGCCGGCATCATGGCAGCGTACGGCAACGAGAGGGCCGCTGGCTGATTTAGTAGATGAAAAGCGGAAGCAAGGAACGAAGGTATCTGGTACCATGAGAGTGTGATTAGACCAACACAATGATTAAATTAATAGCCAATGCGAAGTATATATAGGCATGGCTCTTTTTTTACCTGCTCATCCAACTTATAGAAACAGAATTGGAAGAGAACCAACGAGCAACAAAAGATAAGAAGCTAAACATGCTATATATGCTTATCGCTAACATTATTTGCTGCGGCCGCCTTGAGGCGCATCCTTGCCTTCGATTGGCTAGCGCACAGTCCGCCCCCTTCTTCCCTGTCTACCTATCTCCTCACACCAGTTCTTGGCGATTGAAGCGCGCTCCTGGAAGTTGGCACCTTCCTTGATGCCGAGCAACGCGTTAACAAGATAGAGAGATTGGGTCAAAAAAAAAGAAAGATAGGGAGAACAGCAGCGCAGCAACAGCACCACCCTTGCTATGCAGCGCCGTCCACGATCTTGCCCACCTACAGCACTGCAGCAAGAGCCCACGCATCCGGTGGATGAACCACCAAATCACCAATGCTTCTCCCAGCCAAACAAGGACGAGATCTTGGCTCTTCGCGACGCACCCAGCAGCAGGTAATTAATTGCCTATACTTCTAACCAATTCTATAGCCGGTCAAGTGTGCAACGAAATGTACTAGTAACGTATCTGTGCTAACGCTACGACGGCGGTTGATATTTGGTAATACAAATCATACAGCAAAAACGATATATACTCTGCCAATGTAATTTTACTAAAATATATATCATTCCTGAAAGATATTGATGTGAAAGTCCCATATTGTTCCTGTTCATCACCAGTGCACGTTGACGAGCGTACAATTTGAAGTTCTGAGATGAGCAAATAGTATAATTGCTGCTTATAATGACAAATTCTCTATTTACTTCTAGACTTCTTATAATGACAAATTTATTTGAAATTTGTAAAAAGAATAGCCAAAATGAATACCCCCATCCCTTTCTCCGTGTCAATTTTTTTTCACACTTACATTTTGTTTCCTTTTCCATACTAGTAATATGCACGTGCTAATGCTACGACGATATTTTATTTTTATAAATAAAATAAATAAAAAACACAATATGTGTTTAAACATTCAACCATACAATGAGATAGAAACGGCATTTATGTATTTCAGTGGCTTTCACAACAGTTGCCATAACTTGACTAACACTTGAAAGGATCAAAACAAGGGAGTTATGTATTTCAGTGGCTTTCACAAGAGTTCCGCTATCTAACTAAAAGGAAAAAAACTCCATTGAAGAAAAGAACACCAGTCTCTACACATTAGCTTCATGTCGTCCACAATAACATTAAAATGTAACCTCTCAATCTGCAATTCACATTAACTTGAAGTTTACATAGATATTTTGAGCTGCATTTAAAAACAAAAACCAACCCAAAGCCATCATCATCTAGAGAAAAAATTGAAATGCCAGGAACACCAAAATACTCTAAAAACCAAGCGCTAGTTGTTGGCACCTTGCTATATTAGTATGGATTAACAGCTCCAATGCAGGGGGCACTGCGCTGTTGGCGATGTCAAAAGGAGTCCCCACTTGCTGACAATCTTGGGGCTGCAGAAAACATAAAATGCACAGGTCCATCAAAACATGTTGTTATAGTATCCTTTTTAAAGAATGCAATCTGTCAATAATCTTGATATTCAACAGTAACAGCTGCAGCACTTGCATGGGTTTAGGATCGATCGCTGGATATCTCAGGTTCGAAATGTTAATAATTCGTAGGAATGGAATGCAAGCTTGATCAAGTGTTAATACCTCTGAAATCAAGAACAACACAGGAACAAAAAAAGAAAAGAAACAATGTTGTGGCAACACTATTTATGCACAAGTTAACTGGCATAAAGGATTATAGGACAATTATAGTGAACAAGGTAAGTGGCAAGAACAAATGTATTTTGGGAAAAAACTTAATTTGCTGCTTGGAATTTTACCATGCACCTAGAGGGTATCTATTAAAGAGAGAAATTTCACTGCTGCCACTCCAATCATTTCTTCTTTTCCTTACCCCAGATGCTCCCAGCGCGGTGCAGGCCTTGATGTGGGCCTGGATACCGCCGTCGCCACCGGAGTTGAAACTGATGGTTGTGGTGTTGGTGGTGGGGATCATGCGACTTGGAGTTAAATCAACTGCTTCTAGTTCTTATCCCCATTAATTCAAATTGCAATCATTTTCCTCAAAATAAATGTGATATAAAAAGTTTGACACTCACATTCCAATTGCTTACAGATTTTCCTGCAAAACTGTAAAAAGATATATATGCAATCATGAAAAGTTGCAGAAATCTACAAAGCTAACCTGAAGTAATGTAAAAACCATGCTCAAAGCCGCTGTGCAAAAATAAAAAAAAGTATTTTGTGCAGCCCACTAATTTAGGAAGGTTTAGTTCAGCAAAATTAGAAGAAAGATGCACACCATAGGAGGGCTTACCTCAGCAAAATTAGAAGAAACAACTTCAGCTACAAACATTCTTCAGAAATTACACTAATACTCATATACATTGTAATTAACATTGCTCTAGCAGAAAATGCAAATTAAACTTTTTTTTGTAAATCTCCTTTGAGGAAGAAAATAACTTGAGCTATGATCTTCCTTCAGGAAGTTATACGCATATAGCTTGAGCTATGAACATCATATACATTAATGCCTACATTGTGTCATCCATTTTTGTATAAATCCACTAACAGATAGTCAAATATTCAGGCTATAATAATGGACATTTTTGTACATTTTCCTAGGTTCCACTACCTTTTTTTTCTTTGAAAATTAAGACCCAGGTTGGTTGCCAACGAATCAACATGTGGGGGGGGGGGGAGGGGGAGGGGGGGGGGCGGGATTAAGTCTTTAATTCCTTGTGAAAGACTTTGTATGCAATTGCAGTCCTGATGTGGCACTTATTTGTATTCAGGTCTATTACTCTGAAGGGTACTGAACTACTGATATCATATTAGTCCAATTATCATATAGAAATTTGATTTCAACCCTGCTGTGGCAAAAACTTAGATTTGCTTAGCTAGTAAAGGAGTTGAATGCCTGAATCACATGCGCAACATATTTAGCTACTGCTATTTATAATTCTTCCAAGAGTAACACAAATAAAACTCAAAGTACATTATGAAACATTGAAACCGTAGCACACACTCAAAATTGCATCTACTATATGCTAAAAAAAGATATGGATATAGTATTAATGCAATGTCCATCTACGAAAATTTTAAGGAATGATGCATCACAGGCACTGTTTACAACAGTTCCTGTAGTAGACCACATATATAGATCTTCAGTACATACCTACCATATATTATGCCCCCCGTGAGGCCACCAAGAAATCTGAACACTATAATATGGCAAATAAAATGGAATTGTAAGATTTGATAGATTTTCTATTTCAGAACCAGCGAAAGAAAGACCAAAACATCATGGCCATTGAATAGAGATCCCGTTTGGAGTCTAGACAACACTAATTCAAGAATCAGCCTCAAGATCCAAGGGCCTGTTGCAATCCATTCCCCTTTCTGCATTTGCCATTTCTACTCATTAAGAATGCAGCAAAAAAACAATTATAATCAAACATGCAGGAGCACTGATATATCATACCCTTCTATGTGTATTGGTTGAAGTTGGCCTCATATATTTCACTTGTAACTAAAAACAGTTCCTGAAATTAGTTCATCTGCAAACATAAAAATTAAGGTCCTCCCGTAAGTTCTTTAACATTTAACATTTTCTAAATACGAAATTAGATAACAGAATAAGAAAATTATTTGAAGTGATATTGAAATCGCTCATATAACTTTGATTACAGGAACCATCTTGCTGCAAAATCTGTCTAAAGTTTACTGAAACCATATGTTCTTCTAGACCAAATTTGTCAAGATTCCAGAAACAATTTGATTACGGGAACCATCTTGCTGCGAAATTAGTCGAAAGCTTACTGCAAACATATGTTCTTCTAGACCAAATCTGTCAAGATTCTAGAAACGATTGGATTGTCCTAACCTGTACATGCACCAATGTACATCAGGATTTCATTATCAAGGACCAAGTACGAATCTTTAACTTGTACATCTACTGGTAATTGACATAGATGGTGTATTATCACCTAAAATATTCTATCATTATTTATTAGTGAGAAGTCAATTAAATTTTAGCAAAGTTTATCATATTCTAAGAAATCAACAGTATATTCAGGTATGTGTATATTATAAGCTAGTTTTATTTCTTAGAAATGCGATTCTGTCAGCTACAGAACAACTTTGCAGTTGAAGGGCAATTTGGGATGTCATTACCTGTTCTTGCAGAAAAGTCTGGTGTGGAGATTCCAACGGAGTTGTCCATTGCAGTAGGCCGAGGCGTGGAAACCAGTAACCACCTGCATACATACAATAGCATGGTTTGAAAAGAAACATGGATCGATCGGTAGTTATATCAGGCTAGATAATAATTTGTAGGATGGAATGCAGGCTCGATCAAGTGTTAATACCTTCGAAATCACACATGCCTATGAAATCAAGAACAACACAAGAACAAAAAATAAAGAAACCACCATTGGGGCAATAATATTTATGCACAAGTTAGCTGACATAAAGGATTACAGAACATTATAATCAACAAAATAAGATGCAGGAACAAATGTATTTGAAGAAAAAAAAACTTAGATTTGTTGCTAGGAATTTTACCGAGCACCTAGAAGGCATCTGTTGTAGAGAAAAAATTTACCACCGTCACCCCAATCATTTCTTCTTCTTGCCCCAGACGACCAGGAGCCGATCAGCCGAAGAGAGCAAATTAAAGAGAGAAAGAGGAAATTAGGCAGACTACCTCGACGCTGGTGGTGTTCTGAATGGTGACGACAGAGGAGCAGTATGCTCGCAGTGCGGCGCGGGCCTTGATGTGGGTTTGGATGTTGCCGCCACCACCGGAGTCACAGCCGACACCGTTAGCACATGCGGCTACGGCATTCTCGCACGCCAACGAAGTGAAACTGATGGTTGAACTTGGACTTGCATCACAAATATAGATCATAATTCAGAAATATACACTCTTACTTAGCTATGCACTTGGAGTTGAAACTGATTGTTGTTCGTGGCATTCTAGTAACCACATAGAAGAGGATACCTCTCGCAGCAACAGTGGCACGGTGGAGCTGGAGGCGGTGGCGGGGCGCACGCCGGAGGTTGCACTGAGTGCACGGTGGAGCGCGGCGGAGAAGACACCTGGGGGCGCGGTGGAGGCTGCGTTAGAGGCTGCAACGCCGGGAGCGCGGCGGAGAAGACGCTGGGGGTGCGGCGAAGGTGATGGGGCAATGGAGGGGGTGATGGAGGCACTTGGGTGGTCAGGCGGCGGTCGTGGCGGAGGATAGGGGCAAGGTGGAGGACGCCAGCCGGCAGTTTGAGATCTGCAGGCGACGGGCGAGGAGAAAGGGACAGCCGTTGATGGAGGAGGACGATCGAGCGTGATTTGGGAAGGGAAAGGAGGATGGGAAGGGCTCGCACGATCCGGGGTGCTCCAGCGTGATTTCGGGAAGGGGAAGGGAAAGGAGAGCTCCCCCATGCCTGGTGCTTCCCTGCCGGCGGGTTCCCTCCATTCCGCGAGCCAGTGAGCTCATCCGCTCAGCAGAGGCAAGGCGCAGCTGGAGGAGAGAGAGAGAGAGAGAGAGGATAGATTAGGGTTTGGGGAGAGAGAAGAGAGGGAGGTGGCGCAACGCGGGTCTGGGGGAGCGAGAGCGAGGGAGGGGGCGCGGGTCGGGGGTAATAGGGATTTGCATAGAGAAGATCCGGTTGGTTGGATTAACCTAGATAAATATGGTTCATTGGATTTAAAAAATAAAGGACGAAGTATGAGTCTTTATAAAAGTAATTGGTGTATTATATGGTAGAACTAGTAATATGTCCGTGTTAACACTATGATACCATAATTTTGTTAATTTTCGTACACTCAGTTGAGATGCATATATGAAATCAAAGAGATAGTATAGTGTCCGTGTATTAAGAATATATATGTAGGGGAAACAAAGTAAGTAGTTAGTCTCAATTATTTCTAATCATGCCAATACATATGATGTCAATATATGACCACACAAAAAGAAGCAATAGAGATTTATTCCATTAATTTGTTGCTGGTATAAATATGTTCAAAATAAAATATCGGTATAATATAGAAATAGCCTGCATCTAATTAACTAATTTTAATTTTTAGCATTTGCAATACACTTTAAGATATCTCGTGGGCTGCCAGGGATATTGCTTTCACATTCATTGTCTTGGTATATCAATAGATATGCCAAAAATTGTTTCCTTAGATCATAGCCATCCTGCACAAGTAATTATTTGATAGTAAATCACATATAATATTCTAAATGGTCAATGCTGATAGTACGGTACTAACCTTAAAAGCTAGCAATTGTAGTTCTTCGTTATTCTATTTATGTATAAAGAGATGAACAAAATAACCAGATAGGTCCCTGAGATAATTGTATAGTTAGCTATATTCACGTAAGAGAATTGAATTTAATAATTCCAACAAGATATTAGAAAAAAGCTTACTTGTCGTGAATTGAAACATCTAGACTGATTATTTGACTCCATAGGTTGATGTCCTCGTTCCACACAGAACCAGGGCATACTCTGCGCATCGCTATATTGAAGTGTTCGGCAACCCATAAAATTTTTTTACATATTTTATGTTTGGATTGTTTTTATAAAGGGGATTAAGTGGAATAGGGTCCAAAACAAAAGGTTTTCTTGTATCTTGTTCCAATATAACCAGAATATAGGTATTGTCGTTTTCTATTGGTAAAAGAATCTGCAAAATGCTAAATGTTAGGATCACAAAAACATGAGCACATAGGAGCAAATGATATAAATCTTACTGATTTGCATTTTGAAATGTTATAGTCAATTTCGGACCAGCTACAAGTTGACTTTGCTAGTTGTGCAATATCCAGTTTTTTACGGAAGTCCGGGTGTTGTCCAAACTTAGTAGTAATCTACATGATATAAATAATGTTCTAAAAATATGAGCAAAAGGAAGAACATATGTTTGATTCTAAAAACACACCAAAATTGCAAGTCCAGACCAATGCTTTGATAATGCTCCTTGCTTTCGTTATTCCCTGATTGAGTTTTTGCATTATTTGGAAATGTTTTTCATACATGAACTTCTGTATGGTCATGTTGAAGCAATCACGGTCCATTGGTTCATTCTTCTTTAGTATTAATTGGAGCTTTTAGAGAGTCAAGCTAACGGAATAAGGCTTTGAATTTTACATCCAAACGTTCCTATCAATGAATAGTGAAAATAAAGATGGGTAAACAGGTTTTGATAGGAGGGCCCTTTCTCACTACATCAAAGGATTAAATATACCAAAACCTGGATTAAGCCAATATATATATATATATATACACACACACACACACGTACATACAATTGACCGGATGCCAAGTCTGCTGGTTTTGATTCTTTGATGTTTCTTTTAGCTATGGATCCATTTTGGTGACTACCCAATATTACAAGATCATCTGAATCTGAATTGTCTTTGGCACCAATGCTTTGCTCAACGCTGGAAATCGCTTCCACCTTATTTGTTTTTCAACATATTAATATGCTGGCTAGCTTGAGCATAAAAAGTTCAATATCTCCAAACGTAACAAAAAGTAATTATGGTTAAATAAAAAAATAGATTAAATATGAATTAACTCATTTGTTCACTTAAGAAAATACACATGTTAATAGGATGAGAAAAGTGTATCCCCTATCCAATGTTTTCATGAACTTAACACATGAATAGAACACACGAAGAACTGCATTGTAGGGTAGATTATAAATATAAGTGCACCAATGAATATAAATCATTTATCGTAATTAAATATTTAAAGAGTATAGGAATTGTTACTACATCCTATCGTTTTTGCACTTGCTCTCGTAATTGTTCTGTGATCTGCCATGTCGTAACCTGAAGGTCTCCCCACTTGTGGCTAATCAAGTTTTGTTGTCATTCAATGATGCTAAGATGGTACTCTAGTCCTTGTAGCTGTTCGGATCATTAAATAAGCAATAGACAAAAAATATAAATAATACATCTTAAATAAGAGAGTAAGCATGTCATATTCACTAAACATAGCAGCGAGATCAACATGGCGGTGCTGCCAACATAGAGAATCAAATACTTGTATCTCATGTTTTTTCACGTTCACAACCGCTAAATACCAATGTGTGTTTTCGATATTTGTTGGAATGAAAATCTAAGCAAGACATCATGTTAGTATATGTACATGTATATAGTTACAAACTTGAATTCCATTAGATTTAGAGAGATGAACATTACCAGCTCATGCTTAAGATAGTTTCTCACTATTCTTTAGTAATATAGTTCTTGTTTATAATCACCGTATTTTTTACTCCCAACTCGCCATCCCGTTTTAGCACATTGGAATTAATGGCGTTTTTAAAATACAATTTCTCATCACTCCTTGCTTGGTTCCTTATACAGTATATGTACGCACTTATGACCTATATATTTAAGGTAAAATATTTCATTCCTTTATAATATATTTACCATTAAATGCTCATGGTAATTCTTTATAAGTAGGTGTACTTACATCATCATTTACGAATTTATCTTTATCTGTCAGCACAATAGACGACGTTGAGTGATAGAAAAATCTTATATGTCCACCAGCTTATCATTTTGAGACAATATCTCTACCATTATTTGAGCAATCATATCCTTGTCGTTTAATTCAAAATCTGCAAAAGGCATTTTTGATGCGAAAACTACACATGGCAACAAAAGTAACGATGAAAATAAACATAATTGAATAATAGGATATGTACCTTGAGGGAGAGATTCATAAGTTTGACCAATTATTTATCATATCAAATTTGATGGTACGCCATTATTCTTTGGCAGTTCAACTTTGGTTTCTCTATGCTCCTTTGATGGCTTGTCCTGTAATAAAGACGTATAGGGTAGATATAATTGCTTATCCTATATTATACTTACACACGCTTATAAAATTATCGGAATAACATACATAAGTCAAGGACAACATGCAATTCAATGATTAAAGTATTTTCTAAGATTATAATCATATTCACCGGATCTTCTTACGCAAAAAATATTGAAATAAAATATTGAGGGACAGTACAATTAATCAATCCATACTTGTGACAAAGGCGTGTTATCCATATATTCAGAATTTCTTGCTTTCTTGGATGCTCGGGTTGTAGTCATACCACCATACGAAGCGTCTTCATTGATCTGAGTACACAAAATTAAGTAACAAATAAATATTGCATATTCTAATAATATATGCAATAATACACTGGAAAGTCTTCATTGACTTTGCGGAAAACAATAATGGCTTATATTTTCAAACGGACGGAGGGAGTACACATTGATTGAAGTGAAATTACCTACGATGGTTGCACTGGTTGCGTTTCTCTTGCATTATTACTCCGTTAATTTATAAGTGATAATAGATAGGTGTAGAATGATAAAGAGTAGATAAAAAAAAGATGAATACTTTCACAAATTATTTCTTCCATTAATTCCATCTCTATGTTGATTATAAAGTCACACGTGTTCTCATCATCGTTTTGCATGGCAATCTCAGGGGATGACTGTGACATTGCTGCAGTGATGCTACAACAGAGCAAACAAGGAACCCAACTCTTTTACATTATAGAAAAATACCAACCGCACTAATCAAACTAATTTGCCAAATTAATTTGCGATGCAGTGACATGCAAATTCACATTATATATTTCATAATGTCCGTGTGACAATGTAGACACTTAGGATGTATTTGGTTCCAAGAATTTGCTGGGTTGGGTTAGAACCATTTTATTTTTACACGTGTTTGGTTTGGAGATTTACTGGGTTGGGATGAACCCACTAGGGAATATACCGCTCATATTCGGGACGGTGCGATCCAGGAAAAACGGCCGGACCGCGCCGACCCACCTCGCGGGCACGGCGACGACGGGAGCGACGGCGCAGGCCAGGCCACCAGGGGGGAGCTGTGACGGCGGGAACGACGGCGCAGGCCAGGAGGGAGTGGCGACGATGCAGGCCCCGGAGACGAGCTCCTCCTCGGCGCGGACCTTCCCGGCGTCATCCTTCCATCCAAACAGGTGATAGAATCATTTCATCCCCTTCTATTCCTCCAACCAAACAAAAAATAGGTTCATTCCATCCCTCCAAACAATAAAAACTGGGACCAATCTATCTCATCTCAAAAAAACAGGAATGAATCTAACCCATCCCACTTCATTCTCAAACCAAACACATCCTTAATAATTTTAGTACTTATTTCATTGTAGATTTCATAATTTCCGTGTTTGATATTATTGGTTCCAACAATCGACTAATGGGCAAAATTACATAGGGTAATTTATCAACATCAAAATTATTATTACGTAAGATAATTTATCAGTTGATATATCACAAAATTACGTAGGGTAATACATCAAAATTACGTAGGAATATATCAGTTGACATGTCACATTAAATTTACTTGAGGGCATATGGATCAATCCTGCATAGTTTAGTGCAAGAAGAGTCAGGAAGCCATAAAAAACAAAGGCACTAATCAACAAACACACTTCACCCCCACCATCGCGCTCACACCGGCGAAACGCCTCACTTAAAACCCAGTTATGCGCACAAACAAATCCGAACTAACACACACTAAAATGTTGCGTGCCTCGTGGTGCACACACACACGGTCACGCTAGCTCGTAGCTGCAGCTTCGCACTTGCACAACCACTCGTCGTGCTACGGCGCAGGTAGCTAGAATGCGGCAGCAACACTGCCATCTGGCCGGCGCGATGGTGCTCGCTTCGCTGCTGCAGCTCGTTGCCGTCCCTGTCCTTCCGGCAGCTGCGGCGGGTGGGGCAGGCGGGGAGGTGCACGACATCGGCGCCGGTGAAGACGTATGCCAAGTCACATAGAAATAATCCAGAGATGTCACATTGAATATAGCACTGCCACCAATAAATTTGATATCAAGTAATAACAAGAAAATATCCACATATGCCATCAAGATGAATGGAAATAATCAAACATTCGGACTTATACAATGCTTTGGATATTGCTTCAAATGAAATATTCAAGGAAGTTGGCCATTTCCCATACACCAAGCTATATAACAGCAGGAGGAAGCAATGGAAAAAGAACAAGAAGTATGTGCTCACATCGATTTGCAGTCATAAATAAAAGAATCATCATTGACCATTTGTCAATGGGAAGAGCAAGCACAAAAAAATGTGCTTATATCAGTTGACATATCACACATCAGAACAAGGCAGAGATCAGTTAGGCATAATGCAGAAAATTTCCTACTCATACTAAATCAACAGCTACAAAAAAAATATGACTGTCAAACAAAAGTAGTAGTGGCATAAGATTAGTCAATAATTAATCAAAAAGTAGTTGTGGCCTCAGATTTTTCAAGAATTAATCAACAGAAGTAGTGGCCTCAGATTTTTGAAGAATGTGCACTAACCATCATTTCAGAAAAATGGTGAAAAATAAACATCTTAGGATTCAAAAGCAAAGGCCATGTTTGATTGCCTGGCCATAGGGAAAAGACACCAAGCGTAGGCAAATCTGCACTTAACAGTCCAATAAAATCATCACTGACAAAAGAGGTGGATATAAAATAAATAGAGAGTAGTTATCATCATTGGACTGAGCCCACATGAACAAGATAGTATCTGTTCTTATCAAGGAAGTTGGCCATTTCCTATACACCAGGCTATATAACAACAGGAGGAAGCAATGGAAAAATAACAAGAAGTATGTGCTCACATCGATTTGCAGTCATAAATAAAAGAATCATCATTGACCATTTGTCAATGGGAAGAGCAAGCACAAAAAAATGTGCTTATATCAGTTGACATATCACACATCAGAACAAGGCAGAGATCAGTTAGGCATAATGCAGAAAATTTCCTACTCATACTAAATCAACAGCTACAAAAAAAATATGACTGTCAAACAAAAGTAGTAGTGGCATAAGATTAGTCAATAATTAATCAAAAAGTAGTTGTGGCCTCAGATTTTTCAAGAATTAATCAACAGAAGTAGTGGCCTCAGATTTTTGAAGAATGTGCACTAACCATCATTTCAGAAAAATGGTGACAAATAAACACCTTAGGATTCAAATGCAAAGGCCATGTTTGATTGCCTGGCCATAGGGAAAAGAGACCAAGCGTAGGCAAATCTGCTCTTAACAGTCCAATAAAATCATCACTGACAAAAGAGGTGGATATAAAATCAATAGAGAGTAGTTATCATCATTGGCCTGCGGTCACATGAACAAGATAGTATCTGTTCTTATAAACACTACCAGAAAATTGAATTTTCGTGAGGGTTAAAATACCCTCACGAAAATAGGAATACCGTCACGAAAACATTTTCGTAACGGTTCACCCTCACAAAAAACCCCTCACGAATCAGAAGCTAAGAAAATACCATTTTCGTGAGGGTTAACCGTCACGAATTATTTTTGTGACGGTGCTCACCGTCACGAAAATAAATTTCCCAGGAGGTCACCCATCCTCTCGCGTGAGCGAGAGCCGGTGTTTTAGTGCTGGTATAATCACATCTGAAATGGTTATGTCGCCGGTGGGTCTAATTTTTTCTTGTCCAAGTAGAGAGACGACTGTACTGTATCATTTTCGTGGCGGTTTTTGATGCACCGTCATGAAAACAACTACTTTTCGTGACGGTGGGTCAAAAACCGCCAAGAAAATTGTGATTTTCGTGACGGTGCGTCAAAAACTGCCACGAAAATTGAACACCGTCACGAAATTTCGATTCTTTGGTAGTGTAAAGGAAGCTGGATATTTCCCATACACCAGGCAATATAACAGCAGGAGGAAGCAATGGAAAAAGAACAAGAAGTATGTGCTCACGTCAGATTTGCAGTCATAAATAAAAGAATCATCATTGGCCATTTGTCAATGGGATGAACAGGCGCAAAAAATTTGCTAATGAGTAGTATGAGTCATAATCATGAGTCACAGGTGTTGGTGCATGAAGAATAAATTTTTATATAAAGATATAATCACTACTAAAGAACCACTCATCCAATCTAGCATCAAATAATTATTTTCAGCAATATCGGTTTTCAGTGACATACAATGACTAATATATTGTTGACATACGTTAATTGAGTCATGAGAAAAAAAAATCGTTCTAAGTATCTTAAAGCATAGAGTTTCAGACCGTGTGCAAATTTAATTGAGTCATGAGAAAAAAATATCCATACTAAGTATCTTAAAGCGCAGAACAACTATATGTGTTAACGCGATTATCCGAAATAATCAATTTTTTTACCAGAGAAAATAGGAGAATAGGATGTACTGGGACGTACCGGTTTCCTCTTCACGCAGAGTATGTGGACTAAGGCGTGGTTGGCGTCGGGTGGATCCGTTTCCGGCGTGGATAATCCTAATAAATCAAAAATTCAGACAATTTATCTATTCAACCATTTAAGTAGGGGCATTTATCAGAAGGACACATACTGTTAGTTGCTCAAACTTGAGGTATTTATTCCAATACCAATCTATTTGCCCGTCTAGTTTTCTTTTACCTAGCATTCTACTTATAATAAAAAAAATATCATGGATCTCTGTGAGAAGATAGGGACTTGCGTATTTTCATTTATCGTTCATAAATCCAGTAGTATCAATTAGGTACGAACTATGTAACAGAACATTCTATTGATAAGAACAGGACATTCATCATGACATATAAAGGCAGCTAATATTCTTATGCATATGCTTGTATAAAAGGCCTGCTAGACTGTAACCTTGAGCCTTGCATTTACTAATAGGGTAAGAAAGGGATCCAGGCATTCACTCACATTCTATTAAGAATGAGAGAAGGGAGGGTGCAGGAAATGTCATGGACCAAATGTTAATGACTTGAAAGTTTAACTTGGGTAATAAAAAAACAGTACAAGGAATTAATACTGCTATGATCCTATAGAAAATATAATGCATGAAAGCCTGCATTATGTATTTTTACCCTATGGAGCAAGAGGTCTAACAAATGTCATGTTCACTAACAACAGGAAAACAATATGGCACAAATAGATCGATATAGCACTTTGATTTTTAAAATTGAGAGAACATCAGGAGACATTTAACATAATCTATTGCTAGTAAAAACACACTCTTTGTTTCTATTAGTAAAGCGTAGGCAAATCTGCTCTTTAGTTGAACTGGTCATATGAACTGATTTAATATAATGATGTTGGTATGACTGTGGTAATATGCCTGAAGGCTAAACTTTTCTGTCTAGCACTCTAGCTGATAACTGATTATGAATATATTCATAAAAAATGATCACAGGCGTATAACCAACCATTGTTACATTTATTTTGGACCAGAGCAACGACAAGAATGGGGTGTACCTGATGATCCTTGCAGCTGCGTTTGTGCTCTTCGCTGTGGCTCTCGCACCCAAGAATCTGGCTTTATAGGAGAGTTGAATATATGGTAGAATGAGAGAGCGTGATTGGTTTCATAAACAAGATATGGAAAGCAGCATGATTCTCGGCAATACCAGAAACATACCCGTTTTAGCTCCTGGGTGTGGCCATGGACGCAATTTTTGCCAAC
Source organism: Oryza meyeriana var. granulata (assembly GCA_003991445.1). Lineage (NCBI taxonomy): Eukaryota > Viridiplantae > Streptophyta > Magnoliopsida > Poales > Poaceae > Oryza > Oryza meyeriana. The sequence continues at coordinate 424,028 of RYFJ01000976.1, forward strand.
CCGTGGCCCACATACTATCCATGAAGCCACAGAAGAGCAGATAATAAGTTCATAAAAAAGGCCTAATACAGATCTAATCAAATCAAAAATCAAAAAATTAAAGCAAATTAAAGCAAGAATCAAATCAAGAATTTGCACGATTACCTTGTATCGGGGCAGTTGGATACGTGCAAGGGCTTCCAGTCCACGGCCCCTCGAGGCGGACATGGGCAGGACGGCGGCGGTCGACGCAACAGGGAGGACGGGCCAGCTTCATGCGGGGGGCGGTGATCTTCGGGGATGGCGCATGTGTCGCCACCGGACACTCTCGCCGGGCCGTCGCTCCACACCGAGACCCCATCTCCTTCCCCGCTCTCCTCCTGAGCACATCATATCGACGTTCCTCCGCCGGATAGATAAGGGAGAAGGAAATAGCGTATTTGCCGGGGACAAATAGGGGAAGAGAAGGTGCGACGCAACCGGTGATAGCCAGGGGAGAGGGGAGGGGCCGCGCCGGCGGAGACATGGCCGTCAGAGGGCGCCGCTGGAGCACAGCAGGACAGGAGGCCGACGAGTGGGCCCAGCCGATCCCACGTCTGACTGGCCGATCTAACCGACAGGTGGGCCCAACTGCAGTCCACCACCATTCCCCTCACGTGCATCAGTGGGCTCAGTCCACCATGGACAGGAGGCGTATGCCTCTCTGGCAAGTGGGACCCACCTGTCAGCATGAGGGGAGTCCCTAGTCCCTATCGCCGGTTGGTCGCACCCTGACCACGAGAAAACCCTATCCCCAATTCCCTCTACCCGCCAGCGCCCTCTCCCCTCCCCACGCTACTAGCGCCGCCGCGGAACCGCTTGATGCATGCCGCCGCTCGCCGCGATCTACATATAGTCGCACACTCGCACTCAAACCCATATTGTAGCTGAGAGCCAACGGATCGCCCGCCATTGTTGAGAGATATCAAGACCTAGGTCAAGATGGACAATGCTTCCGAGCTCGCCGGATCGTTATCTGCGGCGCCGGAGGAGGAGGTGCCCGCCGTCGTCGCCGTGTCTGCGGTGGCCGTGCAACCGTCGGCGCTGACAGACTTCTGCTACCGTGACGACATCGACTACAACGTGGAAGACGACGAGAGCGGCGACGAGGCCGACGAGCCGATGAAGGTGAGGAACGGCGACCCGCCGGCCAACAGAGACAACCTACCTTTCGTCCACTCGCCGTTCGTACCAAAAGGGAAACTCCTCACCCCTGTCCGGTTCGCCGCCGTCGGCTGCTCGGCCGGCTACATGCGGGTCACCACCGTCGTCGACGAGGGGGAATCCCAATCCCCGGACGCCGGTGACGACGTCGGCGGCGAGAAGGACATCATGGTGCTCTACCGCTACACACGCTACTCGCGGGCATGGAGCGGGCGGAAGGGCGTGAAGATGTCCAGGAGGCCGAAGCTGAGCCGTCTCCGCTTCATCATCTCCGCCGCCGCCGCCGACGTGGCGAGTTCGCTGCCATGGGCCGGCTAGTCGCTGGCCCCGCTGATCTACCCCTTCTACTTCAGCGACGAGCTCCTGCTAGAGCTCGGGCAAACTCTACGAATAATATACTATAGAAAATACGGAGACAGAACTTAGCGAGAGACAATGATTTGTGCTGCGATGAAGTTGCAGCTTTTCTGAGGTTTTCTTCTCCTTTTATTGTAAGCAAAACAACCATGCAACATGCAAACGGAAGCTACGGATCGCTACCCACGTACTCTCGGTTTGATCGCGTTCATCCCCACGACCGAGAAACGTACGCCGTGCGTCCGCAAGTTCAGCTACGCTGCGAGCTATTCTCGCCGGGTTCCTAAACGCACGGCTTCCACACGTTGGTGCTCATGCACATGCAGAAGAATCCAAAGTATAACAGACCAGCTAAAGTTAGGCATGCAAGGTTTATACTAACAAATCTCCCCCTAAACCTTGCATGATTGGTCAGTTTCGACGAGGCCGATCCGGGAGCGAAGCTCAATGAACCTGTCTCGCCTGAGTGCCTTCGTCAGTATATCCGCCAGTTGCTCGTTGGTGCCGATGAACTCGACTTTTCACCCTGCCCTCCTCAATGCATTATCTGATATAATGGTATCTCGTGTCGATATGTTTATTGCGATCGTGGAAAATAGGGTTCTTACTGAGCATGATTGCGGATTGATTATCAATCTTCAATGTGACGGCATCGGTCTCCTCTCCTCGAAGTTTTGCAAGAAGACGCGCCAGCCACACACCTTGGCAAGCAGCAATTGTCGCTGCGATGTACTCAGCTTCGCAGGACGACAAGGCTACAACCTTTTGTTTCTATGATTGCCAGGTGATCAAGTTGTTGCCGAGGAAGAAAAAAATACCGGAGGTGCTCTTGCAAGTGTCGAGGTCGTCGGCGAGATCGCTGTCACTATAGCCAACGAGATGAGTGGCTTCCTTCTTCCTCTTGTAATAGCAGCCGTAGTCGATGGTGCCTGCGATGTAGCGGAGCACCCGTTTCACGGCGGCCAAGTGCTCGGTGGTGGGTTTCTCCAAGAACCTGCTGACATAGCCCACCGAGTATGCCAAATCCGGTCTCGTGTTCACCAGATAGCGCAAGGAGCCCACGATCCGCCTATAATCAGTGGCATCAACAGCAGGGGAAGTGCTCAATTTGCTGAGCTTTAGGCGCGATTCCATGGGGGTGAGACTGGGATTGCTCCCGGCCATGCCAGCCACCTCCAGTATCTTCTGGGCATAGGCGTGCTGGCTCATGGTGATGCCTTCTCTGGTCTGATTCACCTCCAGGCCGAGGTAGTATCTCAACAGGCCTAGGTCGCTCATCTGGAACGTCCCCTTCATGTCCTCCTTGAACTGCTTGAGCTCGTCGGAGTTGCCGCCGGTGATGATGAGATCGTTGACGTACACGCCGACCACCAGGCGATGCACGCCCGTGCCTCGCATGTACACGGTGTGCTCAGAGGCGCTGCGGTGAAAACCCAGTGTCAGCAGCGACGTGTCGAGTTTGGAGTACCACGCGCGCGGTGCCTGTCGAAGCCCGTAGAGCGCCTTGTCGAGGCGTAGTACCTTGTGTTCTTGGCCGTCGACGACGAATCCCAGTGGCTGCACAACTTAGACTTCCTCTTTGAGTTCGCCGTTGAGGAATGCGAACTTCACGTCCATGTGGTGGACAGCCCAGCCCTCGCACGCCGCGTGTGCCAGCAACAAGCGGACGGACTCGAGCCGCGCCACCGGTGTGAAGACCTTATCGAAGTCGATCCCTTGTCGCTGCACGTAACCCTTCGCGACGAGGCGCGCCTTGTACTTGGTGATGTTCCCAGAGGCGTCCTTCTTTGTCTTGAATACCCACTTGAGCCCAATTGGGCGCTGGCGCGGTGGAGGATCGATGAGCCGCCAAGTCTTGTTCGCCTCGATCGACTGCATCTCCTCTAGCATCGCCTGTCGCTAGCAATGGTGTTGCTCTGCTTCGGCGAACGAGGACGGCTCCTCTGCTGTTACCACTAGCAGGTCTTCGCTCAGCTCCTGGGTAGCCAGCCCCAGCGATGTAGTCGGCCCGGGCTCCCGGGTAGCTAGCCCCTGGGTAGCCAGCTCGAGTTCCCGGGTAGCCAGCCCGAGCTCCCGTGTAGCCAGTCCCCGGGTAGCCAGCTTGAGTTCCCGAGTAGCCAGCCCCGGCAGTGTAGTCGGCCCGAGTACGTTGTAGATGTGGCGGAACCGGAGCGGAGCATCGTCGGCGTCGACGTCGAGATCCTCCTCTGCCGCAGGTGGTGGCGTCACGAATTCCACCGGTGGCATTTCGGCCGTTGGCGAAGATGTCAGTGGCGTCGAGCTTGATGCCGGCATGTGTGGCGAAGCTGGCGCTCCCCGGTCCCAGATATCTGGTTGCGCCGAGGGCACCGAGCTCGCCCTATCCGGGTGGTACACGAAGGTGTACTCGACGGTGATGTCAATGTCGTCGCCCATGATTGCCCTGTCGTCCCACTTCCACTGGGCTTCTTCGTCGAAGACGATGTCGCGGGAGATGTGGACGCGCCGCGTCACAGGATCGTAAGCACGGTACGCCTTCGAGTCGGGCTCGTACTCGACGAAGATCATAGGCCGGCTCCTGTCGTCGAGCTTCTTCGCGTTCAGTGAGGTCACCTTCACATGCGCCACGCATCCGAACGTGCGCAGGTGGTGGACGGCCGGCGGAACGCCGTTCCAGAGCTCGCATGCAGTCTTGCCGCCGATACTTTTGGACGATGACCTGTTCAACAAGTACACTGCCGTGTTCACCGCCTCCCCCCAAAACATACCTGGGAGAGCCTTTGCTTTGAGCATGCTCCGAGCCATGCCTACCACAGACTGGTTCCGACGCTCGACAACGCCGTTTTGCTGCGGTGAGTAGGGGGCCGTCAGCTCGCGCCGCAACCCGAGTTCGGCGCAGTACTCGTTGAAATGACCGGCGGTGAATTCTCCCCCGCGGTCTGTGCGGAGCGCAAGCAACTTGTGCCCGCTCTTCCTTTCGGCCACCGCTTGAACGCGCTTGATAGCAGTCGGTGCGACATCCTTGGTGGCGAGAAGCGTCAGCCACATATAGCGGCTATAGTCGTCGACAAGGAGGAGAAAGTAGCGGTTGCCGCTGGGCGTCGCTGGCATGATTGGCCCGCATAGGTCGCGTGGATCAGCGCGAGCGGCTCGGTGGCGCGGTGCAGAGATTGCTGTGGGAACGAAGCTCGTCGATGCTTGCCGGCGAGGCACGCCTCACACACTTGTTCCACCTGCGACAGGGTCGGTAGACCACGCACAAGTGCTTCTCGCCCTATCTTGTGCAGCAAAGTGAAGTTGATGTGGCCAAAACAGGCGTGCCAACGCCACGCATCCTCTCCAGCTCGCGCAGTCAGGCAGACCGGCCGTGCGAGGTTGATGTCGAGCACGTAGAGCCGGCCAGGGCTTCGGGGAACTCGGGCAAGCAGACGCCGCTGCTCATCCCACACGCGCATCACGCCATGTTTTACCTTCACCTCGAAACCGGTCTCATCCAATTGGCCGACACTGATGATGTTGGCGGCGAGTCGAGGGAGATAGTAAGTGTTGGTGAGGGTACGGTGCTCCCCGTTCTTGCAGGCGAACAGCACCGTGCCACGGCCCTCGATATGGACGATTGAGCCGTCGCCGAGCCGAACGTTGCCGGTGATCTTGGTGTCGAGGTCGGAGAAGGCCATCTTGCAACCAGTCATGTGGTTGGACGCACCGGAGTCGATGATCCAACTTCGGGGATCGCGTTCCGCGGCATCATCTAGTGCCGCGAACACTTTCTTCTCCACCAGTTCGACGGTGTCCAACAGCGTGCGCGGCGCCGGTGGTGCTGACGGACCGTGCTCCGATTCGAATCCCATGAGCGCGCGCACGGTCTGACCGGCCGGCAGCTGCGTCGGTCCGGTTGCGAACGCGGTCTGACCGGTGTGCTGGTTCATGTCAATTTTGTCAACACAGCCACCCGTGAGCAGCATGAGTGTGGGCTCGTCATCTTGGACCACATGAGCCTGCTCCTCCCGTTTGGGCTTGCTTCGGCAATCTCTGGCCCAATGGCCGAGCTTGCCGCAATTGCGGCACTTGTCGTCCTTGCGGGCTGGCTCGGAGTTTGATCCGTCCGAGGTCCCGGTGCCACCGCCGCCACTACACCCTCGCCTACTGCGGCGCTTGCCGCGGTTGTTCGATCCACCATTGTTTCGCCGCGCCTCCTGCTCCTTCTTCTTGTGGCGCTTGAGTCACTCCTCCTCTGTGAGGTAGAGTTTACCTGCTGCGCCCGCCGAGGATGAGGATGAGGCCTGCCCGGCATCCTCTGCCGCCTTGAGCCTTCCGGTCACCTCCTCGAGTGACAGCGTGGAGATGTCAAGTAAAGTCTCAATCGAAAGGACGAGTTGTGAGAACCTGGACCGTACGACATGCAGGTACTTCTCGACGACTTTGTTGGCCGGTTCCAGATCGCCGAGTGTCGACAGTTGAGTGACGAGGCCGGTGAGCCGCATGGCGAAGTCCTCCACCAACTCCCCGTCGCGAAACGCGATGGTTTCGTACTCTGCGCGCTGGCCTTTCCTGATGCGGTCGTCCTCGACGCGCATGGTCTTGATGTAGTCCCACGCCTCCTTGGCCGACTCCTTGGTCGCCAGCGTCAAGATCATCTCAGCGGGGACGGCATTGCAGATGGTGTCCAGCGCCATCCGATCTTCATGGAGCTCCACGGCGACGCCGCCTGGATCAATGGCACCCCAGAGGCATCGCGCCTGCAGCTTGATCTTCATGAATAGTGACCACTCGTTGTAGTTCGTCTTGGTTAGCATGGGATAGTTGGCCAAGCCTCCCACCTCCTTAACCACGCGGTGAATCACCAGCCTGCGGTCGTTCCCGCCGCTGCCCGAGGCGCGGCCGCCGGAACCTGGGAGAGTGCGCTCCGTCGGAGACGACGAGCGACGGCGAGGCATTAGCGCTGCTTCTAAAGCACGATCGCGTGTCCAGGCCCTAAACCTTGCTCTGATACCAATTGTCAGGATTTCTTCACAGGATCGATCGCTAGAGCTCGGGCGAACTCTACGAACAATATACTATAGAGAATACGGAGACAGAACTTAGCAAGAGACTGTGGTTTGTGCTGCGATGAAGCTGCAGATTTTTTGAGGTTTTCTTCTCCTTTTATTGTAAGCAAAACAACCATGCAACATGCAAACGGAAGCTACGGATCGCTACCCACGTACTCCTGGTTTGATCGTGTTCATCCCCACGACAGAGAAACGTATGCCGTGCGTCCGCAAGTTCAGCTATGCTGCGAGCTATTCTCGCCGGGTTCCTAAGCGCATGGCTTCCACACGTTGGTGCTCATGCGCATGCAGAAGAATCCAAAGTATAACAGACTAGCTAAAGTTAGGCATGCAGGGTTTATACTAACACTCTGGTCGGCATTGATGGCAATTGCGCCGGTGAACATCCCGCCGCGGGCCACCCGCGTCGAGGTCTTCGTCGACGTCGGCGTCGGCATCCTCCGGCCGTTCGACCACACGCCAGAGCGGATGGAGTTCATGCGATGCGAGCTGGAGGCGAAGAAGGACACGGCGTGGCCTAGGCACCACGTCGGCATGCAGATGAATTTGCCGTAGCCGGTGCTGTGCAAGAGGGGCTCCGGCAATGAGGAGGAGGAGGAGGATGGCGCGTCGCCGGTGAAGAGGAAGAGGGTGGTGGATGGGGTCGCTGGAGAGGATTGCCCCATTTGCTTAATCGAGCTTGAGATTGACCTCGTCGCATGGCCTGGGTGCTCCGTGGCTCATGTATTCCATGGCGAGTGCTTGAAGATGAATCTCGAGATGAGTGACAAGTGCCCTCTCTGCAGGAAGGACCTGGGTATCAAAGATTTGTAGGTTTTAAGTCAGGGTTATTTCTCTCAAAGATTTAGGCACTTTTGAATGTTTGCTAGGTTGTTTCGAAAAAGAAGATGTTGTCTCTAGTAATATGGTGTCTCTAGCTGAACTCTTGCAAGTAATCATGTAGTGTTTTGTGATGAAACTGCTGGTGCTAATCATGTATTGTTTTGTGATGAACCTGCTGGTGCTAGTCTTTCTAGTTATTTCTGATGAACCTGCTGGTGCTAGCCTCTGTAGTTACTTGCGAGTAGACCTGAACCGCTTGCCAAGTGGAGTTCTACAGCACAAATATATAATATTATCAAATGATCTTGTGGGCACCCTGGAAATGCATTATAGAGAGTAACTACTATGACAACACGAAATATCTAGATAGATGGGATCTCGAATAAAAACCAAATGAATGCAGTAACCATTCATCCTCATCGCAGCCTTGTCATAATATTTACTCATCCACAATACAAGTCCAAAGCACCGAATTCAGAAATAAAGAGATATTTGGAGAGTTGATTCACCAGTCCGAAACGACGAAGTGTGCCTGTCAAACCACACGAAGGCGGCGACCAAACACGATACAAACTTCTGGGGACATGGTCTACGGTTGAATCAATGTCCATGCATCTCATCATTCTAAATTCTTTTTAATGTATGACTAGCCTAGAAAAGTTCTAGTCCCACATGTTCATCTAGCAAGTAATATCCAAAACATAGGGTATTTAGCTAAATAAACAAGAGTATAGTTACAGATACATGTTAACTAAAGTTTACATAAGCCGTATAGGCCAAATATTTAGTCCATCGGAAGCTTGGCTACCCAAAACCCTCAGGCAACCGACTAAGGGTAAACCCTTAGATAGGACCATCCTGATCGACCTATTCACCCTCACAATCATCATACAAATCTTCATCTTCACCTGTGCATGGATCTATAGGAGCATACACAAAAATACAATAGAACTCAGTACACAAGATACTGGCAAAGCCACAATCAAACCTAATTATACATGTAAGCTGTAATCAAGGTACAGGCTGTATGATGAGGCTCATTTTTATTGCAGAAGGCCAATTTTATTTCGCAACCATTTAAAAAAGAAGTTCATAATTCAGATTGCGTAATACACTAATAGAGTAACATCATGGCATCGATTTTCATAAATAATAATTTCACTGCCCTCCTTGGCACCAAAACTATAATACAACTTAATACTTCAGCTCCATTTCATTTCATCATCACATTATCAATCATCAAGTATAAATCAATAAAAATCTTTACCCAACCATCCCATTTCGTAAAGCATTTTGAATCATAAATCTATACTCAATGGACACAACCATGCCGCTCATGACCGTGACCACGGCTAACCGATTAGTTTTGACTCTGCAGAGTTTGTACATCGTTACCCACATGATGTGATAGATGCCATAACGACTACACCCTAGGTTGGTCAATACCCGTCGGTATCCCACACTCTACACGTTGAGTGCGGCCTAAGAGTCACAACACAGCTTTTACATTACCTAACATGTAGCCTTGCACCAGCACGAGGTGTGTTACTCCACATCGGGGTGCAAACCGATGTCATGGGTGGCGGGCCCACGCCTTAACCCAGCGCCGTGGCAGCAGTCTACCTAGCTCCCCATGAGGCACACAACGTTGTATTGGACAAACTTAGACGCCTATGCCATGAGGTGATCACGCTGTCCCTCATGGTTCACATAGGTAGCTCCTCTAGACAGCCCTACAGTATAGTCGTAGGCACTGCCCATACTACTCTGCCTACTAAAATGCAAGGCTAAACATTAAGTAACTTAATCCAATATGGCTATCCCATACTAGCACATGTGGTTGTACTGTTTAACATGAGATATGACACTGAGTTTGGTCCTTAAGCAACCCAGGCAAACACTCCCCCTATCGATACACAACTATCACATATGTGTACCACTTGCTTGCCCAAGTTTTAAAATGGTTTTCCTTCAGTTTTAGTTCACAAATATCATAAATATTCATCTCTGATCAGAAGTAAATAAATTTCCATTTCAAACTTAATTTGATAGCCATGATTTATTTTATAAGTAACTAGGCATGCCTAAGCATATATACAAGTATATACCTTATAGTAAGTACTTAACAAGTACTTCCACCCATCCTAGTGTTACAAATAGTGGGTTATCAATATTTCAAGGTGAATTATGCAGAAAAAGGGATTAACTACCATTGCCCACAATCTATATAATATTCATAGCAAAATAACGATGCAAGTTAAAATAAAAACATTGATAATCCCAAAATTTAGGAGCAATATGTTCAAAGTTAGTGGGATTCTTGCCTTGTTCAAATTCCTGTGTGGGGTCAGCAATAGGGTCACTCTCGTCGAGGGCGACGGTCTCTTCGTCTAATAATATAATGGTAAAGTAAATAAACACGAGAAAAGCGAAAAAAAGAAAAAAAAACAAAATGCTCTAATATGCACCATTTTTGCACAGTAGGTTTAAGCTGATTTTAGATGATTTATGGTGAAGGAATTTCCATTTTTGCATCTACCAAGTGAAAGTTATAGATTTTACAAATTTGAGATGCCTAATATTGCATTTCCTTTAATATTAATCTATACTTAATTTTTCTGTTACAGTTATGTCATGTTTTATTTTACAGGGAGCTAGAGAAAAAAAATTAAAAGACTAAAAAAATTTATTTCACTAAATTTGGAGCTAGGATGAATTTTCTACATATTTTACAAGTTCCTACTAATTTTCAGCTCAACAGAAATTCTCTAAATCAAGTTCTTGTTTATTTTATTTTATTCCTGGTTTTTAAATATAGCGGGGCCTACATGTTAGTGACAGAAATTTTCAGAAAACCCCCTGGGATTCTGAAGAATCAACCCGCACTCCCTAATCACGTGCAAAAAGCGAAATTCGTTAAGAGTCGTTGAAGTTTAGGGTTATTACGAATGGGTCTTGGCCCACATGGCAGTCAATACATTCTTTTCAAATCAGTACCTCGGATTTTTCTAATTCTAGAAATAAAGTCCCTCGCGTGGGAGAACAGGGAAGCCATGACCCTAGCTCGGTTTTTGGCTCACCGCCGGCGAACGGTGGCTCGGATGGGGTCGTGGCCAAAACAAAAGTTGTAGAGGAGGTCCACGCGCATCTAATGGTGGCAGATTCACTGCTTGGAGTGACTCGGGATAGGCGCAGCGACGGCTCGAGCGGTGAGAACTTTCGGAATGCCCTTGCATGTCAAGCTCGGGCTCAAATCCGGCCAATGCAGTAAATGCATGTCATCGTATGAGGTACTAGGTTGCTCACCGAGGGTCCTGCGAGGTCCGGCAAGGTCTGGATGGCAGCGAGGGCTTGTGGATTGACTCGGCGACGACGTTCAGCTCGGCTTCACGGTGGCGTGATTCCCCCGGCAACGAGAGGCTGTGCATGCATGTCTACAAGATTAGTAGGGCCCTAGCGACACTATAGGTGCGAGGAATCGACCCCTAACTCACCAGAGAAAGTGGAATCGACGATGAGAAGGGATGGCCGAAGAGGAGGAAAATGATGGCGTTCTCAAGCTTCGGGGCACTTCGGCTTCACGTGCTCGGGCTGAGGGTTCCTGGAAAGGTTGCGATGCTTCTTGTAAAGCGCCTCGACCGGATCTCTCTCTTGCGAGTGGAACGTAGGGTCGACATCGACGGTGGCGCCCGGTGCGCGGCCACGGACAGCAGTGACGAGGTTCGCGTTCCCGAGAGATGGCTGCACGGAATGGAACGGGATCGGTGGGGTTAGTGAGGGCATGGAAATTACATGACGTTTCCATGGTTAGGGAGAGAAAAAACTCACCGGAGAGACAATGCGCCGGTGGTGAAGTTTCTTGCCACCGGAGGAATCGAAGGCCTGCAGGGCAGTGTGGAGCAGTGAGGGAGATGTACTCAGTGGGAACTTGCAGAGGAGAGTGAGGCGAGTGAGAGGACAAGAGGAGAGGCGATGGCATCGAGAGAGGAAGTGGCGTCGGGTTGTGAGGCGAGCTAGGCGCATGGGCGGCGCGTGGTGCGCGTTCCCTGCTGTGGTCGGGCGTGGCTAGCTGGGAGCATGTGTGTGGGACTTCCAGGTGGGGTCCACGACTGGCAGGGCCCTCATGGCAGCGACCAAACTGCTAGGAACGCCCAGGAGTTTAAGTCCCGGGTTGCTGTAGATGGGCTGACTTTGGGTGCTTGGTTTAAATAGCTAGGGAGGGAATCAATTCGAGCCAAAATTTCTGGAGACAGTGTTAGGTATGGACTGTTTACTGACGAAGTTTCAAGGCTAGATCAGCTATGGTCTGTCCTAAAGAAATCCCCAAATTCAGGGTTTAATCAGGATCTGCAGAAGTTAATCCAGAGCAGCAGTATTGTGCCTGTCATTTCATGCGCGAAACTTTGGAGTTAGATTGTGAAATTTTACCAGGTGGTATAGGGTGGATAGGGCTACAATCCTACCAGAAATCATGGGTTACAAAGCCATAGGTTGGAAATGGTGTTACTGCAAAATCAGGGGAAAAATCTGTCTATTTCCAGATTTTCCCAGGGCATGGAAAAACTTATCGGAATTGCAACAGGTCTTGCAAAATTATGCCAAAATTCAGACAGGCCCTGGATGATGTGTAGTATTTTAGTGAAGTTTTCCACAATTTTATATTGAGCAGATTTCTCTTTAAAATTCCAGAGACGAGTTTAATGCATATGAGCCTAATATGCATATGCAAGAAAATCCAAAAACAAGGGAGAGAAACAATAAATAAAAATAAAGTATGCACATGCAGTGGAGGTGTTTTATTAATTCCCATATTTTATTACACGATTTTCGGTTAGCTCAAAATTGGGTTCGTTACAGATCTAAAGAATGATAAATGCATAGAAGGATATTTTGGCGATAGGATAAGTCTGTTGTGGGGGCTAAAACAGTATTACATGTAGCTTGGGACATAGTAAAATGGTGCGTACCCATGTTCTTCAGGAATCTCATTCCCCTTCTGTGGTGAATTTTCTAAAACAATCATGGGAGAAACAAGTGGCGGTGGGGTAGTGCTGCCTTTAGGATCTACTGGGATTTCAGTTACACCAGATGACTGAATCGTCGATTCTTTGTTTCCAGCACTTAATGTTCTAGCAAAAGTTACAACATTGCCAGGATTTTCACCAGGAGTAGCATGAGCACCATCTTGTTGCCCATCAATAGGGGGTGGATTAAACACCCTCCTAGCTTGAAAGCACAATTGTCCCGTCCGAAAGGTTTGCTCACTTATGACTACCTGGAACACATACTTACGACCAATAAGAGCACGAAGGGGCGAAGGCAGTAAAATCTGGTTGGATGAACTTTTTTTGACTAGATCGGCAGCTGTTTGTCATACAACTTGCTCTGCCACACCACCAAACATGAATATTTTTCGCACGGCCAGTGCTATCCTCGATCACAACGTTTAACTTGTAGCTGTGCAGTGAATAAAACTTGCTAAATTTAAGGAGCATAAGTTATCATGTATATGGTGCTGTAACTAAAGAAAAGCAATACCTAGGTACGATTATTGGCTCTGTGGTGTCACAGTTAACACACTCAAATCCTTGAAGAGTCGGCTTTACACCCTTCCTGCAAATACTGCAACCTTTATACCACCAACCACTTGAGACATCAATTTCCTTTATACATGCATCGCAAGTGAAGCGTACATCCTAAAACCAGCGAAGGACCAATTTCAAAATAATATATGGCAAAAAATTAGTAAAGTTATCTAGTAGCAATCATGCTTACATTGTTGTCGTGAGGATTCAGTGATAAAAGTTCTGATATAGACTTCCTATTAGCATTTGCCTCATCATTATTCCCTAGTGCGGCATCACCATCACTTGGTAGGAGAAGTACCTCACAATCTCTTCCTTGTAGGTTGCGGAAGCACATATCGACGCAAAAATTACATTATGGGCAAAACATTGTATTCATATATACTACTGACAAGAGGAGTGTATGTACTGAATAGCAAACATAGTACCTTGCACGGAAGGCATTAACCTCTGGAATATCAATGTTAATGTACCATTTTGTGCTAGCACTGCTCCCACAGCTTGGAACACCTACATATTTATAAATATATCTATAAATAGGCATATATTTCCTTAAAGTTCTTGGCTATATATAGCACGCGTCATCTACGCAAGGTATGTACAAACTAAAGCTCACCCAAGAAGAGTTTTGTATTAAGCCCAGCAAAAACAATTACAACCGGTTCATTTTTACCAATAGTTTCAAGAAGGAACTGATCTTCAAAAGAAGTTGCATGCTCAGCCCATAAAGTGATCACCAAAAGCCAGTCACTGTAAGATTATTGATAAGAAACACTGCACTATTCTTTTTGAAATCACAATGTGCCAAGAAAATTAATTGGAGAGAAAATAGACCTCAGGTCTCGTAATTCCACATTTTGCCTAACAGATGGACCATTCAAATTGTTGCCTTGTACCAGTGGGTGCACAACCGTAAGTTGTCCAATAATATCTGCATTTTTATGTGGAAAAATGGTAATTATGTGGTTGCATTTAAAAAAATAGTACTAGATGAACAATAAAAATAGAACATTATAAAAATTCAAGGAAGTATACCTATTAAACCTTTTGGATGCTTTGCTCTTTCTTCTAAGTCCTCAAAGTCCACAAAATTAAAAATGTAAAGTGGAAGATTGCCAGATACCTCTGTAGGTATTTCTTCAACAATGGTCCATGGTGTAAAAAAGATAGTGTATTTGCTAGGCACAGCATTGAACTTTCTTGTCTGGTTACTAACACGGAAATTCCATAAGAAGTAGGCATGTCCTTCCATTATAGACTCTAAAAACTTGTGTATTTCATTCTCTCCTACAGAAGCTGTAATACCTACCCCCTAAGACATCCATACCGTACATGGGAAATAAAATGGATGGAATACATATATTATGCAAAATAAATAAATTAATATATAATGAATGTAGTCATCAGTTCTGTACCTCTTCATCCACCAAAATAAGCTCCATAGCACTAAAACCTCTTCCCTTGGAAATTCCAGATAGATGCCACAACCTAGATACTCTGACCTTTATGCGCCAATTATGCCTAGTGGGATTAATTTGGGATAATATACTGTACTCCATTGGAAGCTTTTAAGTGAAATGACGAGAACGAACAAATTGATTAGATATATTACAACTAATTAATATGATGGTGAAGCTGTACATCACAAGAAAAGATAACAAATGAGTAGAAAGAGAACACAGGAAAGCTCAAGAAAAACAAGGGATGCTCAAATTCGGAAACTAACGAGAAACCAAGAGGAGCCAAAAAAAAAGCTGGAAACATGCATGGAAAGGGAGATACTAAAGAGACCGTTCGGATCGGATAATTTTCGGATAGTCCGGATACGGATATGGATACGGATAATTTTTTTCGGATATAGATACAAATACGATATCACAGTTTCCGACGGATACGAATATGGAGCCGGATATCCGAAGATTATTATATGTGGATATCCGCTATATACCCAACAGCAGGCAGCAGCCCAGAAGTAGCTCCACCCGACTCCCGACTAGATCGGCGCATTAGTTATTAGAAGGGAAGCAGGCAGCAGCAGAGAAGCAGAAACTAGATTGGTGCAGCCGCCTCCCGACTCCCGACTCTCGCATCGCGCATCGGCGTAGCGCCGCCTGCCGCTGCCACTTGTCGCTGCCTGCCGGTCGGCCGCCGGTCGTGCGCTGTGCCGCCGCCAAGGATGAAGGGAGCATCATTGCCGGCCTCGGACGCCTCCCGACCTTGGCCGTCTCTCCCGACTCGGCCGCCTCCCGACTCGGCTGGGCAGGACTCGGCCGCCCGTCGCCGCCTCCCGACCTCGGCCGCCTCTCCCGACTCGACCGCCTCCCGACTCGGCTGGGTAGGATGGCCGTCCAACGCCGCCTCCTGACCCCGGCCGCCTGTTGCCGCCTCTCGACCTCGGCCGCCCGTCGCCACCCTCTCTCGACTCGGCCGCCTCCCGACTCGGCTGGCAGGACTCGGCCGCCCGTTGCCGCCTCCCGACTGGCCTCCTGACCTCGGCCACCTCTCCTGACTTGGCTGGCCAGGACGGTCGCCCGATGCCGCCTCCCGACCTCGGCCACCCGTCGCCGCCTCCCGACTCGCCTGCCGACCTCGGCCGCCTCACCCGACTCGGCTGGAGCATCGACGTACCGTTAAACTCAATGCTTTAATTTGTGATGTCTCCTAAAATAATAAATATTTATAATAAATTAGATAAATATATGTGTTCTATTTGTCTCTACGAACAGTTTGTGTGGTTTCTTGTTCCAAGAAATATTTGTTTCCGTATTCGTGTCCGATACTATTCGAACCGTATTTGTATTCGAAATAATTCGTATTTGTTTCCGTATCCGAGTTATTTGTATCCGTTTTCGTATCCGACTAAAAATATGAAAACGAATACGGTACGAGCATTATCCATCCGTATCCGCTCTGTTTTCATCCCTACATATGACATGATGGATGGCTATTGGTCGATACTCGCCAAAATCCCGCACCAGGAAAAAAATAAAATGCGACATCAAGCCAATAAAAGCAAGACTAAAGGTACCTGTTGTAAGAATAGCTTGCTCTCCACGTGAGTGCTTTCTTTTTTGAGTTCTGGAAGATGTACTATCCATGAAACATAATTTACCCTTCAAATACCAATATGAAATATATGAATTAATTAAAGAAAGATACTAGACTTGCAAAGCAGACTATTAGAAAACACACCGAACGCTCTCATCGTACATGAGAAAACGAACTGAACAAGGCACATAATTAACCTCAATACAATGAGGAAAAACTGAGCAAGTAAAATAATTTAGTCGATATTAGTCAGCAAGGTTAGATCAGAAATTGTTAGGATCAGCAACCACCTTTAGCCAAACAATTAGTAGGTACTTCAATAACAGTTCCATAGTCAGTTAAAGTTACAACACGAGTTAGTATCAGTACTAGTATTGTCATAGTTAGCCAAGTTACAATATAAGTTAAAATCAGTATGAAGCCTCGTTAACATCAGCACCTTCAATTAATGTCATAGTTAGCCAAGCTACAACGCAAGTTAGCACTGGTAGCCTTGTTATACAGATCTTGTTTGTTAACTCTAATACTATTTCTTTAACAATGTTTTTTAAGAGACCATAGTTGATATAGAACACCTAAGACACTTGTAGCACGTACCTTCCTTTTGAGCTGCTATAGATAGTCTAGGTGAGAACTATTTATCGAGTGAGAACTATCTATTGAACGCTCAAAGCCTTAGCTTGCACTTGTGTGGGTATACAGATGCAAGAAGGCAATGCTGCCCTTAAATAGGCAATCCTAGTTGCTTGCCGCATCATGCATGCAGTCATGTGAACTTGCTGCATGGATAGCCAATAGCATCCCGCCTGATGCATGCATGCACATCAGACAAAGGCTGTGGAGACACTATGGCTGAGGCATCACATTTTTTAGAGCTACATCTTGCTTGTTGCTGCATCGTGCATGCAGTGATAGGTCAATGTCAAGCAATAGGCCACACATATAGTAAGTTTGTAGGAGGGATAGGCGGCTTGCTGGATGGATAGGCAGCAGTTTGCATCGAAACCGTATATTCCAAATCGAATGGTAGAAACAAATCACACTGACGTGAACATAGCAGGAGGCCGCGCAGACGGCGTGGCCTCATATTCCCCTGAGCACGCGCAGCCGATCCTGAGCTCGCGCCTCGCAGCCGATCCTCGCGCCCCGCAGCCAATATCGAGCTCGCGCCCCGGGCTCGCACCCCACACACCAGGCTGGCCCCAAGCCCACCCCGAGCACTGTGGTCGCTGACCAGTGGGCCCCGCCAGTGCTCGCACGCGGACAGCCGTGATTGCTTCTGCCGCGCGAGCCCACCTGTCAGTCCCCGTCGTCTTCTTCCTCCTCCAGCCGCTCGCGCTCTCTCTCTCTCTTCTCTTGATCTCTCTCGAGCCCTCTCTCTCTGTTACCTCTGTTCCACGCCCATGCCGCCCGGTCGGCTTCTTAAAAACGTGCGGACACCTTCGTCAACCTCCCTGTCCCATCCAGATAATTTCAATTACGTTGTCGTTGGGAGTGTACTCCTGGACGATGTTGACTAATTCTCTAGCAAGCTTTTCAAACCGTGTTTCTAGGAGTGGTTCAACATATGAACTGGATGGATTTGTTGGTGGTGCAGATACTGCCAGCGGGACTGAGCCTGTGGGTCCCGAGGCCAGGGGGGGAGACCCGGGACCGGGAATGTCCCAGTAATGTGCCCCGGGAACGCGCCCCGGGACCGAGACTGTGGGTCCCGGGACCGGGGGGAGGGACCCGGGCCCGAGTTGGATGCGAGCGGTCGTCGCGACGCGCTCGGGGAAGGTGCACCCGGGCCCGGGCAGTGCTCGGGCCCCAGGCACTTAGCGGGAAAACGGCCGTAGCCGGCCGTCACTTGTGCAGAATGTGGGCCCCGGAGGAGCTGACGTGGCCGAAGATCCACGCGTCCCCGGGGAATATGGGGCCCCCAGTCCCGTTTCGCTGACAGTGCCCGGGGCGCGGTCCACGACCTGGCCATCTGGCCTCGACAACCGGGGCAGCGCTAACCCGGCAGCCCTCGCGCCAGGCTCTGGCAAATTCCGCTTTGCCCCCGGGGCCGAGGAGAACGAAACACGTGGCCATACAAATGGGGAAAGAATAGAAATTGAGTAATATTTAAAGTCGGATAAGATTACGTATCTAGATGTTGAAAAGGGTTGTGTGGCTCCGCGAGCACAATCCCGGGTAAGATTACGTATCCTAATGCATGCATATTCTGGCAAATTGCATCGAAACCGTATATTCCAAATCGAACGGTAGAAACAAATCACACTGACGTGGGCATAGCAGGAGGCCGCGCAGACGGCGTGGCCTCATATTCCTGATGCACGCATGCAAAGAGTTAGGCTTAGGATGATGTATTTTTAGGAAGGAGGCACAATATTTTTGTGATTGTGTGGAGCATGATTCAGGGGTAAAAAAACTCCTGGGCAAAATCAGTTCATGCATATCATCGTTTCTTTTCTCTAATCTAATAATAATATTAGAATGAGCAAGTAGTCATTTGACTGGCAGTCTTTAATAATTGTAATTTGCATTTATCGATGGCTTAGTTTTTTTTATCAGTTTGGCTACAATAGGTGGGCAATCCACCATAGGGCTAACTAGGTTGCAGTGATGCACGACTCTATTAATAAGTATAGTCAGACACACACATAATGATTAATATCTTATTCACGCCAGGTAACCATATATGCAAGGCTCAACACGGAAATCAGATAAATATGATTTCATAATAATTTGGATCACCAGTTTTCCAACTTTAAATACCCATCCAGCAAAAAAAATTATATTTTTTACTCAAAAATACTTATCACCTGAGAACAAGTCTTCAAATTAAGTGTGCCCAGAGGTGCTGTACTCTGACACATTAGTAAATTTATTTTGTACTCTTTGACACATTAGTAAATTTATTTTATAGCTTCTATGTCTCTATGTCTGCTGGCTGCTGATATGCCTCTATGTCTTGCAAAAAGATCAATTCATCATCTGGGCAGTGACCCATAGAGAACCACCAATTTCACAGTCTCACTCTGCTAAGGTTAGCTTTTCAGTTCTTTGCGGACAATTTCATTTGTTTTTGACGTGCTTTGTTACTAATGACATTCAAAAATGTAACTGGAACAAGAAGAACACATTGGCATCCAGTCGGCGATGTAATTATTTACGCAAATCACACGGATTTTCAGAGAATTCACGGCAAGCATGGCCTCCACATATCAACATATCTCCGTAGCTCCGGCGGCAAATTAGCCTTCCACGCCGCCACCTCCTCCGGCGCCGACACCGCCGGCCCAGTCATGGCCACCCATCTTTCATCCACATCCATCACCGACACCATCTCATACCCGAGCGCCGCCGTCAGAGCGCGCAGTGTGGCGTCCTTCACGGCCTCGCCCTCCTTCCCCTCCTCCTCTGCCTCCACGCATGGCCCGCCGCAGTTCACCATGACCCTCCCTCCAGGAGCCACCAACCCGCCTATCCGCCTCCATGTGCCTGCTTTTTGGAGCTCCGGAAGCACGCTCCCGTTGGCGAACAGGTCCACCAGCACGCCGCCGAAGTCGCCGGGCACCGCCTCGGCCTTGAGCGCGTCCCCGACACGGACGAAGAGGCGGTCGGCATGCTCCTCCTCGAGCGCCGCGAGGCCGAAGAAATCGTGAGAGACGGAGATCACGGCGGGGTCGATCTCCCAGTTGTGGATGGAGAGGTCTGGGAAGAAGTGGAGCACGACGCGGGCAGCGGAGCCCACACCGAAGCCGAGGACGGCGAGGGAGGTGTGGGGGAGGAGGGGCGGGAGGGTGGCGAAGACATCCAAGTAGGTGGAGGTGAGGGGGCAGCGAGGGAAGGAGAGGGAGTAGATGTTGCCGGGGGCGTCGAGGAGGAGGAGGCGGGCGCCGGCGAGAGGGTGGCCAGCGGCACCGCCTGAGACGTCGGCGACGCGGACGTGGTTGTACGGGGAGCGGATGTCAGCGATGAGGTGGAGCTTGTCCGGTAGAGGTTGGGGGATGGAAGATGATGTTGCGGCTGTGGCGGAGGCGCGGATGGGGGTGGAGTGGAGCCGGAGGATGGTGGGGATGGGCAGCCATGTCCGAGTTGGAGGAGGGGCTGCTACTGGTAGCGCTATCATCTTCACTAGGGCTTGCCAGCGGGATTAGCGACGCGGCATGGGGTCAGTGCTTTGGTGTGGCTTTGTTGGCGCTGCGCGGCGTGCCAGTTCAGGCTCTGCAGCAATCGGCGACCTATTGGCTTCGGCTTGGTGCTAGGTTGCATCGACAGCCAGGAGATCCAAACCATATATTCCATATCCAGCGGTAGAAAGAAACCACACCGACGTGGACATCGCGGGAGGCCGCAAAAACGGTGCGGCCTCATATACTAATTTCTGACGAACCTGCTGTCTCTAGTAATATGGTGCTAATCATGTACTGATTTCTGCTTGTGCTAATCTCCTCATAACTCTAAGGTTGTTGATAACATATCATTATTCTCTTAGATCTCCTACCTGCTCTTATAAATAGAAGGAGAGGACTACAATTGGTTGGACCTTCTTTTTTCTTTATGAATTCGTCTGCCGTGCTTTTCTAATGAGAGAAGTCAAGGATGTAGTACAGGGTACACAAGAATGTGATCAAAAGGAGGGGCAAATGAATAAATAACGAAAAGAAACTGATGAACCATCTTTGTTACTTCGTTTTTTCTTTGCCACTCACGTTGATCCCCAGCAGCTGGTATGGATGATTCAGTTCAATTCATGCTTCGGTTTGTTTAGATTTTTTGGTTTTTGCCACTACACATGAGCTAATTAGTGCAGTGTCACATGGAAGGCACATGAGGGATAGGATGAGAAGTAGAAACGAGAGATGGAGCATATTGCCACTGAATCATGAACAGGTTCAGAAGCAATCACATGGAGAAGAAATAATTCAGTGGAAAGACAGAAGTTGGATTCCATTGATATTAGATGGGGGCAAGCTGAGAGGAGGAAATGGCACGAATAACACACATGGCAGATCCATTGTTGTTTGAAAAATAAAATAAAAATTGACAAGTTATTGGAAATAATGGCATGCAAACTATCATGCAAAAGGTAGTGAACAAATATGAAACATAATGTAAATCAATGGACCTTTTTCTAGGTCGTCACTTGGATAAATCGAGATTAGAAGATGATGCACTGAGGCTGCTGCAGGATGCGAGTCCTGAGCTTCAGAAGACAAGCAGATACATTGCAAACCAAACATCTTTGGAAAACGGGAATGACAAGGACATGTAGTTTTTTCTCAAGACTGAACCGAAAATTGCCCCCGGCAGTTCACAACAGATTCAAATATTCCTACCAAAATATTAACCCTGCTTATTCAGATCCAGACTTCAACAAACACCTATACATCATCATCAGAAATTTAAAAAGAAAACTCGGAATCGAAATCTTATGATGTTCAGTGACATCCAAGCCAAGCCAAACTGACAACAACGATGGCTAATGCTACTACTACTACAACACCAGGTGCTGCCCCTTATTTGATAACTGGCATTGCTGTCATTCTTATGCAGAAGCAGATGCAGGGGCAGAACGGACGTGCTTCTCGATGGTGAGCTGGAGGTCATCCTTCCTGGAACCGACGACCTTATCAGCCTCAGCACCATCCTATTGGACTCGCTTCGACAGCGTACTTTTCATCAACTTCCTATTGAGTCTGCAAGGACCGCACCATGAAGCAGTGAAGTCAATGATAACCTGTAGATAAAAGAGTCCAGAAAATGCCGTCATTACGGATGGAAACATGACATGAACAAAATGGTCAAATGTGCAGTAAGAATGAATAATGGTAGCCTCACAGTGACAACAAGTATCAATTATAGATGGCCAAGTTATAAAATCACCAGAAAATGTTATTCACAGTGAGAACAAGTATCAAGTATCAATTAGTGAGAACATACATTTACAAATCACTAGAAAATGTTATTCACAAAACAAAATTATGAATCACCAGAAGTATTGTTACTAATGCACTGAAACACAACAATAACAGTAAAGGATACCAATTTTTTTTCTCAAGTGCCTAGTTTGCTATCATATATCGATACTGATCATTCAACACCACAAATAGAACTATTTTTATGCCATACAGCTCTCCTATCAGGTCGCTACTTGCTGTTTGTGGGTTTAAAATAAATCAACAAATGAATGGAGGGCTCATATCCTTATTGCTATTGAATCAGTTATATTTAACTGAATGTAAATCTTGTCCTAAAAATATTCTATTCATTTTTAGGCAATCATGATGAAATTATGCTCAGTTCCTCATCTCATTAGAGATCGATCTACCTTCGGGAAGAACAAACTTTCTGCGGCTCAGAGTCCTTGTCTTCCCTGGTGGCTGAGGGTCAACATCTCCAGCATCCCCTCCAGCATAGACCTCTTTGCAACGGCATGTGCTACATTGTTATAAACCTGCAACCCACAACCACATCGAGATATCACTTATCTGCAAGACTGCAACGGCATGTGCTACATTCCTAAAATCTGTATTGCATTACGCATTCAGACATTACCGTGGAGAATACAGCCTTTCTCAGCTTTACAGCCCTCTAAGTATAATTCTGCCACCTAATCCTTTATCTGCAAGTCACCAGCATAGAAAGATGCCAGAAAAAAAAATCAAAAATGTCAAGCAACAGTGTTGATTGTTTCATAGATAATATAAACTTTAACAACTGATTATTTCCAAGCTTTGAACAGGTGATTATTTCTAATATAATCTATTTATGCACACAGAAGCAGATACAACTCAGCTGAATAGACCTGCTTCACATTTATTTTCAGCTAAATCCACAATTACCAAGCAGGTGCATCTAACATTTGGGAGGCAAAATCCAAAGCAACCATATAGGAATTATGCTAAGGTTCTAATTTCACTAAGTCAAGAAACTTACAGG
The DNA here is from genome assembly GCA_003991445.1 of Oryza meyeriana var. granulata. Lineage (NCBI taxonomy): Eukaryota > Viridiplantae > Streptophyta > Magnoliopsida > Poales > Poaceae > Oryza > Oryza meyeriana. Next base: position 446,985 of record RYFJ01000976.1, read on the forward strand.
AAAACAACCTCACCTATCGTTGGACTTATTGTCTCCTGGTAGACCCCATCTCCTGAAAAAAAAGAAAGAAAAACTTGACAACATGGGTGGACAATGCAATTGTGTGACAAATTCTGCGGTGGCTATATTTGGATTGTTTTCTGTAAACCTTTGCTGCAGTATACAGATTCATCATTTCATATTATGAGGATTTAGATTATGAAAGCAACAGTAGTCATACATATTCTAATTCCCCATAACTACCACCAATGCAAACTTCATACATGTAGTCCTACACTCAAGCTGCCAAACATAACATCAATTTTATGAAACAATGAATAAAGTACACATGGTAGGATAATATGCAGATAGATAATTGACTTTTGACATATGTGAAGCATGAATTATTACACTCAAAAGATCACACACATATATATCAATGCATGCCAATCTGAACAAGTTCATACAAATCATCAAGTTTGAAATCATAGTCATGGCCTTTCAACATGAAATTAAAGCATAATAACATTTGAATGCATTTATAGGCAACCCACAAAGCATTCAAAAGTGCCTCAAACTAAGTATGCCTCATCTATCTCTTGTAAGAAGATCTTGTATCAATCATTTCAGCCACATGAGCCCATCTTTTTATATGATATTTGTCAATGAAACTAAGGTCCACTTCTCCATTGACCACAAAGTGCCGCAAGTCTGTATTTATATAGAAATGTCTTAGCTCAAATAAATGTGACATTATATTTATTAGTAAAAGCAACTATGATTGTAATTCGTTATTTATGATAGTGCCACTAACTCTGCAATTCATTTGTTGCAGGATGCATTGGATTAAAATGAAATTTAGTGTAATCTGAAGACTCCAAGCACCCTGTTGTCAACAATTGATTAATTATTCTGTTAGTTCAGTTCAGCAAATGTAGGAGATATATAGAAAGACTTATTATGAATACACTTACAGTATTTGATGTCCAATTTCAGCATAGTTCCCATAATTATGTGATTGTTAGCTTTGGTCGAAGCCCATTCAAGCACATGTCTGGTCAGATGGTTTGAATAAACCCCAATAACCAACAGGTTGCGCCTCGTGTCCATGAGAGTGGCCTCTCTGTAGAAGCCATTGCCAGTGCGATTAACACGACCCAAATACACGAGTACACCAGCAATGTCTGCACCAATTTTTGTTAGCCAATGTATTTTGGTTCCCACAATCCTGGGCTATTTTCAGCAAAATTATAAGATGCGATTGTTAAAAGCATACCTACGAATGTCTTATTAGGACGTCGCTTTACGTCATGAAATTCCATGAGGTACTTGGGGTACAGAGGAAACTGCAGCGGAGGAATATACAACTCAACTCTTGTGTGCCTTGCAAAAACACACTCGTAATGGCCTGCAATTGCCCGAAACTCAATTTCCCATGTGTTGGGCTGGAATCTAACACCATGTACGGTATATATGCGTCCTTCGATCAGAATATTATTAAACATTCTAACATAATGTCCACTTGCAATTTCTTCCTTTCGAGCCCTATAATTGTACCAAACATATTTAAAATTGACTCCACAACAGTATTTAATTTTGTTTATACAAATACATATATAAAAAGGACATGGAACTTACAGTAGCATCCATCAATATGAAATGTTGTTTCTCACCAAGATCTTCGGTAGGAAATTTTGCGTCTACCATGACAATAATACTAAATAGTTTATCTACATCAACAAACTCAACATCGTTGAAGTATTTGAACCTTGTAAAATAAATAAGCATAATCAGTATATATTTCTTTTTTAAAATTTGTTATATTCAATAAACTAAACTTACCTATGCACAACTGGTTTGTCACGTACAAGTTGTGAATATGTTCTCTTTTGAGTCAGATTCATTGGGGCCGTTGATCTACAAAGACAATTGCTAAATTATAACGAACGGAATTAACAGAAATATAATAAATCCTGATTATATTCCAACAATTGTCCCATCATATTATTATGACAATTGTGTAACAAAATAGTTAATTTCATGGTTATGCGTTTTCATGTTGGCTGTTATGGGCATCTGCTAATTAAATTGAATAGGAAAATATTATCTGTATCAATAGGAAAATATTATTATAACGAACGGAATAAACAGAAATGTAACAAAATAGTAAAAATATTATCTGTATCAATAGGAAAATATGAATTGACAATCAGACCAAGAGAGTTCCACTAATAAACAAATGCACGTAATGTTTTACGTTCATAAAGACCATTACAAATATATAAAATTACTACTGGAACTCTTAACATGCACCTAACTAGGTACTACGCGAAAGTAGGCATGAACTAGTTGTCCGACAACTTCCAGTCTTTCAGCAGCTGCTTCACGACGGTTACATCTCCATTGGCCAAACTCTTCTTATACAGGGTAATATACGGAAGGCCATAATGGAACGGCCTTCCAATGTAGTATAAGGCATTTCTGCTATTAAGGGTAGCAAAGTCAGGGCTCGCTGGAATCATATATGTGGAATTGAAATAGCTGTAACATACCCAAAAATGTACCCTAGATAACTTGTGAGCTATTGTGGAGATAAATGAAAAGCTCTCATGCTCTGTTGCATATATTTTATATAGTGCATTTTCACCTCTAAATTTTTATTTTTCCTTGTATGACATAATAGAAATTATAAGTACAATCTTGGCTATTGAAAAATTAAAGGGAACTTTTGGTGAGATAAAAATCTGAGGAAATTTCCACACAAACTACACACCATCAACTACCTGCTGTAATTTTTGTTAGATTTTATCATTTCAGTGAGTACCTCAAACAAATATTTTTAAAATCAGCAAAATGATAGAAAACCTTCATTGCAGACAGACCATTTGTCATTTTTGATAGAATTTATTCACAACTCTCCTTCCTACAAAAGTTGGCCGGAATACAGGTCAAGACATGAACTATTTACACTAAAATTTGCAAGGCCTTCCTCACAAAATTTATGCATAAAATGACAAGCCGAAGCTCACTGGCTTAGGCTAGTGTGCAGGGAAGGCTGATTTTGTACCGAACTTTGCAATTTCACCAGGAAAAATCTACAAGTCACATGACCCTGAGATTTGGCACAGTGTTGTACAACACCACCCACTACTCACAGTAATTTTCCCATAATTTGATTCTCACTGTAACTAAGTTAAATGACTAGATCAAAGTAACCCTCAACCACTTCATTTACACTTAGCCTCTAGAAGGATTCCTCTCTTGTCTTTCACTGCCAAGAGGGCCCCAGCCATCTGGGTCCCACCTGTCGGCCACAGAGACTCTCCAGCACGGCCCCACCCCGCAGAACACACGTGCCACGCGCGAGGACACACTCCAGCCCGCCAACTGAGCCCCTCTCCACCTCACCGAGCGGAGCCAGCGCCCTCTTCTCCATTTCCTCGGCTGAGTCGACGGCAACCCGAGCCACTTTGCCATTACACTCTCCTCTCCAGCCTCTCTTTGCTCCACAAAAAGCCCAAGGCAAACCCCCACCACAACGCCAGGAACGCCGCCTTCTTCCTCAGTGCCGTCGAGCTCACCGCCGTCGCCATCCTTCTCTGGTGAGCTTCGCCACAACCGAGCTATGGGATCGTGACAACGTTCCAACCCCTAACCCATTTTTCCCTTCTTCCCCTGTCCTCAAGGTTGAAGACGCCGCATTGCACACCCGGCTTCGGAGACCGTCGCCATGGCATGACCGCACTCTCCTGACCAAGGTAGGACCGGCGTTGATCTTTGGCCAGCAGCATCGCGACCTCAAGACAACCCCAAGGCCCGAGCACGAGAAGCTGACGAGCCTCGAAGCACTAGATCCGCGTCTTCTTCTTCTCCACCGACCGCAGCACCCCATTCTTGTTTTCTCTAACCATGGTAAGCAATACTTCGATTCCTTGCGCATGTAGCTACCTCAGGACATCACTAAGCTAAGGCCTATGGCTCTCCTCTGGATTGCAGCCCAGATCTAGCCATCGCCATTCGCCCAAAGTACTCTGCCGCCGCTGAAGCACTCCTGGAGAGCTCGCTGCCGTTCTAGCTTCGCCGAGCCACGCAACGTCCTCGGTGAGCACCCCTGGCACCTTAAACACCACCCACATGCATTATTTTGATCTGGATTGAGACATGCATATACACGCCGAACCATGCCGCCGCCTTAGCCGTCGTCACCATCGATTCCGGCCACCCCAGATGGCAAGACCACCCTTGACGGATTCGCCAAGACCTGTAGAACATTTCTTATGTTGGCCACGTCAGAAGATTCGCCGCCGCCGCAAAGTTCGTTGGCCGCGCGCCGTCACAAGCTCTGTCCCAAGCCGCTAACGAGCGGCCCCCACTGTAATTAGCGTGTGAGGATGCTATCAGCAGAGATTTAAAACTTCTGAGGTCCTTTTAGCAAAAGAGCCAGTCACTAATGAGTGGGCCATGGATCTAAATGTAAAATCTAAAAACGACAAGGACTTTTAATGAATACCGTCCTCCCACGTGCTCTAGGACCGCGGGTTAATTTCTAAAAACCCGAGGGGCCTCAGCACAAATGTTGTTTCACTAACTTGTGGGCCCCCTTGATTTAAATCCGAGAAAAATTGAGAAAATGATTAAAATCTTTCTGTTGCATTAGGAAATGGATTTAACTTTAGAAATTCACAGAAAATTCATTTCAACTTCAAATGGGATGGGAAAAATTGCAGTAGATTCATAAAATTATGAACTATTTTTCCAGAAGGTTAAAATCCACAATATAAGCCCCTGGAATACCTTTGAAATTTGAATAATAATAAAATACCGCATTTTTAGTGTAAAACTTCTAAAAATTAGTATCTCCCAAATACGAGCTAGTAAAATAGAAATTCTCCCACCAGAAATTCCCCTATAGTAATACCAAACCCCTATAGAACATACATGCATAATAGAGTATTTTTAATTTTTTCGCTTAATTGTAATTATTTGACTATACGTTATTTTGTTTAGAGGAAGAAGTTATATTTGACGAGGGTACTAAGCTTGACACTGATATAGGAGTTACTGTTGAGCAAGGCAAGTCACCTCCTTTCTCCCTTTGAACATATTGCTCCTATGTTTTGGAGGAAAATTGTTTGTTTTATTAAATTTGCGTGCATATTTGTAAATATGGTTTGAAAAATGGGTAATTGGTAGCTAATGCCAATTAGATGCATTATGGAACCTGTAAAACTTGAATTCCTCACTGTTGTAGGCATAGGATGAGTATGGAGTGCCTTTTTGCACTTATATGGGCTTATCTATGTTATATATACATTTATATGCTTAGCCATGCCTAGCTTTGTGCTTTTAATTCATTTTGTCACTTTATAAATGCCAAAATGTGCGTTTTAATAATTATGGACAGAAATGAAAGTGGTAATAAAATGATGTATTAAAAATGATGAAAAACGGTTTTAAGACTTGGGCGGCAAGTGGTACGCATATTTGATAGTTGCGTACCGATAGGGGGAGTGCTCGCCTGAGTTGGTTAAAGACTAAACTCAATGTCTTTTACTATGGAATACAGTACGACCACATGTGCTGATATGGGTTAGCCATAGCTTACTAAGTTGCTCAATATTTAGCCTTACATTTGGTAGGCCGGAGTAGTATGAGTTATGATGTTGTAGTGACTAATAGGAACTACCTATTAACCCGTAATGGTGTAGGCGTCTAAGTCTATCCAATACAATAGTATAATGCCTCGTGGGGATCTTCGCTTGCCGTCGTTGGTGGAGGGCTAAATAGTGAGCAATGTAAAGGCTGTGTTGTGAGTAGTGAAATGGGTACTACATTACGGTATCGCGTGGCATATAAGGCATGATCACTATTTCACATCATGTGGGTAAACTGTACACACTCTACAGAGTTAGAACTAATCGATTAGCCGTGCTCGCGATCATGAGCGGCCTAGTGATTTGTGTTGAGTATAGATTTACAAAAGAGTGTTAAACATTGTGTGTGTACAAATGGAAAATTTGAGAGAAGGATTTGTGAACTCCTTGGACTTACTACCATGGAGGGTGGTAAGTACCTCTTGAATGTTTTGAGATGGAATTAAGCTATTATATTATGGGTTCTAATTACATGCTTGTGAGCTATGCCTTGTGAAATGTTTACGAAATCAAATCTTGCTTTTATGCAAATGAGTAGCCCTATTGGCCCTTCCTTGATATTAACCTTCATGTATATTAGGCTTGGCATTGCCAGTACATTGTAATGATGTACTGATTCGCACTTGTATGTTGTTTGTTGCCTTTAGGCTTTGATGCAGGTGAGGAGTTAGAGGATGATGAGTTGCTTGATGGCGATGTTGTTGAGTTTCAGGATGGTTCTCACTAGGGCTTACCCTAGTTGGTTGCCTGTGGGATATTTTGGGTAGAACAAGCTTCCGTGAACCACTATCTATTTGGCCGGTCGGCCTATGTAAACTCTAAGTTTGTTTAATTAGCTAGACTACTACCTTATTTTGTGATGTCAACTACTAAGATGAAAGTGCAGAACTAGCATCAACTCCTGGGGCTAGCTTTGTACGAGTATGAACTCAAAACTTTTGAGATATTTACTTAATAGCCGGTGTGATCGAGTCCTCTGTGGTATGCATTCTATGGTCGCCACCATCGAGTGGTTGACGGGCATACCTCGGGAGGGGGGGGGGGGGACTGGCAAAGGCTATTTCGTTAGGTATCTCACCTGTTTCGGGTTTGGCACTTTGAGTTTGTACTGATTCGTCGTTCGCGATGTCAGGTCAGCTTTGAGGGGATGGTGGTTATTGTAATTATTTGGATTTTATTTGAGACCCCACCACTCCAAGAGTTAACGTTGACATAGTGAATTGCGAAATACGGTACAAGCCTCGGAGTGACCCCACAATAGCCACTGCTCTGAACTAATATGGCATCTCCGATGTCGCGAACTAACACTCTATCCTGTCCATACATCATGTATGGTGCAAACCACTCAGGATGGTACGAATAGGTTGCCTTCATTGACCTATCTGCCATGGACTGGCAGGTCCCAAGCAACTCAACCTTGTTCATGAACCACTCAAATGCACCGACATTGTCGTCATCGCACTCTATCAGTTGCGTGCGCATTTGTTCACTGTGCATGGCAGCAAGTTTGCCCATGTAGCATGTCACCTTCTCTTTCACATTGTTCCTTTTAACAATAGCCCAGGCATCAATAGTCACAGGGTTGCCACGATACCACATTGCCGCATATTCACACATCCAGTTATAGAGCACCACACACATATCCCTACCTTCACCAGTAATCTAGCCTGAACATCCGTTGTTATGGAAGAACATAGTAGGCGAGGCAGCGCCATGGTCTCCCTGGTAAGTGGGTTGACAAGCACTGTGGAGAGATCATCATCTTTGTCGATGGCAACAATGTAGCCGAAACCAGAAGTAACAACCCACTTGCCCTTGATCACAGGGACATGTATCTTGATTGTCTTCTTTGTGGATAGCGAGTAGAAGGTTAAGTTGTCGCAATTTTCATCCCCATCCCAGCGGCCTGCCATCATCCACAGCTGGAAAAAGCCATGTCCTTTATGCGGCACAACGGCTCGCCACTGCAGGCATATGGCGTGAAAGCGGACAAAATCCTTTGGCTCACTGAGATGAGAGGAGATGGAGTCAAGGAGGTTAGCAGGGAGGTATGCCCATTCATTGGTACCTTCCATTTGTATGGAACCTTCAATTCAAACGCAGAGATTATGACAAGATATGTACGTAATACAATATATTAGATATAAGCACTGCAATATATAGATTGGAATTAAAGGTGACTGCAACTCTTAGGAAGAAGTGAGCACTTGTCAGAATTCAAAAAATTCTTAAAGGTTTTGAGTTTTACTTTGAATTTAACTCTGCTCATATCAGTTGACATATCACACATCAGTACAAGGCAGATATCAATTAGGCATAATGCAGAAAATTACCTACTCATACTAAATCAACAGCTACAAAAGAACATGACTGTCAAATGTCAAACAAAAGTAGTAGTGGCATCAGATTATTCAATAATTAATCAAAAAGTAGTTGTGGCGTCCTTAGATTTTTAAATAATTAAACAAAAGTAGTAGTGGGTTCTGAATTTTGAAGAATGTACATGATTTTAACCCAGTCAATAAAGTCCTCAATACAGTATCATCAGATTCTCTATTTCAGACTGTGATCTTAGAAGGAAACAGTATTAACTGCACTTAGGGATAGCTATTAACCACACTAATCAGAATTCAATAACATTCTTAAAGGTTTTGAGTTTTACTTTGAATTTAACTCTGCTTATATCAGTTGACATATCACACATCAGAACAAGGCAGAGATCAATTAGGCATAATGCAGAAAATCACCTACTCCTACTAAATCAACAGCTACAAAAGAACATGACTGTCAAACAAAAGTAGTAGTGGAATAAGATTATTCAATAATTAATCAAAAGTTAGTTGTGGCCTCAGATTTTTCAAGATTTAATCAACAAAAGTAGTGGCCTCAGATTTTTGAAGAATGTGCACTAACCATCATTTCAGAAAAATGGTGACAAATAAACACCTTAGGATTCAAATGCAAGGGCCATGTTTGATTGCCTGGCCATAGGGAAAAGAGACCAAGAGTAGGCAAATCTGTTCTTAACAGTCCAATAAAATCATCACTGAAAAAATAGGTGGAAGTAAAATAAATAGAAAATAATTATTCTTTAATGGAAATGCCACACTGACATTAGAAAGGAGAGATTCTGAATTGAGATTAGTTTTTTCTAACATTTGAGAATAGTTTAATTCTATTAGAAACAAGGCTGAACAACACACCAAATTCTCGAAGCTATTAACTTAATCTACCAGAAGCAAACCAGGCCGTACTGCATCTAAATAAATAGAGAGTAGTTATCATCATTGGCCTGAGCTCACATGAACAAGAGAGTATCTGTTCTTATCAAATTGGTTGTTATTTCCCATACACCAGGCTAAATAACAGCAAGAGGAAGCAATGGAAAAAGAACAAGAAGTATGTGCTCATATCGGATTTGCAGTCATAAATAAAAGAATCATCATTGGCCATTTGTCAATGGGAAGAGCAAGCACAAAAAAAATGTATGTAAACAAGATTCTCAGCTGTAACTTTGGACTATGTTTAACTTAGAATTCACTCAATATCACTGACATCATCTAAACACATATTTCACTAAAAAAGTATAGGTACTGCTGCTTCCCTTTTGAGCCTTAATTCACTTAAGATCTGAAATGCAAAGTCTAATTTCATTCATCAAACAGATACCAAAAGATTGAAAGAAGTTACTGCAGTACAGCTAATTTCGATTAATCAAAATGAGCATGACTGAGTGATCCCACATGAAGAAGGGTATCTTTAGTGCACAAAACGATCCAAGCTAGAATTATCAATGCCTAAAGCTAACAGTGCAATTGTAAAACTCAGCCACAAAAGGCAAAAATATCCTTGTGTTTATGTGGATAGAATAATGAAGGTAAAATGGAAAATAAATTTGATTATTCATGAGCATCCCACCTTATATATGTCCTCAAAAAGGAATTTCTTGGCTTCTCCTCAAAGCAAGCTTGGCCTCACTTCAACCAATGCAACAATCCACTGAAGAAAAATGGAAGATAAGCAGAATCAAGAAACAGAGGTGCTGGTCATATACAATAAAGTCGACTAACAGTAGGTACATACAAAAAGGGTATGTAGCACAAGCTTGCTGCAATAATTGGTCTTTTATACAAAAAACAAAGTGAAGATATCATTGTCAGGATGTTATCTACAGAAAGCTATCTGTGAACTCTACCATTGTCAAAATATCAAATGAGTTTTCCATCTATATGTTGCGTTGATTAACAGTCTAAAACTTAAACTGAGATAAATTCATATTTTTAAATATATATACCATGTGCTGAAACTGAAACAACCTATGATATGCAGTACAGTACTAAATACTGCACCCATTATCTAATTTTACATGAGAATTCCCTTATGTTCAAGTCCTGCATGTCATTTCCTAAAAGTGAACAAAGAGATCGATATGTACAGATTTGAAAATATGTACAGATCATTTTTGCTAAACTTAAACTTAAACTTGGCACAAATTTGAAAACAAAACAAAATCTCCAGGACCTCTATCTCGAAAAAAAAGAAGTCCAATTACTCCATTTTGTTTCTAAATAAAAAAATATATGTAAAAAAGTATATGCTCACAGCTGTATTTTCAGCAATAATTATTCTGAAATGGAAATGCCACATTGACATTAGAAAGGAGAGATTCTGAATTGAGATTAGTTTTTTCTAACAATTGAGATTAGTTTAATTCTATCAGAAACAAGGCTGAAGAACACAGTAAATTCTCGAAGCTATTAACTTAATCTACCAGGCGCAAACCATGCCATAATGCATCTAAACCAAAGTGGTCTCATCATGGGCACTATGAATGATTCTACAGGGCATCGTATAATCACATAAACCGACAGGTTCTAACTAATAAACCAGGCGAACTGTAGAATCACAAGTTTTATTAAGGGGGTATACCTGATGTTCCTTGCCGCTCTGTTGGTGCTCTTGGTGTGCGCCTCTTCCACACAATTTGCTGCTTTTATAGTTCTGACATGAGATAGAGGATATCTCCAGAGATAAGAAAGCGTGCTTTTTTCCAAAAACAAGATATGGAAAGCACAATTAGTGGAGAAACAATAAACATACCATTGTTTACACCGCTGTTGCAGCCACCGGGCCCGCGGACCAACCTTCACCCACGCGAGATCCGCCATGGGCCCCCGCCTAGGTCCCGCACATCTCGCCGGCGTCGCCAACGGCCTCCATCGCCGGGACGCCGCTCCATCCAAAGCCCCGACCTCCTGATCACGCTAGATCGAGGTCGGGTAGAGAGAAGGATGGGTCGCCGCCGCAGAGAGAAAGGGGATATAAGATGCAGAGGGGGAGAGAGGATGGACAGCGCCGCCGTTTAGGCCGCGGTCGGAGGCCGGATCTGGAGCGGAGCAGGATTGGGTGCTGGCCTCCGCCTCCAGCCCCGCCGCCGTTGCGTCGGTCTTGCCGCGCCCTAGCCATTATTCTGCTTGCCTTGTGCCGTTAGGGGAGGAAGAAACGGGTAACGGGGAAGACTGAAGCTATCGCCGACGAGTGGGCCTAGCCGGTCCGACGCCTTGGCTGGTCGACCTCTCTGAGAGGTGGGCCCCACTGCGACCCCATCTGAATCAATGACAAAAGGGACCCACCTCCCCCGTCCAGCTGTAAAGGCCCATCTAGTTACGGGCTGATGGCTTCGTGGGCACCCTCGCCGGCCCAATAAATCTGGACCACTACCCGTTCCCTACCGTGCATCAGTGGACACAGCCCACCGTGGACAGGTGGCGTATGCCTCGCAGACAAATGGGGAATTTTTTTAATTTTTATATTTTTTTAATAAAATATTTACAAAAGTATATTTTTATTTTAAAAATTTACAAAAATATACTCCCAACGCCCTCTGGGAGGGTGTTTTTTAAAAATTGCCCTTCCAAGGGCGATTTGATGATGTGGCTGATGGCCAACGGCCGTCAGTACTTTTGCAGGTGGCCTCCTAGCCGCCCAAAAACCGCCCTCTAGGAGAGCGGCAAGGGGGCCGCCTGCAAAACGCTGGCCCATTTTATAAGCGGTCCCCTTGTCGCCCTCCAGGTGGTTTTTGGGCGGCCAGGAGGTCATCTGCAAAATGGCCATTTTGTTTTTTTATTTTTTTTGATATTTTTTTCTCAACTAGGAACTAGAGAATAGCAAAACCTTGTGAAGGTGCAGCTCAAACCGATGTAAGATGTGGCCTGTAGAAAATTATGAGCGTGCTTTAAAAACCGTGTTGAAACTTCGGACCTCGAAAATCTTCTGGGCTGAATTTCGCAAAAAAATTTTAGACAAACCCGACAAAGTAGGGGAGAAGCGGATGTAAAATTTTCTGTAGATGTTCGCAGAGTACTTATTTGCCCGATTCCAAGACCGTATGCGAAAGTTATGACTATTTTAAGATAGGTAGCGCGTGTTCGTGAGAAATAGGCACAACTTTTGCAGGCGGCCCCTGGTTGCCCAAAAACGCCCTCCCAGAGGGCGACAAGGGGGCTGCCTGCAAAATAGCCGACCCGAGCTAGCCATTTTGTATGTTGTCCCCTGGCCATTAAAAAACCGCCCTCTAGAAGGGCGGCAAGGAGACCGCCCGCAAAAGCATCGGCCTCGTAGCCGGCATTTTTTCAGGCGGCCCTCTTGCTGCCCTCTTAGAGGGCGGTTTTTTAATGGCCAGGGGGCCGCCTGTAAAAGTGTAGGCGGCCGTCGACCGCCTAGCTGACGGTCGTCTGCCACGTCATAAAATCGCCCTCTGGGAGGGCGTTTTAAAAAAAACGCCCTCCCAGAGGGTGTTGGGAGTATATTTTTGTAAAATTTTGAAATGAAGGTATACTTTTGTAAATATTTTATTAAAAAATATAAAAATAAAAAAATTCGACAAATGGGTTCCACCTGTCATAACCAAGGGAATATTTCCGCCGAATATTCTCCTATATCTATAAATTACTTCTCTATTTTAAGAAATTCATATAAACTTCAAAATTCATATCTTTCAAACTGTAACTCCATTTGACTCCGTTCAACTTTCAAAATTTTTATAAAAATGAGATATACCTAATGGCACTATTACTTTTCCGTGTTATGTTGATTTATTTGGCATTTGTATTCTTGTTCAAATATTCATGTTAAGTTATTGAGTCCAAGCAGGATCTAGGCGTCGTGCATGAGGAGGATGAACCTTTGCAATACCCATCGACCAGGAATCATTTGCGATTTAGTGTTGTCATTGCGTATCCCTGGATTGAGAGGGATAGAATGGTTTCCAGTCATTATAAACCCTTCCAAGTGTTGGCAGGCACCGGGTAGTGGAGCCTTTCCACTATACCATTGGAGCCAGCCAGCCAAGAAACAAAAAAAGTAGCAGCACCATTTTGGATCATAGTTATTAAAGATATACTCAAATAAATAATTTCATCATGTATACCAATACACATGAATTTATGAAGTACTCGTTAATGTGTTGTTACATTGGTAAATTGGTGAAGAGTTCATAGTAGGGCGGTACAAGCATAATGATGTTAACTAAGTCAGCTCGGAGTGAATCGGCGCCTGCCAGGATGTACCATAAGCTTGTATGCCGTCTCAATCACACAGTTCCCACTCGGTCGGCTACGTGCTGTACAAAACCAATTATCAATGGTCAGTAACAAATATTGTAATGAATATTTTTGACATGCAAACGTAAATATTGGGCTTATTACCTACTATTGTTCACCAGTCCAGGACGTCTCTATACACAATATTCCTAGTGCTCTTCCTGGTAGGGTCTATTTCTCTTTTTGGCTTAGCCAAAATTCTTGTTGTTTGCCTTGACACCCCCTTGAAAATGCAACATAAAGATGTCCATGTGAGAATACAGACTCTGAAAGATAAATCCTGACATTAGGGATGGTTTGTCTCTGCGATTTATTTATGGTCATTGCAAAACTTAGCCGTATTAGGAATTGTTTCCTCTTGAACTTAAAAGGTAGGGAGATATCGTCCGAGGGAGACAAAGGGATCCTTGGAATGAACACTCTTTTGTTTGCATGTTGCCTACCAACAATTTCAGCATCAATTGCATTATCATGGAATGCCCTTACCATTAGTCTTGTACCATCACATAGCCCATTGTTAGGATCAAGATTACGGAGGAGAATCATAAGGCAGTTGATCTTTATTTTGAGCTCATGTGGCGGGAGGCTATTTGGAGTGATCGAGTTCAAAAAGTCAAGAGGGTAGCTATTATGGGGATAATCGTCGACGCAATCAAAGCTGTGATAAACCTTTTCTTGGCCTGGAAACCTATCAATCATCTTTGCGTTTAGTTTATCCACATACTCATTCTTTGTTGATAGAATGGCCCGTGTGCTCATATACACTGCATAACTTGCATTTCTTTCATCATCAAGCGAGGGAAACACATGTTCAATTAGTTTGTTCACTGAATCTTCGGTGTCTACATAACCAATCACAATATCATTAGGCAGACGAACGTAATCATCTCCAATCGTACTTTTAATTCCGTTTCCGATCCTAAGAAGATAGTCTGAAAACCACGGATCAGATTGAGCCCTCATGTTACGCAACAAGCGTATCTTCTTATATTTTTCCATAAATAAGACCTCTGCAATGTAGCATCAGTGATCTGCGCCCTTGTCCCACGTGTCACGACAAGAAGAACTTGTTTCAAATTACCACCAAATACAATAACCTTTCCTCCAAATGGCAAAGAACAATCCATAATATCTTGAAGGGACCTGTCAAGTGTCTCAACTGCTTGGCGCTTTGTCATTGCAGCTTCATCCCAAATAATCAAGGATGCCCAGCGAAGTAACTCCACGGTGCCACTCTGCTTTGTGAAGTTGCACATGCTGTTGTGAGCAAGCTTAATGGGCATTTTAAACCTCGAGTGTGCGGTGCGTCCTCCGGGCAATATCAACGCTGCTGTACCAGATGTCGCAATTGCAATGGCTATTAACCCCTCGAATCGCACTCTAGCAAGAAGCGCCTTGTATAGGAACGTCTTTCCCGTGCCACCTGACCATCAATGAAAAATACCTGCCTCTTCTTGTTAATTACATGATCAATGATCTGGTCAAACCTTGAACGTTGCTCATCATTAAAAGATGTATATATATCCTAGTGTTCTTGGTCTATCGTCACGTTAAGTTCCTCTCTGACCTCTACCATCATATCATTGGAAAATTCACCCGATTGAAGAAAACAAATAAATACACCAACAAACTATTGGTCAAAACATATCTAAATTCAATAATTTAATAAATATTAAAACACCAGTATTAAAAAAGTACCTATGTCATTCACCTCGGGAAGACCATAATCTATGATATCCTTTCCCATGGAATGAAACAAATCTCGTATGTCTCTAAGCACCATCTGCTCTATTGATACTGGGTTGGCGTTATTTCATTTTTGTCATCAGACAAGGAACCCTTATGCTTGTCCCACAGTGCACGAATATTAGTAACCTCACAAAACACCAGTATAGTCGCAAATAACCTATGTAGAGCAGATGGCATTTGGAAAGTCGTGACCTCACTCAAGCAGTCATCAAGTGACCTGTCTGTTTCTATAAGCCTACTCTTCTCACATGCCTCTCTAAAAGTAGGATATGTAATGCTAGATACAGTTCTCAAATCCTCATACGAGGTTGCACCTCTCACATGGTTCAGAAGCACTCTCAAGTAGTATCTCTCTCCCTTAGCAGGGTGCGCACACACAATCCTTCTAACTTGACCTCTCTTAGTCTTTCTTTTCTGCCATATGTTTTTACCCTTGATCCACCTATAGTGTTCTGGGAACTCCTTATACAATAATTTCCTTGCATTTTCATCTACGCGGTTTATTTTGAAATACTCAGTAAGTGTTGTCATAGAGAAAGATGGTCGGCTGACAACATCCTCAAGATTACCAGACTCATCATAGGTAACATACTGCATGTTAGGCAAATAAAGCTGGAGTTGCAAAAGAGCCGGATAGATACCGAAGAGTGGGAAATCAAGAATCCTATATATAGCTTCCGGAGGTGATATGTATCTAGCATTCCTGTACTGGCGGATCTCATTGATTTCCCTAGCTGGGTCGACTGAGAATGATGCACAATCATGGCCTTTATATACATACTTATACAGGTATTTCACAGATTTGATACTTGAGCATGCTTCAACATTGATATGGCAATTATATTGCATGAGCAGTCCAAGATTGTATGGGACCACCCACCTGTTATCTAACTCCGCACCTCTAATCTTGACACGCCACCCATCATCTCTCCTCCTATATAATGGGTACGAGTCCTTTCCTTGCTATGTTGCTTGACAGAACTATCGAGGATAGTTAAAGCGACACTCCCCATCCACCATGCAAGCACAATTTCTATTTAGCTCACCACATAGTCCATGTAGCATATGCTTGATGACCAGACGATGTAACACAGGATATTTCTCCTTATCTGGTATCTCTGCGCAGATTACTTTATCATAACCATCTAGGTTTGTTAACTTACTGCCTGGCTTCATGAACAACAGTATATGTTCATGTGGTAAGCCCCTCTTTTGAAACTCAGTAACATGAGCGTACGCTTGAACCTCTCCAAAATACTTTTTTTTTTCACAAATAGATCTATCATGTCTCGCAACTTGGCTCTAAAAACTCTTGCAACAAGGTCCGGTCGATCCTGCAGTGACTGGCTAGGTTCGAGATTTTCTATTATCTCCTCCCAGTTCGGGTTGCAAGTCATCGTGATGAAGTAATCTGGTCTCCCAAAGCGTTGGACAAGAGCCATCGCATTAAGAAACCTTCGCTGCATGTCGCGATGGCCCTAGGGAAAAGAGCAAGGTAACACAATTCTCTTAGCAACCTCTGAACCCTGTGTCTCTCCGGAATTGATTACATCAACCACACCCTATAATATATAAACAACAACATGAACAAATTATTTGTGTGTTGGTGGTCGATTGAATCTACCTTATATTTTAATGCTCGTGGCTATATTTTATTCCACTCACCTGGTATAGCTCAGCCCGTAATTTTTTTGGTTCTCAGGGTTAGAGTACCAGTCTAGCCTTATAGACTCGATCTTGATGTACATGTCAATGGCCCATTGCTGAAATAGACGTCCTCCAAACAAAATGATGTTAAAAAGCCCTCTTCTAATATGCAGTCTAAAGCAATAGTACTCCCTTGCCATGACAAATCTAGCTTTTTTCTCGTTGCCCGCTCCATTAACCACATCATTATCGTCTTCATTGTCTATACGGTCGTCAACATCGTCGTGCTCTGCAAGAAAACTGAGATATTAGTATACACAACTTAAGAGTATAACTATCATAAAGATTCGATACATGACACGAGGCTACTTAGTCGATGCATCAATGAAAGTAGTGTCTTCCCTGGATCGCACGTTAGCAGAAGTAGGTACTTCACTTGGTTCATTTATTTCCATAGCAGACGGTGTCATTTGAGCAGTTTGGTACGACATTTTGAGGTTCCATCTTGTTTCCCCCAAAGGAAAAAATAAAGGATATGCCAACGGGTCATAACACCCATGGTAGGCTTTGATATATTGCGGCTTATCATCTTTGGGATGTACAATAATACTACTATCGAAAGTTCTCATTAGATCATCCCCTTCTAGCCAAATAGCTGCAACTTGTGAGGTCGTGGGGACATTGTATCTTCGTTGGTCAAGTGTGATATTAGTATTAAGTTCAATCATATAGTCATCCAGATTAGGCATAGAACTGACCCTGTTGAAAGTCTGTACGTATGGGTTATCTGCCAATATTCTTAGGACTATTCTGACAAAGTTGATATCAAGGTCAGGGTACCTTCGCACTCTATGCATCAGCGGCTCATCTTCAGTGTCATAAAAATACAGTTGCATATGACGAGGCCCCTGAGAACCAGACACTAGTTGGTTCAGTCGATGATACAATGCCCCATGCACACGAAAAGTATGTATATTGATACTAGCCGCAGTGCTTACGCTCCGGTCAAGGGTCACTCCAAGACTCATGAAAGAGAAATGAGAGTTGAATTATCGGATATGTTTTCTAAAATACTTCGCATCACTATGCACTTGGTTTGTAAACAATCGTTTTAACTCAGCAGGGAGTGCTGGAATGTGTATGTTTATCTTTCCCTGCCTACAACAGAATCCAGGAGGTTCGTACTAAAACCTAATAGCATTGCAGAACTTGCAGTCAGATACTTTTTTTTTAAAACGTGATGTCTCTTTGGCAGCTTGTGGTATACATAGTCATATGGATCATCTGTACCGATATCATTAACTCCCTTAACATTCACACGATATGACTCGTACCCATCATCTGGTAATAGAAACAATTTTTAGCATTAATATGTAAACATGTACATATAGTTGTGTGAAGTAAAGAGTAGTTTGCACTTGTTACCTTGCTGTTGAGATTGCATGACTTCCTCGTCATCAATTTCTATACATTCATAGGTATGTGCAGCTTCGACATGATCTATTACATAATGGTACATTGTACATGAGATGATATAGTTTATGGTTTAACATTTTAAACTCTAAAATGATTTCTCTTAAATCACCTTCGGTGTCAAGATCAGTTAGTGGGGGTTCAAATAATCCACTATCAAACTAGTGGTAATTCAAACAATCCTGATCAACAATCGGCACATGAATATTTTCCTCTTCCGCAACTCCACCTGTTTACAACAAAAATTTATGCAAATGTAAATAATACGAGGTACACTTGAAATGCCGTCTATGTATAGCATTTTAGAGAATGTGTTCACCTAGATTGGGTGGGTATTGATGTTGTTCATTGTTTTTTTAATTTTTTCTTCTTGCATTGTCGTTTGTTGGAGTCATTTCTATGAAGCCAATGCATTGGATCTTGTGGATCGATGTTTTCCTTGTCTCCTGCACTTTCCACTTGTGAAATGGCAGAATGCGCCGTTCCATACAGTGACCCTTGAGTACCTACAACAAAAAGATATGAGTACAATTGACTAAGGCTAAATACTGCTCATGAAACAAATCTTACCAAATATAGGTGTGGCTAGTGTTGCATTATTTCCATTAATATTGTTTGACTCCTTCATCCTTGCTCGGTATTCACGTTGCTTCCTATTCCTTTCTTCTCTATATTCCTTGGACATTTCAACTTGTAAGACATTGCTGCGTTCCCACTCCAAGGAGAGGGGGGTAGTTTCCATATTCAGCAGAGTTCCGTCAATTGTAGTATCATTAACAAGGCTTGACTCTATCTTCCTCTTTGCATGCCATTCACTTTGCTTTCTATTCTTTTCATCTCTCTTCTCTTTCTCAGACATTTCGGATTGTCAAATCTCACCACCATCATTTTGCTCTGCATGGGAAACAATTGGCGTATGAATTGGAGTACCTGATGTTAGAATACCGCTAACACCACTTAACTCAGCCTTCTTCCTTGCACGCCATTCGCGTAATTTTCTGTTCTTTTCCTCTCTCTTTTCATCGGTTCTTTGAACCTCTCCTATCTGGTGTAACGGATTATTTGCTTCTGCCTTCTTCCTTGCACGGTAGTCTCATTGTTTAGCGGTTTTTTCTTCCCTCTTACGTTGCACACCATTAGAAGGTGTATTTTCTGGTGCATGAACTGTAAATTTTTGCAAACCAAATCAAAAAAATGCATTTACACGTCATATTCACATGTAGGCATTTCAATACTATATACAAAACAACAACCAATTTCACTATACCTGTTTGTTTATTGGTTATATCACCGAATACAATACGCCCTCCACCGGCATGGCTATTTGCGTCCATACCTGCCTAATCGACAAGATACACATGACCATAAGTCGCAACTAAAAACGAATCAAATATACAGAATACAAAACTAATTTCATAGGTAACGAGAAATACAACTACCATGGGGCATGTTCAGTCACTTGAAAAACTATACGCTGTTATTTGATAGAGACAGAATAGAGCATACAGATGGAACAATGACCATTCCATTGAACAGACCGTTAGGCAATAACATATATACATCTCAGGTACTGTAAGATATACATTATACAAATGTGGAGGCCATGGCCCCGGATACCTCATACAAGCATATGGGCCATCGGATAAAGGATAAGTCTAGCCTTGTAATTAGGGATATGATAGAACTCGGCAGACTTAACCTTCTACAATAAGAAAAATACAGTCCTAGTCGGGCACGTTATATCTCTAGACGGAGATTCCTTGGTCGTAGTCCGACTGGGACTCCTACTTTGTAACCCTGTCTCTTAGTATATAAGGGGAGGTAGGACACCCCTTGAGGGTAGGTTCACGAGAATCATCATCAGATATCCTCAAAGAAAATACACAACAACTGGACATAAGGTATTACCTCATCCCGAGGGTCTGAACCAGTATAAACTCTTTGTGTTTCTTTACAGTCCACCGAGTTTCGATCCGACGAGTACCCCCATATTCTTATTGCCAGTGTAAAATATCGACAACAAACTACTTGGAGGATAATAGCAGTGAAAATGTGATTCGCTACGTGTACGTTGGGCAACTACTATCCATAAATCCCTCATCGTTCCTTACCAAGAAGTTTTTATAGTTGCAGCTGTACTTGTGGGGCGTTCTGATGAAATGTCCTCTGAAATAAGGTGGAAATACACTTTAGGTATATAAAATATTATCTAGACAAAAAAGCGAAGGAACAATATTATAGTATCAAAATATTCACCATATAATGAACAGCTGAAGATATTGGCAGCTTAAGTTATTAGGTTTGATGCTGTGCTTATAAATTTGAGCTGCATTTGGAATTTAATATGAAATCGTACTACAGAAAATATGCTTCTTTTCCAGAAAATTACGTTTAGTTTCACATTATGACATCTACCCTAAAACTTAAAAGTGAGATATAGTCACCATCGTTTTTCTTCTCTAAAAGTTAGCTTCAACACTAAAACATCATTAGTCTCTATATATAGTCCAGTTTGAATCCAAAACATCAAATATTATTCGAAGGTACCAACACAAATAGCCACGTGTAGTACATATGTTGCTCCTACAATTGTTGTGCTACCTAAAAGAGAACCTGTACTGCACATGACAGAATCAGGGTCAAAGCATTTTATAGCTAGAATTAATATAATGATCTTGTCAAACATGATATCATGATGTCAGGTGCCATGCATTTCATGTGCTACTGAATATCTACAAACCCAATCAAGCAGGCTGCACACTTTCAAGAAGATCATGCAGGTCAATATGGAATAAGTAATTTCCCCTCAGCATAAACTACAGTATGATATTAGGGATGCAATTTAGCCTAGCATGAGCAATAGGAACCACTCAGGCTAGCCAAGGAGAGTGCCCGTGAATTAACCGGCTTAAAGGATCATCAAATTGCTAAATCCTTCAGAGAGGACACAGGCAAGTCATCATCAACGTCGGGGGCTAGGGTTAGAGCGAGGGCGTCGGGCGGCGGCTAGGGTTAGGGACGAGGGCGCAGGTGCGGGGTGAGATGGGGTTGTGGGGTGAGGGGTGCAACGGGAGAGGCAGAGGCAGAGACGATGGGGGAAGGGGTGTGGGTCGCGTGTGGGTGAGGGGTGGCGTGGAGGCGATATCAGACGTTGATTTCAGCGAGATGTTTCTGGCCATTGGATATGTCATATGAGTCATGAGTCATAAGTCATTTGTGTTGGTATAAGGTAGATGTCTTAAACAGTAGCAAACACAGACTAAATATATCAACTTGTGCACGTTTTTACCAAGATGAGCTAACCAAATCAAAATTTTGACTACTACAGTATGATCTTTGACAAAAAGAAAACAGGGATTCATATCTGCATTGAAGGCTCTCAAGATTTAGAACTAAAATGCATGTACTGTGCATCAATTATTTTTACAATTATAAAAGCATTTAACTCGATCACAGACCAATGTTAGAACATTGAAGAGGATTTTACATTGCTTTCCAATACTAAAACACCAATTTCACAAGCAAAATATACATGTCCAATGACCATGTTGAGGTTGCAAGGCCAAGTTCACAAGGAATGAGCGACCAAAGTTAAAACGTTTTTAAGTTCAGACCAATATATACTCCACAGCGTCCCCATTCGTTGGAGCAAGAAGAGTAATAGACAAATGGATGGCAGGGTAAAAAAGAAAACCATTCCATAGAATCAAAATTTACTGCTCAGACATTAAAAGTTGTCATCTACTCATGCAAAGCAGGACAACATGCAACTTCAAGTTTATAAATATTGTAGTACATATTAGGAAACAGAACTTGGGAAAAGAACCTGGGCTTTTACTGATCACAGGAAATATACTGCTAAATAATTCCGTATTTCAATAATTAGCAGGAACTTTGATCAACGATATATAGAAAAAAAATTATTTTACTTTCATTAATTATCTGCCATCAGAGATGACAGGTACTTCACTAAGGTAGAGCTGAAGAAACTATATAGAAGCACTCCACAAACAACAGCCCTTACCAGAAGAACTTGTAGGAGACAATGAGAATGCAAAAAACTTTCATTTTCATATCCCAGTCTAAGGACCACAGAGAAAACCTGCTAAAAGTAACTGGTCTGTTGTCATTATTTTCTAGAGTTATATGTTTGAAGAGTCTGTTTGGAATGTCCTTTATAGTGTGCCACATTATAGGGAAAAAGCCATTCCATTTATCTTGTTTCCAAAAGACCATGGTCTTCTTGAAATCAACAGTGCCTAATATTTCAGGCAATCCTACAATCTGGCCAGTGGAATAAACCTGAAACAGGAAACACAAAGCATCTTAAAAATTCTCTAGGCCCGGCCTTATATAAAATAACATAGTACCATATATGTGTAAAAGGTGTGAGATTGTTTTAGACTTTCAGCTGCACAAAGCACATGCAGTAGATTAAATCTCTTCTGAAGAAAATCATCACAAAATTTAATAGCAGATCTATCTGGAATGCAATTTCAGGTTAAATGGCCTTTTAAGGAGATTTAGCACACACTACACAGTTGAAATAATCAACCCAACGGATATTCAAAATAAAGAAAGCAGATATCTAGAGAGCATAGAAAAGTCAACTATCATGCTAGTAAACAGGAGCTGAATCTCATTGCAGAAACATACCATTATGCACTGATGTTGTTCCTTAGATATCAGGCTCAAACATCCATTTTATTGGAGATGGATTTTAAGGCTACGGGCATGTGCCTTTGTCTCTTGTATGCAATGTATTTTTTTTTCTCCAAGGGTAGGTCAAATTTGACCTTGCGTGTTTGTCATGTGATACATTAGACTATAATCTATGTTGTCATATTTTTTTCATAGCCATTTTTTGGATTAAATGCAAGAAAATGAGGGCACACGCCATTAAGGTCCTAACATACTACACCATGAAAAAGGGATATATAACAAGATTAGAATTTGATCTTTACTAATAGAAAAGAACAGGAAGATAGGGCATTTTTTGTTCTTCTCCAGCAGCAGAACTGCCTGAGGCTGTGGTGTGCCGCAATTAACCAAGCAATCTTTCCTCTAATCCTGCAACCAAATTTGCAAATGGCAAGACATATAGTATTAGTGTATATGGTAGTAGAGATATATTAGGATAGGATTGATTTGTATGGACTCCTTCCTTATCTGTACCCATTGTACTTCTATATATACCGGCCCCCGAGGCTCAATAAAATTAATCTAGATTCGTAGTATATCTTCTTTCTATACTATTCAACATGGTATCAGAGCGAGCAATGTTCTAGCGCCGCTTCCAATCTTCCACTGCCGTCGCCCCTGGAGGAGCGATCTCGCTCCCGAGGGCGGCCACCCATTTTGTTTTGTCGTCGCTTCTTCATTCGTCGCATCGTTGAGTCAAGCAGCATGCAGTACCGGACCACCGCCTTCTCCATCCCGGCCACCGCCTCCTCCGTCCACCTTGACGTTGCCGGATGGGAGCCATGACCTCGCCGCTTCATGGCCTTCCTCTGCCCATCTCCAGTCGGAGCTCTGAGTCGCCCGATGGTCTGCCACCCTCGACCCCGTTCTAATCCTCTCCGCCACCGATGGGGGCCTGCCTCCTACCCGCCACCGAGGGCCTCGCCTCCGGCCGCCACTCCACCAAGCTAGATCTACTCCACGCCGGTCGTCTCTACCGCCAGCGCCTGGGGGAACCGCCTACTCCCCCTCTTCTCCGGCCCCGCCGTTCCCTCCCCACCACCGATCTACTCTGCCGGCCTTCTTCTTCCTCCGTCGCCCCGCTAGGCCCCCGCCTTCGGCTATCTCTCCACAAGCCTGTCACAGCCCAAAATTTAATTCTAGGCAATTAGTGTTATGCCTACTATTATAAGAGTGCACAATTTAAATTTTTGCATTGCCACTTCATGCAAGTTAAAGCTTGCACCAATTAAACCCTAAATCGGCAAAAACCAAACACTACTAAAAAGCGTATAAAATTAAACATAATTATATATGGGAGATAATTTATTCAAATACTAGTTTATTTATCATGAATTAATATAATTTTTTCAGAATTTAATTCATTAGTTTAGACCCCTTAAAAATTCAAACAATTTTCAGCCAGGGTCCTTTTCTTTGATTTTTTGAGAGCAAACCATTTTGAATTTTTGTGTGAAACTTTCAAAAATAGAACCTGGGTACCCTGCCCTACCTCCACAAATTTTGGTTGGTCAATCCATCTTTTGTAACTTAGTCATTTTGAGTTTCAAAGATGAGGGAGAGAGGAAAAAACCTGAAAATCCAGAAAAATCCCTCAAAATCAGAGTTCACCAACTTTCCTACTCAACCCTCTCTGCTATTCCTAGGCCTCCATGGCACGGACAAACCTGGCAGTGACCTGGACTTGCTTGTTCCCTGTCCAGCCAACCCACGAGGTGGTGAGCTCGCCAGCTGTGGGAGCCATGGGCCCCGGGTACCTCACTACAAGCACATGGGCCACTCGGATAGAGGATGGGCCAGATCATGTAATTAGAGATAAGATAGCACCCGGCAGGCTGTACCTTGTACAATAAGGAAACATAGCCTTAGTCGGATAGGATTCTATCTCTAATAAGGAAATCCCTTGGTCGTATCCGACTGGGATCCTTACCATGTACCCCTGTCCCCTAGTATATAAAGGGAGGCAGGGCGCCCTATGAGGGCAACCCGAGATCATCGATCACAAATCCATCTCAGAGGAATAACACCTCAACTGGACGTAGGGTATTACCTCACCTTGAGGGCCTGAACCAGTATAATTCCCTCGTGTTCCTCTGCAATCCACCGAATTCCAGTTCGCCGAGTACCCCCATAGTATTATTGCCGGTGCAAAGCATCGACAGTTGGCGCGCCAGGTAGGGGTGCGGCGAGTTCTTCATCAACAGATTCGATGGATCCCATCAACGGAGTCAGGAGCAACAAGTTCTCCAACGGAGACACCATCACCTTCGGGAGCCTTGATTTCGTCGCCGATCAACTCGGCAACCTTTCTTTGGCTGAGGCAGATCCGATCTCGCCAGCCGAAGAGCCAGCCGGCGTTGCGCCAGTCGGCCCCAGGGACGTCACCATCTCTTTCGACGATCTACTACGACAGTCCCTCACGTCGCCGGACATCGGGACAACTCTCTCCCTCGGCGTCCGACTCGCGCTAGGCCTTGAGCCAGCGCGGGTTAGGCCAAGAGGGGGAGAGATCGTCAATCTCCCGTACAGATTCGGCGACGCTGTGCATCCACAACCTGCGCAGCAGACCCGACCTCCAGCGATTCAGTTCGGACACGGTCATGAACCGTTTCAGATTGGATCTAGGGAGGACGGAGTCGTCCTAACTCCGATAAACTACTCGGAGTCCGACACCAAGTCGGATGGTGGTTCGAGCATCAATTCGGACTCCACCTTGGCAAGCTTCCTCCTCCCCCGCGAGATCTTCATGGCTTCAACACCACCTTCCGAGGTGCGCCGACTGCAAGAGGAGCAGCATGAGGAGGCGCTCCGAGTGCAACAAGAGGAGGCCAACCGACAAGTTCGCAATGACGGGCTTCGACAAGCTGGGCGAGCCGCCCAGCAGCAGATCCTCCGAACCAAAGTCGGCGACCACGATGTCTTCGTCACGCCACAACAGAACGTCGTGGCCGCCGCAACTCTGCTGGACACGCTCCAGTTTGGGCCGGACCATCAGGCCACACCAACCATCGCCAAGATCAAAGCGATGATTACTGCTGCCGCCTGCCAGCAACAAGAACAGTCAGGCAACACTCACGTACCGACCCGTCGAACGGGCTCTCCAGCGACGGAGTCATCTGCATCAGCACGACGACGAGCAGCCGGCTCCACCCGGCAGCATGAAGAATCCCGCCAAACAACACTCGGCAATACCAACTACGACAACCGGCGGCGTCACCAATACGACCGCCGACACGATCAAGACCTCCGATCGCGGTTACAACGCGATCTTCGCCACACTATAAATGCCCGGCGCGAAGAGCGCGAAGAGGATGAACGCCGCCGACTGGAGGACGAACACGAGCGCTTCGGTCTCCACTACGAGCGACTACACCGCCAAAACCGAAGCCCGAGTCCTCACGATAATGAAGGCATCCCAGCCTTTACTCGGGAGTTACAGGACGTCCGATGGCCAGTCGGCTTTAAGCCTACCGGGATTGAAAAGTACGACGGCAAGACCAACCCGGAGTCCTGGCTCACCGTTTACGTCCTAGCAGTTCAAGCTGCTGGGGGCGACAGCAGAGCCATGGCTAACTACCTCCCAGTCGCGTTATCCGACTCGGCGAGGACATGGCTGACAGGCCTCCCAAGGCGGTCGATCGGTTCCTGGGGACAGCTCAGGGAGCGATTCATCGCAAACTTCCAGGGGACCTACGAGAGACCGGCTTCCGAGCACGACCTCTACCAACTGCATCAGAAAAAGAACGAGTCTCTACGGGAATTCATCAAAAGGTTTTCCGAGAAGCGCAATCAAATCCCAAACATCAAAGACGAGGTCGTCATCGCCGCCTTCCGCAAGGGAGACGCCCCGCTCATCGCGAAGTTCACTCGAAAGCCACCTTCCACCGTCCGGACTCTCTTCGACATGGCCAACAAGTACGCCGACTCAGCTGAAGCCGTCGCGGAGGCCTTCGACGAAAAGAAGGAGCCCCGACAAAAAGACAACAGGGCAAAAGCCGACAACGAGCAGCCTCAGAACAAGCCTGGCAACCGCAAGCGGAAGTCGGACAACGAGGTGGCTAACATGGAGCGCAGTCGGTCACGGCCCCAGCGGAACAACGACTACCAGAAAGTCATGAGCGGGCCTTGCCCCTTTCACCCCAAGGGCCGGCACGCAGCCAAAGACTGCCACATGCTCAAGAAGTTTGCCTCCGAGCAGGCTTCATCATCTGCCGTCGGCGACAAGGACAAGGACAAGCCAGACTCGGGTCCGGCTGACGACTTCCAGGACCCTCAAGCCGAACTCAACCACATCTTCGGGGGGCCACTCGCGTACGAATCCAAGCGCAAACAGAAGCTATCAGCGCGGGACATTAACGCGGTCTCCACAACGGATGCCCCCAATACTTGCGCTGGTCAGAGATGGCTATCACCTTCAACCGCGCGGATCACCCAGATCGGGTTTCCCACCCGGGACGATACCCACTCGTCCTGGATCCGGTCGTCAAAAATTAGGCTGAAGAAAACCCTCATCGACGGAGGCAGTGCGCTCAACATCCTGTTCGCCAAGACTTTGGACGAGATGAGAATTCCTCGTTCAGAACTACGGCCGAGCACCGCGCCCTTCCATGGGATAATCCCCGGCTTGTCATCAACCCCACTCGGGCAGATAACCTTGCCGGTGACCTTCGGCACGCGGGACAACTTCCGCACGGAAAACATCTCCTTCGAGGTAGCCGACTTCGAGACCGCGTATCACGCGATACTCGGACGACCGCCCTCGCCAAGTTCATGGCGATTCCGCACTACACATACATGGTGCTGAAGATGCCCGGCCAGCAGGAGTTCTCTCCCTCCGCAGCGACGCTAAGCAAGCCTTCACCTGCGACAAGGAGAGCTGCGAGCTGGCTCAAACACAAGAAGCGGCAGTCGGGCGCGACAGCATTCGGCAAGCCGCTACATCTGAAGTCGATCAAGATCCAGTTCCGGCAAAAAAGCAGCAAAGTCGGGAATTTCAGCGGACTCTGACACGAAGAAGATCCCCCTGGACCCTTCCGACCCCTCCAAGACTGCCTTAGTCGGGACCGGACTCGACCCAAATAGGAAGACGCGCTCGTCACCTTCCTCCAAGCCAACAAAGATATCTTCGCGTGGAAACCGTCCGACATGCCGGGCGTACCAAGGGAGGTGATCGAGCACGCCCTACACGTAAAGCCAGACGCCAAGCCGGTCAAACAACGGCTGCGGCGCTTCGCTCAAGACCGCAAGGATGCTATCCGGAGGAAATCACCAAGCTCCTCGCAGCCGCTTCATCAAGGAAGTCTACCACCCGGACTGGCTGGCCAACCCAGTCCTGGTCCGGAAGAAAAACGGTAAATGGCGCATGTGCGTCGACTACACCGACCTCAACAAAGCGTGCCCCAAGGACCCATTTGGTCTTCCCAGGATAGATCAGGTGGTCGACTCCACGGCGGGGTGCGACCTACTCAGTTTTCTCGATTGTTATTCGGGATATCATCAAATTAGCTTGAAGGAACAAGACTGTCTAAAGACATCTTTCATCACGCCGTTTGGAGCGTATTGCTATATCACAATGCCGTTCGGTCTGAAAAACGCAGGCGCAACCTACCAAAGGGCTATTCAGCGGTGTCTGCACACTCAGATCGGGCGCAACGTGGAAGCCTACGTCGACGACGTGGTGATCAAGTCTAAATCCAGACAAGACCTCATTGACGACTTGGAAGAAACCTTCCAAAACCTTCGAAGATTCAAGATGAAGTTGAACCCGGACAAGTGCACCTTCGGGGTGCCGTCTGGGAAGTTACTCGGCTTCATCATCTCGCACCGCGGCATCGAGGCTAACCCGGAGAAAGTCAACGCCATCAAGAACATGGCGCCCCCGACCAACCTCAAAGACATCCAAAAGCTGACAGGCTGCATGGCGGCACTCAGTCGGTTTATCTCCCGACTGGGCGAACGGGGCATGCCCTTCTTCAAGCTCCTCAAAAAGGCGGACACCTTTCAGTGGACCCCGGAAGCCCAGCAAGCCTTCGAAGACTTCAAAGAATTCCTCACATCACCCCCGTGCTAGCGTCACCCCTGCCCAGGAACCACTAATGCTTTATCTGGCGGCAACAACACAGGTAGTCAGCACGGTGCTGGTAGTGGAGCGATCCGAACAGGGTCATCTTCAAAAATACAACGGCCAATCTATTTTGTCAGCGAGGTCCTTGCCGACTCCAAAACAAGATACCCGCAGGTCCAGAAGCTGCTATACGGCCTACTCATCACAGTCCGAAAGCTGGTGCACTACTTTCAAGCACATCAAGTCACGGTGGTCACAGCGTTTCCACTCGGGGATGTCCTTCATAATCGCGAGGCCACCGGCCGAATCGCTAAATGGGCACTCGAGCTGATGGCGTTTGACATCACCTTTCAGCCACGGACAGCTATCAAATCTCAAGCTCTAGCCGACTTCGTGGCCGAGTGGACAGAAGTTCAACTCCCAACACCAACAACAAAGCTAGAGTACTGGACAATGTACTTCGACGGTTCCTTACGGATCGGCGGTGCCGGGGCTGGTGTCATATTGACATCCCCCACTGGCGAAAAGTTGAAGTACGTACTACAAATCCACTTCCCGGCTTCCCACAACGTCGCCGAGTACGAGGCTCTCGTTCACGGGCTCCGCATCGCCATATCACTCGGCATACGTCGACTGGTTGTGCGCGGAGACTCCCAACTCGTGGTCAACCAAGTCATGAAAGACTGGACATGTCTCGACGACACAATGGCGGCATACTGTCAGGAGGTCCGCAAGCTGGAAAACAAGTTCGACGGGCTGGAAATCACACACGTCCTGCGTCAATACAACGACGCGGCCGACGAGCTGGCAAACATGGGATCCAAGCGAGAAGCGGTCCCGACTGGAATCTTCGTCGAGCAACTTATGGAGCCATCAGTCAAGAAGAAACCGGCACAAGAGCAGTCGGGAGGCGAGCCTACCCCGACCACCGACGAAGTGCTGCACATATGTCAAGACTGGAGGGGTCCTGTTCTCAAATTCCTTCTGGACGATGAACTCCCAGACGATCGCAATCAAGCCGAGCAAATCAAGCGTCGAAGCAAAAGTTTCCTGCGAGTCGGAGAAGACCTGTACCGAAGGAGCGCATCCGGTGTCCTCATGCGCTGTGTCACCACCGAGGAAGGCAAGCAGATCCTGCAGTCAATCCACTCGGGCATATGTGGCAACCACGCTGCATCCAGGACGTTAGTCGGAAAAGCTTACCGGCAGGGATTCTTCTGGCCCACCGCAGTCACAGACGCCAAAGACATCGTTCGCAAGTGCGAGGGTTGCCAGTTCTTCGCAAGACAGACAAATCTTCCGCCCAGGAACTCCAGACTATCCCATCTCTTGGCCATTCGCAGTATGGGGGCTCGACATGGTCGGGCCATTCAAGAAAGCGCCAGGAGGGTTCACACATTTATTCGTCGCAGTGGATAAATTCACCAAGTGGATTGAGGCTAAACCTGTCGCAACAATCACAGCGGCACGAGCAAAGGACTTCATCTTGAGTATTCTATACCGGTTTGGGGTCCCTAACCGCATCATAACCGACAACGGCACTCAGTTCGCGGCAGGCCTATTCCAAGATTTCTGCGACGACTTCGGCATCAAGATCTGCTATGCATCTGTGGCACATCCGCGGAGCAACGGGCAGGTTGAACGAGCCAACGGCATGGTCTTACAAGGCATCAAGGCCAGGATATACGACCGACTACAACCATATGCGGGTCGGTGGGTACAAGAAACTACCATCCGTTCTCTGGTCTCTCAGAACCACGGTTAGTCGGGCAACAGGGCAATCCCCTTTCTTCCTGTCTACGGTACTGAGGCCATGCTACCGACTGAGATACAGTTCGGCTCTCCGCGAGTCCGGGCTTACTCCGAAGACGATTCCAACAGCACCCGACTGATCGAATTAGATCAGCTGGAAGAAGCAAGAGACGCCGCAACAATCCAGTCGGCAAGATATCTTCAAGGCCTGCGTCGCTACCACAATCGCAATGTCCGTGGCCGCGCCTTCTTGGTCGGGGATCTCGTTCTAAGGAAGATACAAACCACCAAGGACAGGCATAAACTATCCCCATCTGGGAAGGGCCGTTCATTATAGCCGAGGTCACGCGGCCAGGCGCCTACCGACTGAAGACCAAAGACGGCGTCCTCATCACCAACTCATGGAATATAGAACAGCTACGTCCTTTCTATACCTGAGTTTTACTTTTTCCATGTGTACAGTTTTTCCTGACTCACTACGCCGCTTGTTCCAATCGAGTAGTGCGTCGGGGGCTGCATGTATATGTGTTCTGTCAATAACATACAAGCTTATCTCACCTCGGTTATGAAGCCTTGCCACGACTGATGCGTTGGCCCGAGTATAGCATCTTCCTCTGAACGATTTTTATCAAGTTCTATCGAGCTAACTCGGTGCATGCTACATGGTCGGGTAAAGCTAATGACAACCGAATAATAAGTTTGGCGGCACGACACATATATTCACACATGATCGTATATGAAAGCATATGTATACACCGACTACAAATATATTGCCTTTACAGACCCAGGTCTCGGGTAATCGCTTCAGCAGTCGGCTTCGCCTGTGAGATCAGCTCCAGCGCTTCCTCGGGCGTCGTCTCCTCGGAAAATCCCTCCCCGATGGCCTCAATGTCCGCCCTCGGGTAGATGGACTTGGTCATTGCTAGGGTCTGGGCCACGCCGGCGGCAACCCGCTCGTCTGAGTACCTTTTCAGGGCACTCGGCGCATCCTCGAGACGCCCCATTATTTGAGGAATTCTGCTACAGCTGGTCCCCACTGGGCGGGGATCCACAAGGTCAAGGAGCCCCTTCACGGACCCGACAAGGGCCTCCCGTGACTCCCGGATTGATCTTATCTCCTCCGTGTAGAACCGGTACTGGGCCTGGACGTTGGCTCTCATGCCTGCCCAGATCGGCCGGCAAGTATGCTTGTCAGGATCGGCTACACGCAGGGTGAGTAATGTATTGGCTGAGATCACAGTCGGGTTGAGGACTTACTTTCGTAGTCGGCCTCCCACCCGGCCACGGTCTTCTCCAGTTCGGCCTTCTCCTTACCGAGCTCGACGACGGCCTTCTCCAACTCGGACTTCTCCCGGTCAAGCTCGGTATTGGCTTTTGTCAGGTCGGCCTTGACCCTTTCAAGCTCGGCCTTGGCTTCTTCGGCCTCCTTCAGCTGCGACTCCTTCTCCGCTTCGAGGTCTGCACCACAGATTAGCCAAGAGCTCAATCGTGCAGTCATGACACCACCAAGCAGTCGGATCGACGTCACCGGATGATTACACCAACAGTCCAGTCGGGGAGATATGCTCGAGGATTTTACCTCTGACCTTCTCGGCTAAGGCCCATGTCTCAGCCCTGAGTTGATCAGCGCCGCTCTTCAGCCAGGCCTCCCTGCTCGTGTGACGCGCCTCCATCTCGGCCTTCAATGCCCGGAGCTGTTGTAATTCTGCGAGATGGGGAGCCATCTCGACTAGGATCTCTGTCATCGCCTCATTGCGGTCGACGAGTTTCTACTCAGGACAAGGAACAAAACCGACGACAGAGTCAAACATCAAGACAAGAAGATTGCTGGAGCTTCACTACGAGAATCATACCACGACCCCTTGGGACCCATCGATGGCGGCACGAATCAGGCTCTCGCGCTCTCTCCTTGCGACGATTTCATCGAGTCTGAAGCTCTTCATAGTGCCGTCGCGAGTGGTCCACGAGAAGGTCCGGGGCATCACGCGTGGGGGAGCTTCGATCCGAGGCAAATGTGGGATCTCTGGTGGCGGCGGCAACGGCGACGATGGCGGTGACGACAACCATGAAGGCGACGGGGTCCCGGCCTCGGCATCGCCTTCCCCAACAACATTGGGGACCGGATCGGGGGATCCGTCCCCTGCTTCCGCGACGTATGGTGCCTCAGGGGCCGGGGCCTCAGCCTCAACGACCACCTCTTGGTCGACTGGCGGTAGCGGCCCTGTAGTCGGAGCCACCTCGGTTTCAGCAACCGGGCTGGCCACCGGCACAGCAGGTGTGCTTGCTGCTGCTGACTCGGCTGGGGTGGATTCATCAAGCGGGGCAGATGGCCGACCTTTTTGAGGTCGATATCGGCTCGCTTCCTGCACAACGAAGCAAGACATCAAGACTGTATTTCAACATACGACGACTACAGAATGCTCGGAGTAGCGCACCTCTTGGAAAACTTCAGCTTCCTGCTAGTGTGCCCGCTCCCGGCGAAGCGCTGGCATCGGCGCTCGCCCCGGACGGTGTCGCCGACGGCAGAGGCATATCGGCCTGAGTCGGCTTCGACTCTGGTACGGTTGGTTCGGGTTCCTTCGCCCCAATCGGCCTCCGCTCTGGTTGGCCCTTGGCGGCGCTGTTGCTGGGCATGACAACGTCGAGCCCAAGCCAGCTGCTCTCAGCCTGGGACTCGACCGCGTAGGCGTTGTGGCAGCGGTGTCCTTTATCTTCAAGCTACCGCTCACGGCACGCGCTGTCATGGCCCCCTCGCCCCGATATAAAATTGGCTTTTTCCCCGCTCTCTTGGAGTCGGGTTGGGCATCAGAGGGACTCCTTGGCCTCTTCTTCGACGCGACCGCAGACAATGGGCGAGAATCTTCATCAAATTCCTCATGCCACTACAAGCAAGTCGACAAGATACCATCACGCAAGGTTGACAATCATCGTTCCACGGTGTTCACCACAGAAGAAAGTACAAGTTTACCTTGGTCCGCGGCCGGATGAAGCTATAGGCAGCAACTCGGCGGTTATCATCTTCGGTGGCAACGACCCTTCTGAGAAGTAGCCGAACAAGGTATCGGTTACTGCCCCCTTGTCCGCTGTCTCGCTGCTTCACCCGGTCGGGATCGTGCTTACCTCTGAAGGCCCAGCCGAAAGCACTTCTCAGCTTCAGCGGCTGGACGCGCCTCGTCAGGAAACGACGAGCCACCCAGGGCCCTGTCAAGCCGGCCCTCTTGAGGTCATCTATCTTCGTTAGCAATATGTGTGCCTGGCCCAGTTCTTCAAGAGGTTGGCTCCGAAGACCAGCTTGGCAACACCACCGCGGCATACATAAATGGGGGCAAGGAAGGAGCCAGATTGGCGCAGTAAACCACTCCTTGTGCCAGCCCTTCAGAGAAGATTTCAAGGGCAAATCGATATATGTTTTCTTCCCCATCACTCCTTAGTTGAAGACCAGCCCCCCAATCACACTGATATTACTCTTGGAAGGCTGGGGCTTGACATGGAACAAATGTCGGAAGAGGATGAAATGGGGCTCAACACCCAGAAAGCACTCGCAAAGGGTAACGAATATGGAGATCTGAAGATCGAGTTGGGATTTAAATGCACCAACTCCAGCCCGTAGAAATCAAGGATGCGGCGGAAGAAATCAGACGACGGAAGACACAAGCCCCGATCAAAGAAAGAGGCGAAAACTACCGTTTCACCAGGCCGGGGTTGGGGCTCGACTCATCCTCGCCGACCGCCAACGGATCACTTCTTGGCTGGGCAACTTCAGTTCGCTCTCCAGCCGTCTCAGCTTCACCGAGCCGCAATCCGAGATCGGCCAAGAACTCCCTGGCGCACCCGCAGGATTCGTCACCTTCGGCATGACTGGAGGCGTTGAGATTTGGGGGAAAGCAAATCGGGGGCTTGGAATAGACGAAGAGGATTGAAATCGCCGAGTCCGGGTGGGGAACGGCTGCGGCTAACCCTTGCCGGGCGGGAGGCGAAAAGCTAGGCGCGAAGGTGGAAGATGAAGAGATTGGTTGCTTTGGGAAGACGATGGAATCTTTTTCTCTCTCCCCATCCTTTTATAGCCTGAGCTGACTAGATGGACTCAGGCCCACACAGTTGGTATTGGGCCGACAAGATATGAGTTCCTACAGTAGCATGCTCCATGTTGGGCCGCCTGCAGGCTGAGTTGAAATAATAGCGCTGGTGCTACTCATAGGAATCGATGAGGTAAACAGATATGCTTCATGAGAGCCTTACTGCTAAACAATATGTTTGGGTATCTGTCTTATCCACCAGGTCTCGAGGATATATCCTTACAAGGATCACAAGCTGGTCTTCATTAAAATTGAGGATGCAGGTATTCTCTCCGAGTACACCTAACCACGTGATGGATTTATTTTTCATAAAGTGGTACTCGGCCGACATGCGCGGCTATCAGTTGCCATGAGCGACATTATTCCAGCCGACATGACGCTGAAGAGTCTAACTTTCGAGTAGTGCACTACTCGGGAGAGACTATAAATTTATCATTCCCGCTGACATGATGCGGATGAGTCTAACTTCTGGGTGGGACGCACTCGGGAAAGACTATAAACACTTCCTTTCAGCTGACATGACGCTGAAGAGTCCCATATACGAGTAGTATCCTACTCGGCAAGACTATAAACACACATTCCGACTGACATGAAGTCGAAGAGTCCTATATACGAGTAGCCTCCTACTCGGCAAGACTATAAATTATATTCCGGTTGACATGATACCGAAGAGTCTCATATACCAGTAGTAATCTACTCGGGAAAGACTTCCAGATTAAAGATCTTTGACTTTATGTTTAATTGTCTTCACAATTAAGCACAAAGTCGGGGGCTACACCTAATAGGTGCGCCTATTCGGCGCACACTATTCATATATTTACATGAAGCCCTTCATAGCCTCGCTGCCAGCTGACATGAAGTAGGACTCGGGAAGACTTACTCGGACAAAGAGTACTCGGGAGCATCGCACTCGGGTAACCTTCACCGTGGAGGAAGAGCACTCGGCATCAGCTGTGACTCAACTATGAAGGTCTCAGGGGCTACTGTGGGAGCCATGGGCCCCGGGTACCTCACTACAAGCACATGGGCCACTCGGATAGAGGATGGGCCAGATCATGTAATTAGAGATAAGATAGCACCCGGCAGGCTGTACCTTGTACAATAAGGAAACATAGCCTTAGTCGGATAGGATTCTATCTCTAATAAGGAAATCCCTTGGTCGTATCCGACTGGGATCCTTACCATGTACCCCTGTCCCCTAGTATATAAAGGGAGGCAGGGCGCCCTATGAGGGCAACCCGAGATCATCGATCACAAATCCATCTCAGAGGAATAACACCTCAACTGGACGTAGGGTATTACCTCACCTTGAGGGCCTGAACCAGTATAATTCCCTCGTGTTCTCTGCAATCCACCGAATTCTAGTTCGCCGAGTACCCCCATAGTATTATTGCCGGTGCAAAGCATCGACACCAGCCTGGCTTGAAGCTCGGCCGACACGTGTGCCCATGCATGCCGGTGTGTCCACACTCTCCTCTCGCCCTATATCTCCCTCAGCTGCACCGGCCGACCATCCTTTTTGCCCTAGAGTGCAAAATACCGAGAAGGAAAGACTACCTCGACCAGCTCGTCATCGATCCCGTCGCCGGTTGAAGGAAAGCTGCCGCCGCTATCGAACATCCATCCGATGAACTCTTTTTCTTTTCCACGTTCCAAGCTCCCCTCCGCATGCCATAGCTCCTGACCTGATCTTGCCTCCTATCTCGCAGCCAATCCCCGAGAACGCGAGCTTCACCATTGCTGTCTGTGGCTGCGCTCCAGCGCTGTCGCTGGCGTCGACTCGCTGTTTCGGCCAGCACAGTAAGTCTTCGCCCAAGCCATTGCGCCATCACCGTCGCCCCAACCCTAGGAACGAAATGCCCCATGTAATCGCAAGAGTCATCAACTGAGCGCAGAGAACAACCATTGTTTTCTCCAACTCTGATCAAGCTCCGCCGCGCGCGATTCGCCACAACCGGTGAGCCATCTTCCGATTCCCTGCGTTGGAAGCAACTTTGGGTGATACCAAGACTACTACATGTTTGTTTCCACCGTACGTTAGCTGAATGGTTCATCGCCTCTACCGGCATCGCCATTACTGTCCCAGGGCCGCTGCTCGAGCTCGCCTCCGACGACACTCCGGCCACGGCCGGTTGAGCCCCGACCACCTTTGAGTTCGCCTGGATCTCCTCTCTCCATTTCAATCAACCCCCAAACAAATCCCATTGCCAATCGCCGCCGGCGCCGGCGAACAAGCCCGCGACCTGGCCTTCTCTGCTTTATCAGTGTAAATAGAAGAGGGAGGGTTATAGTTTGAAGAGGATTAAAATTTCAGGGTCCAATATGAAAAAATGTTTTCCTTTGACATGTGGGACCGAGGACCTTTTTGTGTTTCTATCTGTGAAGTTCTTCTTTATTTAGATCCTTTACGCTTTCAGTACTGGGAAAGCGTACTCTGTAAACTTAAAGTACAAGAAACCCTGGAATTTGATTTTGGGATTTATTTTACAACTGAAAAATGGTCAAACTTTGAAAATCCATAACTATTTCTTTTTAACTCCTTTTTGAGTGAACCAAATTTTGCTAGATTCATCAATGCATATACTTCATTTCTGTAAAATAAAATGTAGCACATACAGTAGAGAAAATAACCCCTAAAATTCATATTACTAATTTATATGTTATTTATTGCTTGAGTTATATACAAGCTTGATAAACTTATTCCAATTTCAAATATTCTCAAAACCCTGTATCAGTAGACTCCTTTTTGGCATATATGTCACTTATGTAAAATACTTTATAGCACCTTTATATATGTTCTACACACTAAGATGTATTTCAATAATCATTAATGTATAAGGACTTCAAAATTTATAATAAATTGATTATAAATCCAAATTGAGTAAACTCAACCTTATTAGGACCATTAGGTTATGCTCTTTTATATAAAAATACTTAACTTCTTGAAATCTTATCAGAAAATGTCAGTCAAATATAATAACTTCAGTTTAAAATAAAATATTTACAGAACTGCCATTTTCAGCCTTCCTATCGTGTTATTTTTGTAACTCATAAACTGTAAAAGATTTTGAAATGATTCTTTCACTAAAATTCACTTTAAAATGTTAAATACCTTCTGTATTTATCTTATAATTAATTGATCACTTTGCATAGACATGTTTAATTGATTCTTATTTGCATATTCGCTTTTTATCGGTAGATTCAGATAATTCGGAGTACGTTTTGCAAGAACCTGAGGTTGAGTGTGACTTCGTGCAGCATCAAGGCAAGCATCTAAGCATATAGAACCCATGTTTTTCACTAAATGGCTTTGCTTGAAAATCTATATATATATACACACACACACACACACACTATGTGCATGTGTTAATTTACTCACAATATCGGTGTTGAGTAGATGTTGTATATGTCCTACTTGCTGCATTGAATCCTTTGATATATTGCTGTTCTTTTATCCTTGTCACTCCTGGATAGAAATAATTGGGTTGATTTTATATTTAATCAATGCTTAGCTATGCTTAGGTCTATTAGGCACAAATCGATGGATGGAGATATCGATTATACTATACTTAGTAATTTCAATGTTTGGGCATAAAATTTGAGGACTTACACTAAATATTTAAATAAAAGAATATGCTTTGACTTAGGCAGGTGATAGGGCGATGATGGGATAGTGGTTTTCCCCAATGCATGTAGCCCTGTCTGGGTCGCCAAGGACCGAACATGTTGACATCTATTCAAGCACCTTTCATACTTTCACTCGTCGGGAATGGGACGGCTTGTCTTAGTACCTTGCGACACTGTGATCATCTATGCCCGTTAGAAAATCGTGAGGGTGGTTTTTCCTTTGGAGTGCCCTGGGTGTGCCTGGTTTTGGCAAGGGGTATCTCCCGCGATGGTGATCCCGCCTTAGTCACAACACACGCATGTGACTAAGTTGTCGGGTGCCCTAACGTGGTTTAGGTGGTTGGGGCATAGTTCGGGGAAGGACTTGTTATAAGCTTGTATCACTTGTGAGTAACACCTGTGTGCGTGTAAAAGCATTTGATCCTTGTTCATTTCGTGTGAGTAAAGATGTATATCTCTGATCAGAGTAAAACTATTCAAATAGCCGTGTCCACGGTTACAGGACAACCGCTTGATGTGTTAGTCAGTCTATGTTAGTATCTAACTTGGGTAAAATTTGATTTGGTTTAGTCATGGTGACTATTTTGGCTATGTGCAGCCTATATGTTTGTGACTAGTCATGGATGTCGGGATAGACTTTGACTAGTGATTATTTTGGGCAAGAGTGGCCCATGGATGATGATTAGAGCATGGTTTGTGCTCATTTATATTCCATTTTCAGAACTATATGCTTGCTGTCGCATGTTTTAAATAGTGATATTTTGCAAGTACTTATGCTTTTGAAATTACTGTTTGCTTACTAAAATTAGCTTTATGCAAAATAAAAACCCATGTGCCACTTTCTGAGGTAAACTTGCATATCCCTTGATATATTATATGAATGTGTAAGACTTGCGAGTAAATTGTTGTACTCAATCCGATGCCTGCATTTTCAGGTGAGGACATCGACGTTGATGGGTGTGCTTACTATCCCACCGAGGATGGTGGGGATGGTGAGTAGTGTTTTAGCTTTGCTCTTGCCCCGTTTGGTTGCCCTATGGGAGTGTTGGTACACCATGGGTGTCATCTTTATGTTTATGTCTTTAGCTATGACTTCTGCCGCTATATTTTGTGACGTAAGAAGGCCTATGATGCCCGTTATGTAATATGTACTTTGCTGCCCCTTTATCCTTGTTTTGGTACATGTTTTGCTATCAATTGCTTGCGATGAAAGTAAAAGGCTAGTCACTTCTGGGGACTAGCTAAGTACGATTATGGGCTTTGGAATAATTGAGAAAACTGTGGGAGGGTCTTTTGGAGTTCAAGTCCTCTGTAGTGTGTAGTTTTCTGGTCGTCGCCATCGAGCGGTTTGACGAGCATACTATTGAGGGGGGCGACTGGGATGGCTATCCTATCGGTTATGTCCTTTGTTTTGGGTCTGGTGCTTCGGATTTATATTGTACCTATTGTTAACGATTTCAAGTCTGCGAAGAGGTTAGGTGGTTATTTTGATTATATGGACCCCATCTAACTAGATAGTTTGTGTTGACATGTGCTAACTGTAACGTACGGTATAAATCATGGGTTGCCCACAACGGTTGGTATCAGAGCAATGTTGACCGTAGGTTAGAGCTTAGCTTAGTGATTTAAAATGCATCTGCAAAACATTCAAATAGAACTATTTGTGAAAAATGCTTAAGATGTGTGATCCTTTTTGCTCCTCATCCCTTCCTAGTGTTCATCCTCACCTTACTCCAATTTAATCTTCTCACCTGGATCTGAATTTAATTGGCAACACAACTCCATTCTTCCCTCATTCAAATACTAGTTCGATAAAAGAAGGCGGTAAGTTGAGATTAAGAAAATTCATTCTTATTCCACTTCTGAAGCAAAATTATGTAACCAAGTGAATTACACTGACTACCTTACTGTTTAATAAGTTACCCATAAAAATCTTACAAATTCTGAAAGCCCACAACCAAATTTTCATACTCTATCTCTCCAAAAGACGTGTTCTGAAGATTCTGGAATAGCCAGCATTCAAGACTTTCTATAGAAAGTTCTACTTCTTATATTTCCTTGCCAATTTTTCTAGAGGTTCCTAACTTCACCAGGAAGCAACACAAAACTTGTCAAAAATAAATCTTTTCTGTAGCTCCCTCTAAAAATTCATGAAATGGCTGTTGTCCTGTAGTCCTAAAAATTACAGATTCTAGTTTTAGTAATATAAAATGTACAAACCATAAAAATTCACCCAATAAATTATTTAAAGGTACTCCCAGCAGGGAGACAACCATTATAAAAATTAGTTAATGTGGCCATGTATGATTGTTGGTTTATTTGGTTCGTCTTTTTCCTTTTCGGTTACGCGTAGTTTCGGTCTTGAACTGTCCCGTCACGTAGGAACGATTTGGTTCTTTTGTTTTCATGCTTCTTACTCAGGCTGTAGTTTAAGTGAGCCTTTTTGCTTCCTTATTGGATCTCCTAGTGATGCACCATGGCATGCTAGGATAATCATATCGCCATTTCCGTGCATTTGGTGATTACATTCATATTATTAGTATAAGTTAGGTTTAGCTTTGGTGCTGTCCGCTAATTTCAGAACGTCTCCACTTACTTGTTCCCCATCACTAATAGTCGTTAACTTGGTTGTGTCCATAGGATGACTCGCCCTAGTACTCGTTCCCAAGCTCACGATGTTCTGGAGGGTTCCCAGCGCGATGATCAAGAGCCACCACCACCACCTACTATGGCTGATCTTTTGATGGCTGTGGAGTGCAACCGTCAAGCCCAGAATGCCGCACTCCAACAGATTGCAGCTAGTACGGCTGCCACCATGGCACACTTCACCCAAGTTGCGGGCAGAGGTGGTCACCAAACCGCCAGTGGGCTGGCTGATTTTCAGCGCACTTAGCTCCCGGTGTACACTCGTTCTGAAGATCTCCTCGATGCGGACGATTGGCTTCGCACCATCGAGCGGAAGCTAACACTTGCTCACTGCCCCGATGCCGACAAGCCTAACCTGGCAGTTGAGCAACTCCAAGGAGTAGCAGGTGCATGGTGGGAGAACTTCCTCGCTATGCAGCCTGCCGGGCACGTCGTCACGTGGGTGGAGTTCCATGATGCCTTCCGTGTGGCTCACATTCCAAAAGGCATTATTGACATCAAGCAACAAGAGTTCCTTA
This sequence comes from Oryza meyeriana var. granulata, assembly GCA_003991445.1. Taxonomy (NCBI): domain Eukaryota; kingdom Viridiplantae; phylum Streptophyta; class Magnoliopsida; order Poales; family Poaceae; genus Oryza; species Oryza meyeriana. Next base: position 488,472 of record RYFJ01000976.1, read on the forward strand.
CCCTTACTCAGGACAGCAAGACCGTCATGGAGTATCTTCATGAATTCAACCACTTAGCTCGTTATGCTCCAAACGATGTCTCCACCGATACCCGCAAACAAAATCGCTTCATGCGCGGGCTGTTGGCGGAGATGCAACTCAAGCTTGCTGCTCATGTCTTCCACGACTTCTAGGACCTGGTCAACAGGGCCGTGGTCGTGGAAAGCAAGATGAAGAACCTTGAGAACGAGCGCAAGCGCAAGAGGGTTGCGCATCTGCTGCAGGAGGTTCACAAAAACCTCGCATATAGCAGCAGCCCTCTCAACGTTATCAAGCTCCACTACCTCCTCGTCAGCAAGCTTATGTGCCACGTCCATCACAGAAAAGGTTCCCACCCCTATGGGTGGAATTCAGTCAACCATCCGTCCTCCGGTTCGTCCCAATGTCACCTGTTATAGTTGTGGACAGCCAGGACATTATTCAGACAAGTGCCCAAACTGTGGCCGTGCTGCACCAACTAAAGCTCCAAGATCTGCACCAGCACGTCATAATCAAACTCCTAAGCCAGCTCCTCAGGGCCAGCAAGCTCACAAGATGGGCAAAGTGAACCATGTCACTACCGAAGAGGCAAGCCATGCACCGGATGTTCTGATCGGTACGCTACTTGTCAACTCACATCCAGCTAATGTATTGCCTGATTCCGGGGCTACACATTCTTTTGTCACCAAGAGTTTCATTTCAGATCATGGGTTTCCTATTAGTAAATTACAACCACCTTTACATGTTGAGGCACCCTGTTTGGAAATGAGAGCCGAATATGTTTGTCGGGATGTAAAAATTGTTGTCCAAGGGATAGAGTTTGATGTCAATTTAATCATTCTCCACACTAAGGGTATAGATGTCATCCTGGGCATAGATTGGCTGCACAAAAATCAGGGAGTCATTGATTGCGGCCACCGTCTCATCTCTCTCGCAAATAATACTAGTGAACCGCTCACTCTTGCTCTAAATAAGGATGCATCTCAACTCCATGCTCTCACGGGTGTCAAGACCACAAAGCTAGCTGATGTACCAGTGGTGTGTGAATACCCGGATGTCTTCCTAGAGGAACTACCGGGGATGCCACCTGACCGGGAAGTTGAATTCATCATCGACTTGCTGCCCAGAACGGCCCCGATATCAAAAAGACCCTACCGAATGCCTCCAAATGAATTAGAAGAACTGAAGAAGCAACTCTCAGAGCTGCAAGCCAAGGGTTTCATTCGACCAAGCTCCTCACCTTGGGGATGCCCAGTTCTGTTTGTAGAGAAGAAGGATAAAATTTTACGGATGTGTGTTGATTATTGTCCGTTGAATGCAGTAACCATCAAGAACAAGCATCCACTTCCCCGAATTGATGACCTCTTTGACCAATTGACCGGAGCCCGTGTATTCTCAAAGATTGATTTGAGATTGGGCTATCATCAAATAAAAATCAGATTAGAAGACATTCTGAAGACAGCCTTTTCTACTCGTTATGGCTTGTACGAGTATACCATCATGTCATTTGGTTTGACGAATGCACCAGCCTATTTCATGAACTTAATGAACTCAATTTTTATGGAATATCTTGATAAGTTTGTGGTCATCTTCATCGATGACATTCTCATTTTCTCCAAGTCCGAAGAGGAGCATGAAAAACACCTTCGGCTTGTCTTGGAAAAATTACGGGAGCACCGTCTTTATGCCAAGTTCAGCAAATGCGAGTTTTGGCTAAAAGAAGTGACTTTTCTTGGTCACACGCTGTCCAAATATGGAGTTGCTGTCCTTCCTAGCAATGCGCAAGATGTACTGAATTGGAAACAGCCTGAGACTCCTACCAAAATCCGGAGTTTTCTCGATCTAGCCGGTTACTACCGCCAGTTTGTTGAGAATTTCTCCAAAATTGCCAAGCCACTGACCCAGTTGTTGAAGAATAATGAGAAGTTTGTGTGGTCAACCGAGTGTGAAGCAAGTTTCCAAACCTTGAAAGGAAAATTAACCACAACTCCTATCCTTGCCTTACCCGATGTGCACAAGAGCTTCGATATTTATTGTGATGCATTTCATCGTGGACTCGGTTGTGTACTTATGCAAGAAGGCCTAGTTGTGTCATATGTTTCCTGTCAACTAAGGCCTAATGAAGTAAATTATCCTACACATGACTTAGAGCTTGCCACTGTTGTTCATACTCTCAAAATTTGGCGACATTTTCTTATCGGCAATCGATGTGAAATCTACACTGACCACAAAAGCCTTAAATATATCTTCACACAATCAGATCTGAACCTTAGATAAAGAAGGTGGTTAGAACTCATCAAAGATTATGACATGGGTCTGCACTATCACCCGGGGAAGGCCAACGTTGTTGCCGATGCTTTGAGCCAAAGACCACAATGCAATTGCTTGTCGGTAACACCCAGATTGGAGACCCAATGTTCTGAATTTCAGAAGCTTGGTTTAGAGATGGTAGAACATGGTTTCCTTGCTGCTCTTGAGGTCAAACCTACCCTCTTCGACCAAATTAGAGGCCTAGAAGAATGACAAGGGCATGGCAGAAATTCGTGCCAAAATTTCGGCATAGTCAAATGTTTTTCTGAGGACGCAGATGGTGTCCTATGGTTTGGAAAATGATTGGTTGTGCCTAAGAGCCATGAGTTGAGAATGCTAATCCTTAGTGAAGCTCACAATTCTCCTTTCTTAATCCATCCCGGAAGTACAAAAATATACCAAGATCTTAAAGAAAGGGTTTGGTGGACCCGAATGAAGCGTGAGATCGCACAGTATGTCTCTGAATGCGATACTTGTAGAAGAGTGAAAGCTGAGCACCTACGACCAGTGGGTACACTTCAACCTTTGTCTATCCCCGTGTGAAAATGGGATGAGATCGGTATGGATTTTATCACCGGTCTATCCACATCATCGAAAGGAAATGATTCTATTTGGGTGATTGTCGATCGCCTCACAAAATCAGCCCACTTCCTTCCCGTCAAATCCACTTATATAGTGAGCAAATTAGCTGAGCTTTACCTCTCTCGAATTGTTTGCCTTCACGGTGTTCCAACGAGAATCATTTTAGATCGAGGCCCCCAATTCACCTCTCATTTTTGGGAGAGTCTCAACAACGTTATGGGCACTAAACTCTCTTTTAGCACGGCATACCATCCACAAACCGGAGGCCAAACTGAAAGGGTGAATCAAATTCTTGAGGATATGTTAAGAGCCTATGTCCTTGATTATGGGAAAAATTGGGAGAAAAGTTTACCTTATGCTGAATTCTCTTATAACAATAGTTATTAATCTAGCCTCCAAATGTCACCTTTTGAAGCCTTGTATGGAAGGAGATGTAGAACACCTTTAAACTGGTCCGAGTCTGGGGAGAGATCATTCTTTGGTCCGGATTTGGTCATGGAAGCCGAAGAGCAAGTGCGAGTCATTCGCGAGCGATTGCGAATGGCTCAATCCCAGCAAAAGAGCTATGCCGACCGTTGCTGACGTGAGCTGAGCTTCAATGTTGGTGATCATGTCTACCTTAAAGTCACACCATTCAAGTCCACACGTCGGTTTGAAGTTAAGGGAAAATTAGCACGTCGCTACATCGGTCCTTTCCGTATTGTAGCAAAGCAAGGAACCGTTGCTTACAAGTTGGACCTACCACCATCACTCTCAGCTTTTCACAATGTTTTCCAAGTCTCACAACTGAAACAGTGCCTCCGAGTTCCCACCGAACAAACCAAGATGGAAAGTCTTGACCTTCAACCCGATCTTTCTTATCGTGAGCATCCAATTCACATCCTTGATCTAATGGAGCGCATGACTAGGAGACGCATAATCAAATTCCTTAAAGTCCAGTGGAGTAATCACACAATGGATGAGGCCACATGGGAACGTGAAGATCACCTCCGAGATGCCTATCCCTATCTTTTCACTCATCCTTCGCAATCTCGAGGACGAGATTCTTTTTAGGGGGGCAGAGCTGTCATAGCCCTAAATTTAATTCTAGGTAATTAGTGCTGTGCCTACTGTTATAAGAGTGCACAATTTAAATTTTTGCATTGCCACTTCATGCAAGTTAAAGCTTGCACCAATTAAACCCTAAATCAGCAAAAACCAAATACTACTAAAAAGTGTATAAAATTAAACAAAACTATATATGGGAGATAATTTTTTCAAATACTAGTTTATTTATCATGAATTAATATGATTTTTCCATAATTTAATTCATTAGTTTAGAAACCTTAAAAATTCAAACAAGTTTCAACCAGGGTCCTTTTCTTTGATTTTTTTTGTGAGCAAACCATTTTGAATTTTTGCGTGAAACTTTCAAAAATGGAACCTGTGTACCCTGCCCTACCTCCACAAATTTTGGTTGGTCAATCCATCTTTTGTAACTTAGTCGTTTTGAGTTTCAAAGATGAGGTAGAGAGGAAAAATCCTGAAAATCCCAAAAAATCCCTCAAAATCAGAGTTCACCAACTTTCCTACTCAACCCCTATTCCTAGGCCTCCACAGCTGGGACCCACCTTGCAGTGACATGGGCTTGCCTGTCCCCTGTCCAGCCAGCCCATGAGGTGGTGAGCTCGCCAGCTGTCACATCCAGAAATTCACCAGAATTTTCGAAGCTAATTTATGCAATAAATCCTCATTCAGGAATCAGCCGAGATACACAAATCGACAATTTGATAAACATAGCCAAAATGATAAACGATAAAATACTTACAAAAAAGACACTTAGTCCTTACACAGAAGAAATCAACAGCGGAACGGTAACTAGCGTAGCTCCAGCACCATGCCACAGGCAGCTCAACTAGGGTATAAGCCAAACACCAAACTTCTCCTCCTCGCTAAGCTTCACTCTAATGATTGCAGTAATGCAAGACTGAGTACCACCCACCGTACTCAACAAGCCACATTAGGGAAATGCAATGTAATGTAACAGAATTCCAAAGAAAAGGCATAGTATGGCTTATTTGCGTAAAACAGCATTTAAAACATTTGCATTTAAAAGCATTGAAAAACTGTATAGTTTAATCATTAATCAATATTGAATCAACCACTGAACAACGCTTCAACGCAGTTTAGGCCCATAACCATAACCATCCAAACTGGAGCTATCAAGTTCCATCATTTATCACCATTATTGAATAGTGTGGGACTAATCACAGAAAACAGTGCTAGGCTCGTCCTTAACCGTGGGCACAGCTATTCGAATAGTTTTACTCTAGCCAGAGATGTACCAATTTACCCACAAGACAACCCCACAACATATCACTGTGCGTCTTAATACCACCACGGTACCTCGAAAAGGAGTTGTGACAGGATTATCCATGTAACTCGCACAATAGGAGAGCCTCCCGCCGAACCTCCGGTCTCCTGTAGGGGTGATAAAGTGCCTTCCCGCGAGATGGCCCGATGCCTGAAGCATGGTCTTATTGTTATTGCCATGTGTGGACTTATATCAGCCACAAACACGCCCTGGTGCCTCCTATTGAATTCGGCACACTTCAAACTCCTGCTATCCCATTCTAGCTTGTGGTTAGCATGAGTGTTGCTTCGCAACAAGTAGTCCGCGAACCGGTCCTTAACTATCATGAGCACCACTAGCAACATTCACAACCCTGGTGCTCACAACCCACCATTCAGTCAAATTTTAGCTGACACAATTAATTAACCAGTCACGACCAACTGTCGTGAAAGAACAGCCATTAATTATCGATGAATGAATCATTAGTTTCCCATATAAAATGACGCTACAGTTTCTACGCAATGCTAAGCAGATCCTAAATAATCTAGCTAGATCATTAAATAATCATCCAGCTAGTCAGTATTAATTACCCAGGGTTTCAAGGCAAAGGTAACAATATCAATTCACGGCCATAAGCAAGGAACATAGGATAATAAATAAATAACCCATAATAGTGACATTCAAAAACAGTGCATGTGATAACGTTAAAATAAAATAGTTTTCACAAATGGGATCAATATGCTTAAGGGAATTGTTGTGTGACTTGCCTTGCAATAGAAACGTCTTCAATTGATCTCCCGATCTCTTCCGCAGGCTCCGCTATCTTTCGAAACAGCGAAAATACGCGATTGTACACAAAACAAGAAAAAACCCTAAGAAACTCCAAATAAATAGTTCATAAAAAGTTCATAAACAGGTAGATCATAATTTTAGATGAATTTAGGAAAAAGAATGGGTCGAATCGGAGTTCGGACGGAAAAGATATGACCTCCGGAAAATTAAATTCAGAAAAAAAAATCCGAAAGAAATTGGAAAAGAATATTCTCTGGATTTTCGGATTAAAATAAATATTTTGGCTGTGTACAGTAGTGGAGCCCACTGTTACTGACCTGGCTCTCATAGATTAAGTCCATGGACCAAGGGAGCAAAGGGGATGGTAGACCGGGTGACTGGGTGGCTAAGGTGACGGCTGAGTTGGAAAGTGCTAGGGCTGATGTGGCAGGATAATCGAGGGGTTAGGATCCAATGGTCTGGATCTGATCTCGAGGGATTCACGATGCGGATTTCATCAGGGTAGATGGACGGCTCTAGATTGATTCGGACGGATCCTACGGTGGAGATTGGATCTGCTAAATCAGAGGATTCCTCGACGTACTGTGTAAAGGGCCCACATATCATCCACCAGGGGGAAAGAAACGTCGAGGCCCACATGTCGGCGGCCCGGGAGAGAGGAACCAGCTCCCAGTCCAAAGTGCACGGCTGGTTCACGGCGCAGCAGAGGGAATGCTCGGCGGCGCATCGACATCGGCGGCGATGACCGACGGCGAGCGGAGTGGCATGGCACCAGCGAGGCAGTGGTGACGACTTGCCAACGGCGACCACACAGACGGGGAGACGGAGCGCCGGTGGCTGTTCATCATTCATGGCGGCACCAAACAGGGGCATGGGCCATCAACAGCAGCTTCGGGAGATGCTCACCGGCGGCGGGGATCGAAGGCGACGACGATGCGATATCCGGCGGGCAGCGAGAGGCGGACGCACGGGGAAGAGGGGGAGGCGGCAAGCAGGGGAACAGAGGTGCCAACGATGCTCACCACGGCGGTGAAGGACAACGGTGACGACCCCGGCAGTGACGGCGACTGTGGTGCGGCGGAGGACGACGGCGTACGGCAGATGGAGTGCGACGGCGACGGCGACAGCGAGGGCGCTAGGCCGTGCGGCGGCTCGGATCCAAAGCGGGGGCAGCGCGGCAGGTGCACGGGAGCAGAGGGGGAGGCGGTAGCACGTAGGCGTGGGGTGGCGCGACACGCAGGCGAAGCGGCGGCGTGCAGAACACGGCGACGTCGAGACGGCGCGGCTAGACAACCCCGCCATCGGTGCAGCGGCCAACCGGCAACGGATTGCGAGCAGAAAAGGAAGGCACAGGCGTCGTTGTAGATGGCAACGAGATGCCGACGACGAAGGCGCTGGGCAAGAGAGAGAAAAGGGGCCATGGCGGCGTCGAGGATGCTCACTTCGGGGCGGCGAAGGACACCGACGACCGCAGCCTAGCCGCGGCGCTGGCTCCTGGCGTCGGCGCGGCGAGGCAACGCACGGGAGCGGCGGCGCTAGCGCGGCAGCGGCGTGCAGAAGCGACGGCGGCCTGGCGCTGGCGGCACGGCCCGTTGGGCGGCGGCGTGCACGGGGCAGCGCAGAGGCGGGCGGAGCAGGGCCGCGATGACGTAACGGCGCAGCGGCTGGGGCGCGCGAAGGGCGGCAGCGGCGCGAGTGCAGGGGCGGCGGGCAAGGGCTCCAAGGCACTAGGGCAGGCAGCAGCAAGGGGCAGCGCCTTATAAGGTGCGGCGGCGGCGATTTTGGCGGCGGAGGCGGCGCACGGCCGGGCCGGGCTCAGGCGGCGGCAGGCCGAGGGCGAGCAGGTCAGGTGCGGCAGCAGCGGCTGCGGGCTGAGAGAGTGGCGGTGGGGCAGGCCGGGTCGAGGAGGGAGGCAGGCGCCGAGGTCTGGGCCGAGGAGCTCGGCCAGGGGAGCTCGGGCTTCGGCCAGAAGGGAGCCCGAGAGGAAGAAGGAAGGAGGAGGGAGGAAGAAGAAAGGAAAAGAAAGAAAGAAGGGGAAAAATGAAAAATGGAAGAAAAAGGAGAAAAAGGAGGAAAAGAAAGGGGCTTTTTTTTAAGGGAAATTTCAAAATTTGGAAAATTGGAATTTAAGAATTCGAGGAGTATTTCCGAATCGAAGATTTGTAGAAATATTCAGAGGTTCGGAATATTCCGATATTCAGAATCTATATATATATATATATATATATATATATATATGGATTTGGAAAAGGGGATATGGAAATATCGGGAATACTTTTATGGAGATTGGAATTGTCAGAATTCTTGGAGCTTTGGAGTATTTCAATTACTGGGATATTTTAGAAATTGGAAATTTAGGGATATTTTGCAGAATCTGGGATTTAGGGAAAGCTTCGGATTACCAGAGATAATTAGAATATCGAGTCAAAGGAATTTTGGGATGAAACGAATATTCAGAATATTGAGGATTTAGATTTATTCGATAAAATCAAAGGGGAAAAGTGATGAATATTCGATAAAAAGGAATTGAGTATACCCGAGTCTGTCAGATTTGGAACTTCGGGGATTTTTCCGAAGACGGATTTCCGAAAAATCCAAAAAATCGGGCTGTGACACCAGCCTGGCTTGAAGCTCGGCCGACGCATGTGCCCATGCATGCCGGCGTGTCCACACTCTCCTCTCGCCCTATATCTCCCTCAGCTGCACCAGCCGACCATCCTTTTTTCCCTAGAGTGCAAAATACCGAGAGGGAAAGACTACCTCGACCAGCTCATTATCGATCCTGTCGCTGGCCGAAGGAAAGCTGCCGCCGCCGTCGGACATCTATCCGGTGAACTCCTTTTCTTTTCCACGTTCCAAGCTCCCCTCCGCATGCCATAGCACCTGACCTGATCTTGCCTCCTGTCTCGCAGCCAATCTCCGAGAACGCGAGCTTCACCATTGTTGTCTGCGGCTGCGCTCCAGCACCGCCGTCGATGTCGACTCGCCGTTCTGGCCGGCATAGTAAGTCTTCGCCCAAGCCATCGTGCCATCACCGTCGCCCCAACCCTAGGAACGAAATGCCCCAAGAAATCGCAAGAGTCATCAACTGAGCGCAGAGATCGGCCATTGTCTTCTCCAACTCCGGTCAAGCTCCGCCGCGCGTGATTCGCCTCAACTGGTGAGCCATCTTCCGATTCCCCGCGTTGGAAGCAATTTTGGGTGATACCAAGACCACTACATGTTTTGTTTCCGCCGTACATTAGCTAAATGGGTCATCGCCTCTACCGGCGTCACCATTACTGTCCCGGGGCTGCCGTTCGAGCTCGCCTCCGGCGACGCTCCGGCCACGGCCAGCTGAGCCCTGACCACCTTTGAGTTCGCCTGGATCTCCTCTCTCCATTTCAGTCAACCCCCAAATGAATCCCATCGCCAGTCGCCGCCGGCACCGGCAAACAGGCCCACGGCCTAGCCTCCTTTGCTTTGTCAGTGCAAATAGAAGAGGAAGGGGTATAGTTTGAAGAGGATTAAAATTTCATGGCGCAGTATGCAAAAATGTTTTCCATTGACATGTGGGACCGAGGACCTTTTTGTGTTTCTATCTATGAAGTTCTTCTTTATTTAGATCCTTTACGCTTTTAGTACTGGGAAAGCATACTGTGTAAACTTAAAGCCCAAGAAACCCTGGTGTCGGCGAAACGGGACTAGGGGTCCCACATACCCCGGGGACGCGTGGGTCTTCGGACACGTCAGCTCCTCCGGGGCCACATTCTGCAACGGCGACGGCCGGCTACAGCCTTCTTTCGGTCAAGTACCGGGGGCCCGAGAACATCCCTAGTCCCGGGTCTCGCCCCCGTGCCCAGGGCCTCGGCTTCGGTTCCGGGGCGCGCCCTCGGGACACATATCTGGGACTTCTCAGGCCCGGGTCTCGCTCCCGGGCCCGGGGCCCACAGCTCCCTTCCCGGGGCACGTTACAGAGACATCCCTGGTCCTGGGCACCGCTCCCCGGGCCCGGGACTCACATCTTCCGTCCCCGAGGAGCTCGGAGCCTTGTGTGCGCGGAGGGCTCGATGAGCTCTCTGCCCCGGGCAAGAGGGACTCGAGCAGACCAACTCTCCAACTACCCGCATTAATGGCGAGGTGACGGGGCGCCTCCCGCCTGTCTCCCAGTCGGACATGCGTGCACCGTCATGATGGCCTTCCGTGGGCCCCCTCCCAGTGCCGTCAGAGAACTTTCGGCTGAGAGGGCCTCGATTCTCCACACTCTGGCAGCGGAGGCTCGCGCTGTCACATCTCCATACTCCAGCCGCCCACAGCAGCCCGGCAACGTGTCGGCCAGACATGCAGCACCGACTCCAACGTGGCAACAGCAGACCAACTCCAGCCGCCCACAGCAGCCGAGCCAGGCGGCGACTAGACGTCCCTCCGGCGCGGCGCGGCAGGCGGCCGAGTGCGTGCGACAAGACAAATCGTTGCTAGCTTTCTCTGTGTACTGGGCACTGTGGACTCCCCTTGATCGATAAAAGGAGGATCCATGCCTGCAGGTCGAGGAGGCTGAATCTCTGACTCTAGTTCGCTCTCTCACTACTGTTCATCTTCTTCAGCTCGCTCTGTCTCTCTTTTCCGAAGGGAGGGCTAGCTCCTGAGCACCCTGAGTTCACCTTGTAACAGCAAACCACATTCTCCCACATAGCAAAACACACACAGGAGTAGGGTATTACGCCTCCGCGTGGCCCGAACCTGTCTACCTCCTCCTGTCACCCTTGAGTGCCATCTCTGAGCCCGGGCCCCCGGCGCCCGAGCACCTATCGTCTCCCTGACGCCGCTGCCATCCTATGAACAACTCCTCTGGCCGAACTCAAAAGGGGGGGTCTCCAGACTCCCCGCGGTTGGAGTTTCCTCCTCCGACAGCTGGCGTGCCAGGTAGGGGGAGTTTCACTTCCAGGCGGCACGCCGGCGTCCCCAACGCCGGCATGCTCCATGGCAAGAGGTCATCGTCCGCAGGACTCCGACGAGGAGTCCGGCAGCTTCACCCCGCCGGGCGACGTTAGCCCGGTGGCGGGCCCGCCACGCTCCCCGTCTTCCTGGGGACGCGCAGCGCGAGCCCGGCGGGCCGAGCTCGCCCCTCGGCGGCCTGGATGTGCGGCCTCGGCCTCTTCCCTTGTGGAGGGAGCCGGCAAGTGCCCCGTCGGGTCTGCTGCGGCCTCATCCATGAGGCGCGGGCGGACGCGCCGCTCCACGGCGCGCCGCCATCTCGACTTCCAGCCAGCGTCACCGCAGGGAGCCCTCCTGGCGGCAGAAGCCCTCCTGCGCCACCCCCCGGCATTTACCGGGGGCGAAGGCCGGGAGCGGCGCTGGCTCAACGAAGTCACCGACCTTGTGGGCGCGGCCCATCGCCAGGTCGCCACTGACAGTAGTGCAGGGGCCAGGAGTGCCGACCACGCAACGTCTAGCACGGGCCGGCCCCCCGCCCCGAAGCAGAACCAAGCCTGGAGCCCGGCGCCTCGCGCCACGCCTCCGGCCAAGAATGGCCATGGCGACCTCCGTGACCGGTTGAACCGGATGCGGACCCACGAGGACGCCCACGTCACGTTCGAGCGACAGCGCGAGCGGCGCGCAGCTGCCGCTGGGTGTCCCGAGGCCCAGGCCTCCAGCTCCAACCCCCCGGCGGGAAACCGCCGTCTGTCGCCCGAGCCCACTCAGTACAGCTCGGGCTGCCTGGCGCTCTCCCCAGGCCTCCAGCAGGTACGCTGGCTGGCCAGGTTCCGGCCCAGCTTGCCGGAGAAGTATGACGGCTCCGTCGACCCCACGGAGTTCCTGCAGATATACACCACCGCCATCCAGGTGGCCGGCGGCGATGAGAAGGTGATGGTGAACTACTTCCCCGTCGCTCTCAAGGCCCAGGCTCGCTCCTGGATGATGAACCTCCCCGAGGGGTCGATCTACTCGTGGGAGAACCTCTGCCACCAGTTCGTGGCGAACTTCCAGGGCACTTTCCCGCACCCTGGGACCGAGGCGGACCTCCATGCCCTGCGTCAGGGCAGGGACGAGTCGCTGAGGCGTTTTCTGCAGCGCTTCAGCCAGGTCCGTAACACCATCCCCCACATCGCTCCCCACGCGGTTGTCCACGCATTTCGCTCAGGCGTGCGTGACAAGCGCATGCTCGAGAAGCTGGGCACCCGCAACGTCTAGACCACGGCTGAGCTGTTTAGCCTCGCCGACCTCTGCGCCCGCAAGGAGGAGGCCCGGGCGTGGAACAGGCCACGCCCTGAGGCCCCTGATGAGGGCCCTGAAGAGGACGGCGAGTCCTCACGCTCCGCATCGCGTTGGGACAGGAGGAAGCGCCAGAAGGACAAGGCGGCCACTGAGAACTTCACCTTGGCTATTGTGGGCGCCCCCCGGGCCGGCGACGCCCGCGGGGATGACAACAGCGGCAAGCGGCAAAGGGCCGCACGTGCGCCGCCTCTGCCGGCAACGGCCCAGAAGTGGTGCACCGTCCACGAGACGGACTCGCACGACCTCATGGAGTACCGTGCCATCCAGAACTTGGCCGAGCGCGTCAAGAACTTCCAGTAGGAGCGGCAGCAGGCCAAGCCCGATCGGGACGATTCGGACGGTCCGATCCTAAGGCAGACGGTCCGATCGCCCTGATTCAGACGGTCCGATCCCTAGGCGGACGGTCCGATCGCCCTGATTTGGACGGTCCGATCCCTAGGTGGACGGTCCGACTTGGGGCAACGGACAGGCCGATCAACGGTCCGAAGCCCGTTCCCGATCCGGAGCAACCTCTCGAGTTCTAAGAACCCGAGAACGTCCTCGCCACCCTCGATGGCGGGGCGCACGCCCGCTCCTCGCACCGTGGCTTCAAGCCATCATGCGCGGGTTGCTGGCCGCGGCACCGAGCCCAGCGGCAACCCCACAAGTGGCGAGCGCGGTGCTCGTCATCGAGCGCCCCTTGCCCGACAAACACGCGGCCTGGGACCCGCCTCCCGGGCCCGATTATGGGGAGCCCGAACCCGGACAGCCTCGCCAAGGCGAGTGCATGTCTTGGACGCGGCACCCGGAACACCTCTAACAGGGCGCGATAAGCCGAACAACATCGCCCTGGCGATAGCGGTTCCGGGGAGGTCGTCTCGATACATTCCACATCTTTGCCCGGGCCCCCAGGTCCCGGGCACATATCACATTCGAGCCGAGGCCCCGGGGTCCAGGGTCCATGTCCCGGGATCCGCGCCCCTTGATGAGGACATCCCTTCCAACGATACAACCACACCTACTACGCAACAAGGACCAATGACAAGAGCCCGTGCACGAGAGCTAAATTATCAGGTAAACTCGTTCCTTACTGTCCATAAACCCTCATCTCAGAATTGGATGCTACTAAATCATTGTGATGATTTTATTATTATTAGGAATGATGGAGAGGAGGCTAATGGATCAACCAATCAGTTTGGGCATCAAGATCACACAACAAGGAAGCACAAGATCGGACATCAAGTTCAGACTTCAAGTTCGTACAGCCAGGCAACATCAAATTGACGTGGCAATATTTCTCAACTCCGGATGTTGTTTGAGGCATATGAGTACTCATTGGAAAGATCTTGAAGTCTACTTTTAGATGGATCCAACCTCATGACGAAATTCCACCGAAGCTGAGCAGAATTGACAAAGAGACGTTTGGCCTTCCAGTCTTGGGCTGAAACCCTTGTATCTCGTGCAGCCCACTAGGGGCCCATTCTAGCTTAGGGTTTACACCCTCCCACGCCTCCTTGCTGTTGCCCATGTATAAATACATGTAGCAGCCGCCGGGATGAACTTGGGTTTTGTTTAGATGCAAGTTTAGCTACTGCTACTTCCTAGTAAACGCGTGTGTCGACTAGACCACCCGATTTGCTTGATTCAAGACCCCAACTCGTGTTTCAGGTTTCATTTGGTTCAGATCCGTGAGTTTATTTGCTTGTTCATCTTGTTCTTGCTTGTTCTCGATTGCTAGCAGGTTCAAGGGTGTTCTTGGCACGGCAAGAACAGCCAACGTCGGAATCGGTGTACCTGTTGCTAAGGCGCAGCATCCTGTGATTGTTGTAGTCGGACAGCCAACGTCGATTCCACCCCCAAATCGAAGTTACCCCTCCTCTCATCGAAAGATCGGGATCAGCCCCTGCCATATCATGTGGTAATCAGAGCAAGGTTAATCGGTGAGAGTATCTACCCATTGTTTACTTTACCTACAGTCCAAAAATACCAAAAAAAAATAATAGACTAGATCTGAAATCCCAAAAACTAGTTTGAGCCCTTGCTGTTCTACCTAGTTCTTGGCTTGTTGAGTTTGTGGTTGCATCGTGGTGTCAAGTGCTGGTTCTTAGGATCTAATCCATTAGAGTTTTGAGTTCTTGTCACGTTTTTGTCACCATTAGTTTCGCTGCCATTTTTTTCCCCCTTACACGCCGCTGCATTTTCCCACTATTTTCGCAATCCCCACTTCTAGATCTGCACGAGAAGAAATCTGCTCTATTTCTTGCATCCGATCTCCAATTCAAGTGTTTAGATACATTCTGGAAAGCTTACTTTGTGCTCTTTCAGGGAAAATTAACCTTGCCACCAAATTCTTTCTGAGCGCTTTGCAATCGCTATGGAGATTTCCGCATATCTGCTGTGTAATCTGTGCATCTAAAAGCAAGGAGGGCTATGTGAAGTAATTGTTTTGTTTGATTGTGCCAAACATAACTTTTGAGGCCCCTGAAAAGAATAGAAAAAAAAACAAAGGAAGAAACAAGAAGGAAAAGAAGAAAGGAAGAAAAAGAGTTCTTGTTGTTGCATTGCTCTCTTTGTTTGCCTTGTTTGCCACTGTTTGGTGACTACGTTTGTATCTAGGCTCACGTCTCTAACATGGTTTAGCCTAGGACCAGCACAGTACCATTGTGAACATTTATTCAACTTGCTTTGGCTAACGTGGTTCTAGCTGTTCCTTGATTTTTCTTGCAGCCACCTATAGCTCCACAAATTATCTACTACGTCACAGGGCTGTGCTTGTGTAACATTTTGTGCTGTTCTTGCCGGCTGCCAACACCAACTTCCTAGCGTGGTAAGAATATGTAAGAACTTGATGGCACAAGATTGAGAGAATGGAGTTTACTGCCACCTAGTTCCACTAGTTGATAGGACATTTTTTTCCCTTGTTCTTTTTGCTGCAAGCTAACCATGGCAGGAAATGAGGATGAGGAACAAGCTCATTCACCTCGAACAAGGGGCATCATTCAACACTTTGAATGCCAAGTGAGGGTGCATGCTGAACACCTTGATGAGGATGTTCGAGTTACCAACGAATGCCTTGGCCAATTAGAGGCCACGCAGATCGACACCAACACTAAGCTGACCTCAATGGAAAACACGCTTGGGGCTCTTAACATCTCTCTTGTAGGCATTTTGGAGCGTTTGGACAGGATGGACCAGGAGGGTCATGATGGTACGGGACGGCGCAACAACAACTACACCGAGGGTAGCATTGCTGGGCAAGATGAGGAAGAATATTCAGCTGACACGGAGCTTGATGGGGAAGTAAATGGGCAACATAATCAGCAGCAGCGCCGCAGTCGACATGGTGGACGTGCTCGTCAACCACGACGTGAGGTACGCGACAATGATGATTCTTTAGGGAAGATTAAATTTAGCATGCCCTCTTTTGATGGAAAATATGACCCCAATGCATATCTTACTTGGGAGCTAGCTGTTGATCAAAAATTTGCATGTCATGATTTTCCTGAAAACAAACGTGTTAGGGCTGCTACTAGTGAGTTTACTGATTTTGCTTCTATTTGGTGGAGCGAATATGTGCGCAGCCACCCAAACAACACTCCACAAACTTGGGATGCTATGAAAAGAGTTATGCGAGCTAGATTTGTTCCCTCTTATCATGCACGTGATCTTTTGCATAAGCTTCAGCTTTTGAGACAGAGAAACAAATCTGTAGAAGAGTACTATCAAGAGTTGCAAACAGGGATGCTTCGTTGTGGTTTGGTAGAAAATGCGGATGCAGCTATGGCTAGGTTCATGGGTGGGCTGAATCGGGAAATTCAGGATATTTTGGCTTACAAAGAATACAATTCGATCACTCGTTTGTTTCATCTTGCTTGTAAAGCTGAAAGGGAAGTACAGGACGGAGAGCTAGCACGAGAACTAACATTTCTGCAGGTCGTGCTACCTCTTGGACGCCATCCAACCCCGCTGCCCAACTGTACCGAGCCGCTGCCCCATCTTCATCAAGCAGCAAACCACGACCTTCGACAATGAACTCCTCACCATGCCCTCCCGAAACAACAAAGGGGGCAGCTGCTGCACCAACCAAGAGTTCATCCTCAATTGCATCTTCGGGGCGAACGAGAGACATTCAATGCCTCCGCTGCAAAAGTTACGGTCATGTGCGCAAGGACTGCCCAAGCGCACGTGTGCTAGTTGTGCGTCCTGATGGTGAGTATTCCTCTGCTAGTGATTTAGATGAAGAAACATATGCTTTGCTTGCAGCTAACAATGTAGGGGAAGATGAGGAGCACAACAAAAATGAGGAGCACATTGGAACGGAACATGCTGAACACTATGAGAGCCTCGTGGTGCAGCGAGTGTTGAGTGCACAAATGGAGAAGGCTGAACAAAATCAGCGCCACAATTTGTTTCAAACCAAGTGTGTGATCAAGGAGCGTTCTTGCCGAGTCATCATTGATGGAGAGAGCTGCAACAACTTGGCAAGTGCTGAAATGGTGGAGAAGCTTGCATTGTGCACCCAGCCACATCCGCAACCTTACTATATTCAATGGCTGAACAGTAGCGGTAAGGTGAAGGTAACACGGTTGGTGAGAGTTAATTTTGCTATTGGTTCTTATCATGATTCTATTGACTGCGATGTTGTACCCATGCAAGCATGCTCTATGTTGTTAGGTAGACCATGGCAGTTTGACATTGATTCTTTGCATCATGGTAAAACAAATCAATACTCTTTTATGCATAATGACAAGAAACTTGTTTTGCACCCAATGTCTCCTGAAGCTATTTTGAAAGATGAACTTGCTAGAGCTAGTAAAGTAAAGATTCAGGAGCATGCTGAGAGTGAAAATCAGATTGTGGCAAATGAACTTGAAAAGCACAAAAAGAAGAACACCAAATCTGCCCACAATAATAAAAATGAGATCAAGCTGAAAGGTCATGTTTCATTGCAACCAAATCTGATTTGGATGAGATTGATGCTAATACTGCTGTTGCTATGCTTTGATTTGCAAACAAACTTGTTTTCACTTGAGAGATACCTCTTCTTGCCTCCTGCAGTCACTAACCTTTTGCAGGAGTATGCGGACATTTTTCCAAAGGAGGTGCCACCTGGGGCTGCCACCCACCCGTGGGATTGAGCACCAGATTGACCTTATTCCCGAGCCTCATTGCCCAACCGTGCGCCATACAGGACCAACCCCGAAGAAACTAAAGAGATTCAGCGCCAAGTGCAAGAATTGCTCGATAAAGGTTATGTGCGTGAGTCTCTTAGCCCCTGCGCTGTTCCTGTTCTTTTGGTTCCTAAGAAAGATGGATCTTGGCGCATGTGTGTAGATTGCCGAGCGATTAATAACATTACAATCAGATATCGTCATCCTATTCCAGGCTAGATGATATGCTTGATGAATTAAGTGGCTCAATTGTGTTCTCAAAAATTGATTTGCGTAGTGGTTACCACCAGATTCGCATGAAGCTAGGAGATGAATGGAAAACAGCGTTTAAAACTAAATTCGGTCTATACGAGTGGTTAGTTATGCCTTTTGGTCTCACTAATGCACCCAGCACTTTCATGAGATTAATGAATGAAGTTTTACGCGTTTTCATTGGCAGATTTGTTGTGGTATATTTTGATGACATCTTGATATACAGCAGATCACTTGAGGAACATCTTGATCATTTGCGTGATGTTTTTAATGCTCTACGTGATGCACGTTGTTTGGTAACCTTGAGAAGTGCACCTTTGCACGGATCGAGTCTCTTTCTTGGCTATGGTGACCCCACAGGAATTGAAGTTGATCAAGCCAAGGTGAAGCAATACATAGCTGGCCGGTTCCCACAACGGTCACACAAGTGAGAAGCTTTCTCGGGCTTGCTGGATTCTATCGCCGTTTTGTGAAGGATTTCAGCACTATTGCAGCCCATTGCACGAACTCACCAAGAAGGGCGTTACATTCACTTGGGCTGCAGCACACAAGAGTGCTTTTGACACATTGAAAGATAAGTTAACCCATGCCCCTTTGCTCCAACTCCCTGATTTCACTAAAACTTTTGAACTTGAATGTGATGCTAGTGGAATTGGTTTGGGAGGTGTTTTGTTACAAGAGGGAAAACCTGTAGCATATTTCAGCGAGAAGTTGAGTGGGCCTAGTTTGAACTATTCTACTTATGATAAAGAATTGCTTGCTCTAGTTCGGACTTTGGAAACATGGCAGCATTATTTATGGCCCAAAGAGTTCGTTATACATTCTGATCATGAATCATTGAAACATATTCGAAGTCAGGCAAAACTGAACCGTAGGCATGCTCGCTGGGTTGAATTCATTGAGTCTTTTCCTTATGTCATCAAACACAAGAAAGGGAAGGAAAATGTAATTGCTGATGCTTTGTCTAGACGTTATACCATGCTTTCACAACTTGATTTCAAAATTTTTGGCTTGGAAACAATAAAAGAGCAATATGCCCATGATGGTGATTTTAAAGATGTGTTGCTGAATTGCAAGGAGGGAAAAACATGGAACAAATTCGTCCTCAATGACGGGTTTGTATTTCGAGCTAACAAGCTATGCATTCCAGCTGGCTCTGTGCGTATGTTATTGTTGCAGGAAGCGCATGGAGAAGGGCTGATGGGACACTTTGGTGTGAAGAAGACGGAAGACATCCTTGCTAATCATTTCTTTTGGCCCAAGATGTGGAGGGACGTGGAGAGATTCGTTGCTCGCTGCACAACATGCCAAAAAGCTAAGTCACGTCTTAATCCTCATGGTTTGTACATGCCTCTACCTGTTCCTAATGCACCATGGGAGGATATTTCTATGGACTTTGTTTTAGGACTGCCTCGAACAAAGAAGGGGAGGGATAGTGTCTTTGTGGTTGTGGATAGATTTTCTAAGATGGCACATTTTATACCATGTCATAAGACCGATGACGCTACTCATGTTGCTGATTTGTTCTTTCGTGAGATTGTTCGTTTGCATGGTGTGCCAAACACAATTGTTTCAGATCGTGATGCAAAATTTCTTAGTCATTTTTGGAGAACTTTGTGGGCTAAATTGGGTACTAAGTTGCTATTTTCCACTACTTGTCATCCCCAAACTGATGGACAAACTGAGGTTGTGAATAGAACTTTATCTACCATGCTTAGGGCAGTTTTGAAAAAGAACATAAAAATGTGGGAAGAATGTTTGCCTCATGTTGAGTTTGCTTACAATCGTTCACAACACTCTACTACTAAAAAGAGCCCTTTTGAGATTGTTTATGGTTTTGTGCCTCGTGCCCCTATTGATTTGCTGCCTTTACCAACTTCTGAGAGATTGAATTTTGATGCTAAACAACGTGCTGAGTTGATGTTAAAAATGCATGAGACCACAAAAGAGAACATAGAGAACATGAATGCTAAATATAAACTTGCTGGTAGCTTAGGAAAGAAGCATGTTACTTTCGAACCGAGTGATTTGGTTTGGCTGCACTTGAGAAAGGATCGGTTTCCTGATTTGAGAAAGTCAAAGTTGCTTCCGAGAGCTGATGGTCCTTTTAAAGTTGTAGCTAAGATCAATGATAATGCATACAAACTTGAGTTGCCAGCAGATTTGGGGTCAGCCCAGATTTAACATTGCAGATTTGAACCATATTTGGGTGAGGAAGATGAACTTGAGTCGAGGACGACTCAAATGCAAGAAGGGGAGGATGATGAGGACATCCCTTCCAACGATACAACCACGCCTACTACGCAACAAGGACCAATGACAAGAGCCCGTGCACGAGAGCTAAATTATCAGGTAAACTCGTTCCTTACTGTCCATAAACCCTCATCTCAGAATTGGATGCTACTAAATCATTGTGATGATTTTATTATTATTAGGAATGATGGAGAGGAGGCTAATGGATCAACCAATCAGTTTGGGCATCAAGATCACACAACAAGGAAGCACAAGATCGGACATCAAGTTCAGACTTCAAGTTCGTACAGCCAGGCAACATCAAATTGACGTGGCAATATTTCTCAACTCCGGATGTTGTTTGAGGCATATGAGTACTCATTGGAAAGATCTTGAAGTCTACTTTTAGATGGATCCAACCTCATGACGAAATTCCACTGGAGCTGAGCAGAATTGACAAAGAGACGTTTGGCCTTCCAGTCTTGGGCTGAAACCCTTGTATCTCGTGCAGCCCACTAGGGGCCCATTCTAGCTTAGGGTTTACACCCTCCCACGCCTCCTTGCTGTTGCCCATGTATAAATACATGTAGCAGCCGCCGGGATGAACTTGGGTTTTGTTTAGATGCAAGTTTAGCTACTGCTACTTCCTAGTAAACGCGTGTGTCGACTAGACCACCCGATTTGCTTGATTCAAGACCCCAACTCGTGTTTCAGGTTTCATTTGGTTCAGATCCGTGAGTTTATTTGCTTGTTCATCTTGTTCTTGCTTGTTCTCGATTGCTAGCAGGTTCAAGGGTGTTCTTGGCACGGCAAGAACAGCCAACGTCGGAATCGGTGTACCTGTTGCTAAGGCGCAGCATCCTGTGATTGTTCTAGTCAGACAGCCAACGTCGATTCCACCCCCAAATTGAAGTTACCCCTCCTCTCATCGAAAGATCGGGATCAGCCCCTGCCATATCACCCCTGGCTCGACACCGGGAAGCCCGAACCCGGACAACCTCGCCAAGGCGAGTGCGTGTCTTGGACGTGGCACCCGGAACACCTCCAACAGGGCGCGATAAGTCGGACAGCATCGCCCTGGCGATAGCGGTTCTGGGGAGGTCGTCCCGATACGTTCCACATCTTTGCCCGGGCCCCTGGGTCCCGGGCACATATCACATTTGAGCCGGGGCCCCGGGGTCCAGGGTCCATGTCCTGGGATCCGCGCCCCTAGCTCGACACCGGGGAGCCCAAACCCGGACAACCTCGCCAAGGCGAGTGCGTGTCTTGGACGCGGCACCCAGAACACCTCCAACAGGGCGCGATAAGCCGGACAGCATCGCCCTGGCGATAGCGGTTCCGGGGAGGTCGTCCCGATACATCCCACATTTCAGTCCGGGGCCCCCGGGTCCTGGGCACATATCTGTCCCTGGCCACGAGAGCTCGCTCCGTCCCGAGGGAGCTGAGCCCGTGCTCCCGGCCCCCGTCAGGCCGAGGTAGGGGCGCACACAACAGAAGCCGGTATACTTCGCCAGCGAGGCCGCGTGCCTCGCTCCTAACCAGCAGAGCCTCAAGCGCTATCATCGGCGTAAGGTTGGGGCCCGATCACTCCAGGTCGGGGACTTTGTCCTCCGCCGTGTCCTCACACGTGCCGAAAAGAAATAAACCTTCCCCCTGCGGGAAGGCCCCTTCCTGGTGATCGGTGTCTCCCGACCGGGCTCGGTAAGCCTGGGAGATCTTCGCAAATTTTATCTGTAAACACATCCTGTAAGTGCGGTGTGCCCAGGCCAACGCCGGATTTCTCAAATCTCAACACTGGCCGGGGCCCCCATGTGTATACCCTTTACTGAGCAGCATTTTTAATATCCTTCCCGGTCTTGTGCCTTTTGTCTTTTTCCGTGTGTTGCGTTCGTGGCAGTCTCACCCCCGGGGGCATAATCGGGCCGCGCCCGTACGGCGGCTGGGTTTTGCACATAATCATCAGTTTCTACCAACGGGCTACCGTGTCCCCACGTGCTAAGCCCAGAGCGTTGTCGAGCCCACGGGACCGTGATGGCGCCCCTCTACGCGGTGCCCCGAGTCCCAGCAGCTCCGGTGCCCCCGCTGCCTAGCCTCGGGATTGGTTTTCCTGGAGGTAGGGGTGAAATGCTTATGCGTGATCTTTTCCTCCGCACGGTCGCGACCACAAGGACGCCTTCGGGAGGTGGTCGACGCCACGATTCGTAGCATGGAATGGACAAAGGAACGAGCCAAGTACTCTCACAATTCACTGTGTGCAGGTTAGACCCTTCCCCGGCAGGCTTAAGTACGGTGCTCAGGTCAGCGCCCCGGTAACGTGCCCCGGGACCGGGAACGTCCCCGGGACCCGGGGCCCGAGGTGAATGCGCCCGGGGAAGGCGTTTCCGGGCCCAGACGGTGCTCGGGCCCCATCCCAGATTCACATCCGGCACCGATTCCCGGCTCGGGGGCTGGCAACGCTCCTGGCCCTGGGATTGTGCTCGCGGAGCCACACCACCCTTTTCAACATCCAGATACGTAATCTTATCCGACTTTAAACATCGCTCAATTTCTATTCTTCCCCCGTTTGTATGGCCTTGTGTTTCGTTCTCCTCGGCCCCGGGGGCAAAGCAGAATCTTCCAGTACCTGGCGACCCCGTGCCCGGTACTTCGGCCATACCTAACCCACGTGGGGCTCTTTTTGTATGTTCTCTCTTCCAGCGGCCTTTTTCCGCGGCCTCGCTGCGCTCCCCGGGTCGGCAGCCCTCGGGGGCATGGAGGGCCCCCGGGCCCGAAAGGCGGCCACGGACGGTGTCAAAAGGGAATTGACGTCTCCCTCGGACCCCTCATCAGACATCGGCTCCACAAGGTGCTCGCCGCGGTCGAGGAACCCTGCCTCCATTGCAGCGGTCTCGGCCACGGCTTTCCGTGCCTCCTCGCAAACCACCACAGCTTCCTCAACATTTTCACAACCAGATGGGGCGCGATTACCCGGACAGCATCGCCTTGGCGAGTGCGAGTCCGGGGAAGTCATCCCGATTCATCCAATATTTCCAGCCCATGTGCTGAAAAGTAGGGAAGTCATGGGCAAGAAGCTGAACCTTCATTGCCACATTCATTCCCTTCAGGAACCTCCTGATCTTCTTCTTGTCCATGTTCACTTCCTCAGGTGCATAGCGAGCTAGATGGTTGAACCTGCTCAAATACTCGCCGATGCTGGAATGTCCTTGTTTGAGGTTATTGAATTCTTCTCTCTTGATGTCAATCACTCCTTCGGGGACATACGCAGCTCTAAAGGCTTCAACAAACTCGGGCCAGACAATGCTAATGGCATCCTAGTGGGCAGCACAGTAGTTCTCCCACCAGTCGACGGCTGGACCACGGAGTTGGTGTGCAGCAAACAAGGTTTTCTCCAAGGGTGTGCACTGCACTAGGTTCAACTTTCTGTCCATATCCTTCAGCCAGTCGTCAGCCTCTACTGGCTCGGCGGTCTATGAGAACTCTGCTGGGCAGGATCTCAGGAAGTCGGCAAGCTTGGAGCGACCATGGGCTTGTGCTGGTGGAGCTTGGTGGAGAAGAGGCTGTAGGGCGGCCAAGTTCTGAGCAATGCCTTGCAAGACTTGAGTCTGGATGGCCATAAGCTGCTGTGGGTCTACCGGAAACTAGGGAGGTTGAGGCAATCCCTCCTGGTTGGGGGCTGCAGCAGCACGAGTACCAAGGCCGGCTGCACGACCATTACCGGACATCCGATCATGAGTCTGCTCCACTTCCTGTTCATTCACTGCCGGAGGCACGTTGTTGAAGGCTGGAACTTGGTCTTCAAAACCTAGGCAAGCTGGAGCACGGACATTACGGCGCTGACGTCCTGCCATCTTGTCCTAGAAGAAGGCAACCAAGGGAGAAAGGCTCAGAAAGACATCGGCAACCAAACCGATGGAACAGATAAGGGAAGCAACAAAAACAGCAAGGTAGATTCAAGCAGCAAAACGAGAAACACACTCAGGAACCCAGCCACAACAAAAAGGCGACAGATAGGGTACTGAAACTTAAGGGCTAACGCCAGAGACTTGCGCAGGAGCCAAAGGTAGTGAGGTATCCAAGAGTTTTAGAAACATTTTCAAAATCTACAAGGGCGAAAAGGGATACTCGGCCAAGTCCTAGTTTTTTTTTTTGCAAATAGTGTAGTCTTCAAAATAAGATCCTTCAGGACATCTACACGCTTAAGGTTTCGCTCCTAGGGCCAACCTATGCTCTGATACCACCTCTCTGTGGGCCGCCCTCGGGAGGGCCCATAATGTGCACACAGTACCCGATCCCTGGATCAGTAGTCGGATACGCACATAGTCATCGGTGATACAACTCAGAGTACAACATATACATATCAGAGTACATACATATAAAATACAAAGGTTTCCATCCAGGACAGGCCCCGGATGGACAGAAGCAACAACAGGGTAAACTAGCGAGAACAACACAAATAGGGCGGAAGCAGGGAGAAACCACTCGGCAGAAGAACACAGCTACACCACAGGATTGATTGGAAACTAGGCTCGAAACCTCAGAAGTCCACGTAGTCGGCTTGGTCTTGGAAGAACTCAGCGGCAGTCGGGTCTTCGTTTCCTTCTTCTTCGAAACCTACTGTACATATATATAAACAAGGGTGAGTACTGACGTACTCCGCAAGCCGGGAAAAGGTGCCATGACGGCTGGACATAGGGGGCTAAGAGTATCATTTGCGAAAGGTTGCTTTTAGAAACATTTTTGCTTGTCAAAATGCTAGTGTGTCAAATTTTAGTTGTCGGAAAGAGGCTCACACCTCGATCCATTCCGCAAGTTGCTTTTCAACAACTCGCCACTTAACGAATCATATTCTTCCATTTTTCACATTAGATTAGCATCCGAGTGGCTCCGACCACTCCATTCGGTCTGCTGTTATCCCGAGTGGCAACAACCACCCGTTGACCCTGAGACTCGGCTACAACCAAATCTCAGATATCTCTTTTAGCACTTTCCGGCTACAACCGGTTATATCCGCTACAATGGCTACAACCAGTTAGCTCAAACTTTTGCTGCCCTGGCTACAACCCGGGAGCATGCTCTTTAACGTCTTCTGGCTACAACCCGAAGACTTATCTCCTGATTACTTTTCACACACTTGCTTATGGTGCTTCCACACCCCAGGTCACACAGGCCCGTTTCTGGCCACACAGGCCTTCCGTTTGCTTACTCGGCAAACTCTGGTCACGATTCCCTTCCCATAAATCAGCTTTACAAACCACTGGCAAACAAATCTACACTATGGGAATCACCTTACATCGCCCTTAACCGTGGGCATGGCTGTTCGAACAGTTCAGCTAAAACTCTGCAGAGGGTGCACGCTTTACCCAAACGACACAAAACTTACACCGAGTACTGGCCTGTACCAAAAGTTTGTGACAAGGCCATTTCCAAAGCCAGTCTAGGGTTATCTAATGCCAGCAGAAGGATCCACACAGGATCAATGCTTCAGGTCGGCTACAACCACCATCAGCACCAGGGCCCACGAGCCACAACTCAGATGAGTCCACTCCAGTCGGCACCAGACTTCCCTAAATCTACAATTTACTCGGCCAGGGGCAGCCCATACTACCCGTTTGGTCGCACTGTAAAATGCTCGGATGAAATTCCCAAAGGAAACGGTCCTTACCGATAATACATAGCCAGGCCACACAGGCACTGACCTTGTACCTCAAGATTTTCCCAAACTTTAACTTATTTCACAAACACGCCGATACACAGAGTACTGGGTTTTCAAACGATTGAGTAAAAACCCATATTTCCCAACGACAAACAACGATGCAGGGCTAAGCATTCTACTTGGCAATCGTACCCAACGGGTATGACGCCAACGTGCCATTTGTGGGGCTTTCAAGGGAGAAATACATCAAAGTCCTACCAGAAATAGTGCGACTACTGGGTAGGTCCGTCGGTTGCGCTTGCAGACCGAGGCCAAACAAATTACAATGTAAGCTAAGAATGCATATTTTGCAAACAACATAGTTTTGCAAATATAGGAAACAATATGGTCAAAGGGGCTTGCCTTGTTCCAGAGAAGGATCTTCCTCGGCGAAGACGGCTTCTGGATCGTCCTCCGGTTCAAGCTCTGGACAAGCAGAAAAGACAACCACTGATAAGCTGGAAAGAGATAAAACACTTAGGGAAAGAACGCTGCGGGAGTTGACTGCAGAAGGATAGTAGTCGGCAAAGATAGTTGGCGAACCGGGCAGCAAGGCTCATCGGTTAGGAACTCCGGGCGAAGCAGCAAACAGCGGCGAGGGAGCTCGGGACGTAGGAAACAGCTTCGACGATGGGGATAAAGAAGACGATGGTTTAGCAGAGATGGCCAGGTTGCAAAACAAGGGAATGAAGAAGCATGGATGCTCACTTATAGCCGGCGCGTGGGGCAAGGGCGCGTCGACGCAGGGCGATGGAGAAAGGCGATAAGACGCTGAGACAAGGATTGACTTTGGAGCTGGGTGTGGCCGGTGGAGTTGGTAGACATTGTAGCGGCGATAAGACACTAAGGTCGTAACAAGGACGGGTTGGAGGAGCCTCACTGACAGAGCTACTGACTAACCACTGGTCCAAGCGATGCAGCGGGGTATTGTCCACTGGTCCGAACGATGCTGCAAGCAGGTGAAAGCTGGTTACTTCTCCACATCGGTGGTCGGCGTCCAACGAGGGGGGCGCAACTGGGTGAGATGATAAGACAACGGGGAGATTATCAAAGTAGTCGGCAGCTTCACAAGGTTACTCGGCAACAAAGGTGGCCGAGTGACACAAGAGAAAAAGGCAAGACACAGGAACTGAGTAGGAATCTACTCGGCACAAGGGGAAAAGGTAGTCGGCTGGCCAGGGAGAGAAAAACTGGGGCACAGCTGAACGGGATAGGAGAGGAGTTCGAACTCGGGAAAACGAATTCTAACAGGGAAAAGAGAACGGGTCGTTACACCCAGCGCCCGAGCATCTATCGTCTCCCTGACGCCGCTGCCGTCCTGTGAACAACTCCCCTGGCCGAACTCAAAAGGGGGGTCTCCAGACTCCCCGCGATTGGAGTTTCCTCCTCCGACACCTGGAATTTGATTTTGGGATTTATTTTACAACTGAAAAATGGTCAAACTTTGAAAATCCATAACTATTTCTTTTTAACTCCTTTTTGAGTGAACCAAATTTTGCTAGATTCATCAATGCATGTACTTCATTTCTGTAAAATAAAATGTAGCACATATAGTAGAGAAAATAACCCCTAAAATTCATATTACTAATTTATATGTTATTTATTGCTTGAGTTATATACAAGCTTGATAAACTTATTCCAATTTCAAATATTCTCAAAACCCTGTATCAGTAGACTCCTTTTTGGCATATATGTCACTTATGTAAAATACTTTATAGCACCTTTATATATGTGTCGGAGGAGGGAACTCCAACCGCGGGGAGTCTAGGGACCCCCCTTTGAGGTTTGGCCAGGGTAGTGGTTCACAAGACGACTGCGGCGTCGGGACGATGACACGCAAGGGAGACAGAAGAAGTAGACAGATTCGGGCCACACGAAGGCGTAATACCCTACTCCTGTGTGTATCTGCTATGAGGGAGATGCATGCGGTTTGTTCTTACAAGATGTTCTTCAGGGGTGCTCAGGAGCTAGCCCTAACTCTGAAACTCAGTCTCTCTAGAAGCTGAACTCAAACTCTCTCGAAGCCTCTCCAGCAGCTCTCTTTTCCTGCTGGCATGGATCCTCCTTTCATAGTCCAAGGGGAGTCCACAGTGCCTAGCACACATGCCAAGAGAAAGCTTTTCTAGGTACGATATGTCTTGTCGCATGCGGCCGCCTGCTGAGCCACGCTGGAGTTGGTTCGGGACATCTTGTCGTCACGTTGCTCGACTGCTGCGGGCGGCTAGGTTATGAAGATGTGACAGCGCACGCCATCGCTGCCGGAGTGTGGAAAACTGAAGCCCTTTTAGTCAAATATTCTCTGACTGCACAGGGAGCGGGCCCACGGGAGGCCATCATGGGCCGTCCACGCGTGGCCGAGCGGGCAACAGGGGCGACACGCCCCGTCGCCTCGTCATTAATGCAGGTAGTTGGAGAGTTGATCCGCTCGAATCAGACTCATGCCCGGGGCAGAGAGCTCATCGAGCCCTCCACGCGCACAAGGCGTCGAGTTCCTCAAGGCTGTGAGTCCCGAGCTTAGGAAGCGCGCTCCAGGACCGGGAATGCCCCAATAATGTGCCCCGGGAACGCGCCCCAGTAATGTGCCCCGGGAACGCGCCCTGGGACCGAGCCTATGGGTCCCGGGATCGGGGGGCGAGGCCCGGGCCCAAGAATGTCTCAGGAATGCCCCCGGGAACGCGCCTCGGGACCGAGCCTATGGGTCCCGGGACTGGGGGGCGAGGCCCGGGAATGTCCCCGGGCCATGGGGCCCGAGGCAGATGCGGGCGGTCGTCACGACGTGCCCGGGAAGGTGCACCCGGGCCCGGGCAGTGCTCGGGACCCAGGTACTTGGCAGGAAAACGGCCGTAGCCAGCCATCACCGGTGCAGAATGTGGGCCCCGGAGGAGCTGACGTGGCCAAAGATCCACGCGTCCCCGGGGTATGTGGGGCCTCCAGTCCCGTTTAGCCGACAATATGTTCTACACAATAAGATGTATTTCAACAATCATTAATGTATAAGGACTTCAAAATTTATAATAAATTGATTATAAATCCAAATTGAGTAAACTCAACCTTATTAGGACCATTAGGTAATGCTCTTTTATATAAAAATACTTAACTTCTTGAAATCTTATCAGAAAATGTCAGTCAAATATAATAACTTCAGTTTAAAATAAAATATTTACAGAACTGCCATTTTCAGCCTTCCTATCGTGTTATTTTTGTAACTCATAAACCGTAAAAGATTTTAAAATGATTCTTTCACTAAAATTCACTTTAAAATGTTAAATACCTACTGTATTTATCTTATAATTAATTGATCACTTGCATAGATATTTTTAATTGATTCTTATTTGCATATTCGCTTTTTATCGATAGATTCAGACAATTCGGAGTAAGTGGCGCAAGAACGTGAGGTTGAGTGTGACTTCGTGCAGCATCGAGGCAAGCATCTAAGCATATAGAACCCATGTTTTAAACTAAATGGCTTTGCTTGCAAAATATATATATATATATATATATATATATATATATATATATATATATATATATATATATATCGGTGTTGAGTAGATGTTGTATATGTCCTACTTTCTGCTTTGAATCCTTTGATATGTTGCTGTCCTTTTATCCTTGTCGCTCCTGGATAGAAATGATTGGGTTGATTTTATATTTAATCAATGCTTAGCTATGCTTAGGTCTATTAGGCACAAATCGATAGATGGAGCTATCGATTATACTATACTTAGTAATTTCGATGTTTGGGCATAAAATTTGAGGACTTACACTAAATATTTAAATAAGAGAATATGCTTTGACTTGGACGGGTGATAGGGCGATGACGGGATAGTGGTTTTCCCTGATGCATGTAGCCCCGTCTAGGTCGCTAAGGACCGAACATGTTGACATCTATTCAAGCACCATTCGTACTTCCACTCACCGGGAATGGGACGGCTTGTCTTAGTACCTTGCGACGCTGTGATCATCTATGCCCGTTAGAGAGTCGTGAGGGTGGTTTTCCCTTTGGAGTGTCCCTGGTGTGCTTGGTTTTGGCAGGGGTATCTCCCGCGATGGTGATCCCGCCGTAGTCACAACACACGCACGTGACTAAGTCGTCGGGGGCCCTAACGTGGTTTAGATGGTTGGGGCATAGCTCGGGGAAGGACTTGTTATGAGCTTGTATCACTTGTGAGTCACACCTGTGTGCGTGTAAAAGCATTTGATCCTTATTCATTTCGTGTGAGTAAAGATATATAGCTCTGATCAGAGTAAAACTATTCGAATAGCCATTTCCACGGTTACAGGACGACTGCTTGATGTGTTAGTCAGTCTATGTTAGTATCCAACTTGGGTAAAATTTGATTTCATTTAGTCTTGGTGACTATTTTGGCTATGTGCAGCCTATATGTTTGTGACTAGTCATGGATGTCGGGATAGACTTTGACTAGTGATTATTTTGGGCAAGAGTGGCCCATGGATGATGATTAGAGCATGGTTTGTGCTCATTTATATTCCATTTTCAAAACTATATGCTTGCTGTCCCATGTTTTAAATAGCGACATTTTGCAAGTACTTATGCTTTTGAAATTACTGTTTGCTTACTAAAATTAACTTTATGCAAAATAAAAACTCATATGCCACTTCCTGAGGTAAACTTGCATATCCCTTGATATATTATATTAATGTGTAATACTTGCGAGTACATTGTTGTACTCAACCCGATGCTTGCATTTTCAGGTGAGGACACCGACGTTGATGGGTGTGCTTACTATCCCACCGAGAGTGGTGGGGATGGTGAGTAGTGTTTTAGTTTTGCTCTTGCCCTGGTTGGTTGCCCTATAGGAGTGTTGGCACACCACGGGTGTTATCTTTATGTTTATGTATTTAGCTATGACTTCGGCTGCTATATTTTGTGATGTAAGAAGGCCTATGATGCCCATTATGTAATATGTACCTTGTTGCCCCTTTATCCCTGTTTTGGTACTTGTTTTGCTATCAATTGCTTGTGATGTAAATACAAGGCTAGTCGCTCCTAGGGACTAGCTAAGTATGATTATGGGCTTTGGAACAATTGAGATAACCATGGGAGGGCCTTTTGGAGTTTGAGTCCTCTGTAGTATGTAGTTTTCTGGTCGCCACCATCAAGCGGTTTGACGAGCATACTTCTGGGGAGGGGGGGACTGGCATGGCTATCCTATCGGTTATGTCCTTTGTTTCAGGTCCGGTGCTTCGGATTTATATTGTACCTATTGTTGCAATGCCAAGTCTGCGATGAGGTTAGGTGGTTATTTTGATTATATGGACCCCACCTAACTAGATAGTTCGTGTTGACATGTGCTAACTGTAATGTACGGTATAAATTATGGGGTGCGCACATAGCCCACCCCCTTGAGGATCCCGCGCTGCGCCGCCCCTCTCCATCTACGTCGTCTCCACTGCGCCACCGGCCCGGGACTGCCGGCACCACCATCAACTCCTCCGCCCCGAGCTTCTCCACATTGCCCGTCATCTCCACCGTCGGCCAACCGGTCTGCTCCCCCCTCTCCACCGCCGCCACTAGATCTCCTCCGACATGCCTCTCCCAACGGCACCCCTGACTCCGCTGCCTTCTCCCGGATGGACGCTGGCGTCCACTAGGCTCCCGACCTCCCGCTCCCTTCTCTATATGCCTCTATGAGGTAGTTGGAGAGAGAGGGGGATGGGTGAGTCTGGCGTGGATCTGGTATATGGACCATCGAGGAGGACATGAGGTAAGGTGCCTGCTACTTGCTGCTGTATCTTTCTTTTTCCCGTTCAGAGAGCGGGTTTGCATCACCCATCGCCTCGTCGACATCTACGCGTCTCCGACATCGGCATCGACTTTGCTTCAACTACATCGTCCCACCCCCCACATTCTTGGCTTAATCACCCAATGGACTATCCGGGTACAACGACTTCTGTAGTCGATTATCTTCAATACGTGTCTCTGCCATCAAGCTTCGGGTTGCCGCTGCGTCGCTCCTTCGGGTCGCAATGTTGTTGCCTGTGGTCCACATTTACTGGCTGTTGCAGCACTGAGAGGGCCCTCCTCAACATGGCCTCACCGCCAGTGGACTTTTCGCCGCTGCATTGACATGGAGTTGTAGCTGTGTCACCCCTTTGGGTCACAGCGTCACCGCTCTCATCTTCTTCACCGCCGTTCATGCATCGACTTTGTCGTCCGCACTGGTCATCGTCAGCCACTTGAGGTCTTCTTCGCCTACTCCGAGCATCGCTGCCGCGTCTTCTTCATGGCTGCCACTATCGCCGCTCTAGGCCAGTGGTCCAACTAGTCCTACATGGCTACCGACGTCGCCGTTCAGGCCGTTGGTCTTGCTACTCCACCTTCGTCTTCATCCACTACGCCTCGTCGCCAGCGTCGTCTCTTCTTCAATTTGTTTTGCTCTGACAACAGCAGGCTACACCGACACTTCTTCCTCTACATCTCTCTGCACACCGCGACCGTCTCGGAGGCTTTCTCTGCTGGTCTCCTCCGACATGGCACAAGGTTCATGGTGGTCTCCTACCTCGCCCACGCGGTATTGGCAACACCGCCATGCGCGTTTGTCCCAAGTTACCCCCGGGCTTGGCAAACCCGGTATGGCATCTCGTCCTCAACGGTTCGATAGCATCGGCTCTTCAGCGTCATCTTCCTCCACGACTGCTGTGACTGCATCACCGTCTTCGTCCTCGGCATGTCCTCATGCCACCTTGGTCCACGGCACCATCCTGAGCGCCCGTGACCACTCTATGGCGCCTCTTGCGCCCCGTGGTTTGGTAGATCGCTCATCATCAACACTCAACTTCGGCTACATCGACCACGGCTACTCTACGCATGGCTACCTCGACCACGGCTACTTCGCACCCTTCACTTCGGCTACCTCGACTTCGGCACAAAGGGCTATCATCATTGAGCACTCTCGTCGGTTTCTTCTCCAGTCTAAGTGTCCGCGTTGCTCACGCTTGGACTGCGGGGGGATGTTAGTGTATATGGTAGTTAGAGATATATTAGGATAGGACTGATTTGTATGGACTCCTTCCTTATCTCTAGATCCTTCTTTATTTGTACCCATTGTACTTCTATATATACCGGTCCCCAAGGCTCAATACAATTAATCCAGATTCGCAGTATATCTTCTCCCTATACTATTCAACATATAGAGACTATAGAAGTGTGTTCAGAAAATACCCAAGGACTCAAGTGCCCCATCCACAAGTGGCTTCGCTCTTCACCAGCCCTACCGCATAAACCCTAGCCCGCTTCCTTGCTGATCCACCCCTTCCCGCCACTCGCCACCCTAGGCTCTAGACAAGTACATAGTTCGTGTATGGTCTGAAGATTGCAGCAATAGACCCTTTTCTTGACGTCTCCAGCAAAGGGCTTTTTTACCTTTGAGCAGAAAATAAGAAAAATTAGATGCTAGTGATGACAAGGATAATAAGATGATAAGAATGAGATAGAGAAAGATGGTGGCATACCTAAGGACCATTTGCAAGAGAGTGTACGAGGATGTCAATGGTACCAAAATCATTCTTCACAGTTTCAGCAACTTCGTATGAAATAAAGACAGATTAGGCCTTGGATTGGAAGAATTGTACAAATTAGAAATTCTGACGTTTCATAAGTATATATTTCCAAGTAATATGGAGAAAAAGGCATAATGCAGCTTACCTTAACAATCTAGTTTGAAGATCCAGCATACCTTTTGTTTGCTTTAACCTACATCAGAGGACTGGTTCAGAACGCAGAACAGGAGTTGATACGAAAAAAGTGATGAACATTACATCATCAGGAACATCCTCACGGGAGTCAAAAACCGCATCCAATGGGCAGACTTTTGTAATCTCCATGAGAGATCCATCAGGCAGCCTGCAACAAAGATAGCCAGATACCGCGCAAACGATAATTTTTCCAGCATGGAACACTGAAATGGACTACATAATTAAAACTGCAAGTACACTTAAGAACGCACTTTCGTGATTCGTCAAACTTCCCACGCCTCAAGCTTGTCTCGAATATGTCCAGTGCCTGAAAATGAGAATGAACAGAGCGTTTTCACTAGAACATCTAAAATGATACACTTCATGAATGAAATCAACTTACAGGCACCCATGTACTTACAGGTTCACCATTGTAACAAGATTCAGGGAACATCAGATGGAAGCAAACGCAATGAAACCAATCCTTACTCACTAGCAAGTTCCCACATAAAGATGAAATGCATTGCAGATCATGAGAAAAGCATGCAATGCTGCATTCATTTTTGGCTTGACAAAGCTGAAGGAAATCTAGCAGACAAGTAGATTACCAAAAACTGAGTACAAGAATGATACAGAAATTGGACCACGAGCTTAAAATTTGAAGCGAAAGTTTCTATCTCTTAAGTGGGATCAACTACAACTGTTGTACAGGTATCAGTACGGCAACATCATAGAGAAGGTTGCCTCTTAGCACTCCTTTTTTGACCGAATCCTCTTAGCACTCTTAGAAACCTAACAAATAAAGCCTAACAATTCACTACGTGATACATTGTGTATTGCCTGGCAATCAACATAGAACAACAGCTATTTAGAAATCAAAGATCAATACCTGTGTCTCATAAAGCTAGCTGCAATAAATGAATATTTTAATCTCAGTAGTAGTAAATAAACAAGCTTGATAAGCCAACTTATAAACAAGTGGCAATGAATAGCAGAATGCATTCCAGGTCATGAATGCTCTAACACTTATTCATCTGGTTAAAATTTCCCCTTCACTAATCTCACTAATCTTTTTTTTACCAAATTCCCCTTATTTGTTGGGAGGAGGAGGAGACCACACCGGTGAAATCAAGCATTGCAAAGACTAATTAGTTCCCAACTTGAAACCAGTCAACTACCGATACAAAAATCGACTTTTTAGTAGACACAATATTTCCATTTTAACCTCAACATTTAACATCAACCAATCATGGAAAGCAGGAATTTATGCAAACTAAACAGCAATGTTGGATGTAGTAAATTACCAGTTCAAGACCCTGGAAAAATCTGAAATGCAATCCAAAGGTCAAACCTGAGATAAAAAAAAAAAGGAAAATTATTAGAGCACCACAGTACTCTGAATTTAAAGTCCACTAAGCACATATAATTTGGCTTGTTGAAGTGAAGTGAAGAGTAAAAGTAGGACAAATCTCACATTAACATATTATAAATCAAGCACCTCGAATCTGCTTATGTGCATAAATTCAGGTTGGTGAATATGCATAAAGCCCAATAGAGAACTTCAGAATAAGTCTATTTGGGTACTGTTGCATATATCTCAGATATCACGATGTGAGATTTGCGTCAAGTTTCATATATTTCCAGCAAATATACCGCAGGAGATTTGATAACAGGTATTAGTTGTTACAATAAATGAATGTTAGTCAGTTCCTCTAATAGCCCAAATGGAGTTTTACTATGATTCAAAATGCAACAGTCAATCCATTTGCAATGGCTAAGCTACAAGTGTCAATCCATTTGCTTGGGCCTGATTAGTACTAAATGTTATTTAGTTCCCCATGATATTAAGAAATTGTCTGAAGACAAGCACTTGAAAAAGAAGATTGATAAAAATAGCTTGTAGCTACATATATGAGTATTATTACTCATCTTCCCTCTTATCATGTAAGTCTAGTCATTCAGTGGTGGACCATATTACCAACCTCACCAACCATGCAGAAAATATGCAGTCAACAAAAATCAACAAAAGATATTGATTATATACAGTTAGACAAGCTACAGATGTACCAACAACTGAAGAGTTTGTTTACAATATATACAGATTGTTTCTGTCTTTTTCATACACAGACTGCTTAGAAGAGTTTGTTTCTTCTGGAGTGGTGCCCTCGGCAAACCCTTCGCCAACCGCTTCAATGTCCACCCAGGGGTAGAGAGACTTGGTCATGGCTATGGCTTAGGAGATCCCCACTGTCGCATGCTCCGTGGCATATTCCCTCAAGATCGCCGGAGCACATTGGAGGCGTTGTATTACCTACGAAGGAGAACTTGAACTGGACCCAGCTTGGCCCGGCTACATAATATCTAATAGAGACTTTGCCGAGTCCACAATGGCGCTCCGCGAGTTCTCTATTACCTTAATTTCTTCGGCAAAGGCGCTAAACTGAGTCTGCGTACTGGTCTTGAAGGCTACTCATACAGAAGAAAGACATAAGCAAGTTTGGACATCTAGTCGAGCAGAGTACAAGAGTAGATATGCAACTTACTCGCATACACGGTCTCGACCTTGGAATTCGCCTTTTTGAGCTCCTTCAGCTCCTTCTTTAGGCGTTCAATCTCTTGGGATTGGTTATGAAGATTTGTCTCATTAGCTACAGCCAATCAAGATTGAAAGTTAGAAACATAGAGAGGACACCTAGAGATACTCGGGCAGAAGAGAGATTTACCTCTGATGGTCCCTATCTTCTCCCACTGCTCGTCCCGTAGCTTGTTGACCGAGTCCTTCAGCCAGGCCTCCCTCTCCTTACTGGTCTGCTCCAGCTCGTCCTTCACGGCTTGGAGCTAGGTAAATTGAGTGATCTAGGGAGCGAGTTGGGTGAGAACTGACTCATCTTCTCAGATCGCTCAACAATTTTCTGCAAAGAGCAAGACAAGTTATCAAACAAAGCGAGTCACCGCTGAACAAGCTACAAGATCTGACAACCAGCCTAAAGTTGAAAATATAGTTGGCCGAGTTGCATACCTAGACCTGCCTCGAAGCCTTTATGGTGGCCTCCATCAGCTCGATCCATTCTTTCTTGGCCGCCTCCTCGTTCAATTCAAACGCTTCATCGCTTCCGTCCAGGTTGACCCAATAGAACACCCGGGGGGAAGTTAGGTGGAGGGACTTCGAGCCTGGGAAGGTCATTTTCTTCTGATGATGAGGACTGAAGGAGTACGCGTAGGCTACGATAGCAGAAAACGAAAATTTCTACCGCGCACACCAGGACATCATGCGAGAGAGGGATCATGGATCGTTACCACTAGATGCGCAGTGCAGCGGAAGAAGGGTTGGAGAAGCCGGTCCAACCACGCGCGCGTCGAGGTAGTAGTGGAAGTAGTCGATCTCTGGCCGATCAACGCCGCAACGAGCAGCGCCTCTACCGGTATCCACATGTCCGGGGCTGGAACGCCGATCGCGAGTGTACTAGCACTCGTGAGAGGCTAGGGTTTGGCTTGGGAGGTGGTGGCTAGGGTTTAGCTCGAGGCCAACAGAAAAACACACACGTCAATCTCCTCGGCCCCTCTCCTCCCTATATATAGACCTCCTTACTCGGACCTCGTGGACCAAGGCCCAGTAAGAGTCTACTCGGATCTCTATCCAAATCAAGCCCATATTTGAATCACATTCGAATAAGTGTTCCAGCCCGTTAAGCGTGCGACCCTATAGGTTCACGTATATTTTGTCATGACTTGGAAACGCCTTTCTGGTCACCCTGTTAATAGCGGCCTCTAGCAAGGCATATTAACCCCAAAATATACGTAAAGATCATATCGGCTGAACCTGTAATGTCCTCATGTACAAATCCCTTTGCCTCACGATATCGATTGAGCTCAAGGCGAGACTTGTGTCATCCTCTTAATAGCTCAATCACTCTCTCGATCCTGTGATGGATTACAAACTTGTGATTGACACCTCAATCACCGTAGCATGGCCATGCACTTTCATAATCCATTACATCGAGGGGCCCAGAGATATCTCTCCCGTCAGGAGGGCAAATTCTATCTTGATCATTCACATCCCACTACATGTTTCATAGCAAACCCGAAGACTACTTTTATAACTACCCAGTTACGGAGTAGTGTTTAGTAGTCCCAAAATAAGCTACTACGTATATTGGGAACCATGATAATCTCAAGTCTAAGGACTCTACATAAACACTACTTGAGACTAACTGATGACACATGAAATCTCTGCAGTATCTCATGGCGGTCTATCCAACATATGTTCACTAACATATGTCCATATT
Source organism: Oryza meyeriana var. granulata (assembly GCA_003991445.1). Lineage (NCBI taxonomy): Eukaryota > Viridiplantae > Streptophyta > Magnoliopsida > Poales > Poaceae > Oryza > Oryza meyeriana. The sequence continues at coordinate 526,071 of RYFJ01000976.1, forward strand.
ATCGATTTGGTATTTTCATACCATGATCCATGAGACATGATCATCAATCAATACATATGCTGATATTAGAATCATATTTGTTCCTCATATGATATATGATCAGGGATCATTTAGAAATAGCAACATTTGACATTAAGAGTCTCATGAATAAGTCACGTACTCATTGATCAATAATGATAATGTCTATTTCAAGGAACCAATCAATACATTATAAACATAGCATGTGATATATATAACGTCTCCATGTTGCCTCTAGGGCATATCACTAACAAGGACAATGGAGGAGAGGGGGTCCTGGGTCTAGGGCCTTTAGTTAGTGTCGGCTCATCAGTCGGCTCGACAACTGGGACTTCAGTTGCACTAGTGGTGCTCCAACTGGGGGATGATTGTGGCCTAGCCGAGTGCGCTATCTCAACCTCGGGGGTTGGAGCTACACTCAGCTCGGGCTAAGGCTCAACTAGCTCGGCCTCAGTCGGGACAAGGGCAGAACTAGGGGTCGGTGGCGCTGTCCCCTTGGGATCAGCGTCATTTGGCTTCCTGCATGATCATATTACAATCAAGACATTGCAATATATCTCAAGATTTTCTAAAGATTGAAGATTTCATACCTCTTGGAAGTTTTAAATCTCCACCCCTGTGTGCCAGTGGTGGAGGTGGTCGGCGATGGGCCCGAAGGCCTACTCGAAGGGGGTGTGCTGCCTAATGTTGGGCCAGGAGGCGCGGCAGCAGGTGGTGTAGAGCTCAGGCCAATCGGCACCGCACTAGGTGCGGTCGACTGGGCTGGTGGAGTAGTCAGTGGTGTGGTCCTAGTGCTGGTTGGTGCTGGGGCTGTGCTGTTGGAGTCCTTAATCTTGGGACCGCTTGATACCTTACTCGGCCTGTCCTTCTTCTCAGCCTGGTCCACCATGGGTTGCTTCCCAGCCATCTTGGGGCTAGGTTGGACAGCTAATGGGCTAGCTGGCCGTTTCCTAGACTCCCTAGCTGGTTGGCTGGGAGGATTCGATGAAAAATCGGTAAATTCCTGCAAGCATTATGCATGAAGGCAAACTCAATTGGACTAGGTTCATAATCCACCATCATAGACAAACATCAAGACAACCAAAAGACAAGGGATTACTGTTGGCTGAGGCCTACTCTGGCAGTAGGGCTTGGGAGCCCTGTCAGCGTCCAAAGTCTCGACTACTCCACTAACGAAGTAGCTGAGCAGGATGTCGGTGACGACGTCCTTGTCAACAAAGTCGGCGCACTCCCGAGTTGGGTCTTTCTTTCCCTGGTATTCATAACTAGGATGAGCCCTGGCCTTCAGGGGCTGTGTGCGCCAATTTTGGAAAGTCCGTGCCACCCACGGTCCTGTCAACCCCTTGTCCTTTAGGGATTCAATCTTCTCCAGCAGCAATAGCACCTGGACCACGTCGGCATCGAAAGGGATAACCGTCCAGCTATCTAGGACCATAGGAGGATTCCCCGTGAAGGGTGGCAAGGAGGGCTCTGGGTTTGAACAGTAGAACCACTCCTGATGCCATCCCTTCAGCGAAGTCTTCAGGGGGACATGGAGATAGGCCTTCTTCATCTCGTTGCAGAGCTAAAGACCCGCTCCCCCTAAGACTTGGGGTTTGGATTTTGATGGCTGGGGTTTGACATGGAACAAGAAGCGGAAGAGATTGAAATGGGGATCGACCCCGAGAAAGGCCTCACAGAGGGTCACGAAAATGGAAATCTAGAGGATGGAGTTGGGGTTGAGATGGATGAGCTCGATTTGATAGTAATCGAGGAGGCCATGGAGAAAATCTGAAGAAGGAAAAGCAAAACCCCTATTGAAAAAAGAGGTGAACACTACAATCTCATGGGTATTCGGAGAAGGGATTGTCTCACTGATGATCGGAAGCCAGTTGATGAGCTCCTTTAGCTGGAGGCATTTCTTCTTCTCCAGATACACAAGCTTCATGGAGCAAGTGGTCGAAGTTGGCCATGTCTCGGACGGGATGTGGGGGACATCGAACGGCGTCCTCGGCATCTTAGGAGTGCGGAAAGAGGAGGAAAAGCGTCTAGAAGATGAGAATCGAGGTTGGAATGGAAGGCCTTGCGGATCTGTGGAAGGGAGCTCGAGCAATCAGAAACCCTAGGCGAAAGCAGAGAGCACAAGGTTTGGGTGTGATTTCTGGAAGCTGAAGCGGTTTGGCAATTTGGGAAAGAAAGAGAAATCTTTTCTCTCTCCCCGAGATTTATAGGCCTGCGTTGGGTGGTTGGCTTGGGCCGGCCTGCTCAGCAATGGGTCGTAAGATATAAGTTCCTAAATAGCATGTCCAATTGGGCCAACAGTTGTCTATGTTAAAATCACAGTACAGGTGCTATTTTGCAGGAACCGATTAAAATAATCAAATATGCTTCATGATAAGCCTAATTGATGGACACATGTGTTCAAATATTGAGGATATATCCTTACAAGGATCAATTGCCGGTCTCCATTAAAATTAGGATACATGTATCTCTCGAGTACACCTAACCACATATTGGGTCAAAATCCATGAAGTGTTATTCGGCTTACATGCTTAGCCAAATCGCCTTGAGCAAAATTGTTACTAGCTGATATGATGCTGAAGAGTCTAATTTCTGGAAAATATATCACTCGAGAAAGACTAAAAGGTTAAATATCTTTGACTTTACGTTTAATTGTTTCACAATTAATCACAAAGTTAGGGGCTACACCTAATAGGTGCGCCTATTCGGCGCACACTATTCAAATTTTTCTATGAAGCCCTTCATAGCCTCATTGCCAGCTGACATGAAGCAGGTCTTGGAGAAGAGGCACTCGGACAAAGTGTACTTGGGAGCAATGCATTCGGGAAATCTTAACGGCGTCAGTTGTGACTCAACTATGAAGGTCTTATGGGCTACTGTGGAGGTCATGGGCCCTGGGTACCTCATGGAAAGTAATATGGCCACTAGGATAGAGGATAGGCCTGATCATGTAATTAGGGATATAGTAAAACTCAGCTTATATTACCTTACATGACAAGGAAAAGAATATAGTCCTGGCCAGTTACGATGTATCCCTAAAAGAAAATCCTTTGGTCGAAGTCTGATTGGGATTCCTACCATATAAACTTGCCTCCTTAGTATATAAGAGAAGGTAGGGAGCCCCCTGGGGCATACAGAATCTTACCAGAGAAACCTCTAAGGCAATACATAACAGCTGAAAGTAGGGTATTATCTCATCTTGAGGGCCTGAACCAGGATAAACTTTTTTCATGTTTCTTTGCATCCATCAAGTTTAGATCTTGCGAATAGCCCCATATTATTATTACCGATACAAAGCATCGACACATGGCCAATAATTTACAGAAACGCGTCTGGCCGAACCAATCAAGCTGCCAACTATGCCTTGCGGCATAGGAAGATTGCAACCATCGGTTGCTGGGATGCCCGTACACTAATCATGTGTGGATGATGTTCAAGGGATGGACGAACACCCAATCCATGCTGCCAGGAGAGAGTAATTTGCCGCTGGATGACTGGTGGATAAGCGAAGATGAGGTTTTCAGACGAGCTACAGGAAGGCATTTGACATGATTTTCATCCTAATCTGCTGGTTGGTGTGGAAGGAGAGCAATGCAAGGATTTTCGATCACAAATCATGGACAACGGGACAACTTTTCGTGGCTGTCAAGGAAGAGTTAGTAGTGTGGAAGGAGACAGGTTTCTTTAGAGATTACGATCAGTAGCGTTAGCCCTACGGGGTAAACTCAAGGTTTCCTTGGGTTCTGGGCATCGACATATTTAGTGTTGATTTGTAATCGTTCACTCTGTAAATCCACCCTGGAAATTCTCCTTTCTTAATACAGTTAGGCCGGCCAATCTTCAGCCGGCCTGGCAAAGTTTCTATCTAAGCTTGATGGGAAAGGAAGATCAGGGGATGATAAGTGGTTCCTTATAGTTCTATGCTATTGCATCATGTTGCTAGCATTTCATAATACTTCTTTTCATATATCTGTTTCAAAAATTTAATGCACATCTGATTCTCTCAAAAAAGTGATTCAAATGTGATGAGGACATCACTCCTTTGGATGCACCCGCTGATCCTCCAACCGTTATGCAAGGTCCAATGACCCGAGCTCGAATGCGACAATTAAATCTAGAGGTGAGCTCGTTTTTAAGCGATCCTTTTCATAGTTTTGAGAATAGATTGCTACCTAATGATGTTATTTTGCTTAGGAACATTGGAGAGGATCATGAAGCACTTGGAGAGAGGTGTGGAGGCGGAGAAGACCAGCAAGGACACCCAAGACAAGCCGGAGGCCCAGTCCAACTCGAGTTCGAGTCTGCCTCGGACTTCAGGAATAGTCTGCAGTAAAACAGACGCCCAGGACACATACGGACTCCGTTTTCGACGATCCACATATGCATGGAAAGATAATTTTATAGGCTAACCAATGGCTTTGGTTTGACGTCCAAATTCCACCGGAGTCAACAGAAATCGTCGAAACAAGTCAGCATCCAGAATCTGCCAGGGTACCGTCTTTTTCGCCCGTTGGGCGTGTATCGTCTTAGAGCCTGTTAGAGGGCGCGTCCAGGGGTGTGACGACCCTTACACTATATATTCAGTAGCCGCCGCCCACGTTAGGTTTTGGGTTTTGCTTTAGATCAATCTGTATTAGAACAGTCGCCGTCATCGGTTGTGAAACCCCAACTTCGAGTGCTTAATCATTCATCTGCAATTGTCACTTTAATTGAGTTGCGTACTTTCGGGTTCTTGCTTGTGTTCTTCGTTTCGCAGGCAGGGATTAGCCTTTTTGGCGAGGTCAACCGGATTTGTGACACGGTTGATAACCAGAGGAATCGTGGTGCTAAGGTTGCAGGAATCGGATCTTCTGATCTGAAGCCGGATCGGTGTGTCGCGTTCCACCAAAAACGAAAGCTATCTATCTGACGGAAGATTGGGAACCCCATTCCTCATCAAGTGGTATCAGAGCTTCAGGTATACCGTCAGGTTTGCAACTTACCCATAGTTGAGTGTTTTGCCTTCGTCCCATAGTCCACCGTCATACTTGTATTTCCTGTCCTACAACCATCCGCGCCATAGCCTTTGCATTTGTCAGTCGCAGAGTCTGTCGTGTTGAGTTTGTGTCCTAGGTCGAGGTCTTGTTGCTGGTTAGATTGTGTTTGAGTCCAGTTCGTTTGTTTTCCCCCACCGTTCTATCAAACCCTAGCCACAATCGCCAACTTTCCGCACTTTCTGTCCATTTTGTCCTCTAATTCGGAGTCCGTTCGTAAAACAGGCATAACTTTCGCATACGAACTCCGTTTTCAGCAAACCATATATGTTTCGGAATCAGAAAAAAACTTCGCATCCGTCTCTCCCCATCTTTGGCGGGTTCGGCGATTTTATTTTGCCGTAAAACAGCCCGGAAGATCGTCTTTCGAGCCCGCAAGCCTTTCTCAATTTTGGGCGCATCTTCTGAAAATTCCACAGGCCACGCCTTTCACTTGTTTGAGCTCAAATTTTCTGTGGTTACTTCCTGTGTGCTCCTAAGGCTAAAAGAAAGATCAAAAAAATAAAAATAAAAAGTCAAATTTTCCCAAAAAAACAAAGACAGCCCAAAAAAGAGAGGAGCAAAAGAGGAACAATATTTAGAGGAGCACATAGAGAACACCAAGTTGAGCTGTGTTAGCGTGTGCTGTCTTGTGCCTTGTCTCTGACACTTTTGCTACTCATCATCCTTATTTCCACCACCTTGTTTGTCACACACCTGTACTTGAACACCTTTAGGCCAGCAACGAGAACAGGTACTTTGGACTATAATTCAGCATTGCTATCTGTTACTGACTTGTGTGCCACAAATACATATTTTTCTCTTTGTGTGCCTTCCAAGCTCCACATATTCTTCAGATCAGTACAGAAAAGATCCTTGCAACCTCGGTGCCACTGCCTCACAGGTATCACGAACCAGCCGCCGGTTGTACCATCCACTGCTTGCGTTGGTAAGAACTTGGTAAGACCTCGGTAAGACGTGAGTGAGGGTGTGATTCCACCGACCCATAAATAGTTGATAGGGGTTTTATTTCATAACTAACCATGCCAAACGACGAGCCTGCTTTGAAAAGTGACTTGCAGGACCTGAAGGAGCAGATGCTAGCGGAGGTGGCCAAGCTAACGGATGTAGTCAGAACGGCCATGAAGGACGTCGCCCATTCGCTTGAGAGCGTGAACAGGCGAGTGTCCACATTGACCGGGAAGGTTCAATAGCTTGAGGCCAACCATCCAGCTACCAACGATGACAACAAGGACGAGAATGACGACGTGACCCTCGACGAGGGTGTTGTCTACGGTGACGATGGTCTAGTTGATGCGAGGGCGACACGCGAGAACACTCTGCGTCAAAGACTTCACCGCAATCGCACAGGTATGGGAGGTAATCAGCGTAATCATGGTAATGTTAATAATGATGATCCTTATGCTAAAATAAAATTTACCATACCATCTTTTTATGGAAAATATGATGCTGAGGAATATATTGATTGGGAGATGACACTAGAACAAAAATTTGCTTCCCACCTTGTACCTGATCAACATAAGGTTAGACAAGCTACTAGTGAATTTAAAGATTTTGCTATCATCTGGTGGCAAGAACTAGCTACTTTGCACCTACAACCTGAGTCATGGGATAGGCTCAAAGAAGCAATGCGTGATCGCTTTATTCCTCCTTCTTGTAAACGTGATTTGCGTAAGAAATTGCAGCGCTTAGATCAGGGAAATATGTCTGTCCAGGAATATTATGCAGAGCTGCAAAAGGGCATGATACGTTGTGGGGTAGTAGAGGATCCGGAGGATAAAGTGTGTCGCTTTTATGGTGGATTGAGGCGTGAAATTTAGGATATTGTTGATTATAAAGAATTTACTACTACTAACCATTTGTTCCAGCTTGCTATGCTTGCAGAAAAGGAATTACAGGGCCGACAACAGCAACGGAGCCGGAGCAGCAACTTCAGCAGCTCCTTCACACCCAAGACGACGACGCTGGCGCCGCCAACGAAACCACTCCCTTCGTCGAGTGCTCGTCCTCCTCCACCAGCGAGCACACGTCCTTCAGCTCCTTCACCTTCGGCCGCCCGTACCATGGAATCTGGTAAGGCTCGTTTGCAGGAGCCGACCAAGAGTGCATCATCTGTGGCTTCCACCAGACGCTCTTCTTCCATTCAGTGCCACCGCTGCCATGGACTTGGTCACGTACAGAAAGATTGTCCTAGCAAACGGGCATACATTGCTACAGAAGATGGAGGCTACATTAGCACTTCTGATGTAGAGGAAGATATTGTTGATGAAGCTATCTCGGACGATGATCATGGTGGAGATGGCCTTTCTTTGAGCATAGACGACGCAGAAAACCATCGAGCCATCATTGTACAGAGAGTTCTCAGTACACAGATGGAGGAAGCAGAAACGCTGCAACGCCACAACTTGTTTCAGATTGTATTCGTCATTAAAAATCGGCGTGCACGAGTCATCATTGACGGAGGAAGCTGCAACAACTTGGTGAGTTCTGATTTGGTCAAGAAGCTTGGATTGACCACGCGACCACATCCACATCCGTACCATATTCAGTGGCTCAACGACTCGGGTAAGGCAAAGGTAACACAAACAGCCCGGGTGTATTTTTTCCTTGGTACATACGCTGATTTTGTAGATTGTGATGTGGTACCGATGCAAGCTTGTTCTCTCTTGTTGGGTCGTCCATGGGAATTTGATAATGATGCTACATACCATGGTAGAAGTAATAAATATACACTTATGCATAAGGGACAAAAAATTACTTTGCTACCTATGACCCCTGCACAAATTGTACAAGCTGATAGAGAGAGAGTTGCTAGTGAAGCTAAACAAGTTGATGTTAAACCTGAAAAACAGCAAGCAATTAAATTAAAAAGTCCTGTTATGCTTGCCACTAAAACTGATCTTGCAGAGATTAATGATGTGTGCTATGCGTTGATATGCAAAGATGCTTTATTTTCCACTGATGCTATAGCTAGCACTTTGCCGCCTTCTGTTACTAACCTTTTGCAGGAATATAGTGACGTGTTTCCCACTGAGTTACCTCCAGGGCTTCCACCTATTCGAGGGATTGAGCACCAGATTGACTTGATTCCTAGAGCGAGTCTGCCAAATCAAGCTGCCTACAGAGCCAACCCCGAGGAGACTAAGGAGATTCAGCGCCAAGTCCAAGACCTATTGGACCGCGGGTATGTACGTGAGAGCCTTAGCCCTTGTGCTGTTCCAGTTATTTTGGTTCCAAAAAAAGATGGCAGTTGGCGCATGTGTGTAGATTGTAGAGCATTAACAATATCACAATAAGGTACCGTCATCCTATCCCTAGGCTAGACGACATGCTTGATGAGTTAAGTGGTTCTATAATTTTCTCTAAAGTGAACTTGAGGAGTGGATACCACCAGATAAGAATGAAATTAGGAGATGAATGGAAAACTGCTTTTAAAACCAAGTTCGGTTTATATGAGTGGTTAGTAATGCCTTTTGGTTTAACTAATGCACCTAGCACTTTCATGCGTTTAATGAACGAGGTCTTACGCCCTTTCATTGGAAAATTTGTGGTGGTTTATTTTGATGATATCTTGATATACAGCAAGTCTTTAATTGAACATCTTAATCATCTACGTGCTGTTTTTGATGCTTTGCGTGCTGCACGTTTATTTGGTAACCTCGAGAAGTGCACTTTTTGCACCGAACGAGTATCGTTTCTTGGCTATGTTGTGACCTCGCAGGGAATTGAGGTAGATGAAGCCAAGGTGCACGCTATACAGAGCTGGCCAACGCCCACCACCGTGACACAAGTGCGTAGCTTTCATGGACTTGCAGGATTTTACCGCCGCTTTGTGAAGGATTTCAGCACCATTGCAGCCCCATTGAATGAGTTGACAAAGAAGGGCGTTGCGTTTCATTGGGGAGAAGAACAAGAGGCGTCTTTTACTCTCTTGAAGGACAAGCTTACTCACGCGCCATTGCTACAACTTCCTGATTTTGGTAAGACTTTTGAGCTTGAATGTGATGCTAGTGGGATTGGCATTGGTGGCGTCTTGATGCAAGAAGGTAAACCCGTTGCTTACTTTAGTGAGAAATTAAATGGGCATATTCTCAATTATTCCACGTACGATAAAGAATTGTATGCTCTTGTTCGTTCATTAGAAACGTGGCAACATTATTTATGGCCTAAGGAATTTGTTATTCACTCTGATCATGAATCCTTAAAACATATTAGAAGTCAAAACAAACTGCATCGTAGACATGCTAAGTGGGTTGAATTTATTGAATCTTTTCCTTATATTATCAAACACAAGAAAGGAAAGGATAACATTATTGCTGATGCTTTGTCTAGACGATATGCTATGCTGTCCCAACTTGATTGTCGTATTTTTGGGCTTGAAACAATTAAAGAACAGTATGCTAATGATGATGCATTTAAAGATGTGATGGAGAATTGTAAAGAGGGACGTACATGGAATAAATATGTGATACATGATGGATTTTTGTTTCACGCTAACCGCCTGTGCATTCCAGTTGGTTCCGTTCGTCTTTTATTGTTGCAGGAGGCACATGGAGGAGGATTGATGGGCCATTTTGGTGCCAAGAAGACGGAGGAGGTGCTGACCACCCACTTCTTTTGGCCAAGGATGCGACGAGATGTAGAACGGTTCGTGGCTCGGTGCGCCACGTGTCAAAAGGCTAAGTCGCGGTTGAACCCACATGGTTTGTACATGCCTCTTCCTGTTCCTTCTACTCCTTGGACTGATATATCTATGGATTTTGTTTTGGGATTGCCAAGGACTAAGAGGGGGAGGGATAGTATTTTTGTGGTGGTTGATCGTTTCTCTAAGATGGCACATTTTATTCCTTGTCATAAAAGCGATGATGCTGTTCATGTTGCTGACCTATTCTTTCAAGAAATCGTTCGTTTGCATGATATGCCGTCTACTATTGTTTCAGATCGGGATGCCAAATTCTTGAGTCATTTTTGGCGCACTTTGTGGAATAAATTGGGGACAAAGTTGCTGTTTTCTACAACTTGTCATCCCCAAACCGATGGACAAACTGAGGTAGTGAATCGCACCTTGTCCACCAGGTTGAGAGCAATCTTGAAGCGCAATTGGAAGGTGTGGGAAGAGTGTTTGCTGCATGTGGAGTTTGCATATAATAGGACGGAACACTCCACCACCAAGGTAAGTCCATTCCAGGTAGTGTATGGATTTAACCCCGTGCTCCTATTGATCTTTTGTCTTTACCTACCACTGAGAGAACACATAATGATGCTAAAGAGCGCGCTGAGTTTATTCTTAAATTGCATGAAACCACTAAGGCAAATATTAAAAAGATGAATGAAAAGTATAGAATTGCTGGTAGTGAAGGTAGAAAGGAAGTTAAACTTGAACTGGGTGATTTGGTTTGGTTGCACTTGAGAAAAGATAGATTTCCAGAGTTGCGTAAATCTAAATTAATGCCAAGAGCTGCTGGTCCTTTTAAGATAATTGAGAAAATAAATGACAATGCATATAAACTTGAGTTGCCACCCGAGTTCGGGGTTAGTCCTACATTTAACATTGCAGATTTGAAGCCATACTTGGAAGAAGAGGATGAGCTTGAGTCGAGGACGACTCCATTTCAAGAGGGGGAGGATGATGAGGACATCACTCCTTTGGATGCACCCGCTGATCCTCCAACCGTTATGCAAGGTCCAATGACCCGAGCTCGAATGCGACAATTAAATCTAGAGGTGAGCTCGTTCTTAAGCGATCCTTTTCATAGTTTTGAGAATAGATTGCTATCTAATGATGTTATTTTGCTTAGGAACATTGGAGAGGATCATGAAGCACTTGGAGAGAGGTGTGGAGGCAGAGAAGACCAGTAAGGACACCCAAGACAAGCCGGAGGCCCAGTCCAACTCGATTCGAGTCTGCCTCGGACTTCAGGAACAGCCTGCAGTAAAACGGACGCCCAGGACGCATACGGACTCCGTTTTCGACGATCCACATATGCATGGAAAGATAATTTTATAAGCTAACCAATGGCTTTGGTTTGACGTCCAAATTCCACCGGAGTCAACGGAAATCGTCGAAACAAGTCAGCGTCTAGAATCTGCCAGGGTACCGTCTTTTGGCCCGTTGGGCCGTGTATCGTCTTAGAGCCTGTTAGAGGGCGCGTCCAGGGGGTGTGACGACCCTTACACTATATATTCAGTAGCCGCCGCCCACGTTAGGTTTTGGGTTTTGTTTTAGATCAATCTGTATTAGAACAGTCGCTGTCATCGGTTGTGAAACCCTAACTTCGAGTGCTTAATCATTCATCTGCAATTGTCACTTTAATTGAGTTGCGTACTTTTGGGTTCTTGCTTGTGTTCTTCGTTTCGCAGGCAGGGATTAGCCTTCTTGGCGAGGTCAACCGGATTTGTGACACGGTTGATAACCAGAGGAATCGTGGTGCTAAGGTTGCAGGAATCGGATCTTCTGATCTGAAGCCGGATCGGTGTGTCGCGTTCCACCAAAAACGAAAGCTATCTATCTGACGGAAGATTGGGAACCCCGTTCCTCATCAAAATGCATAAATCTAGTTACAGCAACAAGCCAACATGCGGCTACCCATGTTTTACTCTGACCTATTTTCTCCTTGTTCATCCAGGGTACAACAGTTTAAACAGTTTTGATAGGTTATGAAGTGAACCTGGACTTTTTATCTTTGGTTTGTAAAAGTTGAATTTAAGTTCTCAATATTCGAAGTAGTAGCAATAGCATAGTTAGTTGATGCTATGTTTTGCCATCGGGTTATATAAAGAAGTGAAAATTTTGATATATCAAGAAGGTCAAACGAGGATCTGTATACTCCTTTGACAATGTACTCCGTAACATAAAAAAATCATGCCTCGTAGTATTCATATTTGTACCGGTGGTATTTCAGATACGAAGTCAAATTTCAAAGGTTGGCAGAATTATCTAACATATAGATGGATTATTGGTCCAAATGAAACTGCTTGTCTGTGGTTGAGCAACATGTGAAGCATTAAACAAGTGGGACGTCAAGTAGGATTTCACAAGCTAGCTACGTCAAACCTGATTTTTCTCAGATCATGGAAATAAATTATGATGGACTTCTTATTAACATACGGGTAAATTGCTACTTCCTCCGTCCTAAGATATAGCAGCTTAGTATTAGATTAGACACCACCTAGTGCTATAAATCTAGGCAGATCTAGTACTAGGTGGTGTCTAATCTATTACTAGGTTGCTATATTTTGAGACATTTTGGGATGGAAGGAGTGGTCCTTCGAAAAAAAGAGCAAAATACATCCCACAATTTTAATTTTGTGAGTTCAGGTCCTATTAATATAATCCATTTACTGATAGGCCTTTACAGTCAAGTAAGTGTGTAAAATTTTAGCAATGCATTTGCACGATATGTTGCTAACTAGAATTTTTCAGTAAACATGATGTTTAGTTTTCATCGATCATTCTCCTGAGAAAGATATGAGACTAAAAACGCAGTTACTTTAAAGTAGTTTTGGAAATCGGATTATGCAACCAAGTGGGATGACTCGGGGCACTGTAGAAAAAGGCTTTATCTATATGTTTGGTCGCTAAGACGATGAACAATGTGAGATGTGTCTGTTTCATTTAGAGGAATATTCCTTTAGATAGGGAATTAGGGATGCAAGTGGAGCAGGCAAGCAGGTATTTATTATCCACTTATCACAATTCTATTTTTTTAAAAATTTTATACTAGTACATAAAAAATAAACTATAAAACTAATTTTTATACGAGTAGCGGGATTACCCACTTGCATAGCTACCTTTAGATTCGAGACAATGTTTTGCCAAACAAGGTGGTACAAGAAGGATAATTGGAGTCAAGTTAGACTTGATTAGTTATAGTTAGCATGATTTAATGAATATCAATGCAAGATTTGCATAAGTACATGATAATTAATAACAAAGATTATTAGCACATCATTAGATAATGTTAATGAAAATTAAGTGTGCATTGGTTAATTAATCATAACTAAAACCAATTCACAAGTTATGTACTTTTTTAATGTTTTTCTAGCCTAGTTTAGTCGGTACCATTTTATAGTTGTTCACGCCCTGTCTCATCCTCGCAAACAAATACTATACTTCCTCCATTCAAAAATATAAGTATTTCTAGAGTTTTTCTTGGAGATTAAAGAAAGAGGTCAAATTAAATAAATAGATAGTTGCGCTTAGTTGAGATGAGAAAGTATATGAAAAAATTAAATAAGAGATTAGTTAAAATAAAAGTGTAGATAAAGAAATAACTATATTTTAAAATAAAATTTAAACGTTAAAAATAGTTGTATTTTGACGAAGGGAGTACCAGGCTATCCCATTCTTTTAACCAAAAAGAAAACAATCTCATTCGCCTCATCCCTCAAAAATAGGATTGCCCCGTCCTGTTCCTCCGTGTTCTACCATCCAAAGTTCCAGACACTACCTATATAGCACATGATAGATGCAAAGTTGCTGACCATATATCTCGAAACGCCAACTTAAAGGGAAGCATATCCTACAAAAGTGCTTCACAGCTTGCAAATAAATTTCATAGGAAGGTCGGTGGAGGGACTTATATAACCGTCGACCATCACATTAGCGTTATTGCATCTAGAAAGCCACATAGACTGAACATAGAAACAGAAGCATATCTACCAAATGCACGGGCACAAATATATCAGAACACAGCAGGAAGCAACCTATGTTACAGGTTGCAATCTTTCCTTCACTTAATCAGGCCTATGACACCACTGGCCACACAAAAAATGCTTGGCTCTAGAATTGCAGTATAACATTTCTCATTTGCTCTCAGGGCAACGCTTCAAAAGAAATTGACAAGTGGATCATCACCAAATCACACACCAAATGCGAACGCAACATGCAATTTTAACTTCATCACTAAATGAAGAGTATCTAGGCCGCCTCTACATTAGAGAAGATAGCATGCATGGTTCGGTTTGCACTGCAGCTGCTTGGCGCATGAACACCCTAGAAGAGCATACAGCAGACCAGATCATTACTTTCTTCAGGACAGTCAACGTCAACATTTGTGAATCAGTGGCTACTCCGGAACAGGAAAGTATCAGGGACTGAAGCTGGGTCCAGCTCATAAAAGCCACAAAGTTTGCCACCGTTTTCTTTTGTCAGACGGAAAGAAGGTATCAGGTGAGAAAACCTTATGTTTTCTTTTGTAGGTATCTCCAGAATACCCCTTTCATTGTCAGGCTTGAACACAGCTCTGTAACCATCTACTTGGGTCAAAAGTAAGAATTTTGTGCTAGCTTCAGTGCGCTCAGTAATCTCACCAATTGTGTATTCACAAGCATCCTTGCTGGAAGGAATCCAACCAGGTGACCAGTTCTTGTAGATGGCCCAGATTTCCCCTACTTGTGGGTGAATTTCAAAGTATCGTTTCCAACCAACTTGGCTAGTTTCTACTAAATGAGAGAAAGCATCATTTGTGTCATACTTGATCCTCCAGTTACGGATTTTAAAACTCCCACAGCTCACAGGTAAATTCTTCTCTAACCACATTTTCTCCTGCTCCAGATGAGGGCAGACTTCGAGCCAAGTCAAATGCACTCTGAACGGGTCCATATCAACTTTGGTCACCCAACCATAGTACTTGGGAAATTGGTCAAAATCACTGTAAAGAGCCCATATCTGACCACGTTCGAACTTACTATATGATCGACATTCTTCGAAGTTATAAAATTCAGAGTTTGGGTATGAAAAAGTACTGGGGGAGGGACAAAATTGCTGAGAGGAATAGGCAGCACTCTGTTGATGCGCTGGGGTTCGTTCAAGAGAATGATCTTTAAGATTACCTCCACTTGTCACCTTTTCTCTCTGAGCACCTTGCTCATGTCCAGTGATATCATCAAATCCACTTGTCTTGTAGACAGGCACGCAAGAATCAAGAGTAACCAATGGAAATGCTATGTCCAGGTTACTAGGAAGTGATGCGGTATCTAGTTCAAGAAATCCACCAGCGACTCCTACCTTCTCGTCTCCCTTTGTTCTAAAAAATGGGATACTGTGTGAGAGTCGTAGTATTTCACTTGGTGGTATAACAAATGATGATTTCTCCTTTACTCTTGCAAAGAGACTAACAAAACCTTTAATCTTTACCAAGGGGCCAACAGCAGCACCAGCTTCCAATGTGAAATCTGACAAGATCTCCACAACTTCATACTCATAGGTTCTATGGTTATCTGCATCTGAGCTCCACTGCATACTCCAACCCTTATATAGAGCCCATACCTCACCCTTCCTAGGATATATTTCATATGAGCTCCTTTTTCTACCTTTCACCCATGACACAATGTGAGAAAACATGAGGGCATCTTGTGACACCACCGTTTTTCCTAAGAAAAAGTTCCCACAAGCCACAGGCAGCTCTTCGTCAGTCCATTTGTCCTCTTCCTCATTCATTGCATCATGCTCCAGCCAAGTGAACTGAACTCTGAAGTTGGTAGAGTCAATACGTCTTATACGAGCATAATATCGTGGCATGCCATCACGATCATCATAAAGTGCCCAGATCTGATCAACTGCAAACATACTAACATCCCTGCACCTATCAAAGTCAAAAAATTCTGGATCTGGATAGGAAAAGTTCCCAGGAGAGCAAGGCTTCTTCTGAGCACTTGTATCATGTGCAACATCTTGCTTTTTTTCTTGGTTGCCTTCATTCCTAGTACTTCCTTTCTCATGGTTGTGTGCTTCGCTAGAGACATGAGGCTCACAACCTTGTCCATCAGCATGGGCAACATTATCATCAGCCACTTTCTTACAACTAGAGTTCGCATTTGAAAACCAATCTAATATGGTTCGCCTCTTTTTGCCAAGTAAATTCTGAATGTTGCTGGCATCAGTGTTTGCCTTCCTCCTAGCTGATCTCCGTGGACTAGGAACATCTGTTGCACCTGGCTCGGCTGATGTATCTATCCTACTACCAGGGTTTTGTCTACCAGCAACATCTGGATTAGCAGGGCACGGTGCCATCTTCCTCCCTGCCGTATCACCAATGTTTGGTGCAGAAGATTTAAGCAGCGTTGAAAATTCAAGTCCCCCTTTTCCCATTGACTCTGTGTGGTTAGCTAACCCCTCACCACCTGCTCTGACACTGCTCTTCATTTGCTCATCATGTTGTGCTCCATTCACCAAGGGCTTCGCATCTCTATTCACTCCAGAAGAGAACTTCATAGGATAGTCTTGTTGTCTGGGAACATCACTCTGTTGTCTAGCACTTTTGGCTGCACTTGATGAGAATACAGAAGGCACATCATGTTCATTTAGCTTAAGTGCAAGGAAATCTTTTTTGCAGTTCTGACAGACGATGCGACGATTCAGTAGGTTGGAGTAGTATTGATATTTAGTTCTACAGTTAATGCATTTTGTCCAGAATGCCTCTTCAGCACTGGGTGGTGGAACTGATGGTCCACATCCTGCCCTAGCCATTGGTTCAGTAGACTTCATTGGTTGTGTAGTCTGCTTTGGCTGAGTAGTCTGCATTGGTTGTGCACCCTGCTTTGGCTGTGTAGCCCGCATTGGTTGTGCACCCTGCTTTGGCTGTGTAGCCCGCATTGGTTGTCTACCCTGCTTTGACTGTGTAGCCAGCGGTGGTTGTGTATGTTTCTTTGGTTGTGTAGCCCGCGCCGGTTGTGCACCCTGCTTTGGTTGCAAAGCCTGCTTTGATGCAATTCGAGATGCAACTCTCCATTTGATGTCATATGCACATCGTTTTGTTCGATCAGACAATGTTGAGTGAGCTTCTGCAACTAATTTGAAAGCAGCTTCCGCACCAGGGAAACTGTTTTTATCAGGGTGAAGTGAAAAGGCAAGCTTGCGGTATTGCCTTTTTATGGTTGCTTCATCCACCATTACCTCCACTTGGAGAACTCCATAGAAGTCCAATAGTCCATTTAGCTCTGCTTCTGCCGCACAATGTACTTCACATACAGTTAACATCTGGGATATGTTCTCAGTTTCTGGAAAAATCCTTTGTGCTTTAAGTGCAATCCTTTTGGCACCTTCAAAGTCTTTGTTTTCCATCTTCTTTAGAGCAATGTCCCTGGCCTTGAGGGCCTCTTCTCTATTGCACTCCATCATACAGCTCACCAAATTGGTTCTAGAAAATCACAGGCCTTAGCCAACTTATACTTCCTTTGAAGCCATTTTCCAAAGTATCTCAGAAGTATATGAACATCATGGATCTTCTCTCTTCTCTCAGATGAAAACAAAGCCTCCGGCTTAAAAAATCCTGCAAATTTGTGAAAAAAAAAGGCAAATATAGCAAACCACAGGCAATAGGTATACTGCAAAACATGCACGCATGAAAATTTAGGGCCGGACCTGACGTGGGGCATGGGGTTTAGCTGACTCCCCCAAAATCTTGTTTTGCAAACAAACTGCTATCAGTACTCAGGTTTAAGGCAAAGAGAAAAGCTTCCAGATCTACAAGAGAAGCTAAAGGTTAACGCAACGAGAAAAGGTGAGATAGGAATGAGGTGGCTCTGCGTACGGCGCTCACCAGCGAGGATGCGGGGGAAGCAGCCGGACTCCGGCGCCGCTGCTCGCGGGATGGAGATCGGCGCCGCCGCTCGCAGGGATGGGTATTGGCGGCTGCTCGGCGCAGGCGGCGGACGAACTGGCGAGGGGAGGAGACGGGAGGCGAGGCCGAGGGTACGGGACGGGGAGATCGACCATAGAGCATAGAGCAAAGCAGCTCAGAGGTTAATGACGCTGGGCTTTTGGCGGCACGGGCTTTCTCCAAATCGGGCTACCTCCCAAAATGGGCTTTGGGGTGGCCCTAAGCCCAAATCAAGCAGCTTTGGGCCCGCTTAGCACTGCTTTTTTCTAAAAAGCTGTAGCTTATTTTGAATTTTGGAATTTGATTTTTTAATTAATTTTAGGTTATTCTTCTTCGACACTTTCATTGCCAACCTTGTTTTCATGATTTCTAAGAAGGCGACTAAAAAACTAACCTAAATTGTTCTTAAAATCACATTTCAAAGTTTTGGCTTTTTTAAAAAAAATAGTGCCAAGCGGAATTCAATTCGAATTGAGAAGCTTGTCAGTTGAACATGCAAACAGGTTGTATTTGGAGAAAGGTAGGGTCCAAGTGTTCTAACAAGTCCTCGACTCACTAGCAAGAGCCGGGTTTCTCTCAACCCAAGTTCTCGTTAAGCAACCACTAGGGTCAAGCTCGGTTTTCAATTTTTTACTCCTTTTCCTTGCGGAGACGAGTTATAACCTTGACAAACTTCCCCGGCACTCAATCAATGGATGCTCATGGTTGATGCCTAGTTGGCTCGGGGGAGAACTTCCAAGAGTAAATAACGCGATGATGAACAATCTCGTGTCAATCTCAAGTGTTGAAGGATGAAACTTGACTCTCACTTGCACTGAATCTCCAAATCTCACAAATCCTCACTCACCTGATGCATTAGATATAAAGAAGTGGGGTGGGAGAGCTCTAGGAAGTTATGAACTAGGGTTCAACTTTGGAGTACAACAAACCCCTCAAAAGAGGTGGAAAGGGACTTAAATATTTGAGCTAGTAGAAAAATAACCGTTAAAGATTCAAACCTCGAAAGTTCCGGAACAAGGGGCTGAAACTTCCCATCAGTCTTCTTTGCCTAGCAAAGAACCTTGACCAAAACTTCAAGTCAGGCTCCTTAGCCAGATCGAGCGTGCTACCCAGAACTTCTAGTCTTTAGACTGGAACTTCCGGTAGCACTTAGCTTACAACAAAGAGCCCTGCTCAGAAGTTTCAATCCCTATACTAAATAACTAAAACTAAAACTTCCAGTACCGAAAGACCTAGAACAAATTAGTCCAGTGCTCGTGTTGTGCACTGTGTCTCTCAACTAAAGATCATAGAATTTTTTGCTTGAGTACTCGAGATGACACAAAGCTATTTGCATGTGTCCCCCTTGATAGTTCAACATGACTAAACTCAATTTCAAAAATAAAATGAATTTAAATCGCCTTTGGTCCGCTTACCACCGTTTCTTTCATTTTTAAGGGTTGCCATGCTTTATTGATTTCTCTAACAGAACTAATGCCTGCTCATACACTTGTTAAACACATTACTCCCTTAATCGTTTTGTTATCTATTTATGGGGCCTAGATATACTTTCATCCTCTACCACCTCCCTGAAAAAATAGAAGAAAACCAAGTTGGTTAGCGAAAAAGCTGGTTGAATCCCTTGCTTTATGCTCAACCATACTACTAGCCTGTTCCTAGATTTATGGGCTTGCATAGGCCCATTGCAATGCATCGACATGCTACTAGTGTCTTAAAAGAAAAATAAAGTCATTCCAAGAAAAGAAAATACAATGAATGTTTTTAGATGAACATGTAAAACTTGTAACTAACCATGCCCTCACCACGGACAATCTGATTTTGTGCACTTCATGTCATAGGTGATCTTGCTGGAAATCTGTACCCTAAACTCCTGCTATTGCAGGAATGCCCATCTCTTTACTGCATCTTGTGGACGATCGTTATCATGAAATATTTATTTGACATGAGACAAATGTTAATATGGGACATCATGACCATCATTCACCGCTAGACAATCCATTGCAATGTTTCTCCATTGCTTCAGGACATCATGTTCCATGTTTCATATTCCATTGTGTTGTTTGTTCAACGCCTTCAACAAACTCTAGGTGCTAATCATTGTCCCACTCCAATATGTTTCCACGGTCTCTTTATTATCTTCCACCTGTATGATGAATGTTTGTACCCAAAAAAAAATAATCGTCATCTGAAACATACGGGCCCAGAAAATTTACAGAAAAAATTCTTGTCCAAATATATTCAATATTGGACTCATTTTGTCACATATTTCAAATAAAAATTAATAGTCCAAACAGAATATAAATTTGGTATATGATTAAAGAGGTACGATACACGATTTTACGGTGTTTTTTTTACGTGCAGCAGGCCGGCGGAAGGGATAAAGGCGTGACCAACTGTTTGCCAAATCGTAGGGTAACCGCGCGGTTACCGTCTAAACCGTGAGGCAGATGGTTTAGTTTAAATAAATTTTATCTGAATTTAAATTTTTTTTAAAAATAAAAAATCTAAAAAATTCTAGTAAATAGTACTTAAATCATGGATCACTACGATGAGGAAAGTTTGTGAAAATAATAAGATTTACTTTATATTTTGGAGCTCCATCGAAATTAAAAAAAGATGGATTATGATATAATTTCTATTTTATTTAAGTGTAAAAATGATAGCAAGGGTTATGCAAAAAAATTATGCAACATTATATTGTTTTTCTAGAGATATCCATAATTTTTTTCCTGAATTTTCTATAATTTTTTAGAATTTTTACTATGTTTTATAATTTTTCCGTAATTTTTCTTTTTAGTTTCAACGTACCATGGTTATCGTGACTTACCGTGCGGTTACCGCGCGATAGTTACCGCGTGATATCGCGCGGTAATCACGACCTTACTGCGGTAACTGCGGCTAAACCGTGAGATTTAAAAATTTTGAATTTAAATTTTTGAAGATAAATTTCGTGTAGTTTTGGGCGGTTACCGCGGTAACCGCCGTATCGCTAGCCCACGGTAACCCATCCCCGAAGATAAGGCAAACACTGGTGCCGCGTGAGCGCTGACTTACACGGGATTTTCAGAGGGATCAGGTTGTGCAGCTGCCATCCGCCTTCGCCTATATAAAGAGTAGACCCCCGGGGTGCAGGCTGTTCGACGAGACCTGGAGAAAAAAAGGCTAGAGGCTGCGGAGAAGAAAAAAGCTCTAGCAAGCCTATAGCTCCTACACATCCAATCCATCTTTCTAATCGCCCGTAACTTACAAACCAAACCGAAGGAAACTACCGTCGGCAACACGAGCGCAAATTGTTGCAAGTCAAGATGTTTGTGATGGATGGTGAGTATGATAAATTAATCCTTTGATCTAAGAGTATGAGTAAATTTAGGTATGTCTAAACGCTGTGCATGACTAGTCTGGTAACCAAACTGCTGACATGTCATGGAAACTAAAACATATTTTTGCCCTATGCACACACGTGTGGGGGTGATTCCCAATCTCGAGAAATAAATATCGTCCGTATAGCAAAGAAAATAATGCTATCCACCAGGCTAAGCATGCGGATTCAAATTTATTAGCATCTTGGACGGATGTCAACATATCAAAAACGGCTTAATTATTGATCATTGATGTTACGTCTACAGCCGACGAAGCTAGACGGAACTATGACCGTGTGCCGACAAGGCCAGTCTCTATTATATTAACACATCCAAATAGACAGAAATGAATATGCGTTGCTAAGCACCGACGAGGCAAAAGCAACTAAATATTCGTACCTGAGGAAGGCGGGTATAATGACTGGACACCGACAAGGCAAAAGTCATCCACTTTATCATGACACCTGTTCCATATACTGACGACAATATACTCAAAATCCGCACCAACCCCAACCTTGGCGAGTAAACTAATGTTGAAGATGACGACCAAAAACATGGCTTAAGCGGAGGTGTTCCGTAGGCTCATCCTACGGATATAATTAATCGACCACCTCATCATCAGGCGACGGGAATCAACGGACTACATAATTTCCAGTGAAGATACCTTTTCGTTAAGTTAGTATACTCATGAAGGCAAAAGGCGAACTCCTGCGGGAGCCTATTCTGTATTTTGTAATCATTCATCTAAAATTAATAAAATACAAGGTTTCCCATATTTATATGTGTTCGTTATTTTGTTTTCTCAAACACCACCTGCCTAGCATGGATGCTCGTCCTAATTTGAGTTGTCTACCCGGTCATTAACGACTTATGCACCGACCTATTGAGGAAGCACATCCCGAGCAGGTAAAAGCTCTTGCTGCATTTCTTGGACATCCTCTTGTACTATGTACTATTTAGCACTAGACTCGCCTATAGTTGGACTAGCATTCTCTTTTGTACAAGCAACCCAAGGCTAAACCCTTTTGATAGCCATGTTCTAACAAACTTCTTGCAATACTGGTAGGCTGTGATCTCCAATAAATCCCACTTTCATCCTATCACACACCTCCTAGGGTACACAATCTTCATGACAAATTATTGTTCCGCAAGATTAACATCAAAGAAATGATGCAACCACATGGGCACATCATAGAATCTCCCTAACTCGGGTGAACACAAACTAGCATTGATGTAATGGAAGTTGGTCAGATCAATTCTATTGTCACAATATTGCACAAAACCTTCACCATAAAAACGATGAACATGACATCACCCGATATGCCTGGTCTAACATCACGAAAATCTTTATTATGTTTTTGAGGAACTAACATCAAGAAAATTAACTATATATGTAACACCCTAGGAGCCACAACAAGCCTGAGATGCCACTAAAACCGTACAACCATGCCAAACAATAAAATTTTGGTAGCATGTGCATTTAGAAAAAAACATCGCGGAAGCATCAATATATAGATTTTATATTATGAACCAACAATGCACTAACATATAAAAACAATCTAGTAAAAGCTAGATAAACCAAGATCAACATCACTAGAGTTTAATTAATCATAGCAGGATAAGACTCATCTATTTTTATCACCACATCATAATATTTATATGTTAAGTGATTTCATGACGTGTAGAAGTGCAACTATTCCCATCCCACAAGCGAGCATGTCACAACAAGCACCTAAAAAGACCGTAGGGGTGTCAGAATAAATCTCAGCAAGCGAACTACATTAACAAGTTATTTAAAGCACATGTTTATTAAGCATCCATTTAATATCTTGACAGAATTAAGAGGTACTAACATATACTAAAAACAACTTCTACATATAAAAGTAAAAAAGCGATTAGGGTAAATTCGACTATTCTTGGTAAGGTATGTATAGATAACTTTCTATCTCATATGTCATAAAAAGGATTAGTAAAACTAAGACTAAAGTTTAAATATCAAAGGGTGTAGCACAAGAGTCTTCACCTTAGGATACCAAAAGCAACAACACATTCAATTAGAGTATAAAGCCACACCACAAAGGCGTACCACATACAATATCCGGTCATCCATAATTAATAGAACTACTTGTTCATCTACATGTCATCCATTGTAATCAAATTGATTAAAAAGAAAACTTTTGAATGAATAAACATCCACATAGATAGAAAACAAATGCTTCTGATGAATCCGTAAGAATGAACATGCCATGTTCTTCCTCTAACCTTCATATAGAAAGCAATACAAATGCTTCTGATGAATGCATATGAATGCACATGCCATGCTCTTCCTCACCGTACCCCTTCTTAGAAATGTACAGTGTTGTACCGGTACAGTCGTGAATGCTGCGTGGCATAACTTCAAGAGCACTCCGGAATAGTCATATGACTTTCTTACCGACCTGGCTCAAATGCATTACAATGAAATGCTATGCACATGATAGTCTTGAAATAATAATGCATGATCCCCAAAATTCAGCGTACATCAACATAAAAGCATTCCTCAAGATAACCATATATTTGATTCTTCATGGCAAAATACTTAATTAAAGACCTTTACATTACCATATAGCATGGGCAATACATATTTCACAATGATCAAAGACTATCCCAATTTACAACCATGCACGAAGAATGTTTCCTCCATGCAAAACATTAGGATAGACAAGTATGCTACTGCTAGGTCATCATTCATCCCATTCAGTTTAGACAGGCTCAGGACAAATAACAAGATTAAAACATAAACCTAAACATTTATTCAACAATTCCATTCTACTTATATTCAGCATGCTGTAGAAGAAGTGCTCCACTATTCACATGTCCGGTTTTATTAGCTCTTATATGGCTATCATTATTTTCCCATCCATTCTAGCCGTTAAAAGATAGTAGGTATTGAGATGCTACTAAGGACTAACCCAACCAATAAGCAATATGACCACTACTTTAAAACTCTATCATTTGAAACCATTATGGATAAAGTGATATTCATGACTATAAATAGAGTAGGTTATATATTGACTTAAACATATATTTTATATATACAATATGTCAACACATGATTTCTAAATTTCTAAAAGAAGGTTATATACAACACGTAAACATTGCATTTATATAAAACACATTATGCATAAACCTTCACACTTACGACAACATATTACAATCTGCATATTCACACATTCCAATGGAATAAACAAAATATGATTAATCATCTAAATTACGGAGTATGATGTTGCATTATTAATAGTGGAGGGAATAAAAATAACATGTTAAAGTTATAGCTCAACAACTACGTTCACTTGCCTCCTACAAAGAAGAGACGGCGTTAAGGACGGTTCGAAGCACCACCACCTATTCATAAGTAAAATCTCAGTACACACACTCAAGCATGCATATAACACATACCTATGGTCCCAACCCAACAGCACACGAAACCAAGGAATGTCGCTATCGACTAAAAGCAGCACTACCGCTTCACTTTCTTTTATCTTTTAATTTATGAAAGCTATGACTTGAAATAAATATATTTTAGAGAACTACAAAACAAGTCCTACAACTTTCATGCAGAAACCACAATTTTATCCTGCCTTTTAGATGGCCTAATTCGTACATGAAAACATGCTTTAGAACTTGTCCAGAAATTCAGACAGCGCATACTAAAACTACTATATTTGGAGTTTTACTAATACTAATTCATAAATAACAGAACTTTACCAGCAGCTAGGCATTGGCGATATCTACAACTTTCTAGTTATACATTTTCGTAGGAAAAAAATGTTTAGATCACCTGATCATCGAAAAACGGAACACTATAAATCTGCCCACGGGCAAAACTACCAATCCGAATCACAACACCAAAACAAACCTTCTTTGACTACGAATTAAACCATTAAAACACCGTAAAACAACTGCTACAACAAGGGACATAAGCCTCACCTAGGGTTTCCTTGGAGAACATGCGAGGAGACATCAGAGAAATGCCGATCTAACCCCCTCCCCCTCTTCCTACACCTCTCTTCCTCCTTATTCTGTTTTTTCACATTTCTTGTTGATCCAAGCTTTGGTGGAGGAGGATCTTGGGAGGGGAAAACCCAAGGAGAGGGGAGGGACGACATGGAGAAGAGATCATGTATAGGGGGAGTGGGGAGGTCAAACAGGAGGGAGTGGTGGCGGCTAGGTTTAGGCAGAGGTCACGTGAGAGACAAAAAGAAAGAGGTGGGCTGGGACGGGCTTAGGGAAAGGCCAAGAATGTATGAGCCCACATTTGATTGGCCCTCGCCCATACACTCTAAAAACAAAAAGGGATTAATTTTACATAAAAAAACCATTGCATTATATTTTTTTCCTATGGGCTATAAGAAAACCAGAGGCAACATCGATTACAACCCCTACTAATTTTCAGGGTGTTACAATATAACCACTTAACTTTAAATTGAAATATACAGTCTGCAAGCCCTATCTTTGACTGTATAAAACCTAAATAACTCATAACATACAGTTTGTGGCTTTTCGTATTTTCTAATGTAACTATTTATCCTAATATTTCATTACTTTGCTAATGCAGGCTAACTCTACACCACCCAAGACAATGCTGATCTAATCTTATAATCCCCATATGTTGTTGTCGGATATATAGTTTAACATTGGTGAAAGATTAATTTGACAAGGAAAATATATTGCTTGTGCATACAAAGTTGTAGGATACATTTTTCATCTTCCATTACCTTAGAAAGAATATTTTTTTAAGACCGAAGATTGTAACAATAGATGGACATATGGTCATAAGCAAAGTTGCTTGTCCATCAAAATTGAGAGTCGAGACGTGTTTAGTACGTGGAGCGAATCCTGGCGGGCATAGATGAGATCAAGCGATGGTTAGGGGCATGCAAATAATTTAGGAGACAATTAATTAGCTATCTCCTAGGAATCCCATTAAAAAGGGTTTGCGGAAGGTGAAGCATTTGTGATGTCATTAGTCATCTCTCGGTAACTCAGCTTGCAGTGTGGAACTTGGGAGCCTGGTAGAAAAGAAATCAAAGGCATCTAACTACCATTCAACGCCTAGATTTATTTGAGATGACGTGACACAATATGGGATAAGAGATTACAATTAATTTGGTTAGTGAGGATCAACTATTTAGGTTACAGGATAACTATAATTTATTTATATAAACAATGCATATTATTACATTAAAAAAATGTACCATCGCCACTGGCTGCCCATCACCACATGCTATAAGCCGTTGCCCACCATCTATTATCATCGTCAACAGCCACCCCTCTCAATAGATGCTTGTGAAGAAGCACTCAACCCTCCCAAGGCCGACAAGCTATAAGTGACCCTTTCTACCACTATATTATTCTTCTTGGTGGCAAATATGATAACTAATCAATATAAATAGGGTTATTAATTTTCATTAGTCGTTATTGGTTCGCTAGGTCTTGTTGGCCACCCATTGTAAGACATAAGGCTCCATACGAAGGCCCGTTCAGAAGTGGGGTTTGCCTAATTAATCCGTCATTTATTATGAGCACACTTCCCAAACTGCTAAACGATATGTTTTATAAAAAGCTTTTTATAGGGAAGTTTTTTAAAAAAATCAAATAAGTGTATTTTAAAATTTATAATAGTTAATGCTTAATTAATTATACGTAAATAGTTTGTCTTATTTCTCATGCTAGGATAACCTTAATGGTTCGTCTTATTTCTCTTGCTAAAATAATCTCATTTCGTTCAGCACTTCTGAACTGGGGGCATAGTGCTTGGAATCACGATTCCCCGGAACGGACAATATTATCTACGATTTTCCACTAAAATGCTTACTATTATTTCGAAAAAATTTCCCCGCAGCCTGGTTTGTTTTCTTCCTCCCCTCTGCCGTGCGCAGTCCTGTATGTAGCGCACGTCCACTGCATAAGTAACGAAGCGGAGGGAGAATCCACGACCCGCTGCGTCACCCTCAGGCCTCAGTTCCCGGAACGGCAACGTTCAACCTCTCCAGCGGCAACTCCAATTCACCAAACCCCCATCATCCTACCGTCCCCACTTCACCAACCGACGCCACTCTCTACTCCAGACTCCAGTCAGTATTCACACACCCACCTACCCGACCTCCCACCTGCGCCCGCCACCCACAGGCCAGAGCCAGACCAACCCCTGCCGCTCCCCCGCCCCGCCGCGGCCACTGCTGCCGATCGCCCCGCATCCGCATCGCCATCGGAGGAGGAGGGCGAGGAGATGACGCTCCTGTGCGTGCCGCTGGTGGCGCGCACGGTGGAGGCGATGCAGGCCGACGCAGCGGCGGCCGCGGCCGCCGGCGCCGACCTCGTCGAGATCCGGCTCGACTTCATCGAGGGGTTCCGCCCGCGGGAGCACCTCCCGCGCCTGCTCCGCGGCTGCCCTCTCCCCGCCCTCGTCACCTACCGGTGAGATACCCCTCTCGCCCTCTCGCCCTACGCTACCCCACCCGTCACTCGTGCCCTCTCAGGCAGGCTCCGGCTGGACTGGTTCGGTACAGGATTCTGCGTCCATTTCCGTATATCCGCAGCGCGTGCGCACCTGCTTTTGCGTGATCCCGTTTGTGTGTTCTCGTGCGCTTGCAATGTTCGGGCTTTTCAGCTTGATTCCTGCTTTTTTTTTCGGTGGCGTTGCTTTTGTGTCGTTTTGGGATGGATTTTGGGTCAACATCTAGTCATAGCCAATTGCACATCGTGTTCTCCGTTAGAATTAGCTTGTTTTTGACGCCGTCAGGCCGCCGGATCAAAACGGGATGGTGGGATAAATACATACAGATAAGTCCAGGGAAGATGTGAAAATGGCATAAATGCCCCTCGGCAGGTGGATATTTGCAATTTGGCGCCGTTGATCCTTAATATTTGGAAGTAAATTCTCCTGGATGTTTACTCTCAGTTGATTGTCATCAGGTAGTAGGGGACATACGGTGCATGGAGGAGGGGGGAAGACTTAGAGGGATAGATCTACTGATTATTCATTGCTTGATTAAATCTCACCTACCCAGCCCGCCTTGTGCCTATATAGAGGATGAGCTGACTTCTATACAAACTCCATCCCTAACTCCATCTCAGCGCAAATGACACACATAACCACTACTCCATTGGGCACAGCATGAGCTGTGGTAATGGCCATGGTGGAAGCCTATAAGATGCCTTACTGTTGATCGGTGGTTGTTCTGAGGAGCAAACCTGCAGGCTGCTGCGCAAGCACCACGGCAGGCATGATTGCAGCCATGACAGCACCTTGGCCAGATTTGCACTTTTGCAGCGTAATTTTAATTTTCAACTTCATAAATAGAAATGCCATGTTCTCTGTGAATACTAGCATACCATTTGTCAGATTTTCTTTTTTTTTTGGTCTTAACATATAATGAATTTGAAGTTGAAATCTGTACATTAGCAGTCACATCTGATTTTTAAAAATAAATTTTCATGTTAATTTAATACACAAACTAATGGCAGTTGAATGAGTATATCCGCGTTGCATATGTTGCTTAGAACATGAAATATTTCTTGCTCCAAGCAGAGTCCATGTACGCACATGCTATCCATAGCATAACCATGGTTTGAAACCTAAAACCATGTTAAGGCTAGATATAAGAGCAAGGCTAATAATTTAGCCAGCCGAAGGCTGTAAGCCAATGCCATGTCACTTACAGCCAACTATTCAGCCTGCTAGTATTATGGGTTAGCTATTTAACTAGTTGTAGTGGAGATGATAAGTATTTAATGTTCCCATGAGCATACAATCTGTTGTGGCCTACATCTCTGTGGCCATACATATGCGCCCATTCATCTAGAAAAAAATGATATGTTCATCCATACCATTACCAGGCAATATATTATCAGATGAACCAGTAGTAGGTACTAAAATAAAAAAACAATACGAGATAAATGATAAATCTCAAGCAACAATCCACTAATGATACGGTGGCATAGCATCATGACATGACACTTAAATATCACAGTCTTGTAGAAAAGCAATAATTTTAACCGATACTAAACTTCACCGGCACACAGGCCATTATTTATTCATCTAGACGATGGTGATAGAAGCATAAAGCCATAGTTGGTAACTCGACTTCAGTAGAGTGGAGCAGCCAGCCCATTTGCATCAAAAGTCATGACACTGCACATATAATAGTGCAAAAATTAGAACATATGGGTCCTGAAAAGATACATGTAAGACATCATGTTAATTCTCACTGTGAAGGGAAAAATAACAAAAATATAGAGATTTCAGAGTTCTATACCATGACTAGTTACGACGGCTATTTCCAAACCTACACCAAATGTGCTCAACTAGATCATTTTTAAGCTGGGTATGCTGTGGATGAGCATGGATAGCAGCTTTTCTACGCATCACATCAGCAAAGCATGGATTACCGCTAGTGTTCACTTCAGGAGGTAGAGCAAAGGATGCCCCTGGATTCTCATTCAAGTCAATATGAATAGTAGCATCATCTCTCTCATCTTCCACTATCATATTGTGGAGAATCACACAAGCTAGCATGATCCTTCCAACACTCTTTCTCTTCCATAGACGTGCAGGCCAACGAACAATGGAAAAACGGGACTGCAATACCCCAAAAGCACGCTCCACATCTTTCCTTGCCCCTTCTTGATGCTCAGCAAACAACTTATGCTTCTCTGTTTGAGGAAGTGTTATAGTCTTCATGAAGGCTGCCCATTCTGGGTATATACCATCAGCAAGGTAATAACCAGTGCTATACTCATTACCATTGACTGAAAACTGAACTTGAGGGGCTTCTCCTTTTAAGGCATCAAAAAAAAGTGGGGACTGGTTGAGCACATTAAGGTCATTGTTTGACCCAGCAACTCCAAAGAAAGCAAGCCAAATATGAAGGTCCTGGGAAGCAACAGCTTCTAGGATTATAGTTGGAACTCCATAATCACCACGGGTGAATTGCCCCCTCCATGCTAAAGGACACTTCTCCCAACGCCAATGCATGCAATCTATGCTACCTAGCATTCCAGGGAAACCACGAGACTCGTTAACCTGGAGTATACACTCAACATCCTCACATGTGGGGCGTCGCAAGTACTCCCCACCAAACACCTCAATCACCCCTCGTGCAAACTTGTCCAAGCACTCTAATGCAGTGCACTTTCCAATCTTCAAGTACTCATCAAGAGCATCTGCAGGAGTGCCATAAGCCAGCATGCGCATGGCTGCTGTACACTTCTGCAGTGGTGACAGCCCTATTCGACCAGCACAATCTGCCCTATAAGTAAAATAGGGAGACCACTGACCAAGGGCATCCACAATGCGTAGGAATAGACGCCTATTCATACGGAATCTAGTACGGAACATACTCTCGGGGTAGAGTGGTTCTGCAGCGAAGTAGTCCTCTACAAGACGCTCATGAGCACCTCCATGATCCCTCCGGATGCTCTTTCTAGGACCATATTGTCGCTGAGAAACCCCAGCCGAGAAGGCAGCCTTGATCTTCATTGCGAGCGTCCTAGCAAAGGAGTCGAGGACGCTCTGCTCGGCAAAATGCTTTTCAATGATTTTGGAAGGGGCTAGTTCATCAGAATCATCTGAGTACGAATATGAGTCAGACATGGTTTGGGCTGAGTAGGAAGATGAGAGAGCACGAATAGGATTATATAGAGTGTTCTGATCTGCATTGTAGTTCGGCACTGCATTGTAATTAGGTGCAATTTAATTGTAGTTGTGGACTATTGCCTGCATTGTAATTAGGTGCAATTTAATTGTAGTTGTGGACTATTGCCTGCATTGTAATTAGGTCCTAATTCAATAATCCACATTTTCAGCACAGTAAATCATTCAGTAAAAATATTGCATTTCAGCAACAAAATGTATTTCAGTAACTAAAAAACTAAGTTTTAGGAGGATTGTACCTTAGTCATTTTTTAAAATAAGCTCTCCCTCAGGCACCTCAATGCCAACACATGCTCAGCTTTCACATCTTCAGTCATTCCAGTTGTGTTTTGCATCAATAATGATCTATATGTTTCTAGCATAACTGCCTCCTTGTGCTCTTTTGCTGCAAGGTGAGCAAGCCTCTGAGATTCAAGCTTCTCACTGGACACACGCCTTTGTGTTTCTAACATCTCTGCACGCCCTTCATTTGCTGCTTTTTGAGCATCTAAAAAGCTATGAAGCTCATCTTCAATATCTATTATACACGCCTGGTCCTTTTTCTTTCTCTTTAGTTGCTCTTTAGCTTTCTTGCCCCCTATTGGTCGTTCATCTCTAGCATCATCTAGAGAGAACTGCTGCCCCACATCCTCATCAACACTAAACTTTCTCTTGTCTGGCTCTAGATCTTCAAGGCGTTCCAAATAGGCTTCCCATTTTGGTTCCTTCGAAAGAACATCCCAACAGTGTCTATACATAAATGGACCATCTTTTTTGTGATCTTCTTCGTAACTTTTAAGTGCCTTCTCCATTACATCGGCATCAGATTCACCACTTGCCCACATAGCATTAGCCTCCTTCCAATTACCACAAAACCAAGCAACTCTCTTCTTAATTCTACCAAAATGATCCTTCATTTGCTTGGCTGATCTGACTCGATTTTTTGGGGTGGTGCTGTTAAAGACATCAGCAACACCATTCCAGTACTGCTCATTCTTCTTAAAATTGGATTGGATGGGATCATTTGAATTATTCACCCAAGCACTAACCTACAATATTTTCAATAGATGTCAATTGATGTGCTAGCAATGTAACGCATGAAGCCTATTAATTAACAAAAAAAGGTACTTACCAATCTAAGATCCTCCTCTTTTGTCCATGTCAAGCGTTTTTCAGTCCTATTGAAATCGACGTCATTGTTGTCACTGTCAATATGGATTGCCTGTGGTGCAGTCCCATTGCTTGCAGCTTGTGGTGCACTCTTCAAAATATTAAGGAAACCACCAGGAGGGTGAGAATCTAATCCCCTGTCCAAAAAACATGAATACTGAATTCTTGTGTAATTAGATAAGAAACATCACAAATATTGCTAGAAAAAGTATCTACACCCTTTTTATTGGAGAAGTCTCTCACATGCAAGAAGCCATGCTCGGTTGTTGTACGGCGCCGAGCCAGCATGGTGCAGATGAAGGAGGCAAGGACTGCGGTGGGCGAGGCGGGCACCAGATGCCGGGTCCAAACAAGGAAGGGATGGATGGCGGTGGAACTGGTTGAGTACCTGGGGTGCGAACAGGCTGGGCCACCGGCGGGGGAATCTCCATAGGTGCCGGCACAGAGGTTCTCTTCAATTTCTGACTCATCTCGCAGATGAACAGGCGGCGGCGGCGGCCGGCAGGTGTGGCGTCTAGGGTTTGGGAGAGGTGTCGATTAGGGAGGAATTGAGGCTTAAATCCTTCGATTTGGCGCGGAAACAACCAATCTGGCGCGCGAGGAAGCAATTTGGCGAGAAAGCATGCCGATTTGGCGGGCGGAGCACGAGATCGGGGAGGAAAGCGACGGGAGAACGAAGCGCCGGCTTCTCGCTCATATGC
Source organism: Oryza meyeriana var. granulata (assembly GCA_003991445.1). Lineage (NCBI taxonomy): Eukaryota > Viridiplantae > Streptophyta > Magnoliopsida > Poales > Poaceae > Oryza > Oryza meyeriana. The sequence continues at coordinate 558,630 of RYFJ01000976.1, forward strand.
GGGCTGGGAGAGTAAATTTTTTCTCGTACCTTGCGCTCCAGTCGGGCGAGATGGGAAGCGCCCGCTCCGTAGTCTCTCTCCAACGTGGCCCTTTTTTCTGTTGACGTGGACTTCTCCCAGCCGGCTAATACACATTACTATACTTGCTCTAACCAAGTTGTGTGCAACGGAGACATTTATTCTGTCCTGAAGAGAACATTTAATGCAATTAATTTTTGACTAGCTATTAAAGTCTCAATACTACATAAAATAAACAGAAACAACATAAAAACTCTAAAAAGCTATCCAATGTTTTGATTAAATGAGTACTTGTATTGTATCATGTGCCCTCCACAGTTTTTTTATTCAACTCATGAATTGATATATTTTCTTTTGAAAAGGTAATTTGATAGAGTTGGATGATTCAATGAGTGATTGTTCCCTGGGAGTATATTGCAAAAGAGGTATGCTAACAGGTTTAACTGGTTAACTGGCCCATTTGTACGGTAATTTATGTAGTTATTGCATAAATTACTGGACAAATTTTGGCAGTGAACAAGTTTGTGGCACAAAAAACATCCAATGAACTTTTCCTTAGGTTTTGGTCTGTTTTGCTGATTTGTGATGACACATTCTGATATAACATGTCGTTATGAACTGATGATATAAATTAGTCCTTTCTTCTACTCACTGATTTAGAATTACATGATTGACTCCTATTATTCATGTCGTGACTTCCCTTGTGATCATTCTTCCTGGCAGGTTCCGTTTTTGACTAACGATAACTTTTGAGGCCTACATAAATAGAAAAGATGCAAGCATTGTTTTGTTCTGATACTATATAAACATCATGTATAGATTCAAAATTTAAATTGAAAATTGATTACAATGCCTAGTACAAGGCTGATTCCTGTATATGCATTACACGGTAAGGTGATTGAATGAATACCAGCTACTGAGTTTTAGAACCTTGAAAATGACTGCCTAGCATGCTATGATAATCCAATTCTTTTTCCCATATTGTTCCTTTGTGTATTATCCTAGTTTCCATACATTGTAAATGCAATACTATAATGCTAAACTTGTGGAGAATTTAATACTAGCGCAATATAGTGTGCACCAACTGAGTTCATTAGTGGTCCACTTTTAGATGTCTTTTTGCAGACGCATTATTTTATTCATAGTAAGTGGGTTAATTTGACATGATTAGGACTTTATCCCCTTAATATTTATTGAATTGTTACTATATAAAAAAGTTCCTTTGGACCACATTTGTGACTTGCCAATTGAAGTGTTACACCAACTATATGGAAGCATCATTTCGCACGGAAGTGTAGCAAGCTTGATGATAACATTCCGTCAGATTAGGGGCACAAAGGGGGATGATCAGCCTGCTGGGTCTCCCCAAAAAGTATAGGGCCAAACGAGCTAACCAAGGACATAACCTAGCTGAGCAATCCAAAATACTTGGTTCAAGTATGACCATAATGTAAGAAAAGAGTTCATCTTTGAACCTAAAAGCTCATTTATCTGTTCATTCAACTCTGACTGAGATGTGGCACAATCATTTTTTATTTTCGCAAAAGTTGGCTTTTGGTTCAACTGATTGGGAGGGTCTGTGGCTATCATTAGCTTTCTACACTTCTAGAAATGGATATTATGCTGGGATCTGTAAAAAAAGGTCTACGTAAACAGAATGACCATTTGACTTATTTGCTTCTCCCTTATATTTATCTTTTCAATTTGTGTGCTTTAGTTGATTCATTTTGCAGCTGTTCCAATGCAAGTACTTTGTTTATATTCACAATGTTGCAACCCACTTTGTAGTAGTTGGTCATATTTGCCTAACTTATGTATATCAACACATACCATAATGCTGTGCATAAATGATGTTTGTATCTGCTTGTTTCTTTTGCAGACCCAATTGGGAAGGAGGCCAGTATGACGGTGATGATGCCACAAGATTTGAAGCCATCCGTTTAGCAATGGAGCTAGGTGTAGACTATGTTGATATTGAATTGAAGGTTTGTTTCCATAAACTTATTAAACTGTTGTGCCGTTCCCAATTGGTATGTAATAATGTAAGCATCCTCAACAATTCAAATTAATTAGTTCCCGCCATTTGTGAAAGTGCATGATATGCTGTCTAAAAGCTTCTGAAAATACATGTAATGTTAATATGTTATACACACACAAGAAATTTCATGGTTAAATCATGCCTCTACTTCATTTTTTTTGTTTTTTTTTTGTAAATTCATGTGCTGGACATTGTACAATATACGTCTGCATTCCCCATAGTTTTCTTTCTCCACAATATGAATGATCTGAGCATGAAGTTTAGTGTCTAGCTGTCATTTGGCCATCACGTTAACAAGGATCACGAAAAAATAACTCCAGATGGGGAAATTTAATTTAAAAATGTCCTACTATAAACGATAATGAATGCTCAATTTGTGGTTGGTGTCCTGTGATTTCCTTTAAGCTGCTCTGGAATGAAATTGCAAAACAAATATTTTTTGTATTTATTAAATAAAATTAAAGTTACACAATACATGTTTTCAAGTTGTTTTAAGAAACGCTCAAAAAGATTTGTGCATTTTTGTATTAACTAAGGAGAGCAAACAAACAAATAAAACATCTCACAACAGAAAAAGGAACATCTAACTGTCCGAGACAGAAAGACTGACCCAGAAAATGAAAATAATACATGGTATCTCTAACTAATAATCTTGGAGGACAGATGTTTTCCAGTTGTTATTCTATCATGTCTTATCTCAAATGCTCTAGAACACAATACAAGAGCTGTTTATAACTGGATTAAGACAAAAGCAGTTAGACAAACACTCTAAAATAATTTACTTTTCCTCAATTATCAAGCCATGTACCTCATTTATTTAAGTTCACAATTGGGAGAACATGCCCTAAGCCCCTAAACATTCATATCTTCATTTACCATTTGGTATTGCGTAGGTAATGACGTGCATACTATTGTAACCACTTTTTTTTCCTTGTAGGTTGCTGAAAATTTTATCAGCTTTATTTCTGGCAGTAAGCCAGAGAAGTGTAAACTTATTGTCTCGTCACACAATTATGAAAGCACTCCATCCTGCGAGGAGCTTGCAGATCTTGTGGCTAGAATACAAGCAGTTGGAGCCGACATAGTGAAAATCGCAACAACTGCTAGTGACATTGTTGATGTGTCACGGATGTTCCAAGTGATGGTGCACTGCCAAGTAAGTGTCATTTTATAAAATCCAAGATACACTCACTTTTCTACCTGGAAACTTGCGTCACCTATCTTGTATAATCATCGTGTACATCTTGCTACTAGTACTGCATTCCCTTTAGATTCATGCTGTTTTTGAATTATTGCACACAACAATCGCTCTGTCTAATGATTGTAAGCATTCCTCAAACTCGGTATGCAAGGCTTCCTATGGTTTGGAAGTTAAATTTATTTTTTATGAAAACATTAGGACTTGCAATTTAAGTTTAGCATGTTGGCTTTTAGGAAATTGCATTTCACATATTGTACTTCAGTTAAGCTTCTATATGAGAATTACACCAATCTAACCTATAGTATTAAAAAATAATTCAGTACCTTCTGTTCTCCTGTACTTTCCATATTCAAATCTCCCTATTTCCCAGTGAAAGAAAATAATATCATCAAATTTTAGCAGCAAATCATTACTTACTAAGAAAATAATATCATCAAATTTTAACAGCAAATCATTACTTACTGTTGTGATAAAATTGGTAGCTTTCGGAGGATGTGAATCGTGAGAAAATTGGTTGCTTGCAGAGAGTATGCGAATTGAAGTATTAGACCAGTTTAGCCTTATTAAACCTTTATGTATTTGAGAGATTCTTAAGAAGAAAACTAAGCTCATGGCAAGGCTGTGCTCGTTTGTTAGCTTATTCTTTTTTGTTGTATTTCATCATGTTTGGTGTTATTTATCAGGAGGTACACAACAGTATGGATAATGTTGTAGTATGTCTGAATTGTACTTTTATGCTCTTTTTTCCCCCTAATTTGTACAATGTTTTATTAACTTCCATTTGACTGACCCATAGAAATGACAGGTGCCTATCATTGGACTAGTGATGAGCGAAAAAGGTTTAATGTCAAGGGTGTTATCCCCCAAGTTTGGGGGATATCTAACCTTTGGAACTCTTGATGCTGCAAAGGTATCAGCACCTGGGCAGCCAACTGTTGAAGAACTGTTGGACATTTATAATATAAGGCGTATAGGACCTGATACAAAGGTTCTCGGTCTTATAGCCAACCCAGTAAAACAGAGCAAGAGCCCAGTTTTGCAGAATAAATGTCTTCAATCTGTTGGATACAATGCTGTTTATCTTCCACTTTTGGCAGATGACCTTGCTAGATTTCTCAGCACATATTCGTCTCCAGATTTTTCAGGATTCAGGTACCAATTTCAGAAGATAGAAAGATTTACATAGCTATTCTGTTGGATTGCTTGGAATTGAAAGATTTGGATAGATTTTTCTTGAGTTGGATAAATCATACACGAGGGATCCTCCAATTCTGATTTCTTCTTTAGACCTTTTAACTTATTCATACAAACCTCACCTAATGGTTACTTGGGAAAACCTAGCTATCTATATTTTTCCTGACAGTTCTTTAGTCACAAAGGGGTGTAATTGGCTAGTAGATTCACCTTATTGCAGACAGCCCACAGATTTCATATCCTCGAAATCACAGTGAAAAATTTACACAAATAACCCACCCAACCCACAATTAGTAGGAACTAGGAACTGAGCTCTGGTCTTCAGCCAAAGAGATAAAGGCACAACACTGTTGGGATATGCAATATTTGAACCCTCTGTCTAGGTTTGTTACTGTGATTCTTTCACTTCTCTCTTGATATCCAAATGTTTACGAAGTACTTACTGAACATAGCTTTGCACATTCTGATCCCAAAATAGACATTTTAGTTTGGGGGAAAACCTGAGGCCAGTTGTCCGAAAGGAACCAGACTTTTTGTTCTTCTGTAATTCACATGCACCAAATGATTTTCATGGTAGCCTTGTTAGTATACTTTCTTCAGGCATGTAAAATGTCGTTTTGGAATATACAGTGGTCTTCAAGATGCAACTTTCACCACTCGTTTCTATTTTAATATGTCTATTGATTACAATAGAACTATAATATAATGAATGCACTTTTGAAGACAAATCTACAAATATGATTTCCATGTTCCAATATAAAAAATATTTAAATATATATATATATCTACATATGAAGTATATATATTGATTCTCAAAAGTATTAGAGACTTGACTTGATGCATGTGCAAAATAACATGTTTTCCCGACTGGAAGGGGTATTTCACAAGAACAAATTTGAGTTCATGCTATATAACTCTATGTAATGCAGTTGCTCTCTTCCTTTCAAAGTGGATGCTGTACAGTGTTGCCATGAACATGACCCAGTTGCTAAGGTACCTTCATATGGTACACTTTCTCTAATTGCTTCATTTTTTCAGATTTCTTTGACCTTTGTTATTGTCTTACTTCAATCTGCAGTCAATTGGTGCCATAAACACTATAATTAGGAGACCAAATGGCAAACTAGTGGGCTACAATACTGACTACATTGGAGCAATTTCTGCTATTGAGGATGGCATAGGAGGTTTTTCTAATCTTAATTCTGCAACAAATTTTTTTATTTTTTTTGGGAGTCATGGAAAGATAGCTGATAATTTATGTTTCACAGGCCCAGGGTCAAAGGATGCTGCCGTCTCACCTTTGGCTGGCAGGCTTGTTGTTGTTGTAGGTGCTGGTGGAGCTGGTAAGGCAATTGCTTACGGGGCAAAGGAGAAGGGTGCAAGAGTTGTAGTAGCAAATCGTACCTATGGTAAGATTTTGTGTTTCTGAGCCAAATATTTGTTGTCTGCAATTATGCAATTGCTGTACCTCATAGGTAGTTCCATCATCATGTGCAAATCATAAAGAATTCATTTTGTGATGATAAAGTATTGGAAGTTATGTACTCATTATGTTCCTCACTCCCTTAGCCAATGATTAATGCTTGTGATCTGGGAAGATATAGCATCTCATTTTATCCATGTTTTTATTATTGTCGTGTGCAGTCCACTAGGGCCCATATAGAAACACTAGTCAATTTCTACCCACGTGAAGGGAGAAAAATGTCATGTGCAGCCCATTAAGGCCCAAAGCAGCAATAGGTCTCCCTAGGGATCTGTTCACGATGGCTGTTTAGTTTAGTGATTGCATTAGATTGACTAGTTAGTTACTTCCTATATCTAAACAGGGTGGGGTTCACGATGTTTTGCATTTTCTTTCTTTTTAGAACTTGTGCTCTGGTAGTAGCCTATACAACTAATGCTATTTTTCACATCAACTCTCCTTTTATTGAACCATAAGTTGACATCCTGTATATTAGATATTTTTTCATCAACGGTTTTCATGTTAAGATCAAATTTGTAAATTCAATCTATAACAGAAAAACACAAGAAAAATTTGTCTGATCAGGAATTCTTGACTTCAAACTTTGGACATAAACTTTCTCTAAGGTAGAAGACTAGAAGTAGAACTCAATGAAATTTGGTCATTTGTTTCTTATTGTACATCGAGTTTTGAGTAAAATTTGAGTGGGATGATTAATCCTCACTGGATGAATAAGCATATTTACTACTGGATTCCCAGAGGCTTGTAGCACTATTGTCTCCGATACAGTGGATCCTTCAGTTATGGCCACAAGCATTCATGCTTTAGTACTCTGGCAAGTGATCTCAACCAAATGCATGTACAATATATAATTTTTTTTGCGGGAATGTTCAACATATAGTTAACTAGATTGTCTTGCTTACTTTTGTGATCTTGTATAACTAACATATGCACTTATTTTTGTCCAAGATGATAAGTACTCCATCCTTTTCAAAACTTAGTGCCTATATTTTTCACAATTTCTTTCAAAATATAAAGCATGTGTGTGAACTTAGTACTGATGCTAATACCTTCTATGCCCCTATTTGGAAAATCTTCTCTCACTGACATTTATAACCAATGCTCTCACTAAGTATTCTCTTTCATATTCGAATAATTTTTTTCTCGAATACATATTTCGAATAAATTTAAATATGGATAGTATGCTCATTTTATCTTCTCTCTCTTTATTTCATACATTCCTTAGTATTTGTTCTCATCCTAAATAAGCACTGTATTTTGAAAACGGTAGATTACCTTGTTTATTGAATATTGTATTCTTGCATTATCATTTTACTGCTAAATGCCAACTATATTTGAATAGATTGCCACTGTCCATGGAACAGTCATGCCAAGTGCATTGCATAAGCCACCCCTAAAACGCCATTTTTTGTGTAGTTATTTGGACAGCTCTTTCTGCACTTGCAATCAACAGTATCTGTCTATGCTGATCACATCAACTATTCTTAAGTTAGTAAAAGAATATGTATTTGTTTGTAAATTTTTTCTTGTTTCACACTGGATATAAGCATGTGGTTATAAAGCTCAAAGTAGATTGCATTTGAGTATATCATTTAATATGATAATTTTCTTGAGTTCTTCAGAAAAAGCAGTAAGTCTTGCTGCTGCAGTTGGTGGTCGTGCCCTGAGGTTAGCTGAGCTTGAAACTTTCAGGCCTGAAGAAGGGATGATCCTTGCTAATGCAACATCACTGGGAATGTACCCCAATGTGGACGGCACCCCTATCCCAAAGGTACCTCTCTCATGCATACACCATGTTATATTCCAGAAAACAGCATACTGGGAACCTTCTCTTCTGCTCTGTTACCACCTTTACAATTAACCTTGGCATACTCTTTTGTCACATTGGAGTTTACCTTTATATACCTGTCTGCTCAGTGCTACATCAATAGTTCTGATAAATGTTCCATTTGTATTTGCAGAAAGCATTAAGCTTCTATAATGTTGTATTTGATGCGGTATATGCCCCGAAAGTTACCCGGCTTCTACGAGAAGCAGAAGAATGCGGGGTTAAAGTTGTCAGCGGTGTAGAGATGTTTGTCAGACAAGCCATGGGTCAGTTTGAGCATTTCACAGGTGGTATAGAAGGTATTGTGCTCTTCTAACTTATATCATATACCTTGTTATGCCAAATGGTATGAGTGGACCTACTTAGCTATTACACCTTCCTCTTTCTGATAATCTGGTTTTCTGCAGCTCCTGAAAGCCTGATGCGTGAGATAGCATCCAAATACACATAACAGGTTTGTTCTTCATCTTCCTTTTCATTTCTGTACTTCTAGTCAAGTCATCATGATGGGTTCGCGTATTAGATTCTGTTGTATTGTTTATCATTGAAGACATGCTCTAACACCATGCCAAATCCACAAGGGCAAGATGTATATGTAAACCAACCATAGAATTTTTTTTTTTGATGAAGTGGGAGGAGCTCTGCCAATTATATTAAAAGGAGAGAAAACAGTCTCAAAACACATAGCTGCCAAAGCAGCTACACACGGCTGGACAGCTCCAAGCCGAAGGTCTTACTAGATTACGTTGTTAGGGCTAATTCTCGTTGGTTTATGTCATCAACTACTACTGTTGCTATATGTGAAACATGACAATGGGAATCTTGAAAAATTCTCCTGGTACGTTCCAGCCAGATGTTCCACCATGTAGTTATTAAGGCTCCCATGATCTTTTTCCTAGAATTAATATAGTTTAAACTACAAACTACATGTAATGCCAATAATGATTGACTACTAGAATTTGGTCCTTAGATCTTGTGTTTGATTTGAGAGCCACCTCCTTGTAGGATTGGTTGGTCCATCATGGGATCATTTCATCATCTCATGAACTTTGGTGGGATGGTCCTGTCCCTAATTTGTATTGCCTATGCCTACGTTCCTATGAGGGGTCGAGGAATTTAGATGTTGATGGACCAACAAGATTCCATTTCACAAACCAGTTGTCTGGTTCCAACAGACATTCATTAGTTTAGTGTGGTTTGATAAGCTTTCCACCTAGTTGAGCTGTGGCCACTAATAAATCTGCAGTTCGTTTATGTTGGCCACGTGGAAATGACTTGAGTTGTAAGCAAATTCCATGGAAACCATTCTTTTTTGATTTACTAAGACTAGCTGAATGCCTGTCCTTTGCTTTGCTACGGACAAAAGAAAATATATTATAAAATTGCCTGAAATAAATAAAATATATTTTCCATGACATGCGTTACATATCTTTTTTCTATAGGGAATATTTACCTTAATTTGATTTAATATGTGGCTATCCATTTAGATTTAATTGTTTCTTAATACCAAGAAGTTTAAGGGGTAATTTACAAAATTACAATGGTCGTAGGTGGAATGGCAGATTCACTACCAAAGAAGGGGTATAGATGAATTGATTAGTAACATAGCCTATTAGTGTTCATTGGATGCAACTTGTTTTGATATAACTATGTTTCTGTAGGCAAATGGCGAAGCGATGGTTGTGACAATAATTAGCCCAAGTATTCCTCTGGGTTAAGCTAATAAAAGTTTTGGATGCCATCCCAGTTTTGCGCTCGATGGAGATTCGTTGTTGTAATGTTAGATCTCGCCGACTTGTCACCTGTCAGAGATGTGAACTGAAAATGCTATATAGTGTTCAATCTTATCGTACTTGCAATAAAGAATTTGCATGCATAACTGTGCAGTTCTGGTTGATGATTATGATGAGCTTTTAAGAAAAAAATACGCTTCATGCTATGATCAGGTGGTTCCATGTTCATCACGTAAGAACTACACCTGTCGACTTGCTCGCCAATATAAGTGATCGGTACTCATTGCAATATTCAGCTGCGTATGTTCTACTCCATTCCATCGTACCTCGCGCCAGTCTTGAAAAGAATTTGACCTATGAATGTTCCAATCCAATCATAGAATTATTATATAGAGCTATGGTTTATGTCTGAGTTTGCAGCTTAAATAGTTTCATGAACTCTATCAGGCAAGGATGCTATGGCTCAGGAGCTGTACTCTATAAACTTGTGATAATGTGGGCCGTTTGCATCCCTCTTGATAATTTTTTCGGTTATATCAAAAATGGGCAAGGATGCAACCTAGATTCCCAGTTGACTAGCACTGTTCATCGGATCACTAAGCTTCTCTAATAGGTTCTAGCTAGGATGGAAAACCGTATTGACATACCAAAGGATTAGACTGCCCCCATCAACCCTCTATGGTTCTATGTTCAAAGGCCAGCATTTGACTACAGCAAGCAACAAATTCTGTTTATGGTATCTGAGCATTTTAGGTTGGATATTGCCTAGACCATTTGACGTGATCTCAGACTATTAACCTCTACAAGAGCCGCAGGCTCGCTGGAAGCGCAGTGTGCCACGTCGTCAATTTTGTGCACATCCAAACTAGTGTTCATCGTACGATCTGGTGTGAGGCTTCTTGAATGTGCCGGCTCTTGCGCCGCTGTTGGATTGGTGATTCAGGAATGAATGGCCCAGGTTTGCCAAGGCGCTAGTCCCCAAGAAAAAAACCCTAGTGGTGCGGGTGCCCTACCACCCAATGACCGACGGCTCGTAAGAGAGTGTTTGATTTAGTTTATTGTTTGTAGCTTTTATCTTGGTTTTCGGTAGTGTTTTTTTCGAAACTCAAAATAGTATTTTTTAAAAATACTTTCTATATGAAGTATCTCTAAAAAATTAAATAGATCTATTTTTTAAGTTTTTAATAGTTAATACTTAATAAATTATACGTTAATGATGTTTCTCATTTTACGTGCAGCTTATAAGTCACACCAATAAGCTGATTCAAACACCATCTGGCACCACAACTGTCATCATCCATCTAATATGCGCACTATCGTGCAGATAAGGCATTACTAGTATAGGACAAACATTGTCAGCTAACCATGATCACTTCTTTGAAGAAGAAGCAGCAGCAGCAGCAGGATCCTGTTCTTTGAGGCTCTGTTCTTTGAAGCACCAGCTCTTGCACCTCCAGGTCACACATAGTTCATACAATCTGAAAACTGAAATTAAAATTTCATATCTGAGTTCAAACTCAGATCTATGTTTGTTAAGCAAGGTAGTTTCCCATCACACTAACGTGCAACATTATTTTTACTCGAAATGCACTTGGTGTTTCTGTTCCTTAGACTTAGATTGCTATAAAAATGCCAAGCGTCAATTGTGGCAATCTATCACATCCATTGTCAAGATCTGCTTGCACAACCAAGTATATGTGTAGCTAACCATTGCAGATACTGGTATGTACGAAGAGTTAAGTGGACAAGAATACTTTGCTGATTGCAAGAACATTACGTGCGTATGATTATCAATTTAATTTAGATATTTTATCCTCTTAACTAAGAGGGAGAAAGATTGATTTCTGAAATGTGACAATGTAAATGCTAATTATATATTGTGTGGAAAATTTTCCTTCTATAAATAAGTGGATGAAATATGGAGCAATATATTATAGAATTATAGAATTACATAGTTAGGATTATGATGTTATCTGCAAAATTTACATTGTTGACGTAGAAAGGAACAATTTATTCTATTATTTTGTTTATGCATTTATGAACATAATATTCTGAAGCTATGTCAACACACTCTCATGTCTTACATTCTTACTGCATCATATGCTAATCTTGAATTTGTACCGGCCCCCTGTGGTACTCAGATGGATTCAGATGTTTCCGCATCATATTTTAATCCTGAATTTGATGTTGCTGTGTCCAGATTCAACCTCTCTTGCGGTTGGCTCATTGTTTGAAAAGATGTTCTTATTTTCTTTACTATTATAAGTTATAGGTGGCATGTGCCGGAAATGCTTCCCGTCGCGCTGGCATTGAACGCCGTGACCCACCACAGCTCACAGAGGACTCGTCAATCCAACCCACCAGCTTGGCGTGTGAAATTAAAAAAAGAGGAGAGAACAAACCACAAGCATCAAAAGTAGCATTCAACATAAATGCTTCATTGCTTATTTGATATTTTCAACCACTCTTTTATCCGGCGATGCTCTAGCAAGCTTGAGCTGGCGTTGAATTGAAGACGGGGAACTTGGATGTGTGGGCGGACGAGGCAGGCTCCGGCAGAGGTAGGACGAGCAGGAGGTGCAGCATCAGCGTGTGGAGCAGCACTGTGCTAAGGGGAAAAAAAGTAACTATGAGTACGAGAGGAGTCCAGATCTAGCCGGGAGAAGATGGATCCGGCTATCGGAGTAGAGTAAGAAGATAAATAGTAGAGGAAGAAGACAGACAATAGGTTTATTGTAATCTATTGTTTATCTTTGATATACTACATGTGTTTCATCTTCTTCTGGCTAAATGTCCCACATAGTGAGCTCTATGTTCTTTTCGATGTTGCATATAGTAGGGTCTTAATGATGCACATATTTTTTTCAAATATTTTATTTGATTGAAATATTCTTTTATCAAGCAATGAACATTTTTAACTGAACGATGAAACATTTAAAACAATTATTATTGTTAAAATATTTTTTATCGAACGATGAAACATCTAAAACATTTTTTTACATGTGGTGAAACATTATCCGATAATTTAACAGAAAATCGGACGTCCGGGGCCTAGTCTTGTCCAGCATGTTCCTTTTTATGGTACAATTGGATATTAGTTACTATCTCCATCTCAAAATATAACAATTTTTGGCTATGTACCTAGACAATACATTGCCTAGAAGTAGTTATATTTGGAATGGAGCTAGTACTAATCATCATTTCTTATAGTCTCATTTAGGGCTGTCAACGAGCCGAGCTCAAGTGAGCTTGTCTGCCTAGGCTCGAGCTCGACTCAAGCTTGAGCTGAGCTCAAGTCGAGCCTGCTTCACCTTCGAGGTTTTAAACAGGCTCGGTTTGAGCTCAATCAAGCTCGAACTCGGTTGTCGAGCTCGGCCGTGAGTAGTATAACATATATTCTAAGGATAATCTCTTGATAAAAATAATTATTTTCTAGTTAATTGCACTAATAAAAGAGAAGAAAAATGACACACACACACACACACATATATGATACTAACATATGTTGATTTATTGTGTAGGTATATACTAATATAGATGATCTTTTAGTTTATCAAATAAACAAGGTGAATGAACAATAAAAGTCATATATAGTCAAGCTCGTTAGAAGCTCAAGTTTAGTCCAGTTCAGTAAAGCTCACGAGTTTTGACTTGGGCTCGAGCTCCAAACGAGCCAAGCTTGAGCTGCTCGCGAGCCTCGAGCTATTTTGATAGCCCTAGTCTCATTATCACATACAATGTGGAGATCATATATTTGTATCATTATCAGATTGCTCATAGCTGATCATTTTATATTTCTTCTTTTCAATTTTCCAGGTAAATTAATTTTCCAAATTTATGTTGCCTTTATGCATGTGTATATATATATAGAGTGTCCTTCTGAACTATTCTTCACTTTACCTTTATTAGGTCATATAATGAGATACATTAGGCATGTGATTGAAGGTATATGTTTATAGATGATTAACTAGGGTGTCACACCTGAATGATTGATAATACCTTATCAATTTAACTTCTCGTATATATTTTATATTTTAGCTATTTTTCCTATTGGTCTGACTGCCCATGATCTCCAATATCCATAGTATCCAATTCGAAAAAAGATACGTCAAATTTATCATCATATTCTTTTTTTATTTCTTCAAATTTTTTATTTATTTCTTGTTTTAATTCCTTAAATATTTCTTCTTTTAGCTACTTCTTCCATTGTGGAGAAATTGTAACACCCTGAATTTATCCCCATATAAAATAATTGTGAAAGAGGAATCTTAGAAATTAAATTAAAAGCCTCAAGGAGTGAAAATAATAAAAGCAGAGAAAAATCTATAGCAAAATGGGCTTGGAAATAATTTTATAAAATTCTTTGCTTAATTATCTATTTCCTAGAATTTTCTGGGATTTATTTGATTAAGGGAAGTATTTTTAGTGCATTAAATGGAGTTCACAGCATTAAAATAAAAAAGAATTAAAAATCTCTCCCCTATGCACTTGGGTCATTTTCGGCCCGTTACTGTGCACTTATCACCTCTCCCCTCACGCGCACGACCCACGGCTTGCGGCCGCCGCGTCGCTCGCGCCTCGTTGACAGGTGGGCCCTACCTATCGGTCATCTTCAATCTCCCGCCGAGGAGAATCTTGTTCATCCCTGAGCTCTGCCGCCGCAATCCCACGGAATCCGCTCACGTCGTTCGGCCTCGGATCGAATTGGTTGAGGGGAAATGGAGCCCCGGTCCTCCTCTACCTTATCCCCAAGAAAACCGGAGCCCTATCGCCATCGGTTGAGGAGACCCGAAGCTTCTCAACTCGGACCTTATCCCTAATCCATCGCCACCGCGTATCTCGCCGAACCAGAGCCGGACTCCGCCCCTCTCCGCCTTATATAGCAAGCTTGAGGCCCCTAGGAGCTATCCTGTGCGCTAGATTGAGCCCTAGCCAGCCTTAGTTGCCTTCCCGCATCCTGAGCTCGCTCCGCCGCCGCTACCGAGCCTCGGTTGGGAGTCGCCACCGCTTTGGTCGCCGTTAGAGTTCGCCGCCGCCTCTGTGAGCATCGCCGGAGCCCAAGGAAGCTTGGTCACCACCTCTGGACCGCCGGAGCGCCGTCGCCATCGGGAACCCGAAGACTGCCGCCGATTGGAGCTCACCACTGGGGCCTCTCATCACCGTTCACCGCCAGTCTACCCACGGTGAGAACTGCCGTGAACTCCTCTACCTATTCCTGTCTTCACCTCGCACCGCCGCCCAGCCGATCGCCGGTGACCATTGGTCCCTGTGCCGTTGCCGCCGTCCCCTGATCCGCCGAGCATCGACGTGGACGCCGCGTCAGCCGCCCGGTCAGCAGCGGGGTCCCACATCCCAAACAGATCTCAGCTGTCGGATCTCCCCGATTAGATCTCGGCCCTTAGATTGTTGGATCAAACCATAGCCGTTGCGTCTAAGTTAGATTAAATCTTAGCCCTCTGATCTATCTTAAACCGTGAATAAATCTCAGCCGTGCGATTCGATCCCATAAAATCTATACCATCGGATCGTCATGTGAACCTCGGTGGACTCGGTCCATTGTGGACCAGAGCCCTTCCTCTCTCGGTCGGGTGGGCCCCATCTGTCAGCCTGTGGTTCACCCCTCTCTCTGACGACGCCATAAACCTCTTTCCCAAATTAAATTAATCCACTAATGATGCAATAAATTGGTTTTATTCTTTTAAAAGCTTTTAAAGGGTTTAAACTTCTAAAATTCATAACTAATTCATCCGAACTCTGTTTGGGGTAATTAAACTTGAAAAATTCTTTAAAAATTGAGATCTACCCATTAAAAATATAATATGACACTGTTCATGTGTGTTGATGTACTGTTTTGCTTATTTTTGTTTATTGCTGTTAGCTGCCGACGTTCGGGAAGAGTCGCAGTTTCTCGAGTAGAGTTCCGAGGTTTGTGAGGAGCAGTAAGGCAAGTCACATAGACTCTTAAATCCCTTTGAGCATATTGTTCCTATGTTTAAAGCTATATTTCCTTTCAACTCTGCATTTATTTTGGAATGTCATTGGTAAAGAGAAACCCTAATCTTCGTTTATGGCCCCTTTGACTTGATTACTAGACATTGAACCTATGGGATAAATGTGACTAGCTAGCTT
This sequence comes from Oryza meyeriana var. granulata, assembly GCA_003991445.1. Classification (NCBI taxonomy): domain Eukaryota; kingdom Viridiplantae; phylum Streptophyta; class Magnoliopsida; order Poales; family Poaceae; genus Oryza; species Oryza meyeriana. The sequence goes on from RYFJ01000976.1 coordinate 574,254, forward strand.
TATTTACTGGTTAGCTAGAGTAACTCTAGGACCCTGCTTAGCCATGCTTAGCAAACTGTAGAATAATTAATGGGATATCACTAAAGACTTGACAATTGCTGTTGTCTCACATGAAATGATGATTCAACGTACGACTATGGTCGTGCGGGGATAATTTAATGGACCACTAAAACTTGATAAAAGGTGGGTTGTGAGCACCACGGTTGTGAATGTTGCTAGTGGTGCTCGTGATAGTTAAGGACCGGTTCACGGACTACTTGTTGCAAAGCAACACTGGTGCTACCACAAGCTAGAATGGGATAGCAAGAGTTTGAAGTGTGCCGAGTTTGATAGGAGGTACCAGGGCGTGTTTGTGGCTGATATAAGTCCACACATGGCAGTGACAATAAGACCATGCTTCGGGCGTCGAGCCGTCTCGCGGGAAGGCACTTGATCACCCCTACCGAAGACCGGAGGTCGGCGGGAGGGTCTCCTATTGTGCGATTTACATGGATAATCCTGTCACAATTCCTTTCCGAGGTACCGTGGTGGTATCAAGGCGCACAATGATGTGTTGTGGAGTTGTGTCTTGTGGGTAAATTGGTATATCTCTGGCCAGAGTAAAACTATTCGAATAGCCGTGCCCACCGTTAAGGGCGAGCCTAGCAATGTTTTCTGTGATTAGTCCCACATTAAGTAAATTTGATTATTGAAGGATGAATCGTTGTTAGCTCCTGGTTGTAGTGGTTGGGCCTATGCCATTTGGTGAATTGTATAGTGTTGGTTAATGTTGATTAATTATTGATGTTTTACTGCTGTCTTAAATGCTTTGTTGATTGCTGTTTATGCAAATTGTGCCCTATTATGCCATCCTTTGTTATCCTGTACACTTGCATATTTGCTATGTGGCTTACAAAGTATGTACTCACCTTGCAATCAACAATCATCATCCAGAGGAGTACTTCAGCGAGGAGGACTGCTTGGAGGACTAAGTGGGAGCCCGGTTAAGTTCGTGGAGTGGGTTTCGTCACGTCGTTTTAGTTTATTTTCCGCTGTTAGAACTTTATTACTTTGAGAGGCACCATTCACCTTTGTAATAATTACATCTCGATATGTAAACAATTACTTTGATTATCAATTATGTCATGTGTGCCTCGGTTGATTCCTGGATGAGGATTTACACACAATAAAACTCCAGAATTTTGGATAGAAATTGTGGGCTTGTCAAGTTGGTATCAGAGCCTCCTTGACCATAGGATAAGGCCCTTGGTACCCTATGAGCCTTCTAAATTTTTTTTTCTTAAACTAGATCTGTCCTCTCCTCTTTCTCTTTTAATTAAGGAAGTTAATGGTACAAAAAAAATCCCTTTTTGATTCAATTGATCTCTTCTCTCAAAAATTTAAGTTCTTTCCTTGTAAAAAAAACCCTCAATTATGCTGATTCCTTTGTTTTTAATTTTCAATGAAAATTTTACTACTTTCTTTACCCTTTTATTAGCAACAAAATCTGTTCTGTTAACTTCGCCAAAATTGATAAATCTTCCTTTCATGCTCCATAGATGGCAAACCGAGAGCCAGTGCATCTGTTTGGAGTTGATGGATTTGTCAAGGAGTTACGAGATATGGCCTTTGCCATAGGGTACAATCCGGCCCCTAAATACAGACAAGTCACTCACAACCCCTGTGAAGAGAAGTGCCGCGTCCGCCTCACGATTTCAAGTGAACGTGAAGAAGTCCTATCCATGATCTTCGGAGCAGGAGGAAGAAATTTTGAGCATGCATGTCAAGAGGTGGCTTTGGAAGCTATTGGAGAACTTTGTCACCGCTACGCCACTTGTCTGAGGAACACTGCTTACCACTACCACCCGTCCAGGACCCACAATGACGAGTACAGCAGTTACCAGAACCTAGGAGCAGATAACAGTGTAACTACTCAATGACTTGTAAGGATGTTGAGTGCCATGGACAACGCTCGGGCTGATGTGGTGATCGCAGCTCATGAACAAGAGAATGAGAACCGCACCAAGATCCGTAGGCTACAGAACCAAGTGGACTGGTTGAAGCAAGAGTTGGCCCTAGCCAAAGGAGAAGCACCACTTGAAGGAGCCAAGATCTGCACCACCCCAAGGAAGAGGGTTCGTCTTCCACCTCGGATTCAACTAGCGCTAAGGACCTGTTTACTGAACGACCAGATCCTACTTCGGGTAGTTCCACTGGTGGCTTATGCTGATGATACAGAAGAGGACTCAGAGGAGTCAGAAGCCAGTACACCTTCGGAAGGGTCAGAAGACAGTGGAGCTCGCACTCACTCTGAAGTGGAGTGGGTTGATAGTCAAGAAGATGAAAGGGAATCTGAACACATCTCGGATGCAAGAAGAAGTCCTTCACCCCGTTGAGAAACCCTTAGTAGCATCTTAGCATGAGTTACCTTAGATTGCTGTGTTAGCAGTTGTGTGCTCAGGAAATGCTTGTGTGTGTGGGGTTTAGTCAGCAGTTTATGTCAGAGGGTGGTGATATAACTGTTTAAGTTAGGAGTTGCTTGTTGGTGTGAGAGTAAACTACATAAATGTTAATCACTCAGTTCAGAGCAATAAAAGTGAAAGTTTAAGTAATATGAAACCCGTCTCAAGGGCTCTTTCTTTTTTTCTCATCTTTGCTCTGCAAATGGTGAACATACGTAATGGAAGCAAGTAGGATGGTAACTCTAGAAACAACAATCGCGGGGGTGCACCCAACGGACCGCCGCATCAGGACGACAATCTTACCATTGCTCAGGTCTTGGCAAACTAAACGCAGCTGATGAATATGATGTTTCAACAAATGCAAAATTAGCAGAATCAGGCACAACAGTAGGCGCCTCCTCCTCCACCGCAGAACAAGCTAGTAGAGTTTTTGTGAGTGAGGCCTCCTACTTTCTCTAGCACAACTAATCCCGTGGAAACTGGGGATTGGTTGCATGCTGTTGAGAAGAAACTGGACCTTCTACAATGCACAAACCAGGAGAAGGTCTCTTTCACATCGCACCAGCTACATGGTCCTGTGTCTGAATGGTGGGATCATTTCATAGCTAACCGAGCTAATGGATAGCCTATCACTTGGGCTGAGTTCGCCACCATTTTTAAGAAGACACATATCCCTACTGGAGTAGAGGAATTAAAGAAGCGTGAGTTTCGGGCACTAAAGCAAGGGAATCGGTCGGTGACCGAGTTTCTTTATAAGTTCAACCGTCTTGCCCGCTATGTGCTGGAGGATGTTAGCACTGACGCCGACCGACAAGAGAAGTTTCTAGACGGATTGAATGATGAACTCTTAGTTCAACTACTCTCCGGTGACTACTCGGATTTCTAGAAACTAGTGGACAAGCCTATTCGCTAGGAAGACAAACACAACCGAATGGAGCAAAGGAAGTGCAAGATGGCAAGTTTCCGGGCACAGCAATCCCCTAGTCAGAGGCCACGTGTTGCAGGACCACCCCAAACCCAGCAAGGTGGATCCTCATCAGCACCTCGCCCGCAGTGCCAGTTCTACACCAACACTACTAGCGGCAACGCTGGAGCAAACCATCCTCCCCCTCGGCTAGTCACGGCCCTAGCAACCAACCAGCCCGTCAAGAAGGAAGTTAGAGGGAAGCCACTGACTTGCTACAACTGTGGTGATCTAGGACATTACTCTTCTCAGTGTCCAAAGCCTAAGCATCTTAAGTCAACCACATCGGGGCAACCTTCTGGCAACGTGATCAAGGCCAGAGTGAACCACGTCACTGCAGATGAGGCTCAAACTGCATCAGACGTTGTCCTAGGTACGTTCCTTGTTAATTCGGTTACTGCAACAGTTTTGCTTGATTCAGGTGCTACACATTCTTTTATATCGAGGGAGTTTGCAAGAAAACATGGGTTCTAGATGGAGAAATTGGATAAGTCTATCATGGTTAACACACTAGGAAATCAAATGCATACCACCTAGTTTAGCCCCTCTGTGACCTTAGAAATTCAGGATATCCCTTTCCTAGCCGATTTGATTCTAATCAAATCAGAAGAGATAGATGTCATCCTAGGGATGGACTGGTTAACTTGGCACAAGGGAATTATTGATTGTGCCACTAGGACAGTGACCCTAACCCCTGCCTTTGGGAGAAAAGTGATTTTTTGTGCTCTCTCCACCTCATCTTCTCCGGCATAGCTAAACCAAGCAGCCATCATAGAGATCCCTGTGGTACGAGATTATCCTGATGTCTTTCCTGATGATCTACCTGGAATGCCACCTAAGAGAGATATTAAGTTGAGAATAGACCTAGCCCCAGGCACCGCCTCTATCCACAAGAGATCGTATAGGATGGGAGCTAATGAGTTGGCAAAAGTGAAGAAGCAAGTTGAAGAGTTGCTTGCTAAGGGCTATATCAGACCTAGCACGTCGCCTTGGGGAGCGCCAGTCATTTTTGTGGAAAAGAAAGATGGAACTCAACGGATGTGTGTTGATTATCGCGCACTCAATGAAGTCACTATCAAGAATAAGTACCCACTACCTCGGAGTGATGATCTGTTTGATCAGTTAGAAGGAGCCACAATATTCTCCAAGATAGATCTTCGCTCGGGTTATCATCAGTTAAGGATTTGGAGGAAGATATTCCCAAGACTGCTTTTACCACTCGGTATGGGTTATATGAATGCACAGTTATGTCTTTCGGGTTGACTAATGGCCCTGCATTCTTCATGAACTTGATGAATAAAGTGTTCATGGAATACTTGGATAAGTTTGTGGTGGTTTTCATTGACGATATCCTTGTCTATTCCAAGACTAAGGAAGAACATGAGCAGCACCTTCGTATCATTTTGGAGACCCTTCGGCAACATCAGTTGTATGCCAAGTTTAGCAAGTGTGAGTTTTGGCTTCCGGAAGTGAAGTTTCTCGGACATGTCATCATTGCTAGAGGGATTGCGGTAGACCCGACCGATGTGGAGTCGGTGACCAAGTAGAAGCAGCCGCAATCGGTTTCGGAGATTCGGAGCTTCTTAGGATTGGCGGGATATTATCGTCGATTCATAGAGAATTTTTCTAGAATTGCGAAACTTATGACCCATTTACTCTAGAAGGATGTGGAATTTTCATGGACACCAGAGTGTGAGCGGAGTTTTCAAGAGTTGAAGAAGAAGCTTGTAACCGCACCTGTGTTGATCATGCCAGATCCCAAGAAAGGATTCCAAGTTTACTGTGATGTGTCTCAGGAAGGCTTGGGATGTGTGCTGATGCAAGAAGGGAAGGTTGTGGCATATGCCTCATGGTAGCTACGGCCTTATGAGAATAATTATCCTACTCATGACTTGGAATTGGCAGCTGTAGTGCATGCCCTGAAGATTTGGAGACACTATCTTATTGGCAACCACAGCGAAGTTTATACAGACCACAAAAGTTTGAAGTATATTTTTATCCAGCTAGATCTGAACCTTAGGCAACGAAGATGGTTAGAGCTGATCAAGTACTATGATATCGGAATCCATTATCATCCAGGGAAAGCCAATGTGGTGGCTGATGCCCTTAGTCGGAAAAATTGCCAGGGGTTACCGTTGGAGTTGTGTGATGATTTTGATCGGTTAAATCTGGGTATAGTTAGTCAAGGATTTGTGGCAGCATTGGAAGCACATCCTACATTGGTGGATCAGGTCCGCGAAGTGCATAATGATGACCCGGATATTTTGAAGATCAAGAAGAATATGAAGAAGGGGAAAACTACTGGATTCTTGGAAGATGAACAAGGTACCGTGTGGTTCGGTGAGTGAATCTTTGTACCAGACAAGGAGGGACTGAAAAAGCCGATCTTGGATGAAGCCCATGGGATGCAGTACTCCATCTATCCTGGCAGCACCAAGATCTATCAAGATCTTAAGGAGATGTTTTGGTGGTCTAGCATGCGAAGGGAAATAGCCGAGTATGTGGCTGTTTGTGATGTATGTCAACATGTAAAGGCTGAACATCAGAGGCCAGCAGGATTGTTACAACCCCTTAAGGTTCCTGAATGGAAGTAGGAAGAAGTAGGGATGGACTTCATCACCGGTTTACCAAGGTCTGCATCAGGATTTGATTCTATATGGGTCGTGGTGGACAGACTTACAAAGGTAGCCCACTTCATACCAGTCAAGACAACTTACTCCGGTAGCAAATTGGCAGAATTATACATGGCTCGAATTGTGTGTTTGCACGGTGTGCCACGCAAGATCGTGTCAGACAGAGGAAGTTAGTTTACCTCTAAGTTTTGGCAGAGACTCCAAGAAGAGATGGGTACATGGTTAAACTTCAGTACCGCTTACCACCCGCAGACGGATGGTCAGACCGAGCGAATTAATCAGATCTTAGAAGACATGTTGAGGGCTTGTGCCATAGACTTTGGTGGGAGTTGGGACAAGGGCCTGCCGTACGCTGAGTTCTCCTACAACAACAGTTACCAGACAAGTCTGAAGATGACCCCGTTCAAGGCTCTATACAGACGAAAGTGCCGCACGCCCCTGCTTTGGGATTAGACGGGAGAACGTCAGGTATATGGGACAGATATCTTGCGAGAAGTGGAAGAAAAAGTGAAGATCATACAAGAATGGTTTCGAGTAGCCCAGTCTCATCAGAAGAGCTATGCGGATAACTGTAGGAGAGATCTCAGTTTTGAGGAAGGTGACAATGTGTATTTATGAGTCACGCCACTTCGGGGAGTACACCGGTTCTAGACCAAAGGGAAGTTGGCACCACGTTACGTGGGACCCTACAAGATAATGGGACAGAAAGAAGAGGTTGCAACTAGAGTTGCCTCCCACCTTGATAGGAGTACACGATGTCTTCCATGTGTCTCAGTTGAAGAAGTGTTTACGAGTACCAACCGAAGAAGCTGATCCGGAACAGATCGAGATTCATGAAGATCTGACCTACGTCGAGAAGCCTATTCGTATCCTAGAGACCAGGGAAAGGAATACTCGGAATTGAGTGATAAGGTTTTGCAAAGTACAATGGAGTAATCACTTGGAAGAAGAAGCAACTTGAGAATGCGAAGATGAATTGAAGTCTGCTCACCTGCACATCTTCGCCTGATCTCTTGAATCTCAGGACGAGATTCTGTTTAAGGGGAAAGAGGAATTTTAGAAATTAAATTAAAAGCCTCAAGGAGTGAAAATAATAAAAACAGAGAAAAATCTATAGCAAAATGGGCTTGGAACTAATTTTATTGAATTCTTTGCTTAATTATCTATTTCCTAGAATTTTCTGGGATTTATTTGATTAAGAGAAGTATTTTTAGTGAATTAAATAGAGTTCACAGCATTAAAATAGAAGAAAAATGAATTAAAAATCTCCCCCCCGGCACTTGGGCCATTTTTGGCCCGTTACTATGCACTTATCACCTCTCCCCTCATGCACATGGCCCATGGCCTACGGCCGCCGCGTCGCTCGTGCCTCACCGACTGGTGGGCCCTATCTATCGGTCATCTTCAATCTCCCGCCGGGGAGAATCCTGTTCATCCCCGAGCTCCCCGCCGCAATACCACGGAATCCGCTCATGTCGGTTGGCCTTGGATCGAATTGGTTGAGGGGAAATGTAGCCCCGGTCCTCCTCTACCTTATCCCCAAGAAAACCGGAGCCCTATCGCCATCGGTTGAGGAGACCCGAAGCTTCCCGACTTGGACCTTATCCCTAATCCGTCGCCGCCACGTATCTTGCCAAACTAGAGCCAAACTCCACCCCTCTCCGCCTTATATAGCAAGCTCGAGGCCCCTAGGAGCTATCCCGTGCACTAGATTGACCCCTAGCTAGCCTTAGCTGCCTCCCCGCATCCCGAGCTTGCTCCGCCGCCGCTATCGAGCCCCGGTCGCGAGTCACCACCGCTTTGGTTGCCGTTAGAGTTCACCGCCGCCTCTGTGAGCATCACCGGAGCCCAAGGAAGCTTGGTCACCACCTCTGGACCACTGGAGTGCTGTCGCTGTCGAGAACCTGAAGACCGCCGCCGCTTGGAGGTCGCCGTCGGTGCCTCTCGTCGCCGTTCGCTGCCCGTCTACCCATGGTGAGAACTGCCGCGAACTCCTCTACCTATTCCCGTCTTCGCCGTTTTTGTTTATTGCTGTTTTTGTTTTTGCTCGTTTTTGTTTATTGCCGTTTTTGTTTTTGCTCGTTTTTGTTTATTGCCGTTAGCCGCCGACGTTTGGGAAGACTCACAGTTTCTCGAGGAGAGTTCCGAGGTTTGTGAGGAGCAGCAAGGCAAGTCACATAGATTCTTAAATACCTTTGAGCATATTGTTCCTATGTTTAAAGGTATATTTCCTTTCAACTCTGCATTTATTTTGGAATGTCATTGGTAAAGGGAAACCCTAATCTTTGTTTATGGCCCCCTTTGACTTGATTACTGGACATTGAACCTATGAGACAAATGTGACTAGCTAGCTTTATTTACTGGTTAGCTAGAGTAACTCTAGGACCCTACTTAGCCATGCTTAGGAAACTATAGAATAATTAATGGGATGTCACTAAAGGCTTGACAATTGCTGTTGTCTCACATGAAATGATGATTCAACGTACGACTGTGGTCGTGCGGGGATAATTTAATGGACCACTAAAACTTGATAAAAGGTGGGTTGCGAGCACCAGGGTTGTGAATGTTGCTAGCGGTGCTCGTGACAGTTAAGGACCAGTTCGCGAACTACTTGTTGCAAAGTAACACTTGTGCTAACCACAAGCTAGAATGGGATAGCAGGAGTTTGAAGTGTGCCGAGTTCAATAGGAGGCACCAGGGCGTGTTTGTGGCTTATATAAGTCCACACATGGCAGTGACAATAAGACCATGCTTCGGGTGTCGAGCAGTCTCGTGGGAAGGCACTTGATCGCCCCTACCGGAGACTGGAGGTTCGACGGGAGGCTCTCCTATTGTGCGAGTTACATGGATAATCCTGTCATAATTTCTTTCCGAGGTACCGTGGTGGTATCAAGGTGCACAGTGATGTGTTGTGGAGTTGTGTCTTGTGGGTAAATTGATATATCTCTGGCCAGAGTAAAACTATTCGAATAGCCGTGCCCACCGTTAAGGGCGAGCCTAGCAATGTTTTCTGTAATTAGTCCCACATGAACTAAATTTGATTATTGAAGGATGAATCGTGGTTAGCTCCAGGTTGGAGTGGTTGGGCCTATGCCATTTGGTGAATGGTATAGTGTTGGATAATGTTAATTAATTATTGATGTTTTACTGCTGTCTTAAATGCTTTATTAAATGCTGTTTATGTAAATTGAGCCCTATTATGCCATCCTTTGTTATCCTGTGTATTTGTATATTTGCTGTTTGGCTTGCGGAGTATTTCTTGTACTCACCTTGCAATCAACAATCATCATTCAGAGGAGTACTTCAGCGAGGAGGACTGCTTGGAGGATTAAGCGGGAGCCTGGTCATGTTCATGGAGTGGGTTTCGTCACGTCGTTTTAGTTTATTTTCCGCTATTAGAACTTTATTACTTTGAGAGGCACCATTCACCTCTGTAATAATTACATTTCGATATGTAAACATTTACTTTGATTATCAATTATATCATGTGTGCCTCGGTTGATTCCTGGACGAGGATTTACACACAATTAAACTTCAGAATTTTAGATGGAAATTCTTGGCGAGACAGAAACTTCTTCGAATTTTTCTATTATCTTCCAATGAATGTATTCACCACCTAAGGGATCCACTCCCTTGGTTATGCATTCTTTATATGTAGGTTTTTAGATGACCCTTCTTTCTTTATATTTGTATAATATGAAGACTCCGGAGCTTTCTTGTTCTTGGCTTTCTTGCATTTTTGAATATATTCCTTTGCAGCAAGCTCCAAATAGTATTTTATTCCTAATATTTTCCTAGCTTGGCTTAATGCTTCATCAATATCTTTATATTTTTTCCATGATATACCTCCCATTAATTTGGCATCTATTTTTTGGGCTATTATTTCTTCAAAAGATATATAGGGCCTGTTTGGTAGGGATTCTTGGGTCCGGTTCTCACCGGAATTAGTTGGAGCTAAGCCAAACAGGTATTTTTCCCTCATCCGAATCAACAGGGATCGATTCCCTTTTTTAGACAGCTTCTCGTGGGAATCAGACGAACCAAATATGAAAGCCCCCACAACTTTTCCAAAAAATTACCCACCACTGCCACTGGGGTATACCCCTCTTTCTAGCCTCCGCAGCCACTGTGGCCACCTAAGCGTTGCCTCGCGCTACGGTTTGGGAAGGAACAGAGAGCGTGCCGCCGGAGTCTCCAGCGCCGCCACCACTGGGTCTCCCATAGTCGTCGCCGCCGCCGTCGCCTGGTTTCCTCCTCCGCCACCGAATGGTCTCCTACATCCGTGCCGCCGGGTCTCCCATCGCCGCCGCCGCCGTCTGGTCTCCTGCGCCACCGCCTCCGGGTCTCCCACTGCTGCCACCGCCGCTGGGTCTCCCACCACCTCTGCCGTCGCCGCCCCTGGTCTCCTGCACCGCCATCGCAGGGTCCCCAACCACCACCTCTGGCGCTGGGTCTCAAACCACCAGCAGAAGGTAGTAGTAGGGATCTCCATGACTCCATAGGAGTTATGACCATCTCCCAACTGAACACTTTGCACATTTAATCATTTCTTCACTTCCAAAACAAAAGAAATTAGTGAACATTTTATATGTAACTCATTAGTTTACTTTAGATAATGGATAGTATTGCCTAGTGGGTAACTTATGCAAGGTTGAATATGAGAGAATTCATTGCTATTAAGGCAAGAATTGTTCTTGCATTTTGGTCAATTTAGGATTTTTTAACTATATGTCTTGTTTAGGTTGGTTCAAAGATGGTCAATTGGTTTTCATTGTGACTATAAGCTAACTAGTACAGTTGCCTACAATGGCAGGCAACATCAATTACTGTCATTTAACAGAAACTGGTTCTGGGTTCCCCTTAGAATTCCTGGTAGATTGCTCAAATTATCCCGCATGCTCTTTGATTTTTAAACCATTTACTTACATTAGTATTGGCAAAGGACTATTGGGACTATCTATTATATAACTCTTGAAATCCATTTTTGCATTTTTAGTGAGGTGTAACTCTTAAAATCCTTGTAATATACTAGTCTTGCCTGTAATTTTGATGCATATATAGTGCTTTTTAGCTTCATGTGTGAGGGGAAGAAAATAGCATCTATTGGTACAAAATTTTCTTTCAAAGAACTAGTACTGTAGCAGGCTAATTAGAATTGAATTGTTGTACTCATAGTCTCATATTCAACATGCATCACTGCTTATCACCTAACAATGGCAACAAAGCCACTTTTCTTGGGGTTTCACGACCAAAGTTTGCAGCTTTTTTTTTACTTTTTTGGGTGGGGGTGTTCTTGATGTTGGGAAGATGCTTCTGATGAACCATCTATTGGGATTTCTCCAATTTGGAATCTTTAGTGGTGATTAGGAGCTGAGAGGTCTCGATGCTATCCAATTGCATGCTTCTTGTTAAGCAGTTCGATTTCTTTAATATAAAAATAATATCTTTTTGGTGTATCTTGGTCTATGCCTGTTGTTTGTGTTGCGGAATGTTGATTTCTCCACAAGTTTGAGATGCCCAGCATCAGAAACTGGTGTAGAGAACGAAGCTATGAGCTACAACACCATGCTGATGAGATTGCTGTTTTCTTTGAGATTTTGCAGGCAGAAAGGAGGAGTTGGAGAGGAGAAGAAGTGCTCAAAATGGGGGCATTTTTGAGCTCCCCCAACAGCAAGAACCAACCATGGGAGCATGGTGAAGCCTCAAAGCCAGATTCCTCCAAGAAGCTGCTGATGTCAGTGCCCCTGTCTGGCTACGACCACCCCAGCCTCATCCCGGGGCTTCCGGATGAGATCTCGCTGCAGATCCTCACAAGAATGCCTCGGATGGGGTATCTGAATGCAAAGATGGTTTCAAGGAGCTGGGAGGCTGCCATCATTGATGCTGAGCTGTATCGGGTGAGGAAGGAGCTGGGTGTGAGTGAGGAATGGTTGTACATGTGTCGATGTTTTACACCGGCAATATGATTATAGTGCTACCCAGCGGATGGAAACTCGGTGGATTGCAAAGGAACACGGGGAGATTTTATACTGGTTCAGGCCCTCGATGTGAGGTAATACCCTACATCCAATTATGATGCATTCCTTTGAGGATTTGTGTCGATCTATGATCTTCTCTGCCCTCAGGGAGCGCCCTGCCTCCCCTTATATACTAGGGGGCAGGGGTACAAGGTAGGAGTCCCAGCCGGATACGGCCAAGGGATCTCCTCTTAGAGATACAATTTACTCAACTAGGACTGTATATTCCTTATCGTACAAGGCAAAGTCTGCCGGGTGCTACTATATCTCTAATTACAAGGCTAGGCCCATCCTCTATCCGAGTGGCCCATATGCTTGTAATGAGGTACCCGGGGCCCATGGCCTCCACAGCAGCCCCTGAGACCTTCATAGTTGAGTCACAGCTAATGCCGAGTGCTCATCCTCCATGGTGAAGATTGCCTGAGTGCATTGCTCCCGAGTACTTTTTGTCCGAGTGCGTCTTCTTCCCGAGTCCTACTTCGTGTCAGCTGGCAGTGAGGCTATGAAGGGCTCCATGTAGAAGTATAAATAGTGTGCGTCGAATAGGTGCACCTATTAGGTGTAGCCCCCCGACTTTGTGCTTAATTGTAAAAACAATTAAACATAAAGTCAAAGATCTTTAACCTTGTAGTCTTTCCCGAGTAGTATACTACTGGTATATGAGACTCTTCGGTATCATGTCAACCGGAATATAATTGATAGTCTTTGCCGAGTAGCATGCCACTCGTATATGGGACTCTTTAGCTTCATGTCAGCTGGAAGGGGTGTTTATAGTCTTTCCCGAGTGGCGTCCCACTTGAAAGTTAGACTCCTCAGCATCATGTCAGCTGGAAGAAATATTTATAGTCCTTCCCGAGTAGTGCACTACTCGGAAGCTAGACTCTTTAGCGTCATGTCGGCTGGAATAATATTGCTCATGGCAACTGTTGGCCAAGCATGTATGCCAAATACCACTTTATGAAATTAAATCCATTGCGTGGTCAGGTGTACTTGAGAGATACCTGCATCCCCAATTTTGATGAAGACCATCTTGTGACCCTTATAAGGATATATCCTCAATACCTGGTGCATAAGACAGATACCCAAACACATGTATTCAGTAATTAGGCCTTCATGAAGCATGCCTGTTTATCTCATCAGTTCTTGTTGGTAGCACCAGCACTGCGATTTTAACACAGCCAACAAGCAACCCATATTGAGCGTGCTACTGTAGAAACTCATATCTTGGTGGCCCAATACCGACTGTGTAGGCCTAGGCCCACGAATCGGAAACGACTCTATAAAAAGGCGGGGAGAGAGAGAAAAGAGCCGGGTTGACAAGCTAAAAAAAGCTTGCTGGTAGGATTGACAAGCTAAAAAAAGCCGGGTTGTCTGGTCCATGGGTGGCCAGATGTTTCTTGACTCGGAGCATGAGGCCACTGAAGCTGAGGTGCCACTTCGGCTGGGACTACAAGGGAAAAGGTGATCCCAGCCGAGAATATGCTGATCTGATAGACAAGTACAAAGTGACCGACACCCTGCTAGATTTCTTTGCCTGCGGGATGGTCAAAACTGAAGATACAGGGCGATCTATGGTGGCTTATAGCTAGAAGAGGCCACGCCCAAAGGTAACCCTTGCCGATGTTGTCTTGTAGTTCATCTGTGGTAAATGCTTGCAGATATATGCCTAGATTGGCTCTAGGATGTGTAAAATATATTGTTGAACTGCTTGCAGTCATGTGAGGAGTTTGATGATGATTCCCGAACGCTGTCGGCCATAAAGTCGAAGAAGAGGCCAAGAAGTCCTTCTGCTGCCCAGCCCGACTCCAAGAGAGCGGGGAAGAGACCTGTTGTAGATCAGGGCAAGAAAAAGGTTATGAGGCCGAGTGCCGTAGCCGGGAGTCTGAAGATAAAAGACACCGTTGGTACAACCCCTAGGCCGCCGAGTCCCAGACAGGGACCAGTGCAATTGAGCTTAGAATCATCGAGCCCAATACGAGCACCGCCGAGTACAAGGCCAAGTCCAGCGCTGCCAGGCTCAATAACATCGAGCCCAAGAATGGCGCCGCCGAGTACCCAGGCACCCCAGCCGGCCACACCGTGAGCGGGGCCGACCAGGATGGAAACACTGCCACCGACCACTGTGCCCTCAGGCACGACAGCCAGCGGCCCTCTAGTGCTGACCTCTGGATCACCCGATCAGCGGCTTAAGTTCTCCAAGAGGTAGGTTGTTCTAACTCTTCCGAAAATCTTGTTCGGTGTGATAGTGTATTGATGTCTGGTCCGTTGTGCAAGAAGCGAGCCGATATTGATCTCAAGGAGACCACTCCGGCTACTCTAGTCGTCGGGCCAACCCTAGTCGAGCCGGCGCCAGCGAGCACACCTGCAGAGCCAGCGACAGTCCCAGTTGCAGAAACTGAGACCACCCCGACTGTAGGGCTGCCGACACCGGTCAACCAAGAGGCGGTTGTCGAAGCTGTCGCTCCAGTCCCTGAGCCAGCCCCCGAGGCCCCGGAGGCTACCAAGGTGAATGCCAGGACCTCGTCGCCATCCTTGTCACCGTCGTCGTCATCGTCGTCGTTGTTGTCACCACCTTTGGAAAGGCCAGATCTCCCCAGGCTCGAAGCCCTTCCCCGTAGGTTCCCGAGGACATTCCGCTGGATAGCCCCTGACGGAACTGCGAGGAGTTACAAGATTGACGAGGTTGCGGCGGAGAAGGAGCGTGAAGACTTGCTTCGCGCCGCCATCGCCGTGTCCCAGGGAATTAAGGTATGAATCTCGTGGTATTGGAATCTTGGTAGTCCTCCTTGCACGAGTGTTCTGACGCTTGACTTCGCCTCGCATTGTTTCTCCTCGAGTGGAAACTGGTTGACCGCTCGGAGAGGATGAACGAGGTTCTGACCCGGGTTGCTCCCCAGCTCCAAGAATTGGACTAGCTCCGGGCTTTAAAAGCCGAAGTGGAAGGGCGCAGCCAGGAGAGGGAATCTTGGCTGAGGAAGGCCGATAATCAGCTCAGGACCGAGAATTGGGACCAAGCCAAGAAGATTGGAAGTAAGTCTCCAGAATGTCTCCCTGACTGATCTCTTAGTATATTTGTCCAGCCGTGTTGTTTTCCGACTGCCCAGTTGTGTCTTGATTGCCATGTTGAGTGCTTGACTATTTTGATGTGCAGCCCTCGAAGCCGAGCTAAAGACCTGAACAGAGGGAGAAGTCCAGCTGAAGGAGGCCGAGAGAGCCGAGGCCGGGCTCGAAAAGGACAAGTCTGACCTAACAAGGGCAGTGGCCGAGCTTGAGAAAGAGAAGGCCAACTTAAAGAAGGCCAACGCCAAGCTCGAGAAGGAAAAGGTTGAACTGGAGAAGGCCAAAGCCAAGTGGGAGGCCGACTACGAAAGTAAGTCTCTGCACTGACAATGATCTTAACCAATCCATTAAGTACTTCATCTGCAGTTTGCCTGACAAGTTTACTTGTTGGTGAACCCGGGCAGCTGCTAGAGCCAATGCCCAAATCCAATTCCAGGCTTTTGTAGAGGAGATAAAGGTCGTCAAGGAGTCACGGGAGATCCTTGCCGAGTCCGTGAAAGGGCTCCTTGACATGATGGATCCTCGTCATGTGGGAACCAGCTCAACACGGTGTCTCAGGTGCAGGCGCACCTTAACAAAGCACCGAGTATCCTGAAGAGGTACTCGGATGAGCGTACTATTGACGACGTGGCCCAAACCCTGGCGATGACGAAGTCCATCTACCCCAGGGCAGACATTGAAGCCATCGGAGAGGGATTCACCGAGGAGACGACACCTGAGGAGGCGCTGGAGCTGATAGCCAAGGCGAGGCCGACTGCAAAGGTGATCACCCGAGACCTGGGTATGTAAAAACAGTTCGTCATGTAGTCGGTGTATATGAATTTTTGTAAAGACATGTGTAAATATATGTGCAATGCCACCAAGCTCTGAATTATTACTTAGTTGTCATTAGCTTTACCTGACTATATAATCTGCGCCGAATTGGTCTATAGGAACTTAATAAAATCATTCACCGTAGAAAGTTGTACTCGGGCAAACATAACAAAGTCATTGCAAAACTTTATAACTTAAGTAAAACAGGCTCGTATATTATTGACAAAGCACATATAATACATGCAGCCCCCGACTCACTACTCGGTTGGAACAAGTGGCGTAGTGAGTTAGAGAAATCTGTACACATGGAAAAGTATAAAACTCAGGTATAGAAAGGACGTAGCTGTTCTATATTCCATGAGTTGCTGATGAGGGCACCGTCTTTGGTCTTCAGTCAGTAGGCGCCTAGCCGCGTGACCTCAGCTATAATGAATAGCCCTTCCCATATTGGGGATAGTTTATGCCTGTCTTTGGTGGTTTGTATTTTTCTCAAGACGAGATCTCCAACCAAAAAGGCGCGGCCATGGACATTGCGATTGTGGTAGCGACGCAGGCCTTGAAGATACCTTGTCGACTGGATTATTGCGATATCCCTTGCTTCTTCCAACTGATCTAGTTCGACCAATTGGGTATTATTTGAGGTGTCTTCTGAGTAAGCCCGAACTCGTGGAGAGCCGAACTCTAACTCGGTTGGTAGCATGGCCTTGGCACCGTAAACCAGAAAGAAAGGGGATTTCCCTGTTGCCCGACTAACCGTGATTCTGAGAGACCAGAGAACAGATGGGAGCTCTTGTACCCACCAGCCCGCATAAGGTTGTAGTCGGTCGAATATCCTGGCCTTGATACCTTGTAAGACCATTCCATTGGCGTGTTCAACTTGTCCATTGCTCCGCGGATGTGCCACAGATGCATAGCAGATCTTGATGTCGAAGTTGTCACAGAAATCTTGAAACACGCCGCCCGTGAATTGAGTACTGTTGTCCGTGATGATGCGGCTAGGGACCCCGAATCGGTATAATATACTCATGGTGAGGACACCAGATGCACTTCTTCGGTACAGGTCTTCTCTGACGAGTAGGAAACTCTTGCTTCGACGTTTGATCTGTTCGGCTTGACTGCGATCTTCTGGGAGTTCATTGTCCAGGAGGAATTTGAGAATAGGAGTCCGCCAGTCTTGACATATGTTCAGTACTTCGTCTGTTGCCGGGGTAGGTTCGCCTCCCGACTGCTCTAGGACTGGTTTCTTCTTGACTGATGGCTCCATAAGTTGCTTGACAAAGATCCTTGTCGGGACTGCTTCTCACGTAGATCCCATGTTGGCCAATTCGTCTGCAGCATCGTTGTATTGTCGTAGGACATGTGTTATCTCTAGCCCGTCGAACTTGTTTTCCAGCTTTCGGACCTCCTGACAGTATGCCGCCATTATGTCGTTGAGGCATGTTTAGTCTTTCATGACTTGGTTGACCACGAGTTGAGAATCTCCTCGCACAACCAGTCGGCGGATGCCGAGTGATATAGCAATGCGGAGCCCGTGGATGAGTGCCTCGTACTCGGCGATGTTGTGGGAAGCCGGGAAGTGGATCTAGAGAACGTACTTGAGTTTTTCGCCAGTTGGGGACGTCAGTACGATGCCAGCCCCAGCGCCGCCGATTCGTAGAGAACTGTTGAAGTACATTGTCCAGTACTCTAGCTTCGCTGTTGATGTAGGCATTTGAACTGCTGTCCACTCGGCTATGAAGTCGACTAGAGCTTGTGATTTGATAGCTATCCGTGGCTGAATGGTGATGTTGAACGCCATCAACTCCAGCGCCCATTTAGCGATTCGGCCGGTGGCCTCGCGATTATGTAGGACATCCCCGAGCGGATATGATGTGACCACCGTAACTTGGTGTGCTTGGAAATAATGCACCAGCTTCCGGACCGTGATGAGTAGGCCGTACAGCAGCTTCTGGACCTGCGGATATCTCATCTTCGAGTCAGCAAGGACCTTGCTGACAAAGTAGACTAGCCGTTGAATTTTCTGTATGTGACCCTGTTCGGATCGCTCGACCACCAGCATCGTGCTGACTACCTGAGTAGTTGCCGCCAGATACAGCATTAATGGTTCTTGGGGCATTGGTGACGCCAACACAGGTGGTGATGTGAGAAATTTTTTGAAGTCTTCGAAGGCTTGCAGGGCTTCGGAGTCCATTAGAAATTGTCTGCTTTCTTCAGTAGCTTGAAAAAGGGCATGCTCCATTTGCCTAGTCGGGAAATAAACCGGCTGAGTGCCACCATGTAGCCTATCAGCTTCTGGATGTCCTTCTGGCTAGTCAGGGGTGCCATGTTCATGATTGCGTTGACTTTCTCCGGGTTGGCCTCGATGCTGCGATGCGAAACGATGAAGCCGAGTAGCTTGTCGGATGGCACACCAAAGTCACACTTTTCCGGATTCAGCTTCATCTTGAATCTTCGAAGATTTTGGAAAGTTTCTTCCAAGTCAGCGATGAGGTCTTCTTTGGACTTGGTCTTGACCACCACGTCATCAACGTAGGCCTCCACGTTGCGCCCGATCTGGGTGTGTAGACACCGCTGAATGGCCTGTTGATACATTGCTCCAGCGTTTTTTAAACCGAACAGCATAGTGATGTAGCAGTACGCTCCAAACGGCGTGATAAAGGATGTCTTTAGGCAGTCCTCCTCCTTGAGGCTGATTTGATGGTATCCCGAGTAACAGTCGAGAAAGCTGAGAAGTTCACACCCTGCGGTTGAATCTACCACTTGATCTATTCTTGGTAGACCAAATGGATCCTTAGGGCACGCCTTGTTGAGGTCGGTGTAGTCGACGCACATGCGCCATTTACCATTTTCTTCCAGACCAGGACTAGGTTTGCCAGCCAATCTGGGTGATAGACCTCTTTGATGAACCCGGCTGCAAGAAGCTTGGTAATCTCCTCCCGGATAGCATCTTTACGGTCTTGGGCGAAGCGCCGTAGCCGTTGCTTGATTGGCTTGGCGTCTGTCTTGACGTTGAGGGCGTGCTCGATCACCTCCCTTGGTACGCCCGGCATGTCAGATGGTTTCCACACGAAGATATCCTTGTTGGCTTGGAGGAAGGTGACGAGCGCGTCTTCCTATTTGGGGTCGAGTCCGGTCCCGACTAGAGTAGTCTTGGAGGGGTCAGAAGGGTCCAGGAGGATCTTCTTCGTGTCAGAGTCCACTGAAATTCCTGACTTCACTGCTTTTTTGGCCGGAACTTGATCATCCTCGACTTCGGTTGTGGCGGCTTGCCGAATGCTATTGCGTCCGACTGCTGCCTCTTGTGATTGAGCCAACTCGCAGCTCTCCTTGTCGCAGGTGAAGGCTTGCTTGATGTCGCTGCGGAGGGAGAGGACTCCTGCTAGCCTAGGCATTTTGAGCACTATATAGGTATAGTGCGGTATCGCCATGAATTTGGCGAGCGCTGGTCGTCCGAGTATCGCGTGGTACGCGGTCTCGAAGTCGGCAACCTCGAAGCAGATGTTTTCTGTGTGGAAGTTATCCCGCGTGCCGAAAGTGACCGGCAAGGTTATCTGCCCGAGGGGTGTTAAAGACATGCCGGAAATTATCCCGTGGAAGGGCTGAACAAGGGATTTTCATCTCATCCAGGGTCTTGGAAAAGAGGATATTGAGCGCGCTGCCTCCATCTATGAGGGCCTTCTTTAGCTTGATACTCTTGACGACCGGGTCCAGGACGAGTGGGTAGTGCCCCGGGTGTGAGACCCGATCGGGGTGATCTGCGTGGTCGAAGGTGATGGGTGTCTCTGACCAACACAAACATTGGGAGGGTGTCTGTTGTAGAGACCGCATTGACATCGCGTGCTATTAGCTTTTGCTTCCGCTTGGACTCATATGCAGATGGCCCTCCGAAGATGTGGTTGAGCTCGGCTTGGGGATCCTGAAAATCGTCGGCCGGGCCCGAGTCTGGCTTGTCCTTGTCCTTGTCGGCGCTAGATGATGAAGCCTGCTCGGAAGCAAACTTCTTGAGCATGAAGCAGTCTTTGGCCGCGTGCTTGCCCTTGGGGTGGAAGGGGCAAGGCCCATTCATGACTTTCTGGTAGTCGTTGTTCCGTGGGGGTCACGACCGAGTGCGCTCTACATTGGCCACCTCATTGTCTGACTTCCGCTTGCGGCTGCCATACTTGTTCTGTGATGTCTCGTTGTCAGCTTTTGCTTTTTGGTCTTTTTGCCCGGGCTCTTTCTTCTCATCGAGGGCCTCTGTGACTACCTCGGCCGAGTCGGCGTATTTGTTTGCCATATCAAAGAGAGCCCTGACAGTGGCTGGAGGATTCCGAGTGAATTTTGCGATGAATCGGGGCGTCCTTCCGATGATGTCACGCCCAGAATTTCCATCCAAAATTCTGGAGTTTTATTGTGTGTAAATCCTCACCCAGGAATCAACCGAGGCACATATGACAAAATTGATAATCAAAGTAATTGTTTACATAACGTAAGTATTTATTACTGAGGTGAATGGTACCTCTCAAAATAATAAAGTTCTAACAGTGGATAAATAAATAAGCAGCGTGACAACTCCCACTCCACGCACTTGACCAGGCTCCTGCTCAGTCCTCCAAATAGTCCTCTTCACTGTGGTACTCCTCTGAATGATGATTGTTGATTGCAAGGTGAGTACATGACATACTCTGCAAGCCACACAGCAAATATGCAAGTGCACGGGATAACAAAGTATGGCATAATATGGCTCAAATTTGCATAAAAGCACGTAATAAAATATTTGAGAGAGTAAAAAGCATTAGTTAAATAGCAATATTGATCAACGCTATACCGCTGACCAAAATGGTATAGGCCCAACCACTCAAACCTGGAGCTACACATGTTCCACTGTTCAACCATCAGTTTAAATATGTGGGACTAATCACAGAAAACATTGCTAGGCTCGTCCTTAACCGTGGGCACGGCTATTCGAATAGTTTTACTCTGGCCAGAGATGTACCATACCCACAAGACACAACTCCACAGCACATCACTGTGCCCCTTAATACCACCACGGTATCTCGGCAAAGAATTGTGACAGGATCATCCATGTAACTCGCACAATAGGAGAGCCTCCTGCGGAACCTCCGGTCTCCGGTAGGGGTGATCAAATACCTTCCCGCAAGGCAGCTTGACGCCCAAATGCATGGACTTATTGTCACTGCCATGTGTGGACTTATACCAGCCACAAACACGCCCTGGTGCCTCCTATTGAACTCGTCACCACTTCAAACCTCCTGCTATCCCATGCTAAGCTTGTGGTTAGCAGGGTGTTGCTGCTCGCAACAAGTAGTCCGTGAACCGGTCCTTAATTATCACGAGCACCGCTAGCATCAACCATAACCCTAGTGCTCGCAACCCACCTTTTAATCATGTTTTAGTGGACCATTAAGTTGCCCTCGTACGACCACCGTCGTAAATGGATCATCATTTCATGTGACGGATTAATAGTATGGAAATTACTGTGACAACCCAGAAGTTATTCTATCATTTGCTAGGCATAGCTAAGCAAGGTCCTAGAGTTATTCTAGCTAACCAGTAAATAAAGTTAGCTAGTCAAATTACCCCATAGGTACAATGTCAGGTAATCAAATCAAAGGGGCCATAAACAAAGGTGAGGGTTTCCCTGTCCCAGTGACATTCCAAAATAAATGCAGAGTTGAAGAAAACATAGCTTTAAACATAGGAACAATATGCTCAAGGAGAAGGGAGAATCTGTGTGACTTGCCTTGCTGCTCCACACAAGTCTCGGAACTCTCCTCGAGAAATAGGGTCTCTTCCTGAACGTCGTTGACTACAGGCAATAAACAAAACAAGCAAAAATAGTACATCAACACACAGGAACAGTACAATATTATAATTTTAATGGGTAGATCTTGATTTTTAATGAAATTAGAGACTTGAATGACCTCAATCCGAGTTCGTATGAATTAGTTATGATTTTTAGAAGTTTTCATCCTTTCATAGCCTATTTAAAAGAATTTACGCGATTTATCGTGTCATAATTGAATTAATTTTATTCGAGAAAAGGGGTTTATGACGTCACTGGAGAGAGGCGGCTCTCGGCTGACCAGTGGGGCCCACTGTCAGTGAGAGGGAGGGATCGGGTCCATGGTGGACCGGGTCCACCGAGGTCCACGAGAGGGATCCAACAGCTAGGGTTTCTAGGGTTTTGATCGGACGGCCGGGATCTAGCCACGTGTCAAGGTAGATTGGAAGGCTGAGATTTGATCCTACGGTGATCGGACGGCCGAGACATAACGTAGGAGATCCGACGGCTACGGTTGATCCCGATCGGATCGGCTAACGGCGCTGAGGTGGCGTCGAGCTGGCGCCTACATGATACCCACGTCAGCGGCCATGTCGGCTATAGCGATGGCGGCGACGGTGGCGGCACTGAACCTGATGGTCGACGGCGATCGGCGGCGCAACGGCACTTTGGGAGAGTGGAAAACGCTAGAGGAGGTTGAGGCGATCCTTACCGAGGGCAAAACCACGAAGAACAGCAATGGAGACGGCCGGCGGCGAGCCTGAGGCGGCGGAGGTCTTCGGATCTTCGTCAACGGTGGTGTTCCGGTGGTTCCCGAGGGCTAAGAGGCGGTGGCCTGGCTTCTATGGGCTACGGCGGACCTAACTGAGGTGGTGGCGAGCTCCAACAGCGGCTGAGGCGACGGCGGCGTGCAACCGAAGCTTGGCGACAGCGGCGGAGCAAGCACGAGACGCGGGGAGACAGCTAGGGCTAGCTAGAGCTTGATCTAAAGCGTGAAAGCCATCCTAGGGGTCTCAAGGTCGCTATTTAAGGCGGAGAGGGATGGAGTCTGGCTCGGGCTCGACGGATTTTGCGGCGGCGCCGGTTAGGGAAAGAGGTCTGACCCAGGAAGCTTCGGGTCTCCCTTCTACGCATGATTTGGCTCCGGTTTTCTTGAGGATTAGGTAGAGGGAGATAGGGGCTCTGTTTTCCCCCAACTAATTTGGAGAAATCGAGGCCGAGACGAGCAGATTTCGCTAGATATACGGCAGCGGCGCTTGGGTGCGACAGTGCTCGCGAGCGGGAGGTAGACGACAACCCGACGGGCGGGCCCCACCTATCGGCGGCCGAGGGCGACGTGAGCGGCCGTGGGCCGACGAGCGCGCGCGGGCGAGGGGAAACGGCTTAGCGCATAGTAGTGGGCCAAAAGCGGCCCAGTGGCTGTGGAGGGGTTTTAAACCTTTTTTTTTGTTTTATTGCTGGGAACTTATTTATTTTTGCCAAAAATACTTCCCCTAATCAATTAATTCCCAGAAAATTCCAGAAATTAAATAATTAAGCAAAGAATTTTATAAAATTATTTTCAAGCCCATTTTTCTTTAGATTTTCCCCTATTTCTATTCTTTTCACTCATTGAGACTTTTAATTAGACTTCTAAAAATTCTTTTTTCACAATATTTTATATAGGGATAATTTTAGGGTGTTACAAACCTACCCCCCTTAAACAGAATCTCGTCCCGAGATTCGCGAGATCAGGCAAAGAGGTGCGGGTGAGCAGACTTCAGTTCATCTTCGCGTTCCCACGTGGCTTCATCTTCCAAGTGATTACTCCATTGAACTTTGCAAAATCTTATCACCCGATTCTGAGTATTCCTTTCACTGGTCTCAAGGATACGAATGGGCTTCTCGACATAGGTCAGATCTTCATGAATCTCGATCTGTTCTGGGTCGGCTTCTTCGGCTGCTACTCGTAAACACTTCTTCAACTGAGACACATGGAAGACATCATGTACCCCTGCCTAGGTGGGAGGCAACTCTAGTTGATAAGCAACTTCTCCTTTCCGTCCTAGTATCTTGTAGGGTCCCACGTAACGTGGTGCCAACTTTCCTTTTGTCTAGAATCGGTGTACTCCCCTGAGTGGTGTGACCCGTAAATACACATAGTCTCCTTCCTCGAAACTAAGATCTCTTCTGCGGTTATCCGCATAGCTCTTCGGATGAGACCGGGCTACTCGAAGTCATTCTTGTATGATCTTCACCTTTTCTTCCACTTCCCGCAAGATGTCCATCCCGTATATCTGTCGTTCTCCCGTCTAACCCCAAAGCAGAGGTGTGCGGCATTTCCGTTCGTATAAAGCCTCGAACGGGGCCATTTTCAGACTTGCCTGGTAACTGTTGTTGTAGGAAAACTTAGCATATGGTAGGCTCTTGTCCCAACTTCCACCGAAGTCAATGGCACAAGCTCTCAACATATCTTCTAGGATTTGATTAAACCATTCGGTCTGTCCATCCGTCTGCGGGTGGTAAGCGGTACTGAAGTTTAATTGCGTACCCATCTCTTCTTGGAGTCGCTGCCAAAACTTAGAGGTAAATTGACTTCCTCTGTCTGACACAATCTTGCGTGGCACTCCATGCAAACATACGATTCTAGCCATATACAACTCTGCCAACTTATTACCGGAGTACGTTGTCTTAATTGGTATGAAGTGTGCTACTTTTGTAAGTCTGTCCACCACAACCCATACGGAATCAAATCTTGATCGGTTCTTGGCAATCCAGTGATAAAATCCATTCCTACTTTTTCCTACTTCCATTCAGGGACCTTAAGGGGTTGTAACAATCCTGCTAGCTTCTGATGCTCAGCTTTTACACACTGAGAAACATCACAAACAGCCACATACTCCGCTATCTCTCTACGCATACTAGACCACCAAAACTTCTCCTTCAAATCTTGATACATCTTGGTGCTGCTAGGGTGAATGGAGTACTGCGTTCCATGGGCTTCATCTAAGATTAGCTTTTTCAATTTCTCCTTGTCTGGGACACAGATTCGCTCTCCGAACCACATGGTACCTTGTTCATCTTCCCAGAACCCAGTAGCTTTCCCCTTTTTCATATTCTTCTTAATTTCCAAAATATCTGCGTCATCTTTCTGCACTTCCCGAACCTGATCTACCAAGGTAGGTTGTGCTTCTAGAGCTGCCACAAATCCTTGACTGACTATCCCCAGATTTAATCATTCAAAATCTTCACACAATTCCAAAGATAACTGCTGACCTTTCGTGGCGTTGCAATAACTTTTCCGACTCAGGGCATCAGCCACCACATTGGCTTTCCCTGGGTGATAATGAATTCCAATGTCGTAATCCTTGATCAGCTCCAACCATCTTCGTTGCCTAAGGTTCAGATCCGGCTGGGTAAAAATATACTTTAAACTTTTATGATCTGTATACACTTCACTGCGGTTGCTGATGAGATAATGTCTCCAAATCTTCAAGGCATGCACTACAGCTGCCAATTCTAGATCATGGGTAGGATAATTATTCTCATGAGGCCGTAGCTGCCGTGAGGCATATGCCACAACCTTCCCTTCCTGCATCAGCACACATCCCAAACCTTGCCGAGATGCATCATAGTAAACTTGGAATCCTTTCTTGGGATCTGGCATGATCAACATAGGTGCGGTTACAAGTTTCTGCTTCAACTCTTGAAAACTGTGCTCACACTCTAAGATCCATGAAAATTTTACGTCCTTCTAAAGCAAACAAGTCATGGGCTTCGCGATCTTGGAAAAATTCTCTATGAATCGACGGTAATATCCCGCCAATCCTAAGAAACTCCGAACCTCCAAAACTGTTTGCGGTTGCTTCCACTTGGTTACTGACTCGACATTAGTTGGGTCTACTGCAATCCCTCCTGCGGTGATGACATGTCCGAGAAACTTCACTTCCGGAAGCCAAAACTCACATTTGCTAAGCTTGGCATACAATTGATGTTGCCGAAGGGTCTCCAACACGATACGAAGGTGCTGCTCGTGTTCTTCCTTTGTCTTGGAA